>JAWMRA010000038.1:7405960-7430039 GCA_035584735.1 Pseudotriccus pelzelni
GGATGGGGCAGCCACAGCTTCTCTGGGCAACCTGTGCCAGGGCCTCCCCACCCTCACAGGGAAGGATTTCTTCCCAAATTATTTGACTGTGTCTGTGTATTTTCAGCCTCTAATTTGTTCCACATTTCCTGTTAAAACTTCCCCTGCCCCACCTCCTTCCACCCCATGTTAATGTCATCAGTTTGCTCTTTGCAAACACTTCTCCTGTCATTTCCAGTACTTGTTTCCCTTCAATTTGTATCTCTCTGAGTGTATATACACACACAGAGATATATACATATATATACATGCATAAATCTTGCAGCTGAAGCCTTTTGTGTTTCAAAACTAGCCTGTCCCTGGAGTCAGTTTGTTATTCCGGTCTCATTCACTTTATTGAGTTATTTTCTTTGCTGCTATCAGTCTCTAAATACAATCCAGTAAAGATACAGCAATGATTTTTGACAACCTGACCTTTCTTTGGTTTCTTACACTTGTTTAATTAGGTACCACATGCAGCTGTGGCTTGATCTTTACAGTTTTCCAACCTCCCCCTCCCCTAACTGGAGGGGGGAATAAAAAAGGAGAGAAATGTTGTTGAAAGAAGGTCATTTTTGACAGGTCTGCCAGTTATTTCAGGCGTTGGAAGGCCAGTGAGTTCTGCAGGAATGGCAGCCCATGCTGTCTGTATTTTGCTTAACAAGTTAGAGAAAACCTTCGGCTGGGGGAGGAAGGGAATTAGGTGATTTACTGGTTTGATGAGGGCCTGCAGTGATTTAACCTTCAGGTGTCCAGTTTAAACACAAATCTGACAAACAAGAGACGAAGCTGGGTAAAGCTCTGCCAGGCTTTGCTTTGGAAAGCTGGGCTCTCTGGAGTAGCCAGGCTGGGGGAGGGTGTAGACAGGCAGGAGAGTTCCCCCCACAGATCCTTAGGTATAGAAATCACCTGCAAGGGGAGATGGCAGGAAATCATTGCTAGCAGGACACGGGACTTTTGTGTCCCAAGTTAAAAAGTTCTGGTAGTGTATGAGTTAATTTGCAAAACCAGCGATGCTTTTTCAGTTTCTGGTGGATCAGAGCATCATGGAATCCTGCAGGTTGGAAAAGACCTTTAGTATCATCGAGTCCAACTGTTAACCCAGCACTGCCAGGCCCAGCACTAAACCATGTCCATAAGCGCCACATCAACACATTTAAATGCTCCCAGGGAATAGGCTTTCCCTCCAGGATTGAGGCTCTCAGAGGGCACACATCCACCTCACCAGCTCCTCACTCGCTGTAGTGGGAGTCCACAGGTTTCAGCCATGAGAACCAAAAGGCAAAATGAATTACCTGCCCCAGAATTGGTATCCTCATGTGTGTGTTTTGGCCCGATGGGCAGGCAGGGAGCACTTGTTCATGTGATCTCACACGAACTGTGATTGCACATCCTGAAAATCCCTCTTTCTCTGGCAGAAAAGTTGAAGCTTGTGCTCAGGGGCGATATTAATTTTGCAGTTTGGTGTCACATTTTTTGCAGACTTATTTATATCTTTATTTATCAGACTGAGCCAGGTTCACCAATGGTGGCTAGCACATTTTCCCATTGGGATACACATGCTCACTCCAACAATCTGCTGCAACACCATTCAAAGCTCATGGAAGACAACCGGAGTCCTTCAGCTCTTCTATGTCCTCCAAATCAGATCCTTCTGTCCTGACACAGGCAGATCCCCCACTGATTTCCAGGTGCCTGCATTACTTGTATTTTGGTATGGATATTATTTAAGCAAAAGGACATGACAAACTGCCTGGTAACGCTGATTAATGGGTGCCCCTGGGGAATAGTGAGGCATGAGATGAAGTTAAATAACTCCAGTGAGCATAACTCAACACTGCCACACCACCTGAAGTGTCTCATTGTGCCTAAAAAATGGATTCTCTTTTGAAAAGGAACATTTTTAATGTTTCACATTAATTTTCTCCAAAGTCCTTATGCCGTGAAAAATATTCCTTATGGAAAGCCCTTTCCCCTCCTCCACCATCAGTGCCTCCCACCAAGCCTTGCCCTGCAGGTGTCCAATGTATCTTTGACAAGGTGAAATAGCTCAGTGCATGTACTGGTAACCCACGTGCCCACCTTGATTTATGCTGCACACCCAGGTGGTGCTTGGAAAACCGATGGATCCCTCACGTGATGCAAATCTGACTTCAGTGTTTTTTCACTGGGCAGATCACTGCAAAAGTGGTCCTGAGTCCTTGGGCCCAGCTGCCCCAAAACACCACAGATAAAATAATCATAGAATCATTAAAGCTGGAAAAGATCATCGAGCCCAACCATCCCCCCAGCACTGCCACGTTCAGCACTAACCCACATCCCCAAGTGCCACATCCACGGGATTTTAAATCCCTCCAGGGATGGGGACTCCACCACTGCCCTGGGCAGCCTGTTCCAATGCCTAACCACCATTCCCATGAAGGAATGTTTCCTGATATCCAGTCTAAACCTCCCCTGGTGCAACTGGAGGCCTTTTCCTCTTGTCCCTCTTGCTTTTACTAGGGAAAAAAGACCAACCTCCCTCTGCTTTCATGGAATTACAGAGACTGATCAGGTTTCTGAGACTAAACAGCATCCTCAGCAACTCTCAACTAATGCCTGCACAAGCTCTGACCATCCAAAATTCTCTTGGGTGATAACACCACCATTAGTTTGCTGAGCCCACCCTTATGGGCACATGATCTGCCCTGAATTTGGTGTCATTTTGCCTGCAGTAATTGACAACTCCCAATGTCCTTGGGCTTCACAGGAGTTCACAGCAGAAGGACTTTGTGCTTTCTTCCAATCACTTGCAATGTGAGGACTCAAACATTTTAACTTGTGCTTCTGCTTCTCCCAGATCCAACAGAGAATTCGAGTCTAGATGCTAAAAAAAATCTTCCTGATGCTTAGTTAAACAAATCATGTACTTACTGTAGGCCAGAGTTATTTTCTTTTGATTTTATTTTTTATTAAAATTTGTGGTTACTAAAGATCAGAGATATAACACAAGGATATAAACCAGCAGTCTCTGATTGCATTCACAACAGATAGCAGATACTACTATCACACAGTTCATTCTCCCAGCAAAAGGATCCATGCACAGATAAGAACTGCTTGGTCATTTATCACACTCTGGAACTCAACAGCCACATAGACGAATAGAGAAAACAGCATTTTCCAGAACTAAAAAATACTTGTGTGAAATTTAGTCACCTAAAATATTAGTGTGCATTATATAATAAAGAGTGATGATGTATCCACTTAAAATAATTAAGGTGTTGATTTGAAGGGACACTGTGAGCATTCTTTCTCTGTAGGAGGAAGCACTTGGAACAGAAGGGTTTGGTACCTAACTCTAAATTTAGGGAAGGGTGAGATTTGCTTTCTTGAGTCTCAGAAAGATCCATGCGTCAAATCAGCTCATGGTCTTTTAGACCACAGGAAATCAGCATTTATTCCACCAAAATCTGTGGTTTAACTTGCTGCAAGAAAAGAAGGGGGGCCCATTTGTTTTCAGTGACTCACTTTTAACCTCTGTCAGTTTATTAGGCAAAAAAATGAGTGTTTAAATAACTGTTGTTCAGCTGCAGAGTCCCCGGTGCAGGTGAGAATTCTGCAACAACAAAATAAGCCTTCAAAGGTGGAACTGCCCTCCTCAGGTGATGCCCCTGGGCATCCTGGAGCTGATTTCTTGCGTCAGGAATTTCAAGGCAGAGCAAAATTTTGACAGTCCCGTGATGAGAAACTGGAATTTCCACTGCAGATTCTGGTGCAGGTGTGAGGGTGCTGTCACACAGGTGGTTCCATGCGGGAGCTGTCACTTGTCCCAGGCACTGAGTGCAGAGGTGGCTTCTACAGTGACTTCTCAGCAGCCCTTGCTGTCCTCAGGTGAGAGGATGCGACAGTTCCCCAAAGCTCAGGGTCTACTAGGACAGTTCTCCCTTGGGGTAACGGAAAACTTTTGATTTAAAGAGTCCTCACAATCTTCTATTTTATTCTGAGGCAGGAAAACTTTAGAAAATACTGTGTTTAGGGTCTAATCATCTAGTCCACTCGCTCAGCCTAAATTCAGCTTTGCTGTGGAGTTGAAACTTTGCCAGTTAGTGAAAGGACCCACCTGCAGCACTGAGGATGCTCCACTGGGATCTGACTGTTGTTCATCTTGGAGAGAGGGCAAAATAACCTCTGAGTCTTGCTTTGCATTTGCAAGAACTGTGGATCCCCAGCTCAGCACAGCCTTGTTAAAATCTGACGTAGGAATACAAACTAGAAGAGGCCTATTTTCTGTGCCCATCAAGAAACACTGAAGACCTCAAAAATTCTGGGAGTTGGGCTGCCTGTCTTTAAACATTGCCAACTGCAGATTTTAAATTAATCATTTATCAGAGCACAGAAAGAGACATTTCTCATAATTGGGTTGAGGAGTGGTCCTCAAATATGTGGAGGTGCAGGTACAAGTCCTCTGCACATCCTCCTCCAAATCCAGGCTCAGACAAACCCTCCAAGCCTGAACACAATCTTCCCAAAAATTTTGAGATGTAGATGAGGTATGTGCAGGGTCTGTGAAGGACTGCTTTAGTAACAGAGCAATAAAAAGTGCTATCTTGTCTGTTGAATGCTCCAAGCAGGTCTTCAAGGTCTGCAGACACTGAAACCACATATCTGAAAATGATTGAGTTACTCAAGTAATTATTAAATTGGATACCACTCAAATCTGTTCTGTTCTTTATTATACACAATGATTCACCATTTATAGAGCCATAAATTCATTTGAAAGAGGTATAGCAAGTCCAGCCTGGGGACGTGCTGCAGAGGTTTGGGAATGAGGCTGAAGCCTCCGGACTGGCTCCTCTCCAAGGGGCTGGGACGTGGAGCTCTCGGAGCTGCGACGTGTCACCTGCAGTGCAGCCACTCCAGCTGGATCTCAGCACCTCCCCATCCTCCCTGGGCTGCCAGAGCAGGGCTGAAAGGGCACGAGAGACACGTGTACAGTGAAATAAAGGCTTTGCCCCTCTGCCAGAAGTCTCTCTGCTCATGTTCACGTTCCTCTTTTATCCATTCTCCCAACCACATGCCCTCATCGTCGCTCCCCCAAACCAGTTTTCCATCGGACAGTACCTTTTCTTTCCTTAAAGCAGTTCTTTCCCAAGGATTCACTTGGTTGTTTGAGTCGTTGTTTGTTTGTTTTCCTTCCTGGGAAATGGTTTAAATTACCGTGCTTTGTTCACCCATTTCCCCGCCCCACACACACACACAGACACACACCAGGAAGAAATATAAAACACCAGTTCCAGTGAAAACAGGGTCTATTTGGGAAACAACCTAGTTTTGGGGAAAAAATAAATCAACAAACAAACCAAACATTTTGGACATCCACTTGATTTCTCCTGCTCTTCCTCCCTTGGCAGCTGGCAAAAGGTTTTATAAAATTGCCATCCAGCACTGGGAGGCAGCGATGGGATTTGTTGGACTCAGGAGCTTTCAGCAGGCAGAGAAAATAACTTGCTGGGGTAGTTATTTTGAACTGAAATATTTGCCTCCACAAATATCTTCCATTGCTCTTGTACCAGCCTAAATGAAAACCTTTGGGTTTTTGAGGCCTGGATTAGTCAGATGCCAGTCAGAAGGTAACAGGAAGCAATTTTCCACCATATCTATTCTAGTTGATTCACCTACTGAGTTTCTCAGTAAAACAAATGGATCATTTTTGCCTAGTACTGGCTGTTCCTACTAGACTCCATTTGTGCTACCTGCACAAAGAATTCCCATTTTTTTGAAGAGATCTGTCTGTCAGAAGGAAAAGAAAAAGTGTGTTTTCTGAGCTGCTCACCAACTCTGAGCAAGAAAGCAGAAGAAAAACTCACCCAAATCCCATGAAATACATTATCCTGCTAATTGCAAAAGTCTTTGTTTTTCCATCTGTCAGTGACAAGGACTCAGTTTTGCAAAACTGTAGGGGAAAAGAAAAGAGAGAATTGGTCGTTCTTTGCCAATCCAAGCGTAGAAAGCGTTAGGGAGTCTGCAGACTTGGATGAAATTCAGTTACATTTTGCACTGTGAACTTGGAAACCTCAGTTTGGCTGAGAAAATATGTTAGAAAGTGAAAAAGCAGATGCTGCTTTCCAGGTCTGTCATTCACTTTTTGAATGTATTGCTCAATAATCACTAAAACACAGCTTTCTCAGGTGTTAAAACATCTGGGAGTCGACATCTCTCTTAACCCAGATCACTGGGAATTCTGAATTGATTCACCAAGTTTCACAGAACAGGTAACTGGGCTGAGTTTAATCCCATTAGCTGGAGGCCCACGTTTCCCCAGCTTTGCCTCCCAGGTCTGAGCTGACAGCAATCATCTCCTCTGTGCGCACAGGGAAAGTCGATGTTTTGCAGGAACATACCCCAGAACAGCCTGAATATCCAAACAAACTGCCTTTCCAGGCTTGTCTCTGGCAGTAGAGGGGGGGATGGTGTGGGCAACTCAAGAACTGGTCGTCTGTCCCAGCCCTGCCTGTGAGCCAAACAAAAGCTGTGTGGAAGTTTGACCCGCGGGAATGTGTCTCTCAGACACCTCCTGTTGTCTGACGCTGGGGAAGGGGCTTTCCCAAAGTTCTTTTCGCTGGAGTTATTCCAAAGTCCTTGACAGCCATGGCAGAACCCATCACTGTTGCAGCTCACACAAAGGTAGGCAGGAATGTTGTGCAAAATATGGATTAGGTTTTAAAAACAAGTAATTTGCTGGTCACTGATTGTGTGTTAATTAGTATCTTTCTATCCCTCCTTTAAGAAAAATGATCCACAGATGGCTTCAGACTGAGAAAAAAATGCAGTTTTTGTTCTAGCAATCCTGTTTGTTTCCTGCCACCACCCCTCCAGCTACCCTCTAATTGAACAAAGTGGACTTAATTTGAATTAAACTGTCAAAAGTCTTCCACTTAAATTGATTTATCAGCCTTCCTGGCTGAAATGGATTCATTTCTGCACAATATATATGAAGTGTGTTTTGATGGATTGCATTTCATGGAATGGAAACATTTTTTATGCATCTTCATTAGATTCAACTCAGGTGTGGAAAGGAGGGGGGGAAGCAGAGAGGAGGGAGGGAAAGAAAGGGAAGAATGAGCGTGCAAGAGCACGAGGGAGGAAGCACAAGACAGAGAGAACTCCAACTTGAGAGTAACAAATATCGTCTTTTCATGACTTTGTGTGTCCATGATGCACCCACAGACCCCACAGGCAACCCACAGATGTCAACCAGAAATCTTATGCCCAGAGAAGCTGTTTCCCCATCCCTGGAATTGTTCCAGGTCAGGTTAGACGGGGCTTGGAGCAACCTGGAATAGTGGAAGGTGTCTCTGCCCATGGCAGGGGCTGGAATGAGATGAGCTTTAAGGTCCCTTCCAACCCAAACCATTCCATGCTTCCATGATTCTGTGATATCATGGAATATGGGTGGGGACACCTTCCACTAGAGAATTATGCTCTTATTTGTCACAAGTCTATTTGAAGGTGCTTGTACTTCCACCCTTAGACAGAGAATGCCACTTGACCAGGCATGTAAGGATTATGCTGGGACAGCTGCAAGTGCAGAAAACCAGGAGATTATGGTGGGTGTGTGTCTGAGACCTTTGGGACAGACAAATTAGACCAATGAAATGCCTTTAAAAAACAAACAAACAAACAAAACCACTTTTATGGAAGGGGCACTGGAGAGAGAAAAATCAAAAGCTTCAGCCAGCTCCACTAAAAGCCTTTCAATTGTAAAGAAAGTAAAATAAATGCATTATCTTTATTTCCACTGTTTTCCTGACCCAAAGTGTGTTTAATGCAGTAGGAACCATTTGACAAACTCAATTAATTTCCACTTAGAATAAGGTATTTAATCTGAAGAGTTTTAGATTAACTGGGGCAGGTGCAGTTTGACTCTCTGATTGATTGAATTAAACTTCTATTCATTTCCAGCCATGCCAGATCCAAAAATTCTTCAACAGTTTCCATCTTCTGTTCCTTTTGCCTGGCACGTTTTCTTTCCCTCCTTCTGGACAAAAGAACAGTGGATGGGATTCAAAAGGGGCAGCAGATTCTGAAAATGGTTGAAGCAAATGTCACAGGCAGGGAATACCAGAGTGGGGAAGGCAAAGGGGTTTTGCTACTTAAAGGAAAGGAAAGGAGGTTGTTTCTTGAAAGATTTCTGAACAGATTTGATGCTCAGGGAAGTAGGGATATCCATCCTGCCAAACAAAGCTGGAAGGCATGGATTTTTCTGAGGGATTTAGAATGTGGAGCACTGAGCACCCACTTCCGTCACCTGAGAACAAGATCTGCAGTTTCACTGAAAGTTCTTCTCCATTGGCCTCACACGAAGCTGATCAAAGTCATCAGGAATGTTTCCCATGGTCTCAGCGGGCAGTGAAAGGTCTTAAGGCAGCAGATGCACAATTTCTGTTTGGGAAACCTGACTGCAGAGAATCAGAGAGCTCTGCCACTGGTGACTGAGGCAGCAACATTCAGTCCTCTACCAAACCCGCATCATTTCTGGTGGAGGTTGGCACAAGACGCCAAAAGTCTGCTCCTCTTACACCCCCTCCCTCCTGCTCTTTCACCAGCAAGAATATGAATCAAGCCCTGAAGAGAGCTGTCAGTGAGGGATGATCTTCCTGTGATTATTGCCTGGGTGAGAGATTATGCCTTGTTTTTTTGCAAACTGCCTTATTTGCAGAGCAGAACACATTGGGCTCATGTCCAATTGATACATTCCTCTTCAAACAGCAGATCCAACTACAGAGTGAGATGCAAATTTAATTATTCCACATGTAGGAAACAGAAACGGAATCTCATTGTTAAATTTGTTCTCCTACGTTTGAAAGATAAAAAACAAAGAAAGATGCTGAAGTGGCCTGTGTGAGCTGAATACATTTCACTCCCCAGAGCTGGAGAGAAATGAACTCTGTGCCTGTTGCAGAAGCCTCACTGGATAGAATTCTTTTTCTTTTTCTCTTCTTTTCTTTTCCATATTCAGAATTACGATGAGCTGCAATTTCTCCCTCATTTGCATGTGTAGTGCCATTCACACCCCATTTCCAGGGAGTGTTTTGGGACTCCTTCACTTCCCTTTGAAAATGGTCTCCCAGGATGAGAACCAAGCTGGTTGGGATGCAGATAGTGGGACATCTGACCAGAACTGACACAAATGGTTTTCCTTAAGGATTTGTTCCTCTTGTCATGGCTCAGTTAAAGCTGCTTAGGGGACCACTGTGTCATCTGCAGAGTCTGTTTCCTGCTGCCCTTTACAAGGGGGTGGGAGACCTCTCTCACAGCTCCAGTTTTTGAGAGGGAAAAGGATCTTCCTGGAAGGTTTTGCTCTCTGTCTTTGTGTCTTTCCCTCGCTGTCTGCTAATTGCTGCAGCTTCCTTCATGCCCTGCTTGGATGTGGTGGCAGTGGAGCAGAGATGTACTGTGGGCACTACCAGTGAGAGGTTTATGGTAGGGAGCACCATCCTCTTTGGCACTAACTTGTTCATCTCCAGTATTTGTGTAGGACAAAGATCAGCAACTTTGAGGACAAATCGATCTTCCATCAATCCAACTTCAGGGTCCTTCTCCCTGTGTGACACAAGTTCTGGAGCACAAAAACATCCCAAGGTCTGCTTTTGGCTGAGCAAATTTCCCTGCCAGGAGCAGAACAAGAGGTGAACAGGACTGCAGACCAGAGCAGAGTGTGATGGTGTTTGTTTAGATCCAAGCCGTGCATTGGCAGTGACGTTTTTAAAGGGGTCTCTCTCCTGAGAGGGTCTCAGCCCTGTGAGTGGCAGGCGTTTGGTGGTTTTTAAACACGGATCATTTCTGTGATGTGGTTTGCAGCACAACCCCCAGATAGAGGCACAGGTGAGGGGGTGAAGAGCTGCAGCACAAGGGCAGCCAGAGGCAGGAATTTTTTAATTAGCTTTTACACTGGAAAAAGGGTTTGTGTGGCCACACTTTTAGCTCAGGGGAATCCTTAACCCAGCCTTGCATAGCCTGAGCCTGCTTACCTCAAAAAGGAAAAGGAGTTAGTCAAACAGGGGAAATAAACATTGGGTTAGAGCTAAAAGAACATCATTTTCTACCAAACTCTTTCTGTGTTTACCATATTAAATGATCAAAACATTTGCTCTGTATCAAACTGTGCAGATGGAGCATTTAAAGGTCAGCTGTTAACCTGCAGAAGCAAAGAGACTCCACATCTCTCTCTTAAAGATGATTCTCCATCCTGAATGGGTCCCCATGGCACTCCTATAATAACACAAATGCTCCAAGTGGCCCTACAGTGACTCTCATTTGCAGTGTGTGGAACCTCTTCATTAAGACCCACTCTGAGGATGGGTCCTGACTTTCTTATGGCACATGAACAACCGGGGAAACTGAGACACAAGGCGATTAAATCCTTTCAATTAAAAAAAAAAAATCTGTTTCAGATTCCTAATTCTCAGCCCCTCATTCCAAGCTTCAGGCACGTTTCTACACAGGAGAGTTTGTTGTACTAAATATTCGAAAAATCTTGGAAGTGCGATGATCTATGGATTGTGGATCTCTTCTGACTAAACTGTTCAGCTGTGTGGTCAGTAATTCCAAAAGAATTGGAATTGAAGTATCTTTGATACCTGAAGGAATAGGAAAATCAGGGTCAATGAAGAGCAAGGCAATTGTATTCGTGGAAAAGGGGCCGGTCTACCCTTGGGGGCAGCTTAAAAAATAACAGCTGTGTTATGCCTTTGGGACAGATAAGGACTCTGCACCAGGCTTGATCCTTAGAGCCTGGCAGGGCCATGGATTTGTTTACATTTTAGTTCAGAGGGGGATTTAAGTCCCTGTTTATCTTTAGGACTCCTGGTAGCTGCAGGAACTCTCTGGTACTTTTCATTGAAGAAGGAGCCCTTCGGTGAAGCAAAGCCTTGTTACATCCCTGTAGCAGATGGGAGAGGTGAAAGCCTGGCCCCACCTTCCCGACTTGCTAATGGAGCAGCTGAGCTGGAATGCAGATGTTGCCACACTCCCCTCTGCTTCACAGAGGAAGGAGCAGGAGGAGGTTTGAGATTTAGAGCATATCTGTACTCACAAGACTACGCAAATGACTTCTGACTCTGGCTTCAAGCCTGAGCTTGGAGGTACAATACAGGTTAATTAAAGACACAGGAGAGTGTGGGGAAGATGCACAGATTGGATGAAGCAGTAGTGGCATGGCCAAGACTGAGGAAAAAAGTCCCAAGTTGATTCCCGGAGAGAAAATAGACACCACAAACCAACTTTGCTCTTTTTTTGTTTGTTTGTTTGTTTTTTAAATCTGAGAGAGAAAGCAGAGCATCAAAGCACTGAGCAGAACTGGTGCAAAATGGAATGGTGACTGTTGGTTCTGCTTATGCCCATAACTTCAGCAATATGGGAAAATTGGAATAAATTTCTGTGTGTGCTATGAGTCCCTTCCAAGCTGAGATATCCTGTGGGTCAGTGACTCGGTGTGTCCCTGTTCAGCCTGTAAATGAGTCCCAGAGGGTAAAGAGCGTCATTCCCCACAAATGGTGAAGCAGGTTTTCAAGTCCTCTGACAGAATGAAATCATGAAGGCATGGGATGTGTTTCTGGAAGACAGGCTTCAGTCATGCACCTTCTGTTTCTCGGGTCAGAACAGGGACAATCACTGGAAATTTGGCAATGTATAGTTAGAAAAGAGTCAGGCTAAATGACCCCAGAACTTGTCCTTTTCTCAAATACATTAGTGGCCTTTGTATGCCAGAACTGTTATGCCTCTTTTACCCACACCTTAGAGGCTCAGCAAAGAAATTGGTATGAAATTGTGTTTCCTACTACTTCTACAAGCACTAAATCTTGCTTTGTTTTTCCTATTTTCTTTCCTTCTTTTTTTTTCTTTTTTTTAATAGCCATCCAGGCTTCTTTACTGAAGCCATAAAAAATAGAAGTTATGAAAAGCAGAAGGAAAAGGCTGTTTCCAGGCAGAGGAACGTGTCTCTGTATGTGTTTGTGGACTGAGTAGCACAAGAGGGGACCCGATCCTCAATATGTTTGTAGGATGCATCACACCACAGAGACCTGAATTGAGCCCTGCAGGCACAACTGTAATGTAAATATTAATTAACATTAATGGTCTGTGGCCTTGCCTGTCAGCTGGAAGCCAGCAAGACTGTGTGTGCCTGAGTATATTAATTTGTTGTAGGAGCCCTGGAAGAAGAGTCTGGTGGTGTGATGAACACAGCGGGTTCGTTCCCTCATGCCCACCCCACTCGGCTTCTGGGTCATTTTCAGGGATGGAAATCCCCACTGGGATGGGATGCTGGGGCTGTTTCAAAGAGCACTGGAGACACAGGTGGGACACAGGCTCATTGCTGAGCTCTGTGCCCTACTGTGGGCTCCTCGTGTTGCCAGCTCTGGGCACGGTGCCATGTATTTGTCATGCTGGGAACACTGTTTGCAAGTGGTAGGTAACCCTTCCAAAAGCATCCCTCATTCTCCTGGGCAGGTGTCTCTAAGCTGTACCAAGTCCCCCTTGCAGCCAGGCACACAGCAATCCTTTGGAGGCCTCCAGCTGGAACATCTCAAGTTCCCACTTGGTCCCATACTGTGGCCCCAGTTCTCAGTATCAACATCTCACCCTCTCTCCTTCCTTTCCTCCCTCCCTCCCTCTCTCTGCAAGCACCTCCAATGAATTATTAATTGCAGCTCATCCAATTAAAGGGCTCCTGCATGTTAATAATTCATGGCTGCTCGTCGGAGCGCTTGGCTGGCAGGCTGTGCAGCACGAGGGCTGGGGCTGGGGTGAACTGAGAGGAGTGAAGTGCAATAAAGAAAGGAAGAAATCAATAGTGTAGCACAGGCTGTACACATCCAGGAGACTCTTTATTATATCTGAGAATTGCTTTCTGTGATTGCTACCATCATTACTTCTGTATTTATTTCTTAACGACTCGTCCATCATGACGCCTGAATACATAACGAAAAAGGCCAATTGCACTAAACCAGTTAAATTCTTTCAGTGCCTGGCACTGGGTAAAAGCAATAATGAGTTCATTTTGTCTCTACTCCCTCTCCCAGTGAAGCCTTCCTCATCCAGAAGCCAGTTTCATTTTTATCTCTGTAGGTTACAATAGATCTACTGCTTTTCCCTCTGGAAATGGGCCCATCAATGATGTTCACGGGAGCAACTTGCAGCTTAACAGCTCTGGCATTAGTACAGGAAGGCAGGTCCCAGGACATGAGGATGCCAGCAGGGTCTTCAGAGGAAGCAGGAGTGTGGTGCTGTTGCAGAACCAACAAGTGAAGGAAGAAGGGGAATGAGTCTGGAAACCTCTCCCAAGGTTTGAGATGAGTTGGCATTAGGGAGAAGTTTTTCAAGATAGTCTGGATTGAGGGCCGTGCATGTTAGAGGGGATACAGTGTCCTACAGGGCAAATCTCAAATGTGGAGAAAGGGGAATTGTAGGTTTTGGTATGGGAGCACAGTCACAAGGACAAATCCAGACTGTCAAATGGCCAAGCTCCTTGTTGTCCCAGAAAGAGGCACACAGTCAGACTTCAGACTGGGGCTTTCCACCACACTGCAAATGCATAATACTGCTAAAACACCACTCCTGCATGGGAGTGTGATGTGACTGCATCACAGAGTTTAAAATATGTAAGGACTTGGAGGAAATAGTTATTCTCTTTTTAGTGCGAGTGATTTTAGTGCTGATTTGAGAACCCTGAGGAGAATGTGGAGTTCAGTCTTCATGGCCCATTCAGCCTTCAGTCTCCTGGCTGCAATTTCCAATTAGTGCTAATTTGATTGTGGTTTCTGTGGCGTGGATCATGACGACCTTTTATACTCGGCTGATCTGGCACTGCAATTTGGTGGATCTTTCCCCATGGGCAGTGGATAATTTGAGCCTCTGCCCCCACCATATTTAAATGTTTTGCTCGGCCCCAGATCCTGGTTGGCTGGTTCTGAAGGTGTTCAGGCTCACACTGGCTCACTCATCATTTCTGTTTCCAGACCCCCAAAGCCACATCCTAATTCCTGGCTCCTTATACTAAATGTGCACCACCAAAATAAGGCCACAGAACTACTAAAAACTGGGACAAAAGAAAGGATAAATCCCTTGAAACAGTAAGGGACACTTAAAGGAGAGCTGTGATTAGGAGTGACTCTGGGGGGCTGAGGAGGCAACTCATTGCACAAATGGCTCAGTAACCAGCTGCTGAATGTTTTAACATCTCAGGAGGCTTCCCAAAGATCGTGTCAGCATCTCACCATCTGTGCAAGACAGGGCGAGGTGGATCCTGGCATTGCCAGCACAGGAACTACCCTTCCTCGCACCAGAACCAGCTCCTCTGTGCAGGGATGGGTGACACGACCTGGCACATGGCACACACCACTGCCATCCAGCCAGCTCTCTGCCACAGCCCCATCTCCACACAGCTTCCTTCCTTAAAAAGAGAGAGAACATCTTTTTCCAGATTTTTGCAATATCTCAGTTTGTTCCCTGTGTGCCCACGGATCAATTCCACAGAATGAAACCAAAGTGAGCTTGTAATGTTGCTGTGCTTTTAAACAAGAACAAGATCAACAGAAAACAGCAAAAAAAACCCAAATTTCTGTGGTTTGGTGTGTTGTGTTTTTTTTTAATCTTTAGTGACATTTTCATAAGGGAAGAATTGATCTAGCCTCAACTCTGGAGCTGAGTTCTTGAAAAACCTTGCTTTTAGCTTGCAATAAAAAGGTGGAGAGGTGAGCACAGATGATGTCCCACTTCCAAACACCTCCCTGGAAGCTTGAATCCAAATTGAGTTCCCTTCCATCATTGCTTTGTACAGTACGATTTTCCACTTGTTTCTCTCTCTGCTCTTTGCTTTCTGTGTCTGTTAATACATAAGTCTGTTCTTTTTTATCTTGCTTGTATTTTTGGCACCTTTTTTTTTTTTCCCCTTTCCCTGCTTAGCACTAAACTGCAGCACACACATTGTGCTTTCAGCTGCCTGTGATCTGTCAGCTGGCCCAGGAGCTTACTCTGAATGGGCTATGTAAATATTGCCTCAAAATTACAAATATTCAGAATGGCAGCAATATATGGGGCTTTTGTTAAAGAATCTTGTTTTATGGGCTTAACCACAGGCTGGGAAGCACGGAGACGTTGATGTGTTATTTGTACAAGGGACACACACTCACGTGTACACAAAAAGCCCAACATTGTACAAATAGCAGTTCAGGCCATAAATACCATGGCAAAATTGCTCCCAAATCAAAACAAGCCCCAAAAGAGACATGATGGAAATGAAGTCAGACTGCATTGCTTTCGGGGCATACACCCTGTTTTGTTTTTTTTTTCTTTCTTTCCCTCTGAAAACGGCTGGAAAAGAGAACTCTGGTGCTGAGAAACCTATTCGGGATCAACACATTTAGAAACAAAATGTACCTTTGTATCTCAAAATCCGAGTGTCATGAATATTTAACGTGGGAGGAAAGAATGATTTTGTCAGTGTGTAAAGCAGTCCCAGAGAGCCTCGAATTTTGCCTGGTTTCTATTAGCTTTCCCTCTCTGTAAACACACTGAGTCATTTGCTGCAGGAGAGGTGTGTGAGAGCAGGGAGGGAGAGGCACAAGGGTGCAAAGAAAAATCCCCACTGCCATGAAAACAGAGGGGAATGGATTGGCTGTGCAAAGTGCTGCCTCCATCCTCATCCCTGGGTGTGTACAGCCAAGGTTTCAGCCCAGCAATGGCACGAATTTGAAAGGTCTCCTGCGCTGCTAAAAGAATGTGAAGGGTGCATGTAAACAGTTACCAACCTCCTACGGAGCAAATCAGAGCCACTCAAGCGGAATCTTATATTGGTGCAAATGTGAATTAGAAGAGCTTCCTTTTGCTCATCCCTAGTTGGTTCACACCAAACCTGTTCCCTGTGGGAAGACATCGTGGTTATTGGGCTGTGATGGGCTCCCATGGACCTGTTGAGCAACGTGCATATCATGAAACCTCCAAGCCACAAACATAATGACAAACAGGAGCCGCCTCTGGTCCAGCACAGCAGGAACAGTCCAGGGGATCTGATTTTGTTGTCCTGACATGGGGAAGCCTCTGGACTCAGGCAACCATATCAGTTCATGAAGTTGAAGGCAGAAAGCCTCTGAGTTAAGTGTATCTCAAGAGTTTGTGTATCAGGGCACAGGGAGTTGCTCTCCATTCCATTTTTCTCTGTATTTGCTGAGATCACTCTGTATTTCAGCTTCCTTAGTCCAGGCTTTGGACTGCAGCAGGGCTGGGGAGGTACAAATTTAAACCTGCCTGTGCCTCCTGAGCTGGGAGTGAGAGAATTTCTGGGGTGCATGGAAAGGGAGATTAACTTGAGGTGAGGAGGGGGCTGCAACCTTCCTTTCCCTGCTCTGCACCAGCACTTCCCAGGGGTGGCCAGAGCACAGCATGGGCTCAGCAGACAGATCTCTCCATTACTCCAGGTTTCATATGAGAAGGGTCACAGTGCTCATGTATTCTACCTGGACCAGTCCTGCTGCTTTGCAAATGGAGCTGGTTTGGCATCAGTCAGCAGCTGAGAATTTTATCCTGAGTTGCTTTTCCCGCCCTTGTCTTTACCATGCAGGTGCTTGGTGCAGCTTTTGAGATGGGCTGCTTGTACCAGGCTGCCATCCAGAGGGGAAAGTAGCGGTGCTGGGAGTACCAGGCACCCACAGGATGGAGAAGACATACTAAAGGGACAGCTCTGATCAGGAAATCAGAGCAAGGCTTTACCCCTAGGTCAAGGATGGGTTTTGAGACAGGTCAGATGTTTAAAGTCATTTTCAGGATCCTGCTGGTTTGAACTGAGCCCTTGCTCCAGAATCCTTTATGGTGAAATTCCAGATCACCAGCAGCAGAATTTGCAAATGCAAAGAGGTAATAGTAATTGCTGTACATGACACTTGTCACTGGGAGATTTCAAGCACCTTGCCCTTGGATCTTTACAGCTCTGCTCTCCCTGCCTCGGGGCTAATTACTCACCCTCTGGCCACAGACTGGAGCTTTTCCCTCTGTAGGACTCCAGACCTAATCCCAGACTCTGTCACTCAAACCTGTCCAGGCAGAGATGACCAAAACTGTGAACAGGACATAAAGCAGCTGTTACCTGCTGTTTGAGACAAGGCCTGTCTGGTGTCTGCAGGTACTTTTGATCTCCAGACTCTCAGACCATGGTATGCAATTGCCATCAGTGAATAAGATGAATACAGTCCTACAGGACAGACACACCTATATAATCAATAGCCTTTTCCACCTGTGGGCTGTGTGTGTGTGTTATGTGTGCACAAACAGAGTTAGACACATCTGTGCACACATTCAGGACGTTCTCAGTGTCTACATATAAATATATGCCAGTGTACCTATTATATATATAAATACAGAGCCAGCATGGTGCTCTCTCTATAAATGCAGTGTGATCAATAACAGCTCCAGTGCAGCTGCTGAGCAAAGTGCCTTGTTAAACTAATAATTGCACAGGAACCAAATCCTTTCTAATAAAATCTTTTAAAACCTTTATAAAATTTCCACTCTAAACCCAGTTTTCCTAAGAGGCCTATAATTATTGAGAGTGGAAAGAAAAGGGCATAACTAGCCTCTCTTACCAGGTGCCCAATGGACACTAAAATGGGGCTGCATTGAGAAGGTGGCCCCTGTGGAGTCCCCTGATTGAGACACAAACCTGTAGGCTTGTGCTGTCCATCTCCTGTCAGGGTTTATAATTAAAGCTGTATTGCTGTTTATATTCCAGCAGCACCTGAAAGACCCAGTGCACAAGGTGCTGTGCAAACAGAGAGGCAGCGGGTTTGCTGCAAAGGATTTACAGCCTTGAGAGATAAAGTGTGCTGGGGGGGAGCTGTGTGCTGTGGAGAGGGGTGAGGAGAAAGAAGGACAGTGAGTCCTTCAGGGTGGTGTGTTAACAGAAGAAAAAGTCATGGGCCAAGCTGCTCTCAGAGACTGCTCTCAGCCTCTCAAATTTAACCTCCAAAAAACACACATGTGGCTTGACCCGGGCACATCCATGTTATGTTTGTGCAGAAGTGATGCCTCTCAGCTGCAGCTGAGGGTTTTGGAATCTATTAGGTGCCACCTGACTGCAGGGATCCCCCAAATGATGCATATGTAGGATGGATTCCAGGCCAGTACAGAAAACTCCTGTGCCCCAAGTGCAGCTCCAAGGAGGAATCCCTGGAGCTGGGGAAGGGCAGCTGCTCTGCACTGCAGCTGCATAACATGGAGGTCCTGCTCCTGGCCAGCAAGTCAAGGGCAAATCTGGGAGGTCTGTGGGTGACAGCACGAGGGGATGTTGACACACCTGGGAGCACTGGAGGGGGGGAACCCAGCAGGCTGAGGGCTGTAATAGATGGGCATCTACTACAGCAAATCCCATTGCAGAGAGTGCAGTGAGGGTGACTCCCAGCCAGAAGAGGCAGGGTGCCAGTGCCTTGTTCCCAGAAGCATCCTGCCTGCACTCCCTGGGAAAAGGCAGATCACCTGGAAATGAGGCACCATCTTCCCTGGAGGGGCCTCAGTCTCCGTTAGGGTTTTCATTACCTTCCATCCTGGATGCCATCCATCCAGGGCAGCATTAGCGATGCAGGGAAGAAAGACAGGCATCAAGAAAAGTTAGTAAGTCGTGGGCTGTGTTTGGTTAAACAGTGTCTTCAGGCTTCAAAACTAATGCATATGGAAGGGGGTGTTATGTAGGGACGCTCAGCTTCCTTCCTCCGAGTTAATTAACCTCCCTCACCCCCGTGCTGTTATAGACACAGCCAGTTCTGCTGCATATGTCAAGGGCATAATTAGCACAGGCTGATCAAACCACACACAGGATGGGAACGTGCCTGCAAGATGGACACAAGTGAAAGCCAGGCACCAGCAGGGACAGGGAGCCTCAGCACAGGTGACCAGGTACAGCAGGAACAAACCTGAGCTGCTGGAGGGAAAGATGAGGGCTGCCCCCTTTTCCATTCCCTTCATCTGCCATCTGCAGCTGCAGGGTATGGATGGGAGGCTGCATCCACCAAAGGAGAGCTGGTTCACACTCTGGGGGGATGACAAGGGGTAGGAGAAGCTTGGTGGTGGAAGAAAGTCTCCCTCAGTTTCTAATCATCCCACCCACTGGACTCAGACCTCCAGTGTTTCCAGATTTTTAGTGCTGAGAGGACACAACCTTCCTCCTTCATCCAGGTAGCAAGATGACAGATCCTGAGGGGACGCTTCCCTATCACCCAGGAGAAGATCTCCACCCTCCCTGCCAATCCTGCAGCTCTGCCCAGCCCTGGGCTCCCAATACCTCTGTAGCCAGCACTCCAGATCTCATCTCCCTCCTGGTAACCCAGGTCCCATATTCTCATCTCTCGGGATACTGACATCTCTGCTGTCAGGAAAATTAATCCCCTTGGCAAGGAAAACGCAGGTGGAGATCAACAGTGACCAACTGATGGAGAGGAATGGCCCTGCCTGGGGGCAGGTGTGCAGGGGTCCCTGGGGAGGTGCCCACCACTGCTTACACTGCTCATTTCACCAGACCTTTGTCCTCACTCCTCAGTCTCAAGGGGTCCTTCCATGCCTGTTGATAACTCCATCCGTGCTGGCTCCTCCTCTCCCATCCACTTCATCTATTAGCTCCTCCTGCTACATCTCACCTGTAGATTCCAAGCATCCTGGGATGCTTCCACGAGGGAAGACACCCCCCCAGGGCTATTGTCATGTAGATCCCTGTGCATGGAAGGTGTGAGAGGAGCAGAATAGAGAAGGCTGATGGTTACCTGCAAGACCTCACCTGCTCTGCAGCTCACAGCTCCCCACACTGCCTCCTCCCTTCTCCCCACAATCAAAAAACACACATGCAAAACATCTCCAATTTTTAAATGTTGCTGGTTTAGAGAAACTTAGCGCTTGTTCCAGCTGCAGGCACTAAATCATCCCTCTGCCCTGGACGTGTGCTGAGGAAGGAAGACCAGTGATGAATGGGGCTGTCCGTATTTACACTGGGAGCACAACAGCTGTGTGGATCTCACTGTGCAATGAGCACTCTGTGCAAACTCGGCATCCCCCCTGCTTCCTCCCCACTGGGAGCTGACAGAGACAGATTGTCCACTCTTGCAGAGCACTGCCCAGCACCACACGTGGCTTCCTGCACCTCCTGAAATGGAGGAGGGGGGGGAACCTCACCCTCCAGTCATCAGAGTTGCTGCATTTCCATGGCGAGTTGTATTTCCTGGGATGACTTTGCAAACAAGCAGAAATAAGAGAGAAGTGCTGGTGAATCCTAAGTGAGAGGGGGGAGCAGAAGGGGTATCCTGGCTTTTTCTTGCAAGGAACTGCAGCCAAGATGTTGAGCACCTGTAACATTTTTCATCCTTCAGGCAAAGTCTCAAGGTAAATATTGATGCCCTAATGCTCTGTGTAATCAGACCGCAGTTCTCTGCATAGAGCTCTTGGACTGGGGAGTTTAAGAAGAGCTTAAATTGTTGGTAAGACTTAGGCAATGTATGGACAACCAGTACAGACTCCCCATCCCTTTTCTTGCTGTTTCTGCCCAGAGAAGCTGTGGCTGCCCCATCCCTGGAAGTGTTCAGTGCCAGGCTGGACAGGGTTTGGAGCAACCTGGGCTAGTGAAAAGTGTCCTTGCCTATGGCAGGGGGTGGTTTGAGATGGTCTTTAAGGACCTATCCAACCCAAACCATTCTGGGATTCTGGGATTCCATGTTTCGTGCCTACCTTGATTTAGGCTGTCACCTTCACCTGGTGGTCTGATCTCAGCCCTAGGTAGAAGGAAATATTTGGTCCTTCTCTGTGCAACCCTGCCACTGAATTTCCCTCCTTCCAAGAAGACTTCCATTCTTACAGATCTGCCAGTTTTCCTAAGAATTTGTATCCCAGTAAACCAGCAGGGAGATTTCCAGAGATGACCATGATCTGTCAGGTGCTTCAGGCAATTTCCATATCTCAGCAGAATGCTTTGCTTTCCCCAAATCAGCATGCTCTGAGAGGAAAAATATGAGAGTCCCAAGTCAGTCAGGACATTTGTGATCCTGTCTCTATTATACTCCTCAGCTGATGGAGATGTGCTGCATGCAAGCAAGGGAATTGTGGACAAGGGGATGAGCTGCAGGGCTGTCCACATCCCACATGCCTGGAGGTGAAACAAGGAGCTAAAGAAGGAAAGACGCTGAGATACGACTCTGATACCTTCATGTAGCACTTTACTTAAGAAAAAGACTTAAATCAGAGAGTAGGATGAGTGTCTTCACAGAGAAGAAGAAAGGCTCTTGGCACTGGGCTTTGGAGAGATGACACCATGTGAGGCTCTTACCTGCTCCAAGGAGACCCAGGTGAAGAGGAGAAGTAACGTCTAACTCCATTTGTACAGACAGCTCCTGCAGCAGACCAGAGGAAGGTTTGCCTTGAGATCCCAAACTCAGCATAGGCTCCCCTGTGGTAGGGTTAAGCCCACAGGTGTCATTCCACACATGGAATCAGTCCAATCCAGCCCAGCACAAGCTGGAGATGGACTAAACTCCAGGGCTCTTCAGTCACGAACACATCTCCTCCCCACCATCATGGGCTGAGTGAATTGCTGAAGGGGGAAAAGAAAGAACTGCAAATGGAAAATGGCATTTTCAATCTGCTGGAGTGTCTGGGGAGGGGAACAAAGGTATACTCAGGAAAAAGCAATGAGAAGAATGGCAAGGAGCTAGGAAAGGCTCCTTGCCTTATTCCTATGCTGCTCCACTCCACACTCAGATAAAGTGGTCCCTTCTCTCCAGCTTTCTCCTTTCTAGTCACACACTCTGTTGGTTAATTCTCTCCTCGTCGAGATCAGAGATTAGATAGAGCCTGGATTTATAGCTAGTGAAAATAAAAAGAGCTGCTCCTATCAAGGATTCAAATGATTAAATATCCCACCATAGAAATACTTTTAACTTCACTTACAGTACAATTTCACTTACACGCTGATGCAGTTGACAGCACTAACAAAAGCTGCTTGAGTAATATGGGGCCTGAAGAGACAGAGAAAGAAGCTGGAGGAATGAGAAAAAGGGATAGGGACAGAAATGGAGAGAGAAAGAGAGAAATGGGATTAGATAGTGAGATCCAAAGAGAGGAAAGGCAGGAAAAAAGAAGGAAAAGAGGAGGTTGGCTCTCTCTGCCTGCAGCATTAAAAGTACAAGAGCTAAACCAATTAAACAATGAAAGGAAAGCAAAGGATTAAATGAAGGGCTATGTAAAACAGCTCCTCTAATCCAGCTGATTTACTGCTCTTTATTCTCCATTTCCCTCTCATGTTGATCCTCAGATTCAGCAGTGCCAGCACCGGGCTCGCGGTGCCTCGCGCCTCGCCCACGCAGGGTCCTGCTGGCAGCGTGCTGTGTCCTGTGTGCTCCTGCTCCTCCTCTGCATTTCCCAGGGCCTTTCTTCCTCCCCTGCCCTGCCCAGGGCTGCCCAGGCTGGGGGATGGCAGTGGTGAGTGATGGCAGCACTGGCCTGGAGATGCTCCTGGGCAGGCGAATGAGACCGTCCCCAGCTCTGGTCCATCCATGGTTGGACTCCTCCTGCTCCCTGGCCAAGCTCACCCAGGGACCGCCTCAGCAAGGCACTGACAGCCCTTCTGTGAAAGGGGGCTGTCCCCTACCATCCCTGCCAACAGATCAGAAGAGGGTCTGCTCCTCTCCAGGTGCTGCTGGACAGCCCCATTTTGGACAAAGACTGTGGGAATCCACAATGAGGAATTTTCAGGACACTTTTTGCTCCCGCTGTCTCTGCAGCTCCTTTTCACAGAAGCACAGACATAGGAGCCGTGGGGTCTGGAGCAGACACAGACCCAGAGGACATGGGAGGGCTGCACCTCTCACCAGGACACAGCCCACCAGGAGTTGCAGCATGGGAAGGAGCTTTTCCATACCTCCTCCATGTCCTGCTGGTGCTGTGATCCACCACAGCTCCCCAAACCTGCTGTGTGGTTCAGGGTGTCCTGCAGAAACCACAGCAGTTATGGGGAAAGTGTCTGGTGGCTAAAAATCCAACAAACAGAACATGCATGGGCACAAACA
Source organism: Pseudotriccus pelzelni (assembly GCA_035584735.1). NCBI lineage: Eukaryota > Metazoa > Chordata > Aves > Passeriformes > Tyrannidae > Pseudotriccus > Pseudotriccus pelzelni. The sequence continues at coordinate 7,429,048 of JAWMRA010000038.1, forward strand.
TCTCTCATCCACCTTCTCCTTTCCCCCTCTTTCTCCATTTGTCTGATGGCCAAGAGCGATTGTTTCTTTTCTGGCTACTTCCCGCAGTTTTGAGCTCAGCCTCAGGGAGAGCACAGGGACAGCAGAGCAAGTCATTTGGGGAGGGACAGTGGGGGAAGCGTGGCTCCCTGGAGGAGGTTATCTGTGCCTGGCCACTGTCTGCAGGGATGCTGTGCTATTTGGAAATTACTTTTCTTCCCCTTCAGCACTCCAGAGCTACAGATCATTTGAATTCACCCTCTCCTTCCCTTTCAGGAGACAGAAAGGCCCCGGCCGCACTTGAAATGAGACAGATGCTTATGGAATTGTGGTTTTAAAAGCATTTTTCAGTTGAGTTCTCTCCTTTTCTACACACAGCAGTCCAATGTGAGCTGACTAATAAATGCATTATCTTTTTTTCCCCTTTCCTAGGAGGGTTTGATATGGCAGCTCCATAGATCAGCCTGGTCTCCAGGGATATTTCTGCCCTAAACAAAATGGAAATTGTCTGCCCCCTCAAAAGCCCTCAGTGACTCATACAATAAAGACAACCCATAAATATTTGGGTAATTACAGTCCGTTCACCTAAATTCCATAAGAGGCAGAGCACTTTCTCACTCGCTGTCCTTAAATGGCTGTTGTGTGTTGCTGTTCACTGCCCTGCGTTGCTGTAAACACCCAATTCCCCCTAAATGTTCAACCTCTTCCCAAGTAGTCAGCAAAGGTTGGGAATATTGCATAGCTCAAGGATGAAAAGCTGTGCAATGAACAGTGAATTAGAGCATAGAACTGTTAGGGTTGGAAGAGACCTTAAGGACCACCTCGTTCCAACCCCCTGCCATGGGCAGCGACACCTTCCACCAGCCCAGGTTGCTCCAAGCCCCGTCCAACCTGATCTTGGACACTTGCAGGGATGGGGCAGCCACAGCTTCTCTGGGCAACCTGTGCCAGGGCCTCCCCACCCTCACAGGGAA
>JAWMRA010000038.1:7430139-7461597 GCA_035584735.1 Pseudotriccus pelzelni
GGGCAGCCACAGCTTCTCTGGGCAACCTGTGCCAGGGCCTCCCCACCCTCACAGGGAAGGATTCCTTCCTAATATCCCATTGAAACCTACTCTCTGTCAGTTTGAAGCCATTCCCCCTTGTCCTGTCACTCCAGGCCCTGGTAAATAGTCTCTCTCCATCTTCCTTTCAGGATCCCTTTGGGCCCTGGAAGTTCCTATGTTGTTTTATTTGTTTTATAAACAGCACACACAGAGTATGTCCCTTTTGTCTGCTGCCCCATCATGGGCCACCAAAACCACTCCTTGGGCCACCTCCTTGAGCTGGAGCCCTGCTCCTGCAGAGGAACTTAGCTGGAATCTGCTGTATCCAGGTTCTGCAATGCAGTGACAGCCCTCGAGATTAATGTGTTTTAAAATGATATTATTCCTGTGTTGTTGTTAATAGTTTACTGCTTGTTGTCGCCACTCCATGAGAAGGATCCAGCTACACAAATATCCGATCTGGGTGGTCTACAGTGCTTTGCACTTTCCTTGGAATGGTTACACCAGGCTCAGGCTGCATCTATTTTCTGCTGCATAGAATTATCAGAGAGACAAGAGTAGAGAATATATATTTAAAAAAGAATGGGTCAGTGAAAGTTTGGTCTTTGTTATTTCCTTCCCTCCCTCCTTGCCTCCTCGGAGCAGGCTGAACTACAGGGTGTGCAAGAAGCATTTTCAAACACCCTCCTGGAAATCAGGATGTTTGGAACAGCATTGCCTGCATTCCCCAGCACTCTGTCCCTTCTCTGGGCTCATCTCTTCTCTGTGAAACGACCTTTTGTACGACCATGGTGACAGGAGGGCCACAGGTTTCCTTTTGCCCGACCCAAGGCAGTTAAACAGACATGGAGTGGATTTGCATAAAGTGTCTTTCTTTCTTTCTTTCCTGACTTTCCAACGGCCCCTCAAAGAGCACCTTCACTGTGAGAAATCCTGGGCTGGCTGGGACCACCTGGAAAGCAGCACAGTCACTGCTGCTGCCAGAGGGAGGGATGGAGAGGGCTGCAGGAATAGGTTTGGTCTGGTCCAGAGGGGAGCTCTCCGAGGAGCCGGTGACTGGCAACCCCCGCGTGGGAATGAAGAGCTGTTAAGCTTTTTTGCCCAGCAAGGGCAGTCTCCTGCCTCCAGAGGTAACAGGCCCAGCTCCCTCTGGAGAAGCTTTGAGCAGCCCTAGAGCCTGGGATTAGATCTTGTCAGTCACTGACTTTCTATTACAACCTGCTTCATTTTATCTTTGCTTCATCCCCCCTTCCTTTCTCCTCCTGCTACTTGGAATTTGCTTCTTTCCTTGCTATGGGTGATAGTGCTTCTAATCAGCACTTTCCTTGTCTAATTGCCTCATTCTGAGCTTCTCCCTGAACCTGTCAGACACAAACTCACACTTCTTGCCTTACTTGTCACAAGAAAAATTGTTCCTTTAAATGTGTCTGGGAGAGGCACAAGGACATTGAATGCTCCAGGGAGAGACAAGGATGGAGCAGTGACGAACTGCAGCTCCTCAGTACATGATATTTCTAAAAGCTGCCCCTCCCCAACTTACCTGGAGATGCACAAACACAGCAAAAAGAAAATTCGCTGTCTCAAAGACTTCACAGTCCAAAGTATGTTGACACTGAAAAGTCCCTGTGGAAGTTGTGCCTGCTGTGATTATAGCAGAGGATGAGTGGATTACTCGGTGAAACAAACCATCCATGGCAGGAGGGATTATTTTGCATGTTAGAGGAAGATTTGGGGACTTTAAATACTAATACTCCATTAATGATTAATGTATCTCTTGCATAGGAACCAGCTTGGTGACCTATTCCCTCCGTGCCTCAATCACATCAGATGTGCAAGGAGGGGAAAAAGTTTGTGTGCTTTTGCTGTGCCAGGTTTGCATTTAGGTAAGAAATTTCTGTCTCATTTGAGAGAATGAGCAGAGCTCTGCAATTCCCCTCCCACATTCAAGTCCTCTCTTATCCACCTAAATTAGATTATTTGTGAAGCAGGTTGATGCTCACCCCTGGTGACAGCAGAGCAGTCTTTCAGGCCAAGGTATTTGCGGTTGTCATCTCCTGATAAGAAGATAACAGTGTTCTTCCACTGACACGTGAGCTTCAGAGCTGGCAGATTTGTCTCTCAGAGATAGAGGGGGGTTCTGTGTTTTTTGTAGCTCAGCTTAACATTTCCTTGCTAAGATAAATGATGACCTTGGTCTCACCTCCACCTTGCTTTGTCTCAAACTAAGCAAGTGACAAAAATGATGTCCGATCTCCAGGTCTTGCCTGAAGTTATTTGGAGGGCTCTGATTTCACGGCAGTTATATGATAATGTAGACATATTGGGCTTGCCCTTTACCTTTTCTCCCTCAAGATTCTCTCTGTGGCTCATGACAAGCCTTTTCTGCCCGGGGTCTCTCTCACCTCCTCAACAATTAGTCAGGGAGTGGAGTTTTATTCACAATAAATAATATCTTTGTGCTTCTGTGCCTTGCCTGCAAGTTAAGAGATTACAGCTATTTTCTTTTCCAGTTTTTCCTTTGTGTTTTGGAGAGTTTTGGGGATGGGGCACAGAGAGAACCACATGGCAGTGGCATCTGGGAGCTTTACTCTTGGGAATATTGGCAGGAGGAGGTGTCAGGAGCTGTCAGTGGTGTTGCTCTATCCTTGCTGGCTCTCTCCTGGGGCACCTTTGAAGAAGTTTCCCCAAGTTCTCCTCTACCTGCCCAGGATCTCATCACTTGTGACCCACTGCAGAGCTGCTGGCAGGTGAGGTGGTTACAGAGCAGCTCTGACCTCCTGGTGAGGCAAAAGCACAGAGATATTTGCAGGGCACAACCAGAGGGCAGAGCAGAGAGGGGGAGGGATTGACTGGGGGCCAGGCAAAGTGACACACCTGTCAAACAACGACACGGCACATTTGGGCTATGAAAATATCCCTTCAATCAAGGCAAGATCTGCTATTCACAAGGACAAAGCTAAGGCAGCATCTTCTCCTCGTCTCAGAAAATTAATTTGGAATAAAAAGTGTGGAGAATTCAATAGCAGGAGGAAAGAGATCAAGCCATGCCTGTGCATTGTCTTGGGCCGTTGTCCCTCCTGCCTGTGTGTGGCAGTGGGGACACGGTACAGCTGCTTTTTCAAGGAGCAAAACTTATGCTTTGTGTTTTAACACCCAGTTAAAAGCCCCCAAAGTTGATGACAGTCTCAAAAAAGATTCTGCCTCAAGATCACCTTCTTTGCTGCTTCCTTCTTCCCTTCAACAGCCTCCATCCCCATCCTCTTCCAGGAGGAGTTGGGGTCACCTCCAGGGCAGGACCTTTGCCCTCTCCTGCCACATCCCACCAGATTCATGTTAAATAAAGCAGAGTTGACTTTGGCCTATTTTTCTGATTAGTCCAATAACTCTTTTCCTGCTCTTTTCCAATATCTTGCTGGTCTGCACGTGGGATACAAATTACTCCACCCATGCATTTCATGTCCTTTGTGAATCATTAGGCCTCACTTAAGAGGGTTTGCATCACTCCACGCTCATCTTTCTACTCCTAGCCTAACTCTGGGCTTCGGCCAAATAGCATTCAGGCTTCACTTCTACTCCTGTACCTTCAAGTTATATATTATTGAATTAATCAGGCACTTTCCATTGGGATGAATCTGAAATACACAATGGAAAATGTAGTTTCTCAAAGGGAAAATTTGTTTGGAAAATCAACATTATAGATATATATATATATATATATGTACTTTCAGCCAGACTGATTAAAAATAGAACCAGGGCTCAAATATTTCAGTTCTCTAAATGTTTTGCTTGAAAGCAATCAAACAAAATAATGAACATTATTTGACTTCTGACACACTAAACAGTTCCTCATAAAAAATTGGAAGCTGGGCACCTGTTCTCCTGATAGGAGAGGAATTCCTCTTGTACTTTTGATTGCTGGTGTCTCAGCCTCATTGCAAGGCTCCAGGATACTTTTGGATGTGCTCTTTGGAATTCTGTGGTCCCAATTTTTGCAGCAAGTTGACGCTTCTACAACTCCAGCAGAGAACGCATCACAGAAGACAGATGTTTAATACTGAACTGATCTGGAAAAATTCAGGGAAAGTGAGTAAACGAAACGAAAATATTTCATTTCTTTTGGTGGTGTTGTTTTAATTTGGCTTTTTTTTCTTTTACTTTTCCAAAATTGGAAGTAATCACAATGGAAATACTAAAATTTGAGCATTTTTTCACTGTGGAACTTTTTTTTTTAGATTTACTCGTCAATAATAAAAGTCTAAATAGAATTAATTTTCTAATTTTCATCGCAAGCTAGGAGAAAAACTTGGGCTAGAAACTCCAGATGTAACCCTGTGCTGCCTTTTATGATGACAGAAAATGAAGAGCCAGCAAAAAGAGGAATCAGAGCAAGAGTCTTTTCCCATGTGTTCATCATGGTGGACTCACACTAACGAAGTTAAGAGCAATTATGGGCAGGTACAAAGATGGGATGGCCACTGGTTAATCTGAGAATAAAAGCAGCACAAAGACAGTCCTGCCTAGTGAACAGCAGGATAAAACTTCAGCTGTGCCCAGGCCCCGTCTCTGTCTTTATGGAGTTTTTGGCATTTCCATCAGAAATCCATGCCGGTGGGATAAAAGCTTGTCCCATTCCAGCGACTCCTGCGAGCTCTGGGACCACTGCATTTAAAAATGTGCCTGGCAAAATGTTTCTCCTCTTCTTCATCACACTCGGTGACCCCAGGGAAATGTTGGACACCCTCATCTTTATCCCCTGATCCCTTATGTATCACACAAATCCCTTTTCCCACTCTGGGAACTATGAGAAATGCAAAAGGTTTCTCTACCCTCAAATGCTGTTGGGGGTATTTTTATCACCAGTAGGATGCATATTGATTTTGAACCAGCCTTGTTTGCCTGAACTCCAGAGCTGGCAGGCCATGGACATCATTTCAATCTCTTCAGCACTCCCAGGCGTAGGGTGCCCTCTTTTTATTTTTAAGGCATGTAATAAAGCACAAAATTAATTCCATGTCTGATTTATGCCCAAAGCCACCATTCTTTGTTCTTCCAGCTGAGGTTTGATTGGATTTCATTAGATTCTTTCCCATAGAGGCAAATAATTTTCTTCATGTTTAAGTTGGAGTGTTCCTGGGCTTGTTTGGAGTTTGGTGTTGTTTTGTTATTATTGTTAAATATCTGAAAAATAAATTCTAATATTTGTCTGTATGAAGCTTTTCAAACAAAAATAAAGAACATCCCTTTTTAAAGTCAGAAGCACAGGTATTGCATAGACAAGGTTATTCCATAATTCTTTCCTTTTACTTTGCTATTTACTGACTACCTTGTGTCATTAAAAAGTATTGTCATGAGATGCTGTTGACACATTTATAACAAGACCTAGCAAACCATTCTCTTGCAGACCTGCATTTACTAACAATTCCAGCTTAGCAGCTTTCTGCTAAAAAAAATTAGTCATGCCTAGATAGGCTGGCAAACACCTTTCCCACCTGATGCTTCCAGAAGGAAATAGAATATTCCCCCCTGATCTGCTGCTCCTACGTTTGAGAACAGATAGGCTTGATAGACATGCTCCCAGATGTGGCTGGGAGGGAGCAACACCAGGCTGGGTGAGGCTCCAGGTAACAGGGATGGGAACACCTCGTGTTAGCAGAGCTGGAGCCTCAACCCACCGTCAGTAAAGGCTCAAGGTCTGACTCCAGAACGAGTCCTCGCTGCTCCTGATCATGTCACCGCGAGAAAGGAAAGGGACAAGAGGAAAGGGAAAGGAAGAGGAAAAGAGAAAAGGAAAGGGAAAAAGGAAAAGAGAAAAGGGAAAGGAGAAAGGGAAAAGGGAAAAGGGGAAAGGGAAAAGGGGAAAGGGAAAGGAGAAGAGAGAAGGCCAGGGGAAGGGAGGGGAGGGAAAGGAAAAGAGAAGAAGAAAGAGGAAAGAGGAGAGGCTGGGGAAATAACTAAAGGATATGGGGGAAAATCATCCTAGGGTGATAACAGAGCTGAATTTAACTCAGATTTACACGCTCTCCTACATAACAAGACTAACCTGTCCTTGACGTTCTTGTGGGGTCCGCCATCCAGACAGAAGTGCCTGGAAGATTTTTAACACGCTGCAGTTGTTTAAGGAGCCAAAAGCAGCATGTTCCCAGCTGGGCACTCATAGCTTGCAAGTTGTCATTGCCATGCCCAGCCCGGCACTTCCACCCTGCCCGACACAGGAAGGAATTTCATAGGAATCCACAATTTCTTTAAGTTCTGAGATCACAGCTTGCAACTAATTATAGAAATAAGTAACTAGTGACTGGAGCCATCTGTTCTTTATTTGGCAATGCCTTTCTTCTTCATGAAATTAGCACACCTGCAACCCCCACGTCTTCCTGAGGATGGGTCACTCTGCCCTCTAAACCACAGACGAATTGCTGGAGCTCAGGCAACCCTCTGGAGATGTTGCTGCTTATCCTCCTTCTCCTCACCCCCAGGGGAGAATAATTAATATGCTCAATTGAGTTTCATTAGTTATTCGGGTTGCGGGAAAGCAGCGACTTGGAGGTGCAGCGGTAAAGAGATATTTATCACCACGGTTTGAACCTCATTATTGGCGCGGAGCTTGGAGGGTTTGGCTCCCACAGCCAGGCTGCATCTTTCCTGGTAAAATAGGAGTCAGAAAGGTGGGGGACGGACATCACCCAAATCCAGATAGTTTAACACAAGTTTTCCCATGTATTCAGTGGGGGTTAAATCAGGGCATAATGTGAGAAATTCTATTTTTCTCTCTTTTTCCTCTCTGCTGTCACATTTCCCTTGGCTTAATCTTTGGCACTGAGGTGTTCTGTACAACTATGATCATGGGAATGAATTTTAAAAGGAATATTAATTTTACTCTTTTTTTTTTTTTTGAGTTTGACTTTTAGCCTAAGTCGAAAATATTTCAGGTCTTTAGAGCCATAATTAGATATATTGTCCTTAACCAAATGCCAGATAATTTGTACGCACTTGAGGTAAATCTTTTGCTGGAAAGGTAGGCAAATATTGAAATATGTAATGAAAATGAAAGGAGGCATGAATAAAAAAAAAAAAAAACAAACCCACACAACTATTTTAAATCCTTTAAATTGCTTTCTCTTGTCCCTCTCATTAGTAAATATTTTAGTTATTCTTGCACTGAACAAATCCTCCTTTCAGGCTTCTGTGTGTCTTTCTCTCTCATTAACATTCTTTTTTTAAATTTTTTTTTTTTCCTTTTTAAACAAGTCATAAAGACCTAGTTATTTTTAAAGTTCACATCTTATACACGATGCCGATGCGGGGACCAGAGAGAGAGAAGGAGCCGAGTGTTAATTCATTCTGGGCAGGGATCTTTTTTTTTCCTTCCTGCCTTTAGATGAGAAGGAGTTTGCTTTTGGCTGAAAACATTCAAAGTAAGTGCAGCACTTTGGGAAATGGCACATAAAGGGACTTTAGCGGGAGGGAGAAATGAAAAGGATGGAAAAGCCAAGCAGTGACAGAGGTAGTCAGAGAATTTACAAATTATTTTTTCTGACAATGTAGACAGCTCTAGGAGGCTGCCTTCCCTTTCAGGATAAAGTCACTTGTCATTCGGTTAGAAAAAGACAAGGGATGTGTCAGGAGTTATTTGAAATGTAAAGTATTGTTTTTAGCTTCTTTCTTGCTCATTATTGTAGTAGGAAAGTGCTCTCTCTGCACTGATGGAAAGGCTGAAACTGCAGCAGGGAAGGAGGGCTGCAGGACCAATGGGGCTCAGCAATTCCCAGGGCTGGGATAGACCATGGAGAGAAAAAAGGATCTGGGGACAGTATTGAAGACATGGGGCAAAGGAGTAGGTTTGTACCAGGAATGAGGGGAAATGGGGATTACGGGATCAGCTCCAGAAGTACTGCAGGCACACAGGGCAGCACCAGGGACCTGCTAAGGACAGGGGGCTGCACAGATGAGGGACCACCAGAAGATGCTCAGATGAAGGGTAGCACTAATTATCTGTTTATCACAGTGTTCCCCTTTTGTCCAGGCTCTCTCTACCTCGTCTCCTAGGCTGGGTTCATTTAGTGCTCTTCCTGCACCAGAGGAATACTCTTCCCAGAAAACTCCTTCCCAAAACTTTCTCCTCTCTGCACCAACGTTGCTTGGAAGCATCACATGAATGCAAAGTGCAGCACAGACACAAACCAGCATTGCTCTGTATGGCAGGTTTTTAGTCCCCACATTCCCTGACCATTTCAGAACAACCCTACTATCCAAATGGAAAATCTCCAAATATTTTCTTGGGGCATATCAGATACTGCACCTGCCCTGTCTTCTCCAGCTCAGTCTTCCCTGATCCAATGCAAAGGAAGTTTCAAACCAACTTTCTACTCAGAGCCAGCCTGCTGCAAGCCCCGACTGCTGCAGAAATGCAGCTAATGGATTCTGGAACCAATAGCACAAGAAATTCCAGGTGCTGGGAAAGCTGGTGTGTGGGGAACACACTCCCTGCTGTCCCGCGGCTGGCAGACAGTGCTCTGATGTTCCCAGCTATCCCAGCTTTCCTTCTGCACCTCTCCCCGTAATGGCTGCAGTTAACAAAATCACACCGGTGGCAGATAAGCATCTGGTAACCCATGGCAACCAAGTTCCTTTAGAAAATGGTCTTCCGGTAATTTCCTAAATGAACAGGCCTTTTTTATTTTATTTTTTTTTTCTTGTTGGAAATGGAAGAAAAAAAGAGGATAAGAGGACAGAGAAAGGCACCAGGTGTGTTTGTGCACACACGTGTTGAGAAGCGCCACAGGCACCTCTGGGTGCTGCGGGGGTGGTGGTGGGGATGATCGTCTGCAGGTTGGGCACCTTTATCTTTCCAGCCCTCACTCCACGCAGGGTTTCGGGGTTTGGTTATCCCACCAACAATTTCTTTCAAATCTCATCGTGTCAGGCAAATGTTAAATCCCCAGCTAGAGGATCACAGGGACGGATGAGATCAGATAGAGGCACAGACAGGGCAGCAGACAGTGAGATGGGTGTTTGTGCAAGTTGCTGTTACAAGATGAGGCTGATTATATTCCATTCTGGATTTGATTAGATTGCATAAGTAGACAGACCAGCAGAAATGAGCTGCCTGGGAGAGCAGGACATTTAACTAAAGGTCAGACAAAATTGCCCTGGAAACTGGTAGATGAGAGAAGTGTGGAGGTGGAGGTGGAGCTGTTAGGGCTGGCTCTGGTAGAAACACAGGAAGAGCTTAATTGCTGGAATTTTTGAAAGTTTTATACATCTCACCTCAGAAATACCCTGCATAAACTCACCCATTCTGCAGCCAGCACCCTGCAGTGTTCACCTCGCAGCATGGGGAGACCATGGGAGCACCCCAAATTCCCAGGGCACACCCCCAAACACTCCCCACCCTCCCTGCATGACCACAAACATCCCCTGCTGACAATCCCTTCGTGTATCCACCTGACCCGACCATGGACGGAGGAAACCACAATCTTTCACTCCTGCCCTCCATTGCTGGGATGGCCAATCCAGCCAACAGCCCCACAATAGGGAAATATTTTCCTTGTTAACAAAACCAAAACTGCAGAGGAATTGACACTCACGGGCTTTGTTGACAACATCTGTATTATTTTTTTAATATATATTTTTACCCCCTCTCTAAATTAACTTTTCCTTTAAATATATTTTTCCAGCTGGCCAAATAATCGGATTTTTCTTTGTCAAAAGAAGGGAACATAAATTACTCCTGTTGGGTGCAGATTAGGTTATGGGATTTCTTTTCTTCTGTCACCGTCAATGCCCCAGCGTCAGAGAGCTTTAATATTTAATGCATTCCTAATTAGTCTCCATTGGCCCAGGGCACTTAACAAAACCTGACACCGACCATCGAGTCAAGTTCATTTAGAGAGCACAATTACCCAGCCATCATTTCCATACTGCAGCTGGATTACCCATGAAATTCCCTTCCCAATCCCCATCCTTGCTCCCACCTTCCCACAGTCGCAAGTTAATTATGGAAAGAAAAAAAAAAAAAAGAAAAAAAAAGGGATTTGATTCCAGTGACAGAAGATACAAATTATCTCATTTGGTCAGGGCAATGACATTTCCAAGACTCCTTTAATCTCCAAGAAGCTCTGCTGCGATGAGCGGCGTTCACGGAAGGATGTTGTTGCCTGGGTGCCTTGTTGCTTTGCATGCTCCAAAGAGCTGAAGTTCCTGTTTTCCCGACACACCAGCTGATCATCTGGGAAAGCAGGGGGGGAAAAAAAGCATCTGGAAAGGAAAATATAACTTTCAATCACAGTGATTTGCCCAGGCAGACTTGGTTTGTCTTGAGAGACTCAACAGGCACAGACAGGGATTGGTTGTGGTGAGAGACAGAGACTGCAAAATTGAGCCGGGGATGAAGGGAGAGTCCAGCTTCACTGGAAACTGAGCTAAAACATGGGAAATCCAGGCTCTCCAGCTTTGGGGACCTAACCCTGGTGTCACCCTTGGTGCAGTTCTTGATAAATCAAGGGAAACAAGCTCTGGAAGCACCGACCTTCCGCTGCTGACTCAAGGGACACAACGAGCAAAGTTCAGCTTCATGAATCCCCACCTAGAGAAAGATTTTGTCTCTTTGCCCCAAAGAGCCCTGAGTAAAACTAAGCTGGAAAAAAAAAAAAAAAAAAAAAGAAAAAAAGAAAAAGCAAGAAAAGAAATGTGCCAGGACTTCACTATTCTGGAAAGCACTAACCCAAACTCCTCCGGTGCCAGCTCTTGCTGCCACCAGAAATGTCTCTGTGTGGCAGACTTGGGCTACAAACTGTCCTTTAAGTGGCAAAATGCTATGAGCTGAACCTTTTTTTGGATGTTAATAACACTGAAACTGGACTGCTTTGTGGGGATGTATTGGCTTGACCTTCATTTTCAAAGAATAACCACAGGAGCCTCCTCACGGATAATATCAACAATTACAGAAAAGATAATATCTGTAAAATCTGTCACCCCCGTGACTAATTTCAATTGCAATGACAAATGCAAACGTATGTCGCATGGAGGAGAATAATTTAATTTGAGACCTTAAAAAATGGTCAGTGAAAAACCATGGAATATGAATTAATTAAAAATCGATAGCGGTTTCCTCCTCATACTTTCCACACTGATCATTAAGGATAAAACTTAAAAAATAGGATCCTTTAAATAAACAGTTGCAGGTTTCACAATGCCAATTTTTAAATTGCTCGGTGAATTGCAGCATTTGCAACCAAACCTGTGTTCACAAGTCACCCAAAGCTGCTGCTTGTCATACATGGGTGGTCTGAAACTGCAAATGTTTGATCCAAGCTCATGGCTTTCAGTGGAAATTTCTTCTCACCAGTGCATTGCAAATATTTAAATTTCTCTCCAAGAAGAATCACCCAGCTCTGCTATCTGTCTGTATCTGTTCAATATTCAGGAAATAAATCCCTCCACAGCTTCTAGAACTTCTTAAACCGAGCACTAAGAAAGCCCATTCCAGGAAATGATGGCATTTCTCTTCGGTGAGTGAGAAATAACCACTTGTTGTTGATCCTGTGTAGGCATCTTCGTCCTCCTCTTGCAAAAAGGCAGCAGCTGCAGGGTTAATGTGGAATATTAACTTGTTAGATTGTTGATCTGCCCTGGGGCCATAAGGAGCTTAAATAGCCAACAGTTAATTAAAAATAAACTGACACTTTACTTTAAGGATAGTTTTAATAACCATTTATAAATGTTACATTAAAAATTCATGCACTGTTATCAACTCCTGCTAAGGATTTACAGCACAATGGAGGTGTCATGAATGTTTTATAGCTTCTGTGGCAAACCTCTTCCTAAACAGACATTTTCAGAGGTCTCTGTGTCTTTCCAGGCCTGCAGCATCACACACCCAACAAAACAGGAGCAGCTTCCCAAGATGTCAGGGCTTAAGTTTAGACTTTGCTCTGTGGCCAACACATCAGAGGCATCAGATATCTCAAGAAAGTGCTAAAAACTCCTCCTGCTTCCTGTTGTAAGGCAGCCCATCCAGCCACAGGCTTTGGGAGCAGCCACACTGAGCTTCCCCTCACAGATGGGTTCAGTTCTCTCAGTCAGTACGTCACAATCCCCAGGAGGATCACGATAAATAGTCAGGAGCCTCCAAAAGTGCAGAAAATAGGATTACAATCTAGAGCACAGAAAACAAACCTAATGCTCCAAGGTAATCTTCATCAGCCTCTCCAAAGGCGCACACGCACGCGGGCAAACACGCTCCCAAACAAAAACACCTACTAGCTGTGCATGTACATGAGCTGATCAGGGGGACATTTTTTACTGCTGTTTGCAGCTGAGGAGAGGCAGCCTAACCCTAACCCTAACCCTAACCATAACACTAACCCTAACCCTAACTATAACCATAACACTAACCCTAACCCATGGCCCTAAACATAACCCTAACCCTTACCCTAACCCTAACCCTAACCCTAACCCTAACCCTAGCCCTAACCTGTTAGCTGTTGTGCTTGGAATAAGCAGTCTTTGACTTAGAAAGCATCAAGAAACTCCTGCTGTTGAGTCAAGGCTCCCGGGTCTTCTCTTCCTACCTGGCCATGGCTCAAACGTGTGATCGTACCTTCCCTCCCCATCTGTCAGGAGGGATGATAATCCTTCCCGTTCATAGTGGGCTTGTACAGATAAACCCATTAATGTGTGGGAGGTGGCAAGATACCACAGTGATAATGCTCCTGAAATGATTATGGATAAATTGGACATCTTACTGTCATTATTAGCCACCTCGAAATGAGCTTCCTTTGACAATGTTGCTGCCCCTTTTGTTTTAACTCTCTGCAAACACTGCTGTGATTGAAGCTGGCTGTCTACATGCTTGTGGAAAAGTAATTTAAGCTTATGGTTACCTGCTTATCTGTGCTGCTTCTCGCTCATTCTGTGTACGACACTCCAAAAGTGATATTAGGCAGGGGAGATGCTGCGTGTGGGAAGGAGGAGATGTGGCTGCCAAGGCCCTGTGTGGCACTGAGGCAAAGAAGTGATTAAATCCACAAGGTGAGGGCCTGACCACCTCCTTTGTGCTTGATACTGTCCATGCAAACACAGGTCCTCACTGTGTGTGCTCTGATGGAGAACAACCTTCAGACTCCACAGCCAGCCACCAATCAAACTGGCACTAACCTTGCTTGCTTTTGCATTTATTTTTTTTTTCCCTGTTTTGCTTTGTTTTAGAGGAAAGCTTCTGTGAGCATTGGCTGTAGGGCCTGGCAAGAAAAAGGTTAAAAAATAATGAAAAATACTTGGTGTCAGGCAAGTGCCAAGCTCTAATTATGGTAATTGATAATACAATGTTCGAAGGTAGCAGAAGCCCTCAGGCTGCCATGCAAACACCCCTGAGGAGCAGATAAAGATGATGCAGGCATTTGTCCAGGTTCATCTCATCAAATTTGCACCCTTAAAAGCAGCCAAACCAATGCTGGATTTTTATCCTTCTGCCTACAGCTGAGGAATATTCCTGGCAGGATCTTCCAGGCACCCGCTTCTCTCTCGCAGAACTGGAGGGTAAAGGCAGCATCCTCAGAGATCAAAGCTTACACAGATGTAAAAGCTGTCTGGGCTGTAGGAAATTCTGGCCCTGAAACCTGTCCCCTATAGCAGGATATGTTTGGGTATGGCCCTGTTATCCAGCTGCCCTGGCACTGCCAGCCCAGTGCACCCACACTTCCCAGGGCACTGAGCCAGAGCTAAAGCCCTGCCAAGGAGATGGGAAAATGTGGGATGATTTCAGTGGGTGGTAGGCACAGAGATCATTCAAAATGTTGTCCTCTCCATCCTGCATTCCCACTCACTCTTCCTCTTTGCTGTTGTCTGGATTATTTTCATTCAGGGCAACTTCTCTTTTCCCTCCAGTGACGACAGTTTTGTTCTGATGGAGTCGTGAGGTTTCACTAAATATAGTGAAGGGCTGCTTCTGCAAGGACTTCAAAAAGCTTGTTTCATTTGCTTGGTTCTTTTCATCCTTTGTTGTCCCTGGTTGTGTTGGACTCCCAACTGCTGCCCAGCCTTATCTGCTCAAATTTCTGCTGAGGACTTAGAGGCAACACAGTCAAAATCCACATGTGATACCCAATCTGAAAGCTGCTGCTCCCCAGCTCACACAAATGAACAGAAGCTCAAAAGGGCCTTACATCACACACACAGAGCCTGTGGATGCCACCACCACACGCTCTGAGAGAGTTTCACCTCATGATACAGAAGGACGATGCGTGCACAAACATTCAGAGGTGGCACATCCCACGTGCAGCTTCCAGCTGCTTGTGGCCACCCTGACCAACACTCAGAGAAGGTATTTTTGGGCACACTGGGCACTAACGCCCATCTCTGCACACACACACACCCCCCCTGTTGCAAGCACCCTCTCTCTGCAAGTCCCAGTTTCAGCCTGCCTGCATGGGAATTGCGGCTTTTGGCACTGCCTGTCCTTGCTGAGGCCACACTGCAACACCCATGTCCACACTGCTGTGCATTTCTCTCCCACATTCCCCCTCCACTTCTTTAGGAGCACAGAAAAAAGCTAAAAAAGGGAAAAAAACCCAAGCTACATAGGTTTGGACTGAAACTGGGTCAGGACATCCCATCCCTCCCCAGGGTTATCCCAAGCTTTGTAGATATTTCCAGCTCCTGGCAGTTTTCACAGCACCCTGTTCTTGTTCTGCCTATGCTGTGAGCCAGGAGAAAGGGGTATTTTACAGATCCAGTTTGTGGTTTTACACCAGATCCTGAGAAACTCGATGCCTGCACATCTCTCATCAAACTCAGACTTTTGTTAAGCCTCCACTCATGCACAGATGCAGAACATGATGGAGAGGCTTTGCCACACAGAAAAACACACACTCTGCAGCACTCCCAGCCCCTACCTGGGCCAATTTGCTCCCTGTGTTATTGCTACAAGAGGACTGTTGCCATGTGTTCACGCACCCAAATCTCCCTGCAGCATTTTTAATCTAATCCTCTCTTCGTAACAGAGAGGTGAGGGTCATTTATAGCTATTTTTCATAAAAACAATATTTCAGCCCAAATAATAATAATGGGGGGGGGGGGGGGAGGGGAAGAAAAAAGAAAAAGGAAAAAAAAAAAAAAGAAAAAGAAGAACCAGAGAACTTGTTGGAGAGGAGGAAACAGGCATGGATTAAGCTCAGAGGTTTGTCTCCCTCTACTGGTCCCCAGGCAAGGCAGACAGAAGTCAAATCCCGTTTTAAAACGAAAACCAGCACTAAACACACTGCCACACTGTCTCGTTTTTGCACTTCCTCTCTATCCATGCACACACCTCTGAGAGAAACAAGGACAATCTGAAGAGGTTTTAGAAAAAGTGTCGCCAGTTCATTATTGCACTTGCAAAGTAGGAACCAGCACTGGAATATCCCTGTCTCTTTTTTCCTTCTCTTTTTTTTTTTTTTTTCCCCAAGCTGAGATTGCTTCCTACTAGATATTTTCCTAAGGATCTCCATGATCTTATTTTCAAAGTTCTAGCTATAGATTTCTTTCTGAGATAATTAATCTCCCCTTGCCCCACAGCCTTCCTGCCTCAGAAATCAGATCTCCTTCAACACAGTGTGCAGCATTGCTGCTGCTGTTTTCCCCTCCAAATCCCTCATCCAGACTCACAGAGAAAGGGATTTTGCTGCCCAGGAGCTGAGGAAAGTCTCTGTGAGCTTTCCTGTAGAACTTCTGGCACGAGAGGGAGGAAAGGAGAGGCAAAGAGCAGTCACATGCACGGATCTGATTTCATGTTGGAGCCTTAGAGGCACAGGCACCACCTCTCCCTCTAATAGATCATTCCCAAATAAATTCTCTGCCTTGTATCTTGAAACGTGTGTGGGAGGTGAGGGAAGAAGCAAAATTTATTAACTGAAAATTTTCAGGAGAGTAGTTTTAAACTGTGGGCTTAACCACAGTCTGCATCAGGCTCTGAGAGAATCCACAATTATTATCCTTGTCCTCATGATTTTTTAAGCAACTGAGGTTGCATTATACTGCTAATATATATATTTATAGAGCAACCACAGGTTTGGGGTTC
Source organism: Pseudotriccus pelzelni (assembly GCA_035584735.1). NCBI lineage: Eukaryota > Metazoa > Chordata > Aves > Passeriformes > Tyrannidae > Pseudotriccus > Pseudotriccus pelzelni. The sequence goes on from JAWMRA010000038.1 coordinate 7,446,215, forward strand.
CTTGGTACAAGTCTTGGCCGAACTGTCTAGATCTTCAACATTTTCCAAGTTTCTTTCTGCTTGATAATCTGCCTCTTGAAATCTGTAAGAAAGGGCATCTATAATGAAACAAAATCTGTAAGAATGTTCCCTGAGTTCTGTGATCATCCGTATTGCAAACAATTAGGCTCTTTCAGTGGCTTGACTCTCCAGAAATTACTCTTCCTATTTTTTTTTTCTTTTGGTTGAAATGTTAAAGGAAATCAATGCTGTTAAGAAAAAGACATCATAATTTGCAGGGGGAAGGGCAAACGTGGTCATTTCTAGCCATCAAGGAAACAAAAATTGCTATCCCCAGCTTAAGTATTATTGTGATGAAGTTGTTTTTTCCAATCAGAGCCCCATTTGTGCTGGACATTTCACAAAGATACTGGTTTACCTGCAGGTAAGAGCTCATTGGCATTTATACTAATATGCCTGGAGGGGCAGCAGTATGGAGTCCTTATATTATCTCTATAATTCTGCAGAAAAATAGCAGAGAATTTTGCCATTTATGTTGTTTCTGCTTTTCAGGTGTTGTCATGTTCATACAGTATCCCAAAAGGCAGTGAAACCACCTTGGAAAGTTTTCAGCCATGACGCGGAAGAGCAGGAAAGGAAAGAAACGTAGGAAAGAAACATGAGACCTTTTTACAGCTATATTGTCATAGAAGAATCATTAAGGTTGGAGAAGACCCCCAAGATCATCCAGTCCACCCTGTGCCCGATGCCCACCTTGTCACCCAGCCCAGAGCACTGAGTGCCACGTCCAGTCGTTTCTTGGACACCTCCAGGGATGGGAACTCCACCACTTCCCTGGGCAGCCCCTTCCTGTGCCCGACCACCCTTCCCATGAAGAAATTACACACCATTGCAGCACGGAGAAGAGATAAAACGTGCCCATGTGGAATTCCAAAGGGCTGACTGGAGAGAAGACATTAGGTATTCAGAACGGAAATAGAAGGAGCAACACCTACTGAGCAACTCCTCAGTAAGGAGGTGGAAGAGAATGACCGGACCACAGAGGGATAGATCTTGATTTATATCAGGAATTTTCAGCTTGGATCATAGATGCTGGGACATCCATAGACTTTCTCTGGGAGATCTCAGAAAACCAACAGAGGAAAGAGAGACAACTGCAAGGGCTTATTTTAGACTTCCACCTCCAGCAGGCAAAGCCTTGGGGGGCTTCAAACGAAAACAGGACGGAAATCAGTGTTTTCCTCCAAACCAGGTCAGCCAGACCCCACCAACACCACAAGGTGGGGTTAGTCCAGCGTAGATCCGCTGCCGACAAGCACCAGGTACTGAATAATAATCGCAGTGCCACTTCCTGCAGCTATTTGTCCACCGGGGTTTGGTTTTAACCCAGTGCAGTTTAGCTTGTGAGATGTGATGAAATCACCGCCGGAGGGCTGATGGCAGGGGCTGCAGGCTATTAAAGCTCAGATGCCATCCCTAACTCGTGCTGGGGGCTCTTCTTTATTCGTGCCACGGCAGCCAGAGGATGAGGTGTCAGGCGTAACACTAACATTTCTTGGCACCCACTGGTTTGTACTGCTCACAAAACTTTGCCTTCTTTAGGAGACGATTTGTGTATTTATAATTAATATGGATTAGCTGTTATTATCTCTGCAATATGGCAGGCAGGCGGTGGAGAGAGGCTCACAGCTGCTCAGCGATGCAAATGATGCCCACATAAAGTACAGTTGAGTAATGGGATATTATTACCACCACACACACAAGTTCAGAACCAGGGGTGGCAAATATGAATAGCCAGGGCATGGAAAACTTCCCAGGATTTCCCTAGGCATGCAGCTGAGGGGCAAGGAATGGACCCAGGCACTGGTTTCTCCTGTAATCTCCAAGGGGTTTCCACTGTTCGCAGCAGTTATGAATGAATGGGAAAACAGCACAGCTGGCCTCAAAACAACCAGCTAAGCTTTCTGTGCTTGCTCCCAGCCAAAAAAACTCCCAATGCTTTTGTTTGCACCTGGAGTTTTTGAAGAGAGGCATTGGATTTGACAAGCATTTAGTTGCGAAGGTTGATCTGTTCTAAAAATAATCCCCAGGGAAGGATGTGGCTGCGTGGCCTGTCTTCCAGATTTTTTGCTCAGAGGAAGAGATGCTGCAGCCTTGATGGGTCTGGGGTCAACCAGAAACCCCCCTGTGCTCAGTGAGCCCCCCCCAGGCCGTACGGTGAACACGACCTGGAGTGAGGTGCTTGTCCCCCTGCACGGGCTGTAAATCCAAGGCGCTCTGGACAGGCTGCACTCCCTCTCTATGAACCTCCTACAGCTCAGCCCATATTTCTCTCTAGGAAACACTGGATGAAAATCCTGGCTCTATTTTTCACTCCAGTCACAGAAGCTTCCGCCTTTAGACACTGAGGTCTGCCAGCAAGATGCCCTAAGGCAAGGCTTCTCCCCGGATTGCAGGCTCAGTGATACCTTCAAAGCCCATTGCACCTATGGCAAGCCTGGCTCAGAGATTCCCCAGCAGCAGCACTGTGATAAAAGTCCCAAAAGCTTCAGCTGGAACTTATGCCTTATTAGACAGCAAAGACAGTCAGTGTCCAAGAAACCAGGACTCTGTGTTCTTATATTTTCAGGATCCTTATCCCACAGACACCTGTTTAGGAAAATGTGCCCCATTTTCTGCATGGAAGCATGTCCTGCTCTACCAGCGCCTGGTGGTAGTACCTCTTGCAGGGCTGAGGGAAGAGGGGGACTGCCTTCCTTAATCCAAGCTCGCCAACAGCAGAGCACAGGGGGGACCTGGTCACCTCCTGATAGCAGCAACACATTCATCTCCTCTCTAGCATCCTGCAAGGAACCAGGAAAAGATGATTTCCAGGCCTTCATTTGGGAATTCTCAAGAGAAGTAAAAGTGAGGCAGAAAAGCACCAGAGCTCCGGCGTAGCCTCCACCACAGGAGTGATGAGTGTAGTGGGGTTTGGCGTCAGCACTCACACAGCTCCTCTTGGGCTTGTTAAGCCTGCCTAACTATATCAAATATACTGACAGGAGTCCTGTTAACTGAGCAAATCCAAATCAGCTCCTCTGCCAACATCCCAGTAAAGAGCAAAGGACTGAGAGAGAAGCAGGACACCACAGAAAGGCTTTCATTTTGCACTCCCAAATCAGCCTTCACACAGAAAGGGCTAGTTGGAGATACTGAAACAGGGTGAAAGGGAAGAGGGGAGCAGGAGCAGGTAACAGCAGGGAAAAGTGAATAGAAATTACATCTGTCTTCAGGTCTGAATCTGCACAGGACACACATTTATCTTCATGAGTCAGAAGCTTGGCCTCTGCCCATTTCCTTCACTGAATCTTCCTGCAAGGAGCTTTACCTAAGGTGTGGTACCCAGTGACACCTTCTCTTGGTGACAGACAAAATCCACAGGTCTGTTCTCCATCCTGCCTTGTAGTTCAGGCTGGCCTGACAATGTGGAGCACAGGCAAGAGCATGGCTTTTCCCTGGTGTTGTAAACACGGCTGCAATTACTGACAGCATAGAATAGGACTGACTGTTGCAATATTTAATCTGCTGGGTGGGCAATTCATTAAAACAGATATCTAGGGCTTTAATCACTCTGCCAGGCTGCCATCTGCTTCCCTCCTGCTCCCTCCTGGCTTAGGCCAGGTCTCCACGTAGGAGAGGACAGCTTGTGAGAGCACTTTGGGGTCTGTGTCATAATTCATTGTGTGCACACACAGAGCTTGCTGTTTGGTGCTATGGATCCTGCCACACACTGGCATCCACAGTGATCCTGCTGTGCACTGAGAAGGGGGGCTGGAAGACCACAGGGGATCCCAAGTTTTGGTTTGGCCTCTGGGCTTAAACTGAGAGCAGAAATGATGGGGGGAACTGGATCCCCTAACCTCACTGCCATGTCAGCAGGGCTTATGGAAAACATCTGGCAATATTTGCAGAGCTGTTATTCACAGATACGAAATCAATTTGTCTCATCAGCTTTCTTGCTGTGGTTCTCAGTGGCAACAGTCTTCTCCAGAACCTGAGCTCTATCTGTCCTGTGCACAGTCTTAGAAACAACATTACCACCAACATTTACCACCAGGTCACTTCTGCCAACAGCTGAAAAACAGGACTTCAGAGTGCTCTGGAGAGGGGTCTAAAGTCAATCTGACCTTGTCTTCTTCACATCACCCATCTGGACTTGCCTGATAGGATCAAAATGGCTTGGCTGTGAGGCCTCCTGTTAATGCAAACCCTGTTCCTTCTCAAGGCATCTCCAGCCAGCAAGTCAAGAAGGAAAGGTCCATCACGAGCTTTTGCTTACCTGGCCATGTATTCAGCAGTGCTACAGGGAGCAGAAGGTCCCTCTGACTCAGAGATCTGAGTTAGTATGGTTTGAGAGGGTTTCCCAAATGAATTAACTACAGCACTGGCTGTGGACTGTGCAGTCTGTGGAGGAAAATTCTTTCTCACGCACCAGAAAAACAACCCTACCCCTGGGGATGGGTTATCATTGGAAGAGTTGCTTCCAAGCATTTTGCAGTAGTGCTGCCTGGTTTGTGCCACTCTAGCAGGCTGAGAAACTGAAATGGTTCAGTGCCTTCACTGCCTCTCCCCACTGACACCACCTTGAGTGAACTGTGGGTCCCCAAGAGGCAGGAGAGAGGTCCCAGAGCAGAGGCAGCACCTCCCAGCCTCCGGTGATGGAACTCAGACACAGACCAGCAAGAGGAGAGAAGTGTTCAATAAATTCAGATTCCCCTCAAAAGACTTGAGGGGGCTCATAGAATCATATGCCAGAGGAATGGAAAATATAAATATCTCATAATGAGATAGGCACTGGAGTCTCAGGGAGATTAAGAGACAAATGCAGGGAACGGATGGCAGTGGGGCAGACAGGGAAAAGGAAATATCTCTGCCATAAGGACTAAAAGATCCCTTGAGTGACAAATTAAACATATTATTATTCCTGGGCAAGAGGCTGTCACTTTTGTTTGTGAAGGCTCCCAATTTTCTACACACATTTTTCAGTAGCTGGTCTACATGGGGAGCAGCTCTGGCTGGGCTGAACTTTGGGAGGAAGGGATCCTCAGGTGGCTTCATGCCCACTGGGCAAGGGATTTGGGTAGACTTGTCTGAAAATAGACAGATGGTCTTGGAGTCCTATGGAGCTGCGAACAAGGATTAGTTAGAAACCCCTTCTTTCCCTAAAGACAGAGACAATGCCTGGTTTGTGGAGATGAACATGAATCATGGGGCATATCACTTGAAGCATCACTGGACAGAGCTCCCGTGTTGCTGTGCAAAAGGCAACGCAAAAATTGGTCAGAGCACAGGATCCTGCCTTTACTTAAAGCAAATGATTAACACTAGTTAAAAATAGTGATGAGATTTTAGTTACATGACAGCTGGTACCCACCTGGTGTCAGAGGCCACAGGGGCTGTTGGAGAGCTGCGTGCAGTGTGCTATTCCCTACTCCCAGGTCTCCTCCTGGCAGAAAACTCATCGACCCAACCTCCCTGAGGAAACTCCACAGACACAGAGATTAAGGAAACATTAGGCAGCCAGGCAGGAGCACTGTCCCAGTGAGAAGTCCATCTTAACCAGTAGGGGTTCAAAACTAATTTGTCCATTTGATTTCCCAGAAGTTGAATGCCTTCAGCGCAGTAAATGAGTCTCGTAAATGGAGGTCACAGCAGGACCTGATGTTTGCTTTTGCTCCTGTCAGGAGCCAAGCAGAAGGGCTTTCACATGCCACTCTGCATTTCAAACCAGTAAGGGCAGCCTGGGAGCCTTTAAGTGGGGCCTAATTAGCACTGATAGATTTCAGGGTGCTCTGAGGCTCGGCTGAGCAGCCTTTGCAGAGCTGGGAGGCAGCTCCTTCATCGCCTGAATGACAAACAGCTTCGCTGGGACTCGGGTTTGAAACAGCTCAATAAAAGCGGTTATGACATGGCCACAGGCCTTGAATTAACAGCTGATCCAACAAAGAAAAAGAGGTGAAACAGCAAACAATTAATGGTTTTTTCCTGGTGCCATCTCCTAAAGAAAAACTCCCAAAGTTCAGCAGCTTACCTGCGTTTTCTCCAGTCCCTTGGAGCTGCAAAGTCGGGGATGGCTCATATTAAAAAATGTGCCAAGTCATAAACTCCTGGTACTTTCAAAACTCTCTGTGTTTGTTTGATAGTTTATGAACTGTTGCAGAATTATTCTGATTAGGTTAAGTGTCTGTAGCTTATGCTCTTAACTTGGCATGTCTCCAGTTGTGACAAGTGCATGTGGTTCAAAAGGATGTGACCTCTATGTCTTTTACTCACAGCACTATAATTCTGCATGGGTTCTGTTCCAGTGGGGGGGGGGTGGGGAAACGCAATTCAGTCAAAAGAAGACACAAATCATACCATAAGAATTAATAAATCCCAGTTTCTCTGTATTTGTGTCACTGTATCACCCCCAAAATTTTCCCCTTAGAGAGACACCTTTACAGAGGTGTTTATGATCTTCACCACCCACATTGCATTAGCTCTGATATTCCTCCAGCCACACTAACTTTTTACTGTGAGCTGGATACTTTCACTGGAAGCTGGAATGTTATGATCTCCATGTCCAACTGGAGAACCCCCATGGCACATGGCAAATGTACTGACGTCTACACTAGTTCATGGAGGGTGCACTGACTTTCCAGAGTGAAATAAACTGGGATCCTGTTCTTCTGTCTGATCACTGCAGCATGGCATTAAATGACAAAAAAACAACAGCAAGAAAAGTGTGTTGTGTTTTGAAAGTTAATGTAGAAGGGCAAAGGGCTTTATCTACAAATGCAAGGTATGCAAGAATTGAGGAGGAGAGGAAAAACCTCAAAACTTACACAGCTTAGGGGGGGGAAAGGGCAGTTAAGAAGGGATTTAATTGATAATGGTTTAGATAATGTCAAGTGAAGTTTCTATTCTCAGCCCAAGTGCAGATGATGAGGCAAAAGGGCTAAATGTAGAAAATAAACACCCATTCAAAGCTAAACTGAAAAACCTTTTGTCAAACAGAGAATCATAAGTGTGTGAGAAGTCCCAGCAGGAGAGGTTCTCAAGGCAAAATAACACTGGGGGCATTCAGGAAATAATTAGCTGCCTTCCTGGAGGGAGCAAGTGTGTATGAGGAAAGGAGGAGTGTGTGAGAGGAGAGGGACAACTGGAATGAGGTAAGATTGTCATAGAAAGAATGGATGAGGAATGTGGGGCCTTTAACTTGTGCCACTTAGGGGAAAAAAGTAAGTAAGTAAAGGAAGAAGCAGCTCTGATGGATTTAATAAGCTCCTCTGGAGTGGCAGTTCTGGATCAGATGTGTGAAATGAAGCTCCTGCTCAATCAGAGATGAATTCATAGCATCATCTCAGCATGTGACCACTTAGCACAGAACACAGTGACCCATGGGCTGCCCCTGCCCCCTGCAGCCAGTGCACCTTTGTTGGTGGGTGTTTGGTCTTCCCAGTCCATAATTATGTTGTTTAAACCATCCCCAGCTGGAGCCTCTGGTCGGAACCTCCGACCCAAAATATTCTATGATTCTGTGACCCACACTGCTCTTGCTTCAATCCCCGTTTCAATCAGGGGTAGCTACATTTGTCAACAATATTATTATTGCCATTAATGATGCTGTTGAAAATCAAAGCGTTTCTGTAGGATCAATCCCTCCAGCTCCCGTGGGAGGAACTCTCCATCCCATCTGGCTCAGACACCACGTGTTGATACAGAGTTGCCCTCTAAACACAACAGTCTCTCAGTTGACTACAAATGGAGGCAGACAACCATTACACTGCCAATGCCTGATTTTGGGTGGTTCAAACTGTGAGAAGCAAATCCCACACCACCAGCAAAAGCTCCAGGGCCTTGGGTTTTTTCCATGGAATTTCTCTGAGTACTGTCATGTCATTACCCTTTTGCAAATAACTTCTGATAATTCTCGTGCAGGAAATTTCTGCCACAATTGCTCTAATCACGGTAGTTTCTCATTTTTTTTTCCTATGATAAATGATGATACTTTTAAAATTAATTTGCATTCCAGCAGCTCATGACAGCCCCTTTGTCTGTGTTACTTGGGACAAAGTAAAAGCATTAAGAAAGGGATTTCATGGGTTTTATCCTCAGTGCTAACACACAAGGAAACCTAAAAGAGAAAGGAAAAGCTCAGCACTCCCACCATTCCATTGTGTATTTTCTAGCAGGGTCAAAATCATCTGAAAGCAACCCCAAACTCAGGTCTATCTCCAGGCAAAGGAGCTTCCCGCTCTTCAGAAGTAAAGAAACTCAGGCAGATTTCACAAAGAGCATTCCCTTCTCCCCCAAATAGCCTTGTATCTCTCTCTGCCAGGTGTCTTGAGGCATCCCCTTCCCCACACACTTCCCCCAAAGCAGAGACTATCCCAAACCATCCCAGCAGGAAATCACTGTGCCTGAGCAGAGAACCAGTTTCCCCCCTTGCTACAATCAGTTTCTATTCCTTCCAATCACAGCCTGACAGTGCAAACAGCAAAAGCCCAGCTTAGCACCAGTTCCAGGTAAAAAAAGGTCACTGAAGCCTAAATCACACTCTCCAGCCATCCCTAAGGAGGCAAAGGGGAATAGAGCACTGTGGCTGCAGGCTACAGTTGAAATGGGACAGAAAGACAGGAGAAAAGTCAAAATCTTCCCCTGAGACCCCTGGCAAGGGGCAAATTAATGAGGAGATACAAAGACTGGAGCTCAGCGTTTGGGTTTATTGAGGGAGAAGAGATTGTGGGAGGTCTGGAAGGGGCCAACAGAGAGTGCAGAAACCCTTTAATCTGCCAGACAGTGGCTGTGGGGGAGGCATGCTCCAACCTGCTCCATGACACTGTAGATCATGTTAGCCTTTGTGCTGGTTTAATTGGAGCTTTGCAGTTGCCCTTGGTCACTGCTAATTGCCTTAATTGAAATGGCGTGAGCCTGAGCGAGCGGGAATCCACGGCTGTGTGGGTTCCAGAGGAAAATCCATCCTCAGCCTTCCTTGCCACTGTCCGATGAGTTGGGCTGAATTCTGTGATTGCATCAGCTGCCTGCTGTGCTTCAGAAAAGCTGGTTGGATTTATTGCAAGCTTATAAAAGCCCAGCTTTAGGCTGCACTGGATGCACTTGGTTACTTAAGGGAAGGGGAGAATAGAAAGAGAAAGGAGCAGTTGCCTGGTTTTGTCACATTCATCCTGCTGGGTGGGATCTCTCACTACACTCAGCCTTCCTTCTGTAGCTGAATAAAGTTTGTAAATGCACCAAACTGGATTAGACCAGGAGCTCCCTCAGAAAGCAGGGTCCATCACTCCACCAGCTTGCTGAAGGCTCTCATCTCTAAGCAGTCACATAAAAGCTGTGACCTGAGTCCTAAACTTGGCAGTCAGAAGCTCAAGCAAAGGACAGGACTTTAGCAGCATCCCTGTATGTGGCATTCCCATAATGGCAGCTGATTTGCCAGTGATCTTCCAAGGCCTTTTGTTCTCCCTCATTTCATAGGGATGTGAGGTGGAGAGCTCAGGGCCCTGGTGTCAGGCTGTGTCAGTAACCCAGGAACTGGGCTGTGACACCAGGACTACATCCTCTAGTGATATCTGGGTCTAACACTCTCCATCACTGCCAGGGCCAGGAAACTTGCACAGATTTTGGACAAGGAAGCTTTGGCAGCCCACAAAGATGCATCACTTTGAGGTAATTTATAAGAACTTGGACAGGGAGAGAGTTCATTTAATTTAAAGATGTAATTATCAGGTGTTGGAGGCAAAGGGGCTCATTAATTTCTGAGACATGCTGTTGACTGAGTTGTGCTCATTTTCATTTTTCACTCCATACCAAGGCTGAAACCATGTGTTGGAGAGGCCAGAAGACACCAGATCACCGTTAGTCTTCCTTTTATCTTCCACGGGGCAGAAGTTTGTCTTTATCCCAGCAGTAGTCCCAGGGTGTGTGGTCCTGCCCTGCACTGTAGGACACCAAGGGCTCCTGTGGGAATGTTGACATGATCTCACCAGGGCCTGGACCCAGCGGACTCACAAACCTTCTGGTAACAGCACAGGCTGGGCTCAGGTGATGGATTACCCAGGCCACATCCAGTGATGGGAAGGAAGCAATGAATTCCCCTGACATATCTCTTCTCCTTCCTTTAGCTTTAAGGCTTCAAAAGCAGGAATTGTCCAAGGTCAGATTGGACAGGACTTGGAGCAACTTGATCGAGTGGAAGATGTCCCTGCCCGTGGCAGGGGGTTGGAATGAGATGAGCTTTAAGGTCCCTTCCAACGCAAACCAGTCTGTGATTCTGTGATTCAGCCCTGAAACAAAGAGGAGCACAGTGCTTAGGGGATACCAAGGCTCCTACAGGAGGGAGTCTCACAGGGGACCAGTGAGAAGTTGTGGCTGCAGCCGAGTCCTGTCTTTTGGCAGGAAAAAACCCAATCACAAACCTCTCTATCTGGACTGTTACACCCATCCCACTGTTACTCCCTCCTCACCCCTGCCCCTCACCGAAACTACCCCACTGTCACCCTCCTCACATCGGTATTCCCTCCAGCTTGCCAGGCAGCACTTAGATTTATGATTTATTTAGAATTGGATTACACCGAGGCTCAAGGCCAGCACTCCCTAATCCGTCACCGTCTCCACCACGGCCGTACACAAACATTTGTTTTAGCTGCGTCAGCATCCCTGGCTCCTGAAGAAGGACTCATTGTTAATCGCTATAGCAACCACCACTCAGGGTTTGGGCTCTTTTTCCTATTTTTTCAGATACTTCTTCCCCTGCCGAAAAGCACTGGCATTGTCAAGTGATAGATATTTATAACTTAATATAACAGTGGCACGTCTAAGTTGTGCCGTTGAAATGCATCACAGCCAGAGCCGCTCTGTTATTTGGTTTTGTGCTGAACAGCAGCAGTGCTGTCAGTTTCTGTCCTTGCATACCCATAAAAAGGGAAAAAGATGGGGTGTGTAACTGTTGCTTGTATTTATAGGGATTGGATGCAGAGTGCCAGGGCGCAAGGAAGTCTGTTCCCAGCAATGTCACCCGAGATGATACCAAGGACCACGTTCCCTTCAAATACGCTGATGGTGGATGTCTATTTGAATTGGGAAATGAAGGTTTTGGGCTTGGATGAACGAACTGATTATGCCAGGGATATTTTTGGCCCCAGCTGGCTAAAAGTTTGATGAGCTAAGATATGAGCACGCTCAAAATTATGGAACCAACACAAAAATAACGAGTAAGTCCTTTGAAATTACTGAGCAGAAGCACAAACCAGGAAACAATCCATCTTTAATGCACCATGAGACACATGCAAAGAGTTTGCACTCAGCCTTTTCTTACTATTTTCTAGTCAAGGCCTTGTGGAGATTCATTCTTTACCAGGTGGGATGCTCTGACCACACACCTCCTACCTGCTGAGGCATCTGAGAGAGGACAGGGCAGGAAAACACCAGGCTGCGGTCTCTTCTTAAGGACTCTGCAGCTGATATAAGTCTTCAAAAACTCCTGCTGTAGGGACTGGAGGAAAGACAGGAAATCCAGAGCATGAAAAACAACCAGTGGGAAAACAAGGCTGAAGGCAACAGCTGAAGGATCAGGCGGTAGCAGGGGGCAGAGGTTCAGAAGAGGCTCCTAACAAGAAATGCAACTTTCTGTTTCACTCCTCTGTGTCTGGGCTCAGCTATTCGTGCCTCAACTTCCCATAGTCCCAAGTTCTGCCTTCCACGACTCTGGTGAGTCAGGCTGGTGGGGGAGGTGAGGGTCTTTCCATGCCTTCTTCTGTCTCTAAGGAGAAAAGGATAAGGGTAAGGAGAGCTGTGGTGGGATGATGGACAGAGACCACAGTGTGATGACAGGAAATAACATGAAGACCTGTCTCAAAGAAAAGGAGAGACATTCCTCCTTCTCCTGGCCCATGTGTTCCTCTCTCAACACTCTGCTCGCAGCATGGACACTGTCACTGCACATCCTTGGAGGAAACGTCAGGTGGGCACATTCATCTCCTCCTCCAGAGTGCATTTTCCCTTCTCCCCACAGACTATTTCATTGCTCAGCTTTTTTAATATAATCTTTCCCAGTTTTTTTGTGGGTTTGGGTAGTTTTTGGAAGATCAGGTCACCATCCTTATGCTGAAAGTGAAAGCTCCCCCGCTCAGCTGCTCTCACATGAGGCACCTGATGCTACTTCCCTATAGCTGCAGGGTGTGCTGGGAACTGTATGGAAAAGGACATGTGGAGCTGGGGTGGAACGAGGTAGGTCATTTTCTTAAACAGCTTTAAAACCCATCAGTGATTTGATTTGCTTTCTGAGAATGGTTTAGCTCAACAAACAATTGCAAGCTACACAGTCGCAAGGTAAAATGGAAAGCCCATGGGCATTAATTATATATATAGATATTAAAAAAAAGAAGCTACTGCTTAATTATTGTTTGCAAATCTCGGTATTTAAATTGACTTATTTGCAAATGTCTGTTTAGAAATTGACTTTGTAATTATAAAGTCGGTGCAGGCATATCACAGGCCCTGGAGGGGTCTCTAACGAGGAATGATAATGTACCAGGCAAAGTGAACTATCCTGAGCTGCATTTTAATAACCAAGAGGTGCTTGGAAGGGGGAGTGGAGGGTCCACGAGAAATCCCAAAGCCAACAAAAGGAGAAGCAAGAGGCAGAGGAGGGAGAGAGCTGACTCCACAAAGCAGAGGGGTAACATGTTTGAGAAGGGGCTTCAGGGAACCACAGCTCTTCCTGGAGCCCCTGCAGTAATGGTGAGCTGGCAGCAGCCTGGGCTTCAGCTCTGGAATGTGAATGAGGGAGGCTGCTGGCAGCAAACCGTGGCTGCTGCGGGGCTGAGATCCTTTCCAGAGCAAAAGGCACCGTCCAGCACTTACCCAGCCAGCCCTTGTCTGCCTGCACTCCCTGCAGGCAATGGGACAGATTATCCCTCAGCCCCCTCATGGGCACATTTGCAGGACTGGGGACAGCTCCCGCTGCCCTTTCACTGAGATATTAGTAATTAAGGTGATTCCCAAACTTTACTCACCTTTCCTGGACCTTGAAGGCGTGTTAACCAAACTGTGGTTGAGGATCACTCACATGAGGGTGTGGAGAGTGTCTATGGCTGTGCTCTGTCATGTGAATAGGTGACCTTTAAAGAGACACAAGGGTTTTTTTGGGTGAGGAGTGGTGCATTTTACCAGACCACAAATCCTTGTCAGTCCCACAGTACGTGCAATAATTTAACTTCAGCATGTGCCCAAGAAGTGTAAGTACATCAAGGGTGATACAAGCCTGTGGTACCTTTTCCTCTCCATCATCTTTGACAACAGTGCTGCTTGGTCTCCAGATCCAGTGGTCTGGGGAATTTCTTCTTTATGGACCATTCACTATTAGCTTTAAAACCAGCCACTGGCCCGTGATTTCTTGCCATAGTTCATTAAACAAGAGGGAGCAAAGCTTGGCTGCTAAGCGGCACATTAGCAAGATCAACAGCTGGCAGGGTGCAAAAATAATAACAAAAAGAAATTATCGTAAGCAAAAGCTCCGGTTTTTGACTCATCTGCTATGCACAGTCATGTTATCCCTTATTCGTGAGCATTCAGATGGCGCCAGTATATTCATGAAAATGTGGCAGCTTAAGACAAGGTCTGAAAGTTAAATAGGATCCAGCATCCTACTGGAGCAGAATAATATTAGTCTTCTGAGTGAAATTATGAGTGAAAGCGTGGTCCTTGTGAAATCAGAGGCAAACACCCAAACATGTTTTTTTATACCACTGTGAGGGCAAAGGAACTACGTGAATTAAAAAACTGTTGGCTCCCCTGACCAGCATAGCTGTGGCAGTGTCAAAGCACGACCCTGATGGACTCAACACCCTCCTGATGTGTCTCTCTAAATGCTTAAGCACTGCTCAGTGTTTGCTGTCTGTTCCACTGTGCAGTTTTGTGCCTATTAAATACAGAACAAATTCTGCTTGGAACAGCAGTATATGCCTTGTTTGAGAGAGATAAGAAATCCCACCCGTTAAAGCCAGTGACATGGAAGATTCAAAGTCCTTTATGTCTGCTTGAACTGGCCAGAAATAAGATATCTCCCATCTGGGAGCCAGGTAGTCGTATTAGGACAGCTGTAAACACAAAATCCATGGAGAGATCCGTTCACAGGCACAAGGCCCTGGACAGTTTGATCCCCCTGTACGGTGGAACCAACCTGGGCAAGGACACTGGGATTTTCTGGTTGTCCTGCTCACTAGGCCAGTGCATTTGGCTTGCCAGTGAAGAGGGAAAAGGAAAAGGAAAAGGAAAACGAAAAGGAAAAGAAAAAGGAATAGGAAAAGGAAAAGGAAAAAGGAAAAAGGAAAAAGGAAAAAGGGAGAGGAGAGGCTCACGTTGAATTAAAAAGAGAATAAAAAACCCCTCCAAACATCTTGATTGTATTTGAAATTGAAGAGTGAGCTATTTGTCTCATTAGTTAAAAAAAATGTTCACTGCATCTTAGTATCAACTTCTCTGTTGTCCTGACAAAACTGCAATGTTTCCTTAGCAGGACTTTGGGCTGGGACCAGTTGTGTGCAGTCACAGCAGCTTTCCCAGGCACGAGATCCAGGCTGCAGGATCAGGGCAGCTCTGTGTGAGCCTGCACAGACTCACGTGTTCCTTCCCAGGCGGGTTCTGCTCAGAGGTCTGTAGCATCTCATTTTCTTTTATTTTCCCCACAATCCTTTAATTCAAGGGTTGTGTTAGGACAATAATTGTTCAAACAAGAAGCACATTACTTCTCATATTCCTGCATTAATTAAAACTGTTCAAAATCTCTCAAAGTTTGTCACTTATTCAGAGCAAACAGGACTTGCAGATAATTAATGACTCTCAATGACTGTTCTTAAAAAATTATTTTCTGGCAGCAATCAGCACATGCTGGATAGATCTCTATTTTATAAGCCTGCCCGGTTCTTAAAGACACAAGAACTAGTGAAAGCATGCTGTTCTTTTCAATATTAATTAGACCATTATTTATTTGGTAAAGAGATTTTTTGTGTTAGATACTTTCGTGTCAACTGCTGAGAATTCCATCCTAAGTCACTAAGTAGCCTATTAATAAAGGGTTGTGATGACTAATTATTCATTACAAATTCAGAATCTGTTTACTAGATAGCTTTAGTCTTGTTAATTAAAAAGATTACCTCTTAGATCCCAAACTCATGACACCTACTCTGACTGTCTTGAAATACAACACATGTGACACGTGGTACCTCCAGCATTCTCCTGTTTGGGTGGTGTAAGTTGGAGCTGTGTCAGGGGAGGTTTAGGTTGGATCTCAGGGAAAGGTTCTTCCCCCAGAGGGTGGTTGGCACTGACCAGGCTCCCCAGGGCAG
>JAWMRA010000038.1:7462285-7548380 GCA_035584735.1 Pseudotriccus pelzelni
AGGAGGGTTTGGACAACGCTCTGAGGGACAGGGTGGGATTGTTGGGGTGTCTGTGCAGGGCCAGGAGTTGGACTGGATGATCCTTATGAGTCCCTTCCCACTCAGGATATTCTATAATTCTCTGAAATCCCAACCCGTTCTCCACACATTTAAAGGCTCTTTTACACTCCCACAGCTAGGCTGGGTAATACAGTGCCCTCCCCTGATGCCCCAGCTCCAGTGGAGCAGCTGCTGCAGCAGTGACACAGCCCAGCTCTCTGCCCACAGAACCCACAGTCCATCCAAGGCTCATCCCCTTCGATGGGCTGACCTTGAGGAGAGCACCTTGGACTCTGTGTGTGTGTGGAGACAGCACCACGTCTAATGAAAATCCATACTGAGAGGGTATGCAAAGATCAGACTCGATTAATTCTTTCCAGAAGTGCCTTCACAATGTCAACATTGATCTTCTTCCTGGACGCTCGGTTTTCTCCTGGCTGACAACCATATGCCAGTTAGAGTTCTGCTGTACTGTAAATTTAAACAGATATGGAGATGGGATCATTAAAATACCCTGAGAATACACAGCAAGTCATTGTTTTGCTGCTTGTGCTGAGGAAAGTCTCACAGTAGCACCGACGAAATAAATGCTACAGGTCACTCTTATGGCAAAGGAGTTAATCTGACAATGAAATAGGAAGAAATGCCTGAGGATAGGAATCAGTATGTGGGTGTCTTGTGCTATATATGCTAAAAAGTTGCTGATTTATAAAGGACAGTTGCAGAAATACACATGCATTTTATTTGCAGCCATACCCCTGGGAAACCAAACCCAGCCTGGTCTCTGCAAGTGGTCCCTCACAGAGCGCCTGTGTTTCAGACTGCCCTCGGATGCTTTTTCCATTAGAGGTATTTTAGGGATAAATCATTTCATCTTACCAGAAGGCAGCAAGCTCAACCACCATCTGTCTTCCTGCGTATGCAACAGGACCTTTTGGATTCAGACTGTATTTCCACAAGTCTGGAGTCCTGTAGATATGCTGGCTTTTGATTCATGCAACTGAGTCATGCCACAGCCATCCAGATTGACTTCTGATAGACTTCACTTGAATCCGGGGATGAGTTGAGTCTCAGATCCCATCAGATATTAATTTCCTAATTGAGTTCAGGTGTGACCAATCTTTGCTAATGGACAGGGCATCCTTCTTTATGAATACAGACTGGGAAGGCTGCATTCTGAGGAGGCATCTCTGGGTAATGATGAGCTGTGTTAGCAGGGACTAATATTATTAATAAAACGCACAAGTGAGGATTATGTCATTTTGACATCCTTTTAAAGGGCAGCTTCACCATTACTTAGAGATCTACCTTTTTCTTCTGTTCTGTTTGGTTTAAATTTAAGTCAAATTAAACTGCAAAATATAAAAAATTAGACACTTCTTATTTAAAAAAAATGTTAAGAAAAAGCAATCTAGAAACTAAATACATAAAATCTCTTTCCTGGGGCCTAAAATTTGAAATCAAAGCTGGTTCACCTTTGAAATAATCACCACATGACAAGGACAACACATGAACTGAAATATCGACGTCTCTGCTGTCCTAAAGGTCAAGAGCACACCTGAAAGATCTCCTTGCCAGGGTAAGCAGTGCCCAAGAAAAATGAATGGAGAAATACTCACCTTTCAAAGAAGCGGCAGACAAATGAGTGCGGCCTTTCGAAGGGGCAGCATAATTGCAACTGGATCCTTTTCTAAAACGCCTCTAAAGGCACAGGGGAAAAGTCAAATTAAACCACCAGTTCAGCAGCACCTTTGCTACTTATCACACTGTCATTTTTGGGAGGGAGAAAGGTTGAAAACAATCCATAACGAGATGCCTGTGCAGAACTCGGGGTCCTCCCCGAGTATTAATCTATTCCACTCGCTTCCCGTGCCTCACCTTCGCCTCTGTGCATTAAACAACGCGCGCACGTCGCTGAACCTGCTGCTCCCACGTTAACTGCTCTGACTTCCACAAACACACCAGCCAGGAAGACATCACAGAAGTACCTCACCTCATCTTGGGAGCGGGAGAGGGAGAATTATGAGGACAAGTTTAAAGGAAGAGAAAGAAAGAGAGAGAGAGAGGGAGATTTTATTGCTCGAGGGGAAAAAAAAAAAAAGATATTATAATTGAACTGCAGAAAATTCTCCACATCACGGGTAATGATGCCTGGGTTACCTCTCTTTATCTGTGCAATAGAGATTAGCAGACGAGGTCATAAAGGGAAATTAAAGTCAAATAAATTCTGGGCCAGCACTTGGTAAGTACTGATTTCCTACCATTTAGGAAGAGGAACATCAAATGAAGTGGCACAGCAGAAGGCAGCAGCCAGCAGAGAGTCACACTGCCATAAACATGGAGCTGAGCGGGGCCAGCCCACTCCCCTGCCACGGGCTGCCTTGGTGGCAGACTGTGGGAGGGACTGCTCTGTGTGGATGCTGCCAGACTCAAACCCAGAACACTTCAGTGTTTGAGGTCTCAGGCAAGGCAGACATCAGAGGCAACTCTGGAGGTGTAAGATATTATCTCCCCATTGATTTGTATTGCCCCTGTCTTGCAGGTTTCCATTTTCCCCAGAAAAATGGATGAAAGTGAAGCATCCGTGTGCTGTGACAACTTCCATGAGGGACTGGACACTTCACCACAGTTCCTCTCCCTGCCCAGACCCCACACACTCATCCTTCCTCCAAGAGCTTACACTAATCCCTCAGGCCTCACACATGGTCATGGCAGGAACTGCCAAGACACAGTGAGGGGAGGAAGCACTCCAGGTCCACTGGCAGATATCTTCAGTATTTGCTTGACAGACCCTTTGGGACCCCAAAATCCTGCTCCTGACTCCGTGCTTCAGGGTTGCAGTGGGGTGTGTGGGATGCCTGCAGCCAGCGCTGTCAGAAAGGACAAGAAGATTGGAGGACATTAAGGTTTTCCAATCTGAGATGGCTTCAAGAGGCCGGTTCTTCAAAAGTGCTGGGAAAAAAAAACCCTCTGGAGATTAAGTTTATGAAGCTATCTCAGAAATAGAATAAATAAAACACTTGGGGGGAAAAAATCAACAAAACAACCAACCCACAGCAGGCATTACTACAAATCACTTTGGATCTGTTGAAAGCTCCTTCCTGATCCTTTTAGAAGTGACTGTTGCTTGTTATGAATGTTTTTGTCTTGGTTTTCTTAAGTAAGTTTTACTGACCTTCACAAAAATATTACAGCACTGCTGGCCAGTAAAATATTCAGGGAACTTTCTGAAGGAAAGGTGATGTCTGTATTGAAGTAACTTTATTCTTTTCTTGAAGTGTCAAATTAAATCAGCTTTCACCTTCCTCTGCCTTGCCTGGATGGGCAGTACATGATGAAGAGGAAGAGGGTTTGGCTGTCAGAAGCTGTCAACTGGTGAGAGAGCTGGACAGCCCACCCCAACCTGTCCACTGCCTGTTACTTTGATGGTGAACTGGACCTTACATCTCCCTGGCAGCGCTGTGGGCAGTTGAGCACGAAACTGGCTCGGCGGCCGATAACACGCTAACCTTCGCAGCCAGCAGCTTCATCCTTATTCCTCGGAGATGGGGCAGCCGTTTGCCATGGGGGTTTTAGACTTTCTCTGCGGTGAAAGGGCCTAGTTAGGTTCAAGTGGGGCAAGGAAATTGGTCTCGCAAGAGAGAACTGGGACAACTGGAGGAATAAAGCCAAGGGGAGAGTAGGAAAGATGGACAGAGATCGGAGATAGAAATAAGCCTGTCTGCACTCTTCTCCACTCACCCCTTTCAGGGGAATGTGTTCCCAACCATTCATTCCTTCACTCCCTCCCTCTCCCCCTCTACATGTTCTCCGCTGCCTTATTTGATGTTGTTTGAAATCAAGCACTTGGTTTACCCTTCTCAAGCGGAGCTGATCTCTCCCAGCATGACTCTGACTGCAGCGGGAGGCACAGCGGGACGCTGGATATGGAAACCTGGCATTAGTATCACTTTCAGATGACAGCAGATCAGAGAGCTGGACCTGGGAGAGAATTAATATAGGGCTAGGATTCACTTGGAGGGTTTGTGCTGTCATACTCCTCTCAAGATGTGAGAGAGAATTAATGTGAGGGGCTGGGATTCTCTCCGTGTGCTGTGGAGGCTGCCTGCCATCCTCTGGGAGCTGAGACACCCTGGCTGGGAGCACACACAGAGGATGGGTGTGCTCCAGAGCCTGCAGGTATCCCAGGGAGCAGAAGGAAAGGTCACTTAGGATGGTCACAGGTCACTGATGACCTGTCTGATCCCAAATCCTTTAGTGCAGATGACTGGGAGTTGGTTTAACCTCAAAAAAAACACAAGTTGTCACAGGGTCTTCCTGCTCCAGTGTTATCTTGAGGGATTCAGACTCTTCACTATGAACTGATGCAAATGGAGTCTCATGGAAAACTTAAGCAATGCTTCAGACCTACATCCAACCAGTCAGCCAGGGGACAGAGCATCCTCAGATCCACTGGCTTTGCCTTTGGACAAAGAGAGTAGCTGAATCCTAATCCCTGACCCTCTGTACAGGCAGGAACAGAGCACATTTCTCCAGGGAGGCATAACAACAACTAAACTTCCCACCTCTGAGTAGCAGAAATTGTCTGTGTGTGCAGGAGCTGCTTATCCAACAGCAGGGCCTTTTCAAGGCACCTTTGTCCTTAAAAAAACCAGCATCAGATGCCCTTAAACAATTTCTCTCATGCTTTGGATCACAACAGGCCACCCTGCAGCTCTGTGCTTACATGTGGGCTGCCAGGAGAGGGTATAGACCATCATTTTCTCCCATTCTTATGCAGCTGACAAGACCTTTGACTGAGAGAAACCTGGACATTTTCTGGTGGCCACAATCAGCCTGGTTTTGCTTTCTGTGGCCCACAAAGCACCTCCTCTCTCTGGTGAACTTTTTTTGCCCAACAGCAAGTTGGGCACTCTCACAAGGACTTGTGTATTGGTGTGTTTGTAGCCAGCACAGACATAAAAAAGGGTGCAGAAAAGATGAGAGAAAGATCTGTCACTGCAATAGAAAGTGACCCACATTTTGGGGAGGTTAATGGTTATTTCAAACAACGCATCCCTGAGCCAGTGGCTCTGCAGGGCAGGAGGCAAAGGGAAGATTTGCTCCCTCTTTTCAAAAGGAGAGAGAGGTTTGGAGCCTGGAGCATAAACACAGCTGAGAATTCTGAAAATAGACAATATCCTTCAAATGCAGCCTAGGGATGAGATCGAATCACTGTTATACACTGACTTCTCGAGAAGGGAAAACAAACCAAAACAAAACAGGGAGGAAGTGGGCCCGTGGAAGCCAAGCAGAGACGGGGAAAAAAAACGGGAAACCAAGCGCTAGAGGAAACAGCTTCAAATAATTACAGCGTGCAAGCACCATGCCGGGAAGCAGCATATGCTGGAGGAGCCTTCACTGGGGACACGGGATAAGAAGGTGGGAGGGCAGCCAGGAAAACCGGCGGCTTCAAAGCCGGGCACACAGGCCAGGTCGAGCTCAGAGCAGCTCCAGCCCCAGTGAGATCCGCATAACGACGCCAGGGATGAAAATATCCCCCTGCCTGAAACAAAATCCCTTCCTCCCACTGCCAGGAGCACCTGGGACTGAGCAGCAGGTGAGGGACTAATATTATACCAGGTATTTGGGTCACAGGCTGTCATTTAGGATGGGCGGGGTGGGTGTACATCGCTTGGTGGCCCTGCAAGAGCAGGGGGGTGGCTCAGCATTGCAGAGATACTTGGGGAGCTGAGAAATGGCATTTAATTGTTTAACTGAGATCAGGGGGCTGATCTCAGCCCCTACAGAGCTGAGCACAGGGGCTCTGTAGTTCAGTTCCTAGGGATCAACATCACCGTGTTTAAGTTGTGACTTACCGAGAAAAGAGATGAAAAGTTGGGAGCCAGTGCCTTGTGAGAGAGGTGGAAACACTTCACTGAGTCAGAAACTCTATATTTCTGTGCAGGGAGTTGGTTTGCTTTGGGAAGGAGGGCTGGGTCAGGCCAATGCTCTGGCTGTGGTCAGGTTTGTGTTGCTGTTTGGAACAGCCTGACAAATCCTTTTGTGCCTTTGTTTATGACAGCTCTGTACATTTTATATTTAAATTTTTAACTTGAAACAAGATTTTCAATGGTTTGGGCTTTTTTTTTAATGGGAACATCTTGATCTTACTCTGTAAAGACAACTAAGAGGGGTTTTTTTTGAGAAAAAGAAATTCCAGCTTCTGTCCTGAAATATTCCACTTCCATTTCAGTTTGCTTTGTGAGGGGAGGTGATATATAGGAAGCAACTGTATGTTCTGTAGCTTTAGGATCCAAATTCTGCTAAGCTGTGGGACCATCACTGTAAAACCCCCTGGACATGTCCATGAAAGGCAAGACTTGGCTGCTCAAGAGCTGCTCTCAGCCCAAGAAACTCCCACTTTCACCTCCCTGTGAAGAGACTGACATAGGAAAGGGATGTGCCTATAAATCTGTCATCCAGGGGTTTTCCAGCTGGAGTCTGTGAATCCCTGGGGGCCCTCCATTACTTTGCCAACAGATCCATGAGTGGTAAGTGCAGAGATCAATTGTCCCAGAGCTCACGTCTGCCATGCAGGGTCTATGCCTCCCTTGGGGAGAAAATCAGGGAGTCAACAAACTGCAGGATGTGCAACCCGTTGCTGCAGACAGGCTTGGTGTCTTCACCCTTTCTGCAATAAAAATACAATGAACCTAAATGAGCACAGATGGACCTTTAAAACCTGTGTTTACAAACTCCAACCTATCTACATATATTTACCTGCTCTGGCTGGCTGTGACAGCTTTCAAGAAATGCAGAAAGAAGCAAGTCCCATTAGAGAGCTTGAAAAGTGCTCTGAGAAATACTCCATTAGCAGAGAAAAATGTCCCCCACAAGCACATTAGTGATACAAGGGGCAGCGTGTTAAGCCTGGGCATTTTGGCAGGTTTTCTGATAAGGCAAATATCTTCCCATGCATCTCTTCCCAGCCTCCATTCCTCCCTGCCTCCCCCCCCCAGTGTGGCCCATCCTCCTTGTCCCCGAAATGAAGAAAATGTAATTTGTGCAGAGCACGGCAGTGATTCCGCTATCAATCCTCAGCAGTTTCATTTCAATATCAACCAGCTCCATGATGGTAATTGATGAGAGAAGCAAGTGATGGAAGAATGAAGAGAGCAGTGCTGAGCAGATCTTCCAGCCCAGATGGCAAGAAGCCCCTTGCTGTGCCTCATCCCCATCCCATTTGGTGTTTCAGAAGGGAAAAAAAAAAAAAAAAAGGAAAAATCTTTTCTTTCCTTTTACTTTTCTTTTTTTTTTTTTTCCCCAGGAAAGGACACTGGGATTTTTAAGATTCCAGTTTTCAATCAGCATATTTGAGTGTTTGAGTTGAAAAGTCACTCCCTGAGAGAGGATAAAGCAAAATAACAAAGGGGAGGAGGGAACAAGGCGGGATGAACGTGCTTGTGCCTATCCAAACATTCAGCACTGAGTGACTCTCCTCACTCCATTTTAATATCCCAGCCACAATGGGAATGTTGGTTTATACTCCTAACAGTGTCCTCTCTCTTGCTAATGATGGAGTTTTAGGATCACCATGCTAAGAGCGGGTAAGGGATACCCTGGTGCACAGGACCAAGTTGTGAGCTCCCAGCAACACAACAGAGGAAAATACCTGCACACTAATGCAGACCATGGCATGGAGGTCACTGGATATATCAGGTTTCTTATGTGCAATTAAGCTCATAAACAAGGGATAACATCCACATATAAAAAAAGAAATCAAAGAAAACCCAATTATCTTGTCAGGGACACTGGTGAGATGCTTTATGTCTCCTGGTTGTATAAATGGTCCATGGGTGGAACCATCGGGCTCTGCCCCAGAAGTGGCTGCCTTTCCATGAGGTGGTGGATCTGCTTCTCCTCCTTGGGACACGCTTCACAGGGAAAGTTTAGTTGCACAAACAGCTCGCTGGTGTCGAAAGGAGTTATAAACCCTTCTTGTGCTGGCCTGGACATCCTGCCTCTGACCTGGCTGTGCCCATCTCTTCGCAGAGCTCTGGAGCTCGCTGGACTGATCAATGAGCCAGCTCATCTTTCTAGCCCAGCAGAAGATTAATCCAGCCCCTCAAAAAATGTGTGAATTGACCTCATTTCATATCATACCACTCACAATTTTTATAGTTCAAAAAATTCTCATGTATCAACCCCCTCCTCGCTTCTCCTGCTCCCTGCAGACCATGTGTCCCATTTCACCTTGACTTCTCCTTCGTGGTGTCATCCACACCAAGGAAATCACCAGCTAAATCACTTGGTAGCATTTCACACTTGGTTGGCAGTAGTGAGAATGACATTTGGAGGAGCCCCCAGGTCGTGGTGTTGCAGACAGTGTTATGAGCTCTTTCCTTTAACCCTCTTTCAGAGTTTAATCCTACAAAGTGCTGCCCTCCTACTCCATGCTGGTGAGTCCAGTGTGAGGTGAACCTTGGCTGTGAAGGATCTCAGAACCCAAACTCTAATGTGGACTGCCCTCAAAGCTAAAAGTCACACTTGGAGTGGGTTAACAAGCAAATTGTGAGGTTTTATATAGTTATATACACCTCTATACCTTGAGCTCTTGGTGGGTGCTCTCAGAAATTTCTCTGAAATGTCTCAGAAATAGGAGCAGAGTAATTGCAACATATATTCTAATAACTGCAGCTATAATAACACCCCCTCCTCACCACTTTCCTCTTTAGAGGTGATCTGCCAAAATGAGAAACAAAATTACTGTGTCTGTTCAGCAAATTCTTACTGACAAAATCTTTAAGAGTTGACAAGAGTAATACACTGAAAATTAGTTTAGAAGTGTTTCAAGTTTCAAAAAATCAATCAAAATCAAATTAAGTTCTGAAGACGCTGTCTGTAGAATTTAAGGAAAAGAGAGATCAGCTGCAGCAACGTGGGATCTGGGGCTAAACTTTTGAGCAGGAGGCTTAGATCTGGTCTGCCCCCTCTTCTGCCTTAAGGTAGGGAGTTATAACAGATCACAAGGGTTTGCTGATGCTCTGGATAATCTGGTGCGTTTACGTATGAACAATAAGAAACCCAGTCCAAATAATCCACCCCAGGATATTTCCTAAGGCTATGCCATAAATTGGGTTTACACATAGAGAGAAGGTTTTCTCTTCTGCTTCCTGGTCATTTCTTACAAGATTTGCTCATGACAGTGATGGA
This sequence comes from Pseudotriccus pelzelni, assembly GCA_035584735.1. Taxonomy (NCBI): domain Eukaryota; kingdom Metazoa; phylum Chordata; class Aves; order Passeriformes; family Tyrannidae; genus Pseudotriccus; species Pseudotriccus pelzelni. The sequence continues at coordinate 7,471,520 of JAWMRA010000038.1, forward strand.
TAGGGGAAAAAAAAATTAATTAAAGCTCATAAAGATCCTCGTCAAGGAGGAAAATCAGTCTGTAAACCAGATCTGCTGTAAAAGCTGGCAGGACCAAGCATGGGCTAACCCAAAGCAGGGGCAGGGACAGAGTTCAAGTCCAGTAAGTGTTGTTTCCTTCTTGGCTGTGTAATACCAAACAACTGCAGCTTATACTGGTGTCAGTGGAGAAGCCTGGGACTCACTGTCTTCTTAAGAATATGCCAACAAGTTGTGTGAGAGTTTGTCCTGTTTCTGAGTGATCAGAGCCTTTCTGGGGAAGCAGAGAGCATGGCTTGCTCCAATGTGTTGTCTTTTTTGCCCTTCATCCATATGGTACCCTGACCCCATCTTGGCCCAGCAGATCCACGAGCTTGTGACCTACAAATCCTCAGCCATCTGCTTTGCAAATTCAGCCTCAACCCAGCTATGCTGGCTTGCTGTTTCAGCACTCGCTTTGAGTGAATGGGCTTGCTTTAGGTTTCCAATTATGTCTTTCTTAATTATATTCCTCCTTGGGGTCCTAGAGGCCCTGGAAATTTTCCCCCATTCTGTCTTTTCCCATAACTGTGAGTCAACAGTTCAATTATAGTCTCTTTATACAGGCATGAGAATTTGTTTCTTGGGCAAAGTTCCTTGATAAGATGATATGCTACATAAATGTCTCTAGCAAAACACATTTCACAGTGAATTTATCTCTGCACAACTTCTCCGCCTTATAGCACCTTATCATTCCAAGACGTCTCAAGGCACTTTCCAAAAGGTGTGCAATAATAATACTTCACAGTTATACACAGCCTTTCATGGGAATATCTCAGTGCTATGTGGAGAGAAACACTCAGCTCCATCAAACAACTGGGAGTGCTGAGGCCAGGGATGTGGAAGAGAATTGCCCACATGATTTAGGGAGAGACAGGGCCTGTGATGGAGTCCAGGACCACAGAAAGCCCCCCCTTTGCCCCTGATGTTCTCACAAGTTCTTTGCCCACCACGCCAGTGTTGGGAACCAGCCACGCTGTGGAGAGTGAGCCACACTCATCCTTGTCCTCTGGCCATGGGATGGGCACTCAGTTCCATGTCTATCCCATTTACCCCACACCAAACTCATGTGTATTATGCAAGGAATAAAACACTCCAAATGTCCAAGTGGTAAAAGGTTTGTAACATAGTTCGTATCCATTCCTTAAATGAGGATGTTTGTGTTCTCCAAGGATCCTGGCCTGGAGCAGAGTTGAGTAAAGACCCTGTTTGGTCTGTGGGACAGAGCTCTGAACTCTGCTGTGGTCTCTGTAGGACGGGGGTTTCCTTAGAGGACAAGCCTGAAGTGCACAGCAGGTGGGTTCCTTTGCCTCTTCACAGGCTCTTTTATATACTTATGGTTCTTTAAAAATGACCCTCAATCTTAGACCACAAATGTTTAAACCTCACTTGTTCCTGCCTGAGCTCTTAGACTTCACTTGGGAATCATTCCACCTTCTTTCACCTTTCTGCCAAAAGTTTTTCCTCCTTCTGGTGCTTCTCCTTGTTTGTTTTTGAGATCGAGCTGGAGGTAGAAAACAGTTACATGACAGCCAGCCATTTTCTGGGGGACATCATGCAGCTGGATTTCTGCATGGAAATCTGCTGGATTTGGTGTCGAGCCTCAATGCTTAAAGCTGCAGCCTTCCACCACTCAGCCTGCTATGACCAGCACTGCCAAGCCCACCACTAAACCATGTCATCAAGTGCCACATGCACACATTTTTTTGAACACTTCCAGAGATGGCAATTCCACCACTTGCCTGGGCAAATTCCCTGTTCCAATGCCTGACCTTCCTTTCAGTGAAGAAGTCACAGAATCACAAAATGGTTTGGGTTGGAAGGAACCTTAAAGACCATCCAGTTCCACCCTCTGCCATGGGCAGGGACACCTTCCACTAGACCAGATTGCTCCAAGTCCCATCCAACCTGGCCTTGGACACGTCCAGACATGAGGCATCCACAGCTCACATTTGATGGAACTTGGTGATCACTGAGGTCTTCTCTAACCTCAATGATTCTGTGATTCTATAATTCAAAGGAGCACTTACTCAAGTCCCCATGGGGTATGGGCACTACTGGTGTTTTCCTCCATGGCTTTGAGCAATTTCCCCCACACTTCCCACTCTAGTTGCCCCTCTGTCTGGATGACAAGTGCCTGAAAAGCAGGAGACCCATGAATAACAATGAGCATTTGCCTCCTGAGGGGTGAACTTCCAGCCAAATAATCAGTCTTCTTCCATTAGGTGATTCGAAACAGGACAACAGGAAAGCATTGGGATCCTAATTATTTTTAAGGGTGCCTGATGACTACCCAGCAAGCTCTGAAATAACTGACCTTTTGGAGTGACAGCAGCTGGAATGCTTATCCCTTATTTAATCCACATCCAGTTCCTGGCATTGGGCATTCCCTTCCCAGACACACATTCCCTTGTCTTGTGATGAGCTGCCACGTCTGCCATCAGCCTGGTGTCCTTGGCTCCAACCCTGCCCATCACCTTCCTCCGCATTTTATCACGTTCAGCAATCTCTCCCCTCCCTCGTCCCTCCCAGCCCAGCTTATATCATCAAAAAAATCACTTTGGCACCTTCACTGTCAGCAAGAGGCTGTTTATCTGCTATATCATCGAAAAGATCTCTAAAGCCAGGCTTGGAAAACAGCCTTTTTTCTTTATTTGATGCAGGATCATCTGAAAGGAGGATGAGAAGCGGCGAGAATATGTTTTCCTTGTACAGATCAATAAAAGTTTAACCTTCCTCCACAGCAGAGCCTGCCTGCCTACCTCCTTAGCTCATGGATTTCTCCCTCCCTCTTTGCTTACCCTTCCTGCATTTCGGTGTTTCCAGCACCCCTGGCACATGGACCTCTTGGTCCTGCATGGAGCAGGGCAGAATTCCTGTCTTCTCAGAGCAGGTTCTTTCAGTCCAGGGAAAGGTTTCCTGGTCAGTCAACTCACAGATTCAGTCACCCCATGGATTTCAGATGCTTTTTGCCTCCTCCTCACTGCACTCTCTTACAGCTCCCATGCTCTGTACTGTACAGAGCTCCTGTTCCAGCGGTTGGGAGTCACTAAAGGAATTTCCCATCTCTTCCTTTCTTCTCCGGCTTTGGGGAAGAAACAATCCTGTCCTTCTCTCGTGCACCCTTCACCTCTGCCAGTGGCAGATTTACTCCTGCTTGGCTTCCTGGCAGCTGCTGCAGCTGCAGCCCTGAACAGGGGCTTCAGCATCTCTCGGTCCCATTCTCACTGTGCTGCATTCCCAGAGGGATCAGAAATAGAGAGGGCACTTGTTTGGGTTCTACAGTGTATCCCTGAAGGCCCAGGGTCTATTTAAAAACAGCAAGCTCACTCCTGAGCAACCTTGATAATAGATCTATATTAGCATTTAATACACAGGGAAATTGGGGAACCACTTGGAGGAAGACCCAGACACAGTGGCACAAGAAATGAGCAGGAGGTCCCTTCCTGCTGGCTCACACAGCACAGATGTCTTTGTTAACGGGGCAGAAATGCTGAGACAGGGCGAGCAGGCAGCTCATGAGGATAAGTCTGGGCTGCTCACACCTCACAGGTACCTGCCACACGAACAAATCAACCACCACTCACCAGGGTTTACCCTGCTATAGGAACCAGTGCCAAACTCCTTTCTAAAGAAAAAAGGAAATTACAGTCTTTTCTCATCTCAAAATCCAGCAGCAAGCCCCATCCTGCTATTCATACCCAGAGACAGAGAAGCACTTCTTTCTTCTCCAGAGGAGGTGGGAGGGGGGCAGACAGGTTGTTACTATAATAGCAGTAAAGACACCCACCACTGTGCTAAATGATATATTTATATGTACCACGTAACTAGAGACTGTTCCCAAAGCACTGACAGCCTGAGGGAGAAATGCCAGCACATTCTCCAAGGTCACAGGGATGCAGAGACTGGCATCCTGGTTTCAGGCAGTGCAGGGAAAGGATTGAACCCCTGTCCCTCTCCACCTCCTCCCTTCAGACATAATGTGCTTAGCTGGTCTCCTGAGCCCTTTGGATAACTCATCCAGACTCAGGGGATGACAATTATTCAGACAGACAGACAGGCACTGTGACCAATGCATAGTCCTGGTCCTTCATCTCACACAGATGGCCCTCTTCCTGTGAGGAAGGACCTGAGAAAGCATCCCTGCAAAGTTAAAAAAGGAGCAAGAGGGATCCCAAGAGGCAAAAGGTAGTATAAAGTATCACACACGCACAAAAAATTAAAAATACAAAAGATAGAGCTGATGTGTCCTGTCCACGTCCAGCCAAACACCAGGTGCTATCACAGATTAGATGCTTTGGCAGATAAAAGCAGGTAATAGAGCCTGACTAGATAAGGACAATAAGAAGAGAATAAAGGGAGGAGTGGGGGAAAGCCAGAGGTGAAATGCCAGACAGCAGAAGGCACTAGACTGACAGATCCATCACTGGGGCTGTGTGGAACCAGGGCTTTGGACCCCAGAGCTGAATGGAGGCACTTTCTGGCCTTCAGGAACACTTCCTGGGCTCCACAGCACGGGGGGCTTCTGCCTCTGGGCCTCCCACCTGTGCTGATAATAGATCTATATTATCATATAGATCCAGTGTGGGATGCACGTGGCATCCCCAGAAGAATCAGGATTGCTGCCGTGCTGGCAATTAATGTGAACAACAATCAGTGTTTCTGGTCACTCAGCACGACACTCACTGGAACCTGTAAGCACTGGATGCCAAAAGCAGCCAGGGAGGCTGGACTGGGCTGTAGCTGCCTGGCAGGGGGATACCCATCCCCTCACCATTAGTCAGAGTGTTACTGAGCACTGACTGCAGCAGAGTTTCATCAAGGGTGACTCTGGCCTTACAAGTCAAGTGTGGTCCAGCGAGTGTCCTGCTCTGTTCCATCCCCCTCCCGCTCCCACCTGTTCCCTTGTTCTTCACAGCCCCGGCTCGATCTGCGCAGAGCAAACACTTCTTGCCTGCACTGTAGAACAGCTTTGAGCCTCAGAAGCTGTGATTAGTGCCTGAGGGCAGCTGAAATGCCTGAGGGAATCCACTGTACAGCAGGAACACGGGCAGTGGGAAAGCTGCAGGGTCGCTGTCCCTCGGAGAGACTTTCATCCGTTTGTGTGAGAGTGTCTATGGAAAGTCACAACGGTGTATTTGACACATCACCCACTGTTCCCGGGGCTCTCTGTGGTGATATATCCCTCCTTCATTCCATCCTGCTCCAAGGGGGGCTCTGCAGGATCTGTCTGAACTTTGTTCCCCTCCGCAGAGGGCATCTTAAGGCCCTTGATTTGTTAAAATCCCATAACTACGACTAGAGGCTTGGAAAAGGGGTGTCAGCCTGTCATTGCTTGCAAGACCTGCCTCTCCCTGTGAGGAAAGGACAGGGACACTCAGACACTCCCCTGGGATTACCATACATCACTTTCTTACCACTTCACACAGTTTTTTTTATGTTCCAAAAACTGCTGCTGTAACCGTGACTCTCACAGGTTGTGTTTTTATACTGTATCTTGGTACCACTTCTTGAGAAGTACTGCTAAAGAGTATGCTTATATAGATATATATACATATATAAACTATATATATATATGAAAACCTGGATGTTTGCAGCATCCAAGAACACTCATCCCAACCACCCACCTGCCCAAAGACCAAGATCCCCGTGTGAACTCCTCCAAATAAAAATGGGCGAATGGGAAAGAAAGGAAGAGCAAACCTGCAGCATCATCCTCTCCCTGCTCCCTCCCAAAGCCTTGCTGAGCTGCCAGCGCTGTGGGGCAATCCAGGACCTCTGCTCACCCTGCCTTAGAGGTGGCCCAGGTCTGTAACAAATGGGCATCAGCACAGGCAACTCCTTTATTGCCATTAATGATTCCTTGTGAGGAAAGAGGCCTGTTCAGGCTGGCTGTTTTTCTCTGCCTTTCAAACCCCTGCCACCTCAGTGGGATGCAGGAACTCGGCTGCATCCTGCAACATGGGTAATAAATCCCAGGCTTTCAGCCCAGCAAAGGGAATGGCCCCATGGGGGAAGCAACTCCTTGATTCACCTGACTACTGGCTCCTCTTCCTTGGCAGCTACCACTTAATTCACCTCATTTTCTGTTCTGCAGCAAGTTTCCCTGAACTCCCCCTTGAAGGATTCAGCAGTGAGCCTAAACTGCTCGTGACTGGCTTGAAGAACTTCAGTGCAATGCACAAAGACACCATTCCTGCCTGGGGTTTGGTGGGGTCTGAGAGGGCCCAGCACCTCCCGCTGCTTCCCCTGCATGATGTAGGATCAGGTTGTGAGCCCTGGCACTACATTGCTTCCCCTCATACACAGCCTTGACTGCTGGGGAGTGTAGTCTGTCCCTAATAGAGAAATATCTGCCTCTTCCTATGATTTACCTTCTGTTTGAGCAGCCTGATAATTCCCAAACCTACTATTGCTCCTCATAAATGTGGAGTCCTCCTCACTTACCAGCCTCCTTGTTGACAACTTAATATTATGCGCTCTGAAGAAGGTATTGAAAACCCGGAAATACCCTGAAAACCTGGATTCTCACAGCAAGCTGTACACTGTGCTGGCAGCCAGAGTGGAGAGAACTGCTTTCAGAGGAGGCTTAAAGCACAATCCTGGTCATTCACGGCTAATAAATCTCCCTTTGTAGTTTTTGAGAAGCTGATCCTGGTCAATACACCAGTAAATTTTCCGACTTTCTTTACTACCTTTTTGGTGGCAAGAAAAGCCCAGCAGTTTGAATTTGAAGGGTGCTTTGCACCCACCATGGCCTGGAAGTGGTTACCCTGGTGCTTCAGCTGATACCCCTCACACGTGCTGGTGCTTAATACAAAATGGAAAACTATCCCTGTGCCTGTCCCAGGGGACTTAGAGATTTTCACCTTACACAGGCAAGAAGAGGGGAAGGAAAGAGGCTGGTAGAGTAAAGCAGAAAATCTACAGGTCACCAGATTGAGCAGAGGCTACAGTGACAAATGTGGCACATTCATGAGCTCCTTGACACTGCCCAAGCCCTGCAGTGAGAGTGTGAGGGCACAGGGGATTTTGGGAGTTGTACGTGACCCCAAACCATATCCAAAGCCTACCTGCTTTGTCCTTCCCTTCAGCAGTCAAACCTCAGTGCTCTGAAGCTTTGCTCAGACACAACTTTTTCTCTTTTCTTCCCTTCCCTGGTCATGGCCAGGAGGAACCCACACCTCAGGGTAATCCAAGTCCTTGCTCCATAGCTGGAGCCATGAGCAAAAGGGAGGAGAAGAGGTAAAAGACTTCAAGGATTGTCATTAGCCATCCCAAATCTGCCAAGGGGTCAACATCATTCCAGCTCCATCTGGGTTCCACACGCAGCTGGAGCCAGGGGCCAAATTTTAACTGACTTACCCCTTCCCATGTTCACAGACAGACTTCGCTCTAACTGGGAAAGACAGAGACCATCGGCACGTGCAGCATTTAACAGGAGACCCAGGTTATTGATTCACAGCTCTACTTCCCTGAACTTTTCTGGAGGAAAACGGGGCTGCTTTGCATAAGGCAGGCATATGTTGCAGCTTTGGCACGAGGAGAGCCGGTTGGCATTTCCTTGCCAGACTTTTCCCACCCTCCTCTGATACCATCTGCCTCCGTGAAACACTGCAACTCCCATCTGTCAATTTTACTGTAAACACACAATTATCCAGGCTGCCTGGGAGAGAAGCAGCACAGCCAGACCCTGGCCATTCGTGGAGAGGGACAAGTTGGGATGAGTATCCCTCTCACTGTCCCACCAGGCAGCCTGGTAGAGGGAGCCCTGCCTTTTCATTTTCAGCACCGTGTGTGCAGTGGTGACTCTCTCCTCCCACTGATGGAGGACCTGTAGGTGCCACCAACCCCTCCATCCCTGGGCCTCTCAGAGCAAGGAGCAAACTCAGAGCTTAACCAGAGGCTGGTGGGATGCTCCAGCCATGCACAGCATCCACGTCATGGCAGCCAAGTCATGTTGTCTCCATTTCCAGCCCTTTCTGCCATGCCAGACATGTCAGCCTGTGCAGGGCCACTCACACCCCTGCCTGGATCTGTGCTGGACAGAACATCATCCATGCAAACATCCCGGTGACAGCATCCAGCCAGGAGCAAGGTCAGCACCAGGGAACAGCCTTCCCTTGCCAGTTCGTGTCAGCAGCATCTTTGTGACCAGCTCTGCCTGTCCCTCAGCCCTGGGTTTTATCCCAGAAATGCCCAGATCTGGCAAACTTAAACAACTAAGGGGGTTTTTTTCTGCATTCTCCCTGGAAATCTCCCTCCTGGCTGGGGGGCAGCTTTCTCTGACCACAACAGACAGCAAAATGCTGACAGCAGCCTGTGGCATGAGCTGAACCCTGTCAGCCCAGCCATCAGCAGTCAAAAGTTCTCCTCAGCAGTGTTCTGAGTTACCCTCAACCCTTCCAGGGGCAGTGCAGTCAAAATTGCCCAAGCCACGCTGGTCTGCAGGATGAGTGAGCCGAGTGTGACAAGTGAGGGGAAGAGCGAAGGCTGCAGATAATCATGGGCTGGGGGTTGCTTTGGGGTTGTGGAAGGTGGCTCTGTTTTCTTTTATTAAATATCGGTCCCTGTGTGGTGTCTCCAGCCCAGAAACCAGCTCCACCACCTGTTCCATTTAGCTGGGAAGAGGGAGGGGGCCGTGGGGTGGCGGAGGAACTGGCAGATGGCATGTGTTCCTGGAGATAACACGGGGCTAGTTCAGAGGTTACTAATTGGGTTTCTGCTTGCCTTTCATACTCAATGTGAATCAAAATGAGAACATGTGGTTCAACACACACACATCGTCCTCCTTCCCCAAGGATGCTGCCCCTCCACCCCGTTCCCTGCACGTCCTCACCCCGAAACCCCGAACCCTGGAGGTGTTTGCCTTTCATTCACCAGCCAAAGCGAAAGGGAGGGGAGGGAAATAGCAGGGAGGTTAGAGAAGAAGCAATTAGTAAATTCCTCACCCAGGGCAGACCCCCAGGCCTGCAGCCAGCCCTCCTGTGCACACAAGCTCAACAGCAAGGTGCTAATTCATGCAGCCAGGGTGGGAACGCCACACCACAGGCAGGTGAGGTAAAAGTGCAGGAGGACAAGCTGGTGGGTCCTGCATCAGGAAGAGCCAGAAGTGCCCCACACAGGGTGCCCAGCATCTCCCTTTGGTGGCTGCCTCACTGTGCTCATCTCCTTGTTGCTTGGGATCCCTTCCCACCATGGTGTGGAAAGGCTTTCAAGGGCAACATCTGGAGATGATGGCACAGCTGAACAGGGGAATCCAAGCATGGCACATCTGGGCAAAGCAGAGACTCATTGACTCATACAATGGTTTGGGTTGGAAGGGGTCTTAAAGATCTTCTAGTCCAACCCCCATGCCATGGGCAGGGACACCTTCCACTGGACCAGATTGCTCAAAGGTCACACAAATGACATTTGCAGTGTCCAGTCCCAAACTTCACCTCCAGGACAGAGGTATCCTTGAGGAAAACACACTCCAAACCTTTAAAGGCAGCAAGACTTGCCCAAGACTTGCTTCAGCCTTTGGCTGGGGAGGAAGGATCACTCTCAGTGAGGACAACTGTTACCCCAGTAGCGATCTGGGGCAGCACATCACCTTTGGGGAGTTCTTTCTCTGCAACCTCTCACTCCCTGGGGTGTCTCACGCACATTTTGTGCTGAGATGCAATCTCACAAGCAGAGGCAGGGAGAGAGAATCAGGAATAGAAAGCAGGAAATGCGCACACAGTCTTGGAAGGGGGAGGAGGATGGAAGTTAACTGAGAAAAACACAACACTCTTTGAAAAGGAAAAGTGGGGAAAAAAAAAGAACACAACTCTTTCTCAAAGCATTTTGCAAATATTGCTTTTCCTCCCCTCCCTCATTTTCTGACAAGCTGCAATCAGCATTCAATGTTGTTGCTCAGTGCCCAATTTCACAGGGGATAGGTATCCACAGAGCCTTTTAAATGAAATAAATAAATACATCTGGCCACGTATGGCAGGGGCTTAGCTGGGAGCTGAGCTCTTCTGACAATCTGGTCAATCACGGTGACATTGATTCAGGACAATTACTCCTGATTTACACTGGTGTAAATGAATGGAATGGCATTAAACTGCTGACTGGGGAGTCCATACACAGGCAGAGCTCATCAGAAAGCCGAGTTCCCATTCTGTGAAAGATTGAGATCAGCTTCCCCATCCAAATCAGGACAAAAATGGTCTATTTTTCCTAAAATGGAACAGAAAGAGGGTGAAAAAAACTCACTTGGGTTCAATAAAACTTTGGTTTTGAATGCCTGGCATTTATCAGTTTGACTGTTCAAAAAGTTATTCATAGATAACAAAAGTAGGGAAGCCAACTTTTCCTGGTGTCATAATGCAAGTGTTGGCTTTGAGTTTTCCCTTTGCCCAACTAAAAACTAATTGGGACTACGGAGGACAAAAATCTGAGGGTTTTTTTTACCAAACAATCAAACCTGTCCTCTATTGATTTTTCCACTCTTGCATTTTTCACTACCACGCTGTGTCGGTGAGGTTTTCCAGGCTCATTCCCACACTAGCCAGGCTGCATCCCTTTGCAATCCCAGCCCTGCATCACCACCCTGGCACGAGTAGGCAGCTGGGAAAGGTGCACACCAGGTAAGCTGGAGAGATGGTGAGGAAGGCTGAGGAAAAGAAGAAATGTTTGTAACCTTTAAAAGTTGATTTTTTTTAGGGATAAAGAATCTTCTCAACCATGGGAACTGTGTGCTGCAGCACTGGGGAAGTGAGGAGAGCCCTCGGAAGGAGGGAAGGATCCCTCACATGGAGACACCCCTGCATATTTAAAACCATGATTAGTTTGTGGGAAGGAGAGCAGGGGAAGAGGCCAAATCTCTTTGAGAGGCCCTCCCTTAGTTTGTAAAGTACTTTTTACCTGGATATGTGCTCTGGACATAAATCACTGTTGCTCAGGATAAATGGAAGCCCGTAAGTGCCACGAGCACTAATGACAACATTCATCAAAGCCTGAACCGCTCCATATTGCACCAGTCTCCGGGATGCCTGCGGACATATGGACTGAGCTCGCTCCAGCAGCCCCCGCTCCCCCTGCACCCCTCCAGTCCCCAGCACCAGGCAACGAGCCTCAGCCTCTGCACAGCCAGCTCAGAACAAGAACAGGAGAGACCAGCAGGGCAGGCTCGCACTGCCCCCTCAAAAATTAAAGGTACAGGGAATAGCCCTCAGGGCTTCCCCATCCTGGTGCTCCTGAGCCAGCTGCGCTCCAGATTCCCAAAAAATGAGTCTTGACCACACACGCAAAAAAACCCCCAAACCTCCATCAAAAGTCAGCAACATGGGGCATATTCTCTGGAGCAATCAGGTTGTGGAGCCTCCGTGGATAGTCACGTGCTGGTTATCCTGCTCTCCTACAAAGGGAAATGATTAGCTTAATTGACAAGGAGAGCTGGGCCCTGAGAAGGTGGTTTGAGTGAACAAGAGCTGCTCCACGGCAGAACCAGGCTGATACCAGGCTGGCTGATGGGAACTGAATCCCATATTTATCCTCTCAGTGCTAAAGTGCCTCCCATGGGACAGGGCAATTCAGCAGAATAAAGTTTTTGTAAGTCTGTGTCAGCACCGGGGCCCTGAGGGGACATCAGGATGTGTCCTGTGGATCCAACTCAGGGCAGCTCCAGAAGTAAGGGTTTGAAAAAAAGAAAGGGCAAAAAGGGGCTGTCTGCAAAGGAGGTTCTTGCATGTGAAATCCATTTGGTAGTCCTTGTGTTACAAGCCTGAAGGAAGCACAAACTTCCTGGGTCCAGCATTGCACAGACTCAATCATCAGGTAGGTCAGTCTGTAATTAATTCCGTTTATTGAGAAATGTATTAAACTGAAATTTCTCTGCAGACGTGTCCCGGGTTCAGGAGTGAATGTTCTCCAAGTGGAATTGCCACTCAAAACTCAGAAGGACCAGAAAGCTTTCAGGATGAGGGAAGCCAGGTAATAACCACTGTGGGATTCACAGTGGGATCCTAAACTGGGTCTCTCTGACACCCCCAACTGAGCTGATTTCTCGCTAGACCAAACTCTTCCCTCTGAAAAATCTGAAAGAACAAGTTCTTATTTCAGCCCTAGATTAAAAAAAAAAAAAAAAAAGAACAGTGTAACCTTCTAATTTCCTGGGTTTGAGCTTTAAGGACAAGGTGAGCAAGTGATTTCCTCCATTTCCTAATTTAGTTAAGTAAGTTTCACAAGCTGGGCTCAATTTAAACACGGAGGTAAAGGCTGCATCCACAAATGCCATGGTTTCCAATGGAAAAGAGAGAGAAAAATACAACTCAGATAATGTCCTAAGGAAAGAGTTAGGGAATTTGTTTGCCAGCTCATTTGTTTTCTTAAAACCTCTCAGAAAGTTAATTTTGTGTCTGAGCTAAAGCAATTATATCGGGAGATGTTTATCATATCATCTCACTGCTTTCCCATGGGCATGGAGGGAGGAATATGAGTACAGACTGAGGGGGAATGTGGCTTTACCCTAGTGAAAATCAGCATTAGTTTTGGACACTGCTCTGCATCCCTCAAAATATTCATGAACAGGAACGTTCACTCAAATGGAAATTAAAAAAAAGTTTATTGAAATATGAAACTGGAAATAGAAATGGCTGGTTTGGGCCCTTTGCAGCAATTATGGAGGAGACATTCATTTTCTAGCTTTTATATGCAACTAAAATGATGCTTTAATGTAATTTTATAATTTATTTACTCAGGGAAATCCCAGCTTAGGTGTAGCATCTGTTTTCTTTTCCATCCTCTCTCCAAACCCCAGTGCAGAAGACCCTTCTGTTTTCCTCCTCAGCTATGAGCCAGAAGAAAGGCAGGGATGTTCCTGAGGTCACAGTGGGAGCCAAAATCACCAGTGAACTTTGAGACCCTCATTGTCAAAGTCATTTTAACATCATCTTTTCATGTATGTTGTCTTTAGAGCTGTCAGACCTCGGAGGGGATTAGGAAGGAGGTGGTGTGTGATGGCCAGGGCACAATCTGTGTTTAAGGATGACGCCCACTGGGAGTTGGTGGGCTTGAGGTCATTTTAAAGCTGCAGGAAAGAGGAAAAACTGTGGCCTGGTCTGGCAAGACCAGGAATTAAGGGCCAGCTTTTGCCACGTGTTGGGCAGAGATCACATCTGTCTAGGGAAGACTGAAGCTCACATAGGCAGGGAGGAGCAAGAGGAAACAAAGGCACGAGGACATCCCGGACAGGGCTGGCCCAGGATGAGGCACATCCCTGGTAGATCCTGGGAAGTGGCCTGAATATCCCAGTGCAGCAGCTGCTGCAGCTTCCAATGGATATTTCGTGGTGAGGGGCTGTAACACCCAGGACTGCCTGGTGTCCAGGCACCAAAACTCGATTTTGAGAGCACAGCCAGTGGGGGGTGCTGGATCCTGCTCTCATATAGCCCATGCTGGGGCTCTGCTGCTTTTCCAGGCTGGAGGTTTTTGGTCAGGAAAAAGGAGTTCCTGGGATACATGTCCTGTTCCCTCAGAACTGCTCTTCAGGCAGGAGCTAGAGAAGAGATGCAACATTAAGGGCTCTCCAAGCCCGAGCCCAGCTGCACCACTCAGATAGTTTTAAAACATATACATAGGTGCCTACTACGTACCTTCATCTTATTAGGCTGAGCCAAGTCAAGCTGAGTTCTCAAGACAGTTAATTTCATAATTCTCTCATTTCATGGGTGAATTTCATGCGTGGAAATGCAAAGAATTAGTGGTATGAGTGTGCTTTGTGGGTATAAGACCAAATGAAATCTGGATGGAAGACACCTTCTTCCATGGAAAATGCCAAGTTATTTTTAGATTTCTAAGGAAGACACTTCATCCTGGAAGGTCAAATATTTTATTAAAAAGTCAAGAAAATAAATTCCTAGCGAAGGAAAGTTTTCATGTTTCTACTTCAAGAAAAGTTTAATAACTTTTTAGCCACATTCTCCCCTTGGAGTTTCAGGTGACTGTTCAGGGATTGAAGTCTGTGTGTCCCCAGGCCAGTGTCTGTGGAACAATCCGCCCCAGGGGCTCTGGGCTTGCTCTTTGCTTAGTGAGTCCATCCCACAGACACACCCAAGGTGGCTTTGTTTGGGAAATGGCTATTTAGCAAAAGTAAACATTGCAAAGATTAAGGTATGGAGAGTTGGAAGCTCTTTTGCTCGGTGTAGGAACTCTGCTCCCTTGCCACTCACCTCCACCTGCAGCCTTTCTAACTGTTTGTGGCAATTGTGGTGTGTAAATAAAAAACCCCAGCTGACTATGTTCAGTGCAAATTCCAAACAAGCAGCCTTTCAAAGCCCAGAATATTTCCAGGGCCATTAATCACACACAGCTCACTGCTACAGCAGGTGACCACAGGTTAATAAAAAGGAGCTTGAAATCAAACCCAGAAGTGAATTGTGATGAGAAGCAAACTCTCTTCCTCCTCCTTGGATGCCAGGAGATGAGCAGTTTTGTTAAGGCAGGATAAGGAGCTTTATTCCTTGAAGTGTGTGCCCTTCTGACCAGCAAAATATCTGACCTCTGTCCCCTCCTGCCAAGCTGGATGGGGCTGTCACTGTGCCCTGAGCACCCTGCACTCCCATCTCTGCTCTCAAAGCTCCTTGCATCCAAAGGAGATATTTCCCCAGCACTGAGGGTTCCTCTTCTAGTTTCATAGGTGTTTCACATGACCAGGGACCTGGTTTATGTTTCCCTGCCTTACCATGGTCATATCTCTCCATCCAGAAGTTCTCCCAGTGCTTATGATCCCCCAGCCCCACACACTGCATCCAGCTGGGTGGGATGTCCTTTCCCCTTCTTTTTGTTACAAGGGCATGGAGTGGCAGGAAAAGGGGGAATGGCTTCAAAAGGACAGAGGATGGGGTCAAATGGGATATTAAGAGGAAATTCTTCCCTTTGAGGGTGGGGAGGTGCTGGCACAGGTTTCCCAGAGAAGCTGTGCCTGCCCCTGGATCCCTGGAAGTGTCCAAGGCCAGGCTGGATGGGGCTTGGAGCAACCTGGGCTAAAGGAAGGTGTCCCTGCCCATGGCAGCGGGTTTGGAACAAGATCATCTTTAGGATCTCTTCCAGCCCAAACCATTGTAGGATTCTATGATTCTCCCTGCCTCTCCTTCCAGACACAAACCTTCCCTCCCCGCAGCTACCCCGTGTTTGCATATTTATTCCATTTCAAGCAGCTTTTTTTTTCCCCACTCACACAGAAAGGGTTCAGCAGGGGAAGGTCAGAGATTTTCCTTGGGGAGCATGACCCAGGTGGAGCCAGCCCTGTCCCCCTCCAGTGCTGTCTGGCTGGGCAGCCTGGAGAAGAACCAGGGGACACACGACAAACAGGGACAGGGGAGGTGACACTGTGTGTGTGTGTGTGTCAGCTCACATTTGTTTCATTGAGAACTGAGGGAGAGAGGAATTGAGAGGGAGGCGAAAAACACATCAGTGGGGGAAAAAACACCCAGATAATAAAAAAATAAGTGCAAGTGACTGAGAGAGCACACGCAAGAGAGACAGCACTTCTGAGCAGCACGGGCTCTAATCTCGTTACGGACTTCAGTCCAGGAGGCTGATACACCCCTGAGGGCAGGTTGGCATTTTGATGCTCCTAGTTAGGGAAAACATGAACTGGGAGAAGCTGCATTAACAAGCAAATAAATCTGTGGCTGGCTGGCAGCCGAACGAATCCGGCTGTTTGTCAGCAGCATTTTCGTGGTGATATATGGACAGGGTGGGCTGCTGGAAAAGCTTCCCTCGCTTCTCCCCCTCGAAGCCAGTGCTTGGTGGTGAGACAGAGGGAAGGTCATGGGATTTCCAGAGAATGGGGCTGAAGAAAATTATCTTAAGGTGAAAACTCGAGCCTGAAACAGGGTATTTTATAAAGTGTACCACTGCTGACCCCACACCCCAGTCCTCCAAGTGGGACCTGCCCAGCAGGGAGGTGTCATCACTGAAAGGAGATGTCTCTGATTTATAGCAAAATCCCATGATTTCAGACCAGAAGGGAAGTAAAACTAAAAATCTCCCAGTATCTGCAAGAGGCTGATGCTTGGAGGAGCATCCCAGAAGGCTGGTGGGATGGGTTCCTGGCAAACCTTGGGAGAGTCACTTGGGCCCATCCTGCAGTCGTTTTTCAGGCTCACACACCCCACAGGGGTTTGGGAGCTTTGGGATATTTCAGGGTAGAAGCCTTACTGTGGTAGGAGCATCTTTCTGTGAGGAAAGTCAGTGGTCAGGAGGGAGACTGGCAGTGATTTGCAAATCCTTGTTTTTCTGCGAGGTGCGCTGCTGTCTCCGGAAAAATGAAACTTCAGGTCTCACATCTTTACACAGAGGATAGGGGGGAAAAAAACCCGAAAAGCTGTGAAACCTGGACTTTCTCCACACCCCCTCCAGCAAAGGAAACCTCTGGCTCTGAAAGCTTCCTCCAAGGCACCTTGTGCAAAACAAGGGTGTCAATCACAGGGTTTTGTCTTGCTCTTTCAGCATCCAGATCAAAACTCACTGAAGACAAAATTCTTTTCACAGACATCCGTGGCAGGTTTTCTCATCGCTCTGTTATTTTTCCATTTAGGAATGTGATCGAATTAAACCTTCCAACCCCTCCACAAGGGAGAGAGAGAGGAACAGCGAGTACTGAACTGTCTCCTGCAAGCTTCAGGGAGAGACTCAGAGCAATTTAGCACTAACCATTAGTACAGAGGGGAGCCACTGTGGGGCCTGATTCTCTTCCCACCTGCACTGATGCTAATCAGGTGTAACTCCACAGACAAGACTGCAAGGCCAATGGCAGAGTCAAGCCCCTCTATTCTTTCTACCTTCATAGCATCACTAAATACCCTGTTTTCCAACCAAGCTGAAGTGGGAATTTGTAGGAATAATAACGATGATTAATCATGATTTGCACTTTTCGGGCATTTTTCTTCTTGGGAACTCACAGTTCTTCTGAAACTGAAGTTAATTATGCTTTATAACCCCTCTCTTGAGTAGGTCAAGGAGAGTTAGGGGCCATTTCCACCTCCCACCGAAGCAAAGGGAATGTGTGAGCAGCTCAGAGCTGCCCATCCCTCCAGCACAGGCTCAGATGAAAGAGCTGGCACTGAGCAGAGACCACGAGAGGCTCTGGGGAGCAGCAAAGCACTGGGAGCTGGGGCTGGGATAACCCTGAGATTCCCAAATCCATTCCACCAAAATGAGTCTTGGACTATAGCTGAGAGTGAATTGTTTCTCTTGTGAGAGATGCATAAAGTAATAATATTAATAATGATATTATTTATTTGTTTCCAGTGTGGAATATAATGAGACCTTTTTAATTTTCTTGTAACACTTAAGGGAGAGTTGCCCATGCTGCTGGTCCAGCATGCTGGTGATAAACAGGGATAACTGAGCTGTGAAAGACTCAGATTCATTTCATCTCTTCTTCTAATTAAGAGCAAGGATTTGAAGCAGGTTCTCTGAAGAACCAGGTGAACATCTCCCTCAAGAGCTTCTCAGCTGTTCTGCTCCCACTTTCTCACTTCTTCCTTCACAGAAATTTAACCCAAAGTATGAGAAGCCTTTCCCCATAAAAAGTCAAATCAGGCAGAGTCCTCCCCAAGCTTTGGACCCTAGAGCCTGCATTACACACCAGCACAGAAACACTGAGCCTTTCTCAGCTGTTCCTCCTAATCAGGCCCCACATTCCTTATCCTAGAGGAGCTGAAAATACACTAAAAGACAGTAGCTTACTTCACAAGTGCTCAATTAATTCAGAGAAAGCCTAAAAACAGCAGAAACCTCAAATTTCATGGGTCCTGTTGGCTGTGAAGGAGCTTAGGAAAAGCACAGCAGCATGAAACCAAGGCATGCAAGTTAAAAAGTTCCCAGCAGGCTGAGTCACTGCAGGAACACTCCTCAGTGCCATGGAAGCTCAGCAAACCCCAAACCTATCTTCTCAGCCCAGATTTTATCTCCCTCCTCATCCTGCCTCCTCGTTTGCAGCTTGCCACAAACGAATCCTTGGCAGTTTTATTCAGCTGGAGTTTGGTTTCTCCAACCCCTGGGAACTCAGGAATGGGTGAGGTGCTGGATTCCAGGTTTCTCAGTATCAAAGCCCTGGTGAGTTCAGCAGGGTCACAGTCTGTTTGAGCAGGAGAAGTACGGGAGAGAGCAGAGAAATGAGGAGAGAGGAGGGAGTTGCAGTCCCAGGGAAGTGCCCCTGCAGTCAGTGGGGTTGCTGCAAGTGATGAACCCACCTGCCCTCCCCAGGGAACCACCCAAGAGCAACAGCCCTCCTATGAATTAATAGCACTGTAAGGTGCCAGTTAACAGACCAGCTAGTGAAAAGGGGAGCCCTCCTGTTCACGCATCTTGAGGTGTTTGAGGGGGAACCCCCTAGAATCACTAATACGTGCTGAAGCTCCCCTTGGCACTTCACCAACAGCTCAGCACAGCTGGCCAAGAACCGGGGTTTAAAGGAGGTAAATCAAGAAATAAACACAAGCTCAGTGTGACTGAAGATGCACCAAGCCTCCAGCACAGGGAAGGGTGTCCTCCCTTCCAGGTGACATGGATGTGCCCAACCAAACCTCAGAAGAGCTGCACAAGCAGCAGAATGCTGGCAGGTGTGTGTAGCAGAGACAAATTCTCCTTTGCACACACACATGTGCTCTCACAGCCTCCGTGGATCTCACCATAAGCGTACGATGGTGAGAGCTGAGGTGCTCTGTGTGCCACTCTGCTTTTGGGGTGTCGTGGGAAGGGGAAAGTAAGGTGAGAGACAGAGCTGGAAGCAAGAGAGGAGCCCACCACAGGCATCCGTCTTCCCCTGGGCATTCCCACCCTGCAGGGAGTGGGTATTGCTGTCCTCAGGCAGAAGAAACTGCCTTGATAAAATCAGGCTTACAGGTATTAGGGGCCAGGCCTTCATTTGGTTAATTTTCCAGGTTCTTCCTATCTCCTGCCAGCAGTGCCAGTGCTTCAAGGCTCCTTGGGAAGGCTCAGGCAGCCCCTTTCCAGCCTTATTTGCCTGTCTCAGACCAACTGGTTCGCTTGAAAGCATTGTTGCCTCTGCCATGAGACCCCCCTGCACCTGAAGGAGGCAGCCAGGGCTGAAAAAATTAAACTAGAAATTAATCTATAAATACATAAGTGTTCATATGCTAATATTTATATGTATTTACAAATGCATTTCCATTTATAAGCAAAATTAGAAATTACAATTCACCCAGACCTGAAAATTACATCTGCCTGCTGCTCTTGCCACTGCAAATGAAAATCTAAGCCCAGCTGGGTCAAAAGTTGCTCCACTGAAGATTTTTCAGGCCATGGATGCTACTCAATGAATGCAAAGGAGCTTGAAGGAGTAGGACAATTTCACTTATATTTTATTGCTGCTTTGCCATTTATTTTGACTTTCTTTTTGGACTCTTACCACATTATCACTTGCAAAAGACTCTAAAAGTCAAGATGGAAGTGTAAGAGTGAGATATCCACTACCAAAGCCAAAACAGCTCAACACTGGTGATAATTATTCTAAATGAAAATATTTCTCCCTAGATTATTTTGTTTCCACAGAGAGGAGGGAAAAAAATAAAAAGTTTTATTCTACTTAGAAGTTAAATAAGCCCTGGGAATTTCACAGGACATAAAATCTGATTTCAGCTCTATTCTACTTGCTATCTCCTCGCACGCTGATGCAAACTTTCCCTACACATTTCCAAACACCAGCCCCAAGTGCCATCCACATCTATTCCTGGGAATATTCTACTCCACACAGAGCCAGTGCTGTGAGGAAAACACTGAGGCTCCTGCCAAAATGCACCCAAGCCTGTATTTCATCCAAAATTTCATTTCTATATTTAGTTTTAGTGCAGTTCCTACTGCAGCAGTTCTGGCAACGTCCCCGCTAGCTTTTCTGAAGTTGAAAATTGAACAGTGTTTAAAAGCAGCAGAAAAATAAATAAATAAAAAAAAAATTAAAAAAATAACAACAAAACAAAAACCACCAAAAAACTAAAAAGATGAAAGCACAGCGTGGCTTGGATGCTTCAGGCCCTCTGCACAGCTGGGACAGAAACACAGACAGCTAAGGCTGAAGAAGGGGGGGTGTGAAGTGGGGGACATGCCCATTTTCTGGGCCATTTTTGGTGGTCAGGTGGCACATTTTTGTCAGGGCCAAAAATATAATGCTCCTTTTAGGAGGTTTTTGTGTTTTAGAAGCTGCTCAGTGAAGCAGTGCAGAGTGATGATTTCCCTGAATACAGACCGGTTTACAACTGCATGTAGGGATAGGACAAGGGAAATGGCTTTAAACTGGCAGAGGGCAAGGTTGGATATTAGGGGAAAATTCTCCCCTGTGAGGGTGGGCAGGCCCTGGCACAGCTTGCCCAGAGAAGCTGTGGCTGCCCCATCCCTGGAAGTGTCCAAGGCCAGGTTAGACAGGGCTTGGAGGAACCTGGGCTGGTGGAAGGTGTCCCTACCCATGGCAGGGGGTTGGAATTAGAATATCCTCAAGGTCCCTTCCAACCCAAACCGTTCTATGACTTAATCATTTAGCTGAAATAACCCCAAATAGCTTTGTTTGGGATCGACCAACCAACCACGCAGCTCCTCCCCCGAGGACCAAGAAGGGAAGAGCCCAGCAAACCCCAGCGCTGCCGGGGGGAGAAGAAGCACAAAAAATCCTCGGCGCTGGCAGAAACTGAGCCTGTTCTCCCTCTCCCCGGCGCGGCCAGTGGTTCTGCACCATCCCCACGCCTTTCCCCGCATTCCAGCCCCGCATCCTCGCATCCCAGCTCTGCATCCCCGCATCCCCGCGCCGCCCACCCGCGGCCGCCCGTCTCCCGTGGAGCTCCGACGCCACCTGCTGCGCACGGGGCTCGCTGAAACCCTGGTCACAAGGCCATCAAAGTCCTGCGGGGAGACCCCCAAGCCCCTCCCCGAGCCCGTTCTCAGTCAGTGCAGGAGGGAATTGAGAAGCTGTGGGAGTGAGGATGCAGCCAGCCTGCTCCTGAGACAACCAGAAAGCACCATGGACCTTGATTCTATATATATTTATATTTATATATATATGTTCATACCTATATATGTATATTAATATTTTTTCATGTGGATTTGAAGGATTTTCTCAAAATTCTAGAGGAAATCCAGCACAGGAAGAGCAGATGGAGATAGGAGGGAGGGCTGATCCTAATGCAGTGTGCCCCAAAAGGCAACGATGTTGAGACTTCACTAAGGTGTGGGAAGACTTTGTGCAGTGCTCTCTCTCTCTCTGCCAACCCCTCTGCTCCTGTGCAAGGCTTGCTGCTCTTTTTGGGGTTATCCCTGCACTGTCTGTGGGGCTGGGGAGCCCTGCAGGGCGACTGGAGGAGTGGTTTCCATGCAGATGTTTTACTTTGCATGGAAAACCAAGGATTTCTTCATGGAGGGGGCTTTCCTTGTGATCTCTGGGTGTTCGCTGGGCCAGGGTGCCTTGCACACTCCTCTTAACTTTATTTCAAAGCCCTCAGCTTTGCTCAGCCTGTGGAATCCCACTGCTGTCCTCTGCTCATGCCCACACTGGAGAATGAGAACAGTGGGAGCCCGGCAAGGGAAAACCAGAGAAGCAGGACACATTTTGCCCACTTCATCCATTTCACTGGCTAATATAGGACACTACAGGTTCCCACTCGAGAAATGCTGGGCAGCCTGAGCCCCCTTTACCCCACACACGCCAGATGTGGGCTGCAGGACGGCAAAGGGGAGAGCTTTTAATGCAAAGCCCCAGGGAGAGCCAGGTCTGGAGGCAGGAGCCAGGCAGGCAAGGCTCAGGGAGCTGCTCAGCCCGGCAAGTATCACATGTGGGGTCACAACCGCAGCGGCCGCAGCTGAAAATACAGAGAGGGCAAGTTTGAAACAAGCTTTGCGAGCTTTAACCGCTGCAAAGAACAAGGGGCCCCCAGAAAGGCACTGATTGAAATGGTTTGGGGTCAGAGTGTCTGAGCAGCGCTCTTGCTCCAGGAAGGCTTGCTGCTCCCCGGCACCTCTCGCTCCAGCCAGGAGCAGGGAGCAGCAAAACACAGTTTGCACAGAGCAGAGCTCATGCTGGGCAGCTACAGCACAGTCCTAGTCACAGGTATCAAGAAATCACATGGAGATGGTTGAAGAAGGAGGGATCTTCACCATCATCACTTTGCAGGATCTGGCCCTCACATGCACACGGAAATCCGGGGTGCCCTGGAAATGCTGGAGAAGGACAAGCCTGGGATGTGGGGACTGTGTGGGGAACAGGGAGCCCATCAGTGCACTGCACAGTGCCTGGAAGTCATTAATTCTTCTATTTCATGCAGCATTGACAGCTCTGAAAGGCTGGTTGTGAAACTACACAGAGAACCTCTGCTTTTGGGATGCTGCTGCTTTCAAGGGATTTAGAAGAGTTGACTTAGTTTGCATGAAAAAAAAGTGATTTCAATCCCAAAGTTTGCTTGTAATTTTTTGGGGAAACAAGGAGAAAAAAAAAAAAATCCCACTCTATTCAGAACAATTTGCTGGACGTATTTCTTTTGAAGCAATTCTATGCTTCGTGATTGGTTTTGATGGGGAAAACAACCTTAACCCAATCCACACAGCAATCTGCCTAGCTTTCCACACAACCTCTGCAAAACAGGGGATAATAAACATTCCTTTATCCAGTAGGCACGTTAGTGAGGCTTCATTAACTCCAAGGCTCAATTAAAGTCTCTAAAAGGCTTTGAGCTGCTGGACCAAAAGGCTCTATGAAAATTAATTTAGTGCTTTTGTATCAGCTCAGCACCGGGACAGAGAGATGCTGTGTCCCCCCAGAATGGGTAAAGAGGTGATGGCTGGAGAGGGAAGGCAATAGCTTGTCTGAGGGCATGGACTGGCCCCAGTGAGGAGGGAAGAGCCCTGATTTTTCAGCCCTGGATTTCCTGGCTTGCAGCTGCAGGCTGAGAACAGCCCGCTCATCTCTCCCCCGCTGTAACATTTGCCTAGCTCGGGAGCCTGATGAGACAGTTTGAAGTAGGAAGGGGGGTTTAACTGCACATTTTTATGGCTGCTAAGAGTCCGCCTGAGCCAAAGAGGCTGCCTGCTGCAAGGGCAGGGAGGCAGGGGCAGAGAGGCATGTCCAGGCTGAGCAGCACTCAGAGAATCCCCGGCCGCACAAAGGGACACTCAGAAAAATGCTACCCCCGTGCCTCGGTGGCAGATTTACCAGGCTGTTTGCATCTCCAGTGTAAATCCAGGGACTTAGAGATAAACCCAGTCCACAGCCAGCAATTGTTTCAACAAAGCAGGGCCTGTCAGGAGCAGGGTTATGTTGACAGAGTGGCAGTCCCTGCCGTGCCAGCTCTTGGCATCCCACAGCTGGAGCCTTTATTTACACAACCCTCTCACCCGAGCATGAGGCACTTTTTCCCAGAGACAAGGAGTTAGTAGGAGATATGGGAGAGCAGCAGCATCCACTTGGACTTTCCCAGGTAGCCAAGAGGAGGAGAGGCACACCTGGAGCCTGGGAAAACCTAAGTCCTCAGAGTGTGGTCATTTCCTCAGTTTTTCACTATCTACAGCTCAGCTTCAGAGTCCATCCAGAAGGTGGAGGGTCTGGTACCTCTGTGTGCAAGCAGAGAGTTTAATAAGTGACAGGAAAAGTGGAAGGGAATGAGGGAAAGCACTGAGAGAAATTAAATGGGAAAAGATGGGCACTGGTGAGATGGTCTGCCCTGAATTCAAGTAAATCCCCATCTCTTTTCTCCTGCTCCCTGACAGTTCTGCCTGCAGGTCTGCATTCAGTGTAGGCTCCTCAGTAACAAATATGAGAGTTTTATGCAACAGAATAATTGTTTGGTGTTGAATAATTCTCCCCATTTGTACAGTTCAAGCCTCAGACACCATGCAGAGACAACACTCAGCTCAGTCAGAAGAGGAAAGAAACATCCAGGTGTGGGGAGAGCTGAACTAAAGCCCCACAGAGCAGCTCATGGCTGAGTCTTAGCTTTTGCTTCCTCACCAAACCTCTGCACCATCACCTCAGCCAGCTGATGCTGGAGCAGGGCCAGCTGGAACAGCCTGCCACAGGCCAGCACTCGGATGTGTCTCACCAGGGCTGGGGGGAGCAGCAGGACCCCCTCCCTTTGCCCACTGACCATGTCCCCAGGTGACTCTTAGCTGGCTTTGCCCACTGGTGACTTACAGTCCCAGCAGGACCTTCATGTGCTTCTCCGCATGTGCTGGTGCCTGGGGTCATTCCTCCCCAGATAAAAGGGGTTATTCTTCTCTTATTTAACTTCATGGGATTCCTGCTGATCCATTTCTCCAGCCCATCAAGGTCCCCCTGAATGATGCCAGAACCATCTGCTCTATCAACCGCTCCTCACAGTTTTGGATCAACTGCATCCTCATTGAGGGGCTCTCTGTGCCATCATCTGGGTCTTTAATGAAGACGTGGAGCAACACTGACTTCAGGATTGACCTCTGGAATTCCCACCAGTCACTGGTCTCCTCTCCATGACCTGTGTGGGCTCAAGGTGCCCCACCCTGGGCACCTCACAGCAATTCCCATGGCTCCACCTGGCCAATCTGTTTGAGACCCTCCAGAGGCAGATCAGTTTTATCCTCCCTCTTATAAAAGATGGGGGAAACTGGAACCAAAACTTCCCGAATAATTCACTCATAACAAATAAGCGGGGAAGTTCCCACTGGGTTTGCAGTGACTGTCTCGGAGAAGCAGGATTGGGCAATGCTTGACACTAAATATCCCTCCTGGAAGAAATTTCTGGTGCACTTTCCCAAAGGCCAGCAGCATATTAGTTTCAGAGCCAAGAAGTTTCTGCTCATAGCTCACAGCTTAAAGCAGGAGGCAGAGAAAGCAGCTCTTGAGACTTTAGCAGTGCCTTAATAGAAGACACCGCAGTAAGGGAAATATTATATTAAATCTCTATATTTATATGTGTAACAAAAGTGGTATCAGCAAAATCCTGCAGCATCAAAGCAAATCACTTACCTATTTTTAGCTGTGTGATTTAGTCACACACTCTGAGGAAATAAGGTCAGGTTCTTCGCGATGGATCCCTTTCTCCCCGTCTCTCGCTATTTTTTCCTGTCCTTATTAAAATTCCCCACCCTGCAGCAGAGCTTTAGGAGGGGGAACCTTCACTCCATCCTCACCATCTGCAGGGTCAAGCTGTAGCCCTGTGCCAGTAGGAGTCTGTCCTGTTGTCAACGTGTCTGGATTGGAGGTAACAAAGGCAGCGCCAGGATTTGTGTCCAGGCGTCTCCAGCGCTGCTGGGGGGGATCTCAGAGCCAGTCCCATGGTGGTGAAAGGCAAATGCCACCCCTGATGCCATCAGGGAGCTGGTCTGGGAATGTCCAGCTGTGGGCACTGCTGCCTTGCTCTGCAGCTTTCAGCCAGAGCCCCCTCCCTGCCTCAGTTCCCCCAATTCCAGCGTCATGCTTTGGCATCTCATCCAAAACGTGCAGTTACAAGCTGTAACAGGAGAAAATTAAGTCAGGGCTCCTTTTAAATGTCATTGGAAGACCAATTCCAGCAAATAATGGGGAAATTATTCTATTTCTTCAAGTATTTCATTACCCAAGACCTTATTCTGGAAGTTGTTCTGGCAGCCATTTTTTACACTAAAAAAAAAAAAAAGTAGTAATTTTTATATTTAAAAGAGAAACTACTGGCAAAAGTCCCACAAAGGAAACAATATTTTCTACCCAACTCTACAGCACCTCAATATCATTAGCAGTTACAAAACAAGTGATGGAATATAATTTAAGAAATTAAAATCCATTTATTTATTTCTTTTCTGCGATATTTTATTAGCTCTCTTTTCATTTTAGCTGCTACCAAGAGGTCTAGTCTGGGCAGCAATAACACATCCATCTCATGATGCAGCTGAACTTTGAACTTCTTGGTCCAGCAAATAATAACCTTTTTGCTGCTTTTTCTTTTTCAGTTTGATCATTCACTATTATTTAAAACTGCATCATTAACTGCTGTCTAATACATTTTGATATTTTCCCTGTTGAGCAAGGCCATGATTTATAGCCTTACTCTCCTACGAGTACAGCTCCTGACCCCTGGAAATTTCATTTTGCTTTGCAATCTGCAGTAATACACACATAAAAACATTAAAATTGGCTCCAACTTGATTTCTGGATCATGTGAAACCAAACTTGTTAATAAGAAGATATAAAAATCTTCATCAAATTAGTTTTTCAGTCAGTCTGAAGTCAACTGAAAATTTCTTCATTTTAATGATCTACAATTAAGAATAACCTAAAAATAATTTTGATTTTAGAAAAGCTTTCAATTTTTTTTTAAATTCTGAATGTAAAGCAGAGGACCCTGACCCTACAAAATACATTATTTCAGCTTCTCCAATCAAAATGATGCCAAGGTTGTGAAGATAAAAGTGACAATTAAAGAAATAATAATAAATAAAATGTTTTCATTGGAAAGACTACAAGGAAAAGAAATATTCCAATGCTGTTTCCAGTTTTGGATGGAGGATATAGTCTCTAGCCCTTAAAATCTATTATTTTACAGCTATGTATTGATATTTGTTCAAAACTAGATGCCTTTTTTTCTATATTCATTATTTACCACTGAGAGAATGTATTTTGTTGGTGTAAATGATGTTGTTTTGGGTCCTGAGGCAGAGT
This sequence comes from Pseudotriccus pelzelni, assembly GCA_035584735.1. Lineage (NCBI taxonomy): Eukaryota > Metazoa > Chordata > Aves > Passeriformes > Tyrannidae > Pseudotriccus > Pseudotriccus pelzelni. The sequence goes on from JAWMRA010000038.1 coordinate 7,498,224, forward strand.
TAAGGTTATTGTTGAAACTTTAATCAATACCTTTGATGCTTTTTGGCCTCTGTGTTTTTTGACCTGCTGATTCTATATTTGTTTTAAATCCTGCCATTGAATAACAACAAAAGAAATCCTACTCTTTCCATGAATAACTGCAAGGTACTAATTATGTGCCTGTAAATTAATGGTCTATTTACTGCCTTAACCTATCTTAACAAAGATTTTGTTTGGGGATATATTACTAATGAAAAAGCCTTGACATCTTAATACTCTCCTGGGCAAATCGTTATAATAGATTCCAAATGCAATTAAAGAAAGACTTTTTTTTTTAAACCACTGTATTAGGAGATAAATAGGCACATTCTCCCCTCTGAATGCTTGTTTGTAAATCCACAGAATTCCCATGAACTCCATGTTTCTTGCCTCAAAACCAGGCTGCTGCAGGTGGACCTGGAGAAATGGTTGGGACAGGAGGAGGGGTTTGGTTTTGCTTTTATTTTTTGCGTGTGAAGTGAAAAATTGAAATGAGGGAAATCCCCAGAGGTGGCAGCAGAGGAGGAAACACTGGAAGCAGAAATAGTGACCTGGGGTTGGAATCTCCTCAAGGAGAGTACGAATGACTCTCTTCTCCCAGCCACCAGCAGGGATTTCTCCAAGCATCCACAGGTCTGGGAAAACTTGCCACTCAAATTTCCGAAACATCTTTTCAGAGATCATTCCTGACTCTGATGATCTTGATGGTCTTGTGATTAGGGGAGAAAAGGGGGATTTTCCTGCAGTTTCTAACCATTCATCCCATGCCATTTCTGCAGGATCTTATAAAGAAGGAACTTTTTGACCTTTCGAGTCCCCAAGAGAAGTTTTAGAAAGCCAGCCCTTCTAATACAACCATTTGAGAAATATTTTCCAACAGAGCTACAGCTTAGGGAGGACACGACCCTTGAATTTCCAATGAAGGGAAATTGCTGGGTTTTCCTTTTCAGGTTCCCAGATCCTTTCCTGACAGTTTTCAAACCTGAGCTCTCTAAGATTTAACTTTTCTTTCCCTTTTTTTTTTTTGTTTTTAAATTCATGTATGGAGGAACTCTTTTGAGGGAGAAGAGGGCAAAAGGGATGGGAACGGATGGACACAGCCCACATCCCTGCAAAGAGCTGTAGATGCACTCACAGATATGGGAGAAAACAGAAGACAGACAGGCTCCTGCACATCCCCACAGTCTGAACCACCAAGAAGAGGCTTGTGAGCACATGGGACCAAAGCCATTTCTTCTCTAGGTCTTTGTCCCTTTTCCCCTTTTGTTAGGAGGAGCCCTTTCCACAGCAAGGCCAAATAAAGACCCTCTGACCCCTTCCAGGGCAGGGGAGGGAGGGAGGAGGCAGTTACTGCCTTGCTACCACACACTGGCATTCAAGCAGCTGAATTAAGCCATAGTTTCATGCCTGCTGGTCCCTCTGATTCGGCTTTTATAATTAGAACAATCTTGTTCCCCGGTGTTCATGAAAGGCCTCCAGCGCTGCTCCCCAGGTTTTTGTTACAGCTGAATTTAAGGGAATTTATTTAGCTTATTGCTACCACTCCCCCATCCTTATTGGCTAACAAGGGCTTTGTTCCGTGCTGGGGATTTAGGAGGGACACAGGATTAGGGCAGCCCCACCAGCCCTCCTCCCTCTGTCCCAGATCTGTCTCTCCGGCGCGCACGGGCTCCGCTGGATTACGGCATTGTGCCATCCTGCATCCCTCTCTTCGTAAAGGGGATTGATTTCCCCCTCTCAGCCCGCTCGCCTTCCTCCCCACCTTCCTCCAGCATCGGACGTGCCAGAGCTCCTCATGTCACCACTCAGAGCGACTGTGCTTTGCAAAACAAAAGCCTGTAAGTCCGGCCGGAAAGCGGGAGTGACAGGCGGGAGGGGGGAGACTCTGCCTGAGGAAGAAAGAGGGAGAAAAAAACGATTTACAACGGAAGGTTTTGTGCCAGGGCTTCGAAAGAAGCAGAGCAACACCCAGCACACCCGGCTCTCACACGGGACACTTTCTGCTGCAAGCGTTTCAAGGCTGGATGCCCGTTTCCCATCCCGTCTTCCAGCTATTCGGGCTCCTCAGACCTCCTGAGTTGCAGCTCTCCCTGTCCATGGTCCTTAAACCACGCAAGGCTGCGACAGCCCAGATCCTGCTCCAGACACACATTGCCTCACCACGATTTTGTGCTAATGTCAGCAGTTTCAGCCCTCTGTGCATTAGGGCAGGAGAGGAAGTTGTATTTTGCTTTAAAGGACAGTTTCATCCTTGAAGAAGGCATTAGAAATCCCCGTGTTTAGCCGCTCACTTCCTTCTTCTCAGTTTGGTTTTGTTTTTGTAGATTTATTCCCCCCGTGGTGACTTTCCTGGAATTTAAATATGTGCCAGCAGTTTACAAGCCTTTCCCGAGGCTGCCGTAGGCAGTACTGTGTGTTTTCACCTTCCCTGCCTTCAAGATTTAGCTCCAGGGTCCAACCCCCGTGGTAAAATACCTGGCCCTTAAAATTCCAGCCTGCTGCCATCGATCGCAACAAATCCTCTTGGGCTTACGAGTCAAACCGAACAAAACCGAGTCTTTAGGACACCAAATGCCAAAGCCATAAATATGGGGGTTCAGAGGGGCAGGGGAGGGGATGGAGAGGGGAGGAGGAAGTGGAGGGCAGAGCCCTGGGCATGTGCAGGGCCCTGTAATGGGGCCATGTGTGCTCACCAGGAGGGTGGGCACTGATCCCCCTCAGCCTCACACACTGTGCTCACCCCACAGCAGAGACACAATGAGCTATTTCCAGCAGGGAGGTCATAAATCTCTCGTTTATTGCCTTTTATTATGTTGTTTCAACAGCTCTTAAAGCTGGAACACCGACCGATTGATAGCTGCTCTAAATCTCTTTCATTTTTCTGCCCATATTTCTTTATTTTTTGGGGAGGAGGGCATCCATCTTTTTTGTACCTATCCACCATCTCTTTGCCTTCATGAGTCAAATCCCATCTCTTTCCCTTTGTGAGTCATGTTTTACAGATCATGTTCATGGTGGAAGATGGTGGCGGTTGGGTAAGAGCAGCCAAGGAGCTCCCTCGGAAGGGGACACTGTGTTTATGTTCGGCTGGGAAATGCATAGGACTGGATTCATACCAAAGTGGAGAGAGAAGAGGACACTGACTCGACAGGGAATCATTGACTGCCATGGAATGAGGAGGACAGACACACAATTAAAATCTGGTACTTTATAGCAGATGATTATAGCCTGGATCAATTTTCAGGCATTCATTTGCAATTGCATTCCCTCCTCTTAAATGACTGTTTTATCCTACAGGACAGCAAGTGCAACTTTGGGGATTGTGTCTAAGGGTGACAGAAGGTCTTTATGGAGATGCCAGAGGAAAGTTATGGATTAAATCCCAGTATCTCTACTCTACTGTGGTGAGACCAACCCTCTCCCCCCCCCCCCCCAGCTGGACTACTGCTTCCAGCTCTGGGATCCTCAGCATAGGAAGGACAAAGATCTGTTGGAGCAGGTCCAGAGGAGGCCCCAAAAATGATCAGAAGTATGGAACACCTTTGCTATGAGGAAAGGTTGAGAGATATAGGATTGTTCAGGCTGGAGAAGAGAAGGCTCAATGGAGATCTTCTTGCACATTGCAGTACTTGAAAGGAGCTTATAAGAAAGTTGGGCACAAAAATTTTAACAGGGTCTATTGCAATAGGACAAGGAGTGATAGTTTTCAACTAAGATAGCCAATTTGGATTGGATAAAAGAAAAATAGGTTTATACATTGAGGGTGGGGAGGCCTTGGCACAGGTTGCCCAGAGAAGCTGTGGCTGCCCCATCCCTGGGAGTGTCCAAGGCCAGGTTGGACAAGGCTTGGAGAAACCTGGGCTAGTGGAAGGTGTCCCTGCCCATGGCAGGGGGCTGGAATGAAATGGTCTTTAAGGTCACTTCCAACCCAAACCATTCCATGGTTCTATGATCACAAGAAGCCCCTGTGCAGCCCCTCACACAAACTCCAAGCAGTCACCAGGGACCTCTGAGTGACAGAGGTCACACCAGCAGCACCAGCACTGCCAGAGCTTCCTCCACCAGTGAGCCTGGGGACAGGGATGTGATAGATGGCAGCACTAGAGAATCTCAAGCATGGCCCTCCCAAAGCCTGTATTTTTCCAAGGATTGATCAAAATCATTATTTTGGTCAGGGTGGCTATCTACTAGCAAAATAGAGTTTTCCCATGAAAACATTTCATAAGGATATGTCCACAGCACTGAAATTTATAGCGGGGGGGGGGGGGGAACCAAGTGAAATATTTCAACAGTGTTTGCTCCAGTTCTCATTTTGATTACCTTCATTTTGACAGGTATTTTAATATATTCATATTTTCATGCTTTGACCTTATCAGAACGAAACGCTTCATTCCATCTAAATGAAGGGATTACAAATGGGCTGGATGAAACTCCTGGCTGCTCCTGAATCTGAAAATGTGACAGCTTCTGTTCCATAGAAAAGTTCCAAATTTCCATGTCTCAAACGCATTCCAAGCAAACTCCCCAAAGAGTGAAAAGGTCTCGAATGAACACCAATTAAAAGTCCAGGACCACTCACCACACTGTATCCTTTTTAGGCAGGTTTCCAGCCTTCATTGAGGCACCTAAACTCATTTTCATGCTGGATTCAGACAGGCCATGCCTGAGAACTTGCCCGAATGGTGTTTTTTAAGCACCTGAAAATCCAGTCCCAGGTTCTACAGGCACATCTGAGCCCATAGCCCTCAGCACATCTTTCAAAGCTCCTCTTCTGGCTGGAAGTGAGGGCTTTTAGCAGCCCATGAGCTGTCAGGAGCCCCTTTGCAGAGATTTAAGGAAAACACTGAATAACAAAAGAATATATGGTTAAAAATAAAAAAAATAACCCGTCAGAGCAATCAGCGTCCTTCCCAGCCAGAGTATCCCAGGGCTGGGGCTGTGTGCTGTGCAAGAAGCCACCAGCCAGCAGGGCCCCTCCTGCACCAGCTGGGAGGCCAGGAAAAAAACATCTTCAGTCATCAAGGGTTATGTATTTCCACTCAGTGTAAAGGGATTTGTACCGATAACTCCCAAAGGCCGAGTGTGAGATTACCAGACCAGGTGCACGGGCCAAAAAGGGGGGTGGAGGGAGGGCTCTCCAGGTATTTAATCCGTAGAACAGATTTCTTCCCATCCAAAATGGGAATTAACCGCCTTGTTTTCTTTCTAAATCAACAGGAAAGAGCAAAGCCCAGGAACTTTTTTATGACTTAGATGGGCCAATAAAGCTCTTGGCCAGTTTTCCTCAGTTTTCTTGCTGAACTGAGAGCAAATTAAGCTGACAAAGCAATTTTTTTCCAAGGGTAGAAGAGCTGCTTTCTAGGATGGCTGTCCAGGCAAACTTTTGAACTTTATCCAGAGGTAGAGCTGGGATTTGTAAAACTGCCTTTCTGACTTCAGAGAGACATCAACTAAGTTTCTCTCTTTCACACAGTAAGAAAAAGGACATCCCTGTCTGAAAAGCCTCATTCCAAGAAATTTAACAGGTGATCCAAGCAAATAAGCACAGAAATACATTCAAGGAAAGGTGGGATCTAATGTAAGACAAACCTGCTCCCAAGCAGGAATAAGGGTGTCGAAGAACCACCAAGAGGTTCAGGGCTGAAACTATTCAGTTGTGTCTTATGTGTAAACTTCTGAACATGGGTGAAAATTCAGAACCAAAGGCATATTCCATCCTGCCTCCCCATCAGACCCAGTAATTGTCAAATTATGGCCCTCAGCCTGGGAGACCTCGCTGGGCTCTGCTCATGCAGAACTGTACAAGGGTGCTTCTAATCATGGCTGGCTCAGCACAGCTTTTTCCAGGCTCACAGAATCCAGCTCTGTCCTGACTCCTGCCTGCAGCCTCATTTACACTTTAGAACAAGAGATGTGCTGACAGTGCAAAGTGGGACAGCTCACAGGGCCAGCCAACACCTGGCTGTGGGCACCTGCAACCCAAACCAACCCCAAGCTTCCTCCCAGTGTAGCACATCCCAGCCAGGACCAATACATGGTCCCAAAGGTCTGGGGCTTTGGGGTTTTTTTCAGCCCCATTAGCAGCATAAACCCCCCTCCATTCTGGAAATCCTTGTGTAACAAAAAAAAAAACAAACCACCAAAATACGTGTGAGGTCAAAGGCATCTCAGTCAGGGTTTGAGCCTCCTGGCACATCTGCAGATCAACCTGCCATAGGCACGGCCTGAGCAACCTGGCACCAAAACCCTGTGCCCCAGTTTCCTCATTTGGGGGGAGTAAGGCAGCAATATTCCCCTTGCAGAAGCCTCCCTGCATTTGGGAGTTGGCAGAGAGGCCACTGGTACTGGAAACCTTTGCAAAACTCAAGACTTCTGGAGCAGGGACGCTGCTGTTCTGCATTAGCAAGCTATTTACTAATAACCACTGTCACAGCAATCAAATATTGTCTACAAATACTCTCCCAAAACAAAAACCAATCCCTTAAAAAACTTCACTCTAAATCCAAGTGGGACTTGGTGACTCAGTTTCTTACTATTTCTGCCTTTAAGAGCCTCAGCACTGATAAGATTGCTTGGAGCAGCCCATGTTCAGCAGTTTAATGGGTACCAGCCCAGACAGACTAATGGATCTGGAGACCAGGAAAGAGCAGGAAGGTGAGCTGAGTGCAGAATATTGAGGCTTTTAAGGCAGAAAAGTAGCAGCTAGACATGGAGTATCTGACTCACAGAGCCTTGGTGGAGACAGATATCCTCGCTGGTCGTCCTCAGTCATCCATCACACCCAGGAAAACCGGTCATTTCTAGAAATACTTTGCAAAATGCAAAGCAGAGCTGGGAAGAGTTCCTGGGGCATAGGGCCAGACACACAGCTGGGTGAATTATTGTCCAGTCTGAGCTCACAGGCTTTTCCCTCTGCCAGAGAAGTGCATTTCCATTCCTGATGCCTCGTATCCCCACCTAGGAGGTGTCAGCGCCCTAGAGGAACCAAATGTCCTTGTTCCATCCAGCACCATCCATTTCTCTGGCTCTGAGAGGTCCAGACAAGAAAAATCTGCTCCTCCCTCTCATAACCTAATAAATAAGGCCTGCCAGGGAGAAGGAGGTATTGGATTCAGTCTTGTGTCCAAAAGGTGTTTTACCTGCACGCTGTCACTGGTAGGTGACTTTCCAGGGCATGAGCCACAGAGAACAAACTTCATTCCATTTCAAGATGCATTTCCAGACAGTGCTGTCTGGGATCTAGGAAAAAAAGAAAAAAACAAACAAACAAAACCAAACTTTTGAGGCATCTGCCATATCAGAAACAGAGCAAACAGGGGAGGATTTGCTAAAAATGGGTCTCATGCTCATTCAGTGAAACTCTTGAGGTCTTTGTTTTGGTTTTTAGCAAGAGAAAATACTGATTACATAGGAGGGGAAGAAGATAGAAATCAGGGCCACCAGGTGTCCTTTTGCAGTAATATTTGTGGAATGATATTTATGGTTCCCAAATTGCCTGTATACTGGATGACCCTTTGCCCTCTCCTCCCAGGTATCAAGCACTGCGAGGGATGAAGAAGGGTTTGCACCAGCAGGAAGATGAACTGAGAACACGTAGAAATCATTTGAGCAAACCATGAGTTGCCAGCAGAGTATTATGTACCTGCTGGACTCCTCAGTGCTATGATGCGAGGGGAGGCCAGGAGGGGCAAGAGACTGGAGAGAACAGGAATGATCCCATAATTAAACAAGAGGCTTTCTCTAAAGCTCCCCCGTGATGGATTTCCTCCTCCAGTCTGGGAACCAGCTTGTGTCATTCGGTTTTGTTCCACCAGACATAAATAACAGCTCTCCTGGGACCTGTGAGGAGGGTAAAAATGGCATTTAGCAGAAAAATTGCGACAAGGACAAGGATGCAATGGAGACCCCGAGTGAGGGATGCAGAAAGCAAGGCGGAGACAAATTACTGATTTATCCTGACCTTCCCTCGAGGCATCCCTCCCCCTTCCCAAATCCACAAAGTGAGCAAGGCAGAAATCAATAGCTCAGCACAGCCACAAAGACGGTGAGGAAAGCAGCAGAGGTGCAGGACGGTAGATCAGGAAACAAAACCTTGCCGGGAAACAAGATTCCAGGGCAGGGAAGAGAGAAACATCCCATTCCACAAGGGATGCCATCCTTGTGACAACACCTGGAGAACTTTAAACCAGGAGATTTCTATGCACATTGCAGGGGGTGGTAAATCACCCTACCACACACTCGTGAGAGGGCTGAGCAGATGAGCAGCAATCTTGCAGATGCCTGGAGTCTTATCAGACTTTTCTGACACTTTGCTGTCCAGTGAGGAGCTGGGATTTCCAGAAGACCTGCCTTTTGGGGTTTAAATCTTGAGATCATACCTGCAACTGTGAGCTCAGGCTTGCTGATTGCATTCATCTGAATTTCTGAGCAACGTCTTTTGCGACAGAGAAGTGTCCCTCCTCCTACAGACCTGAACCCCTCAGCTAATGCCCTACAACAATGTTATGCCCCTTTTCACTTTAGTTACTTAAATTAAATTTCATCTCATCCCTGGCAAATTTAAAAGGCAGTCGGCAAACCCTCCAAAGAAGAGCCATGATGGAATTCAATTTGTGTCGACTCCAGGCTGGCAGGGATTTACAGCCCTGCTCGATCCAACACAATGCACTTTATTCTTTTTATAGGGCAGCCTAAATGCAATGGTGTAACAGGCATGTTGGAGGGAGTCGAGCAGAAGCTGAAGAACAGGAAGGGATTTTATAGGTACAATAAGATTTATGAAGAGAGACTTTTCCCTGGAGCAGGAAGCCAGGGGATTTCCAAAAGCAGCAGAATACCTCTGCTCTTCTCCAGTTGCCTCTAATGGTGAGAGAAGTTAATTGTGTCCTTGAGGGGTTTTATCACCAAGTAGAAAGGAACACACCGTGGCATTGTGCTCCAGTGACTCAGTGGGTGTCCTGGGGTCCAGCCACATTCACACACCCTAATTCTCCACACCACTGTTTTCTTGGGATACAACTCCTTCCTAACTTCAGGGATGGTGAGGAGAAAGACTTTGGGTCTAGAAGGATATGGTTGCAAAGCAGGACCCTGGCTGAATTTAGGAGAACATGCAATGCAAACACTGCTGCTCCCATTAATGGTCCTATCAGAAGAGTAGTGCCTTGGGATTGTGGGAAGTTATGAACTAGCAGTGACCCACCACAGAGCCTAATTGTCACCTCAGCAGAAGAGGAAAATGTCATCTGAGAGTGTCCTCTCTTGCAGGGCATCCTGACACAGCCAAGACTGACTTTGCATCCAGCTCATAAACTGCTGTTTGAACGGCAGTGAAATCTTCACTGGGCTGCAGACAAAGCCTGAGCAAAGTCTGGTATGTCAGAGCACTTCTCGCATGTCACTCAGTTTCCTGAAAAGTCAAGATGCTGATATTTACCTAAGAAATCCTTAAAGCACTTGGAGACTCTCAGATGTAAAGATGTGTGGGGTAAAGGAGCTCTGCCAACAGCTGTATGTGAGAGCTGTCCCCCTCCAACAGGCAGAGAAGCCTTGTTAGACCCCCCCATTGCTGTGGGTCAGCAGAATATCAACAACACAGCAGGTTCAAAGCACATTTGGGAAATCACAGGGAACCACCAGGAGGGAAGGGTAGGGTAGGTGAGTCTTTTGAGGTCCCCTAAATACTTTTGAGATGCCCAGACCCATCATGGGAGCTGGGATAGACCCCTTGAGGTCTCTCAGTGGCAGAAGACATGACACTGCTGTTCACTCCTTACCTCTGTCCTCCTTCCCCAGCTGCCAGCACTGCAGCTCCTCTGGCTCCAGCCACAATTAACTGGAAGATCTCCCACTGATTCCTGATTAGCTGCTTTTGATTAGGGTTTAATGACTTCACTGGCCTCTAATTCACAGGGATGAGCTTCAAAATGCTTGAGAACAGCTCAAACACAGACACATTTTCTCCCACCTTGGAGCCACCACTTAAACTCTGTACACATCACCCCGTTCCTCTGACCCTGCACTACCTCCTGCCCCCAGCCCTCCTCCTCCTCCTCCCTGTGGCATCAGGCAAACCACAGCCAGGGATGCCAAACTGTGACTCCTGATGGCAAGGGATGGGGCCAGAGAGAAGTGCAAACACAGAGGTGGATATTTCAAAGCCACCTTGGGACTCGGGTAATCTATAAAATTCAGTACTTTGAATGTGGCTCAGCCACAGAGCTGAAGCATTCCTGAGTTCAGGGATGGCCAAGACAAACCTGTATTGGACTTCAGACTTACTAGGAGTGTGACCTGGCCCTCGGTGGAGAACAGCAGTGCAATCCAGAGCTGGACATCAACTGGTGTGTCCTGACCAGGACTTAGGGCTGAGTGGAAGTCTCAGTATCAGTATAGTCCTGAATCCTGGCGTGGGTTGGATTGCTCCCTCTCCTCGATTCCATCTTCCCCTCTCTCTTTTCTCCTCCATCTCAAAACTCAGCGCCTGGACAAAGGCAGAGGGGAGGGAGTTCGCCCTGGCAGGGACCAGAGGTAAATCAAACAATGCATGGCTGACTGGTCCAGTCACGCCACTGGGAGCACTGGGACCAGGAGCTGCATCTCACTTTGACCTTGAAGGCTCAGCTGAAGGTCATGTCACGCTGCCTGCCTTGTCACCAACCAAAGAGGTTGTAAACAGTGGTTTCAGAGGCTGCCTTGCCTTTTGAAGATCAGAAAGTGCATTTATCTTCCCGAGACATGCATTAATCTATAACTACCGGTGAAGATAAGGGGATGAAAAGAGGCTTGGAGGGGAGGAAAAATAATAAAATGAGCTAAAATAAAGTAAAGTAATAAATAAAATAAACCAGAATAAAATAAAGTAAAACAAATGAAATGGAACAAAATAGAGGACCCATTTTCATCAGTAAGAAGAGGTTCATGGACTCTATCTCAGTGCCTTAGGCACGATGTCCCATCACGCCTTATCACAGCTCTCCACTGCACCAGACTCACCCGCACAGCGTGAGGTGACAGCTTACAAAGTGTCTGGGTCCCCTCACTGTGCCCCAAGCCCCACAGCTGATCTCTTTAATCACCACATCTCAGTGAAAAGGCAAAGAAGCAACTCAACTCCCAGCAAGACAACTGCAAAGCAGGTTGTTTATTTTCTCTACAGGCAGCTTTAACTCGGTGTCTGGGAAAAGCCACACAGGGCCAGGGCTTGGAAGTTTGCAGGAATAACCCCTCAGTGCTCTGCAGCTGTACCTCAGATCCAGCTGTGGGAGGCAGAGGGATTTAAAAGAAAATAAGCCTGGGTTAGAATTGAAGTTGCACTGAGCAGATCAGCCCCTTGCTCCAAACCTCAGTTTCCCCAGATGGAAGAGAAGAAAGTCAACATCATCCTTCCACAGAAAGGAAGTTGGAGATCAAGGACCTTTTAGGCTTTGTTTTGAATCACTCCCTGCAGTCAACTCCTCTGTGGACCTCCCCAGAAGCCTCGTGGGTTCAGGTATTGAGGGGTTGCTGACAAAAAGGAAATAAAGGGCACAAAAATGACTCATTTTGGAGGTAGACACAGTACAGCTGACAGGAGGGAAAGAGGGACCCAGCTGCCCCCAAAAACCTGTGGGACACAGCCCCCCAAACCGTGTGAAGGGTGGGGAAAGGCGAGCTTCTCCACCATGCAGTGTAGGGATGATTTCATCAGCAGCATGACCTGGGGTGAGCTGCTTTGGGGCTGCCTTTTCCCTCAGCTGCACCCCAACAGATCTGGGGTGATGCCACCACCTTCACAGCCGAGGTTTCTCCAGTGGCACCTCCAACATCTCCAACCAAGCTTGGCGCTGAGCCCCGGGCTGCTCATCTGCACGGCAGCTGAAGAGGGAGGTGAGATCAGGGAAAATGGGGGGGAGGGGGGAAAGTGCTGCAGAACTAATAAAGGGCTTTGAAGGGGATGGGGAATTGAGTCAGGTTCACATTAAAGGGCAAGGAAATGAATGCTGAGATGAAGGCGCCTGCAATTTCAAATGTATCAAGCTGATAAATAAATAAAGTTAAAAGAATGACTTTCAATTACATTTGAAAGTGAAAAATAGGGAGAGCTGGGGTGACAGAGAAAACTCCTCCAAACACAGACTCCCTGGAGCTCTGGCCTTGCCTTGGAGATGGTTTTCTTGCCTGCTTGGTGAGTCCAGGGCAGCCACCAGCAGTGGCAGAGCTGTAGGGACAGGAAGATCAAGTGAATGTGGCTTTAATGCCTCAATTTAGGTTCATTCTGATCATCTTTAAAAAGCAATTTAGCACCACTAAGCTGCACCAGGTCAAAAGCAGAGATAGATGGCAAGTCTCATCTGAAAATCAAACACATACATTTCCCATCATTAACAGTCCCATCCCACTAATGACAATAATATTGTTGGCTTATAGTGTTACCTTCACTGAAGACCTGGAGAAGAATGAAATGCTTTCCTCTAATTTTGGTCTAGTGCCAGGAGCTGCCTGTAAAATCCAGATAAGAGTTCTCAGCACAAACTTCTGATAAGGGAATTAGCAGGTAAACTTTAAACTTTGGGGAAGGTGAAGGTGAAGAGAAGAGGGAAAGTGTTTGTGGTCTCTTCCCTGGTGTCAGCTTGCCAAGCTGAATCTCACCAGACCCAGCTGCCAGGCTCCCTGGATGCTCATCTCTATTATCTGTCTATCCTGGGCTATTATCTGCTTCCATAATTGAGACTAAAGCCTCATCCCCTTAAGGGTCCACCTTTTTCCTCTCCCTTCTATTTTCTTATCTCCCCAGAGACTGTCCTCCACACTATTCCTAGCAAAGCTCTTCTCTTAAGTGGAAACTAATTCCTTGTCAAATCTTTTGGGGATCTTTCATCCCATTTTTTTTCAGCCACGAATTCAAACAGAGCTAAAAAGGAATGTACTGGCTCCGGATAACTCCCCTCCTTGTGCAAGAACATCTGCCATGGTCAGGATGAAACCCCTGGAGGAAATGCTCTCTGGGGAAAGAGTCTTTCACCCTACTTGTCCACTTTGCCAGAGCTCAAGCTCATGAAGAGCTAAAGCTGATCCACCAGAAACCCTGAGACATCTGAAACTGGGAGAAGAGGATAATGAAGAAATGAGTCCATTCCTACTATCAGTTCAAGGTGTACATCCAGCAGGCACTTGGTTTAGGAGTGATACATTTCATTTGTCTTTGGTCCCTATTTAGCTGCACAGGTTAACTCCAGGGATATTTCTTCAAGTTCTCTTCTACAACTAAATACTCATTCCGGTCCTGGAGAACCTACGCCCGAGGGGGATTATATGAACAGCTCATGATCATGGAGCAAGTTACAGTCATAAAAGCAAAGATTAGAGCATCAAGTCACCTCTCTGTTCTGGCACTGAACCCTTGGAGCGGCTCTCAGGAAATCTGCTCTGTGTTTTATTTTAAAAATAAAATGGTGGTACAATCAGCTGGCAGTCGAGGAAATTTCCATGACCCCATCCCTATTACCCTCTGGTGTGTCGGAAAGGTGAGTAAGGCACAGGAGCAGGATGGCTCCTCTCCCGAGCACCAAGGTTTAGCAACCTGCTCCTTCCTTCTTTCAAATACTGGCACTTCACTTTGGGAGCAGTTGCCTGGGCCAAACAAACCGGCTTTGGGGAGGCAAGGGCAAAATCCAGCCAGCTCCAGTAGAAATAGCAGAGTTTTTCACAAGCTAAAAGGAATTTGATTAGTTTGCCCAATATTCTTCTTTCTGGGCTTTTATATCCTGAGAGGGAATACTAAAATAACATGTCAAAGGTCATTTATAAGAAATTCCCTGCTGGCACCAGAGGAGGCAAGCTGGGAATCCCACAGCTTTTGCATGATCAGCATCATTAACACATCCATTCCTTAGTTTTAGGATTAAGACCTCCAAGTCCTCAAAGTTTGGGAAAGGCTGAAGCCCTTGTCGCCACTGGATGTAGATTCTTAGGACTCATAGCCTCCTTTTAGAACCCTATTTGTCCCAAAACTTCTGTCCCCTGCACTGCCATCGTCATGCACGACTATCCCTAAAACTCACCATTCCTGGAACAGCAAGAGCTAGGCAGGAATAATATGTTAAGACATATCTTATAGTCTGAAAAAGGCAGATTCATCCCAGTTGAGATGCTTGGGGGGAAAAAAAAAAAAAAAAAGACCCAGTTAGATGAATTTCTTCTGCTGGGAAAAAAAAACAAAACTGAGACAAAAAAAGACAACTTGTTTTAATTCATTTTTTTTGAAACTTAAGCTGATTACACTAAAAACATACTTTTAAAAAGAAAAACAGGTCATGCATGAAACACTTTGATATCATCAGAATGAAGTATTGCAGACTATTTTTTAAGGTTTTGTCACAGCTCACAAAAGTCTCAGCGATTTTGATTTTTCATCCAGGACAAGGAATTTTAAGCCTCTCTATTTTTTCCCGGGATGAGAAATCATTTATAGCAATGCAATTTTTCTCACAGAAAAACAGAACCAGCCTTTCAGTTTCTAGTTCTGCTTTGAACCGAGGCTGAGAGTTAACTAGAGTGATCCAAAGTTGTTAAAAACCAAGAGAAAAGCTTTCATATTTCAGACTTCAATCTTTCTCTGCTCCCAGCGGCCAAAGCAAATGCCATTAGCCCTGGAGGTACTTTTGGTAAATAAAGGCAAAAAAGAAAAAATGAAGGAAAAAAAAAAAAACAACAGGCAGACAAGAGAATAGTCTTTCTCTTTTATTTTTCTGTCACATATATATATATCATAAACCATTTTCTCAAAGGCGTGAAAGTGTCTCACTCCGACCAGACAGAGCCGAGGGAGTCTGAGTTTTCAAAGATGCGTTTTGAAATGGATGGGTGGGCTTTCAAGCCCGTCTCAGATGCAGTTTATTAACACGGGTTGGTGTAAACTCGGCGCTCCCCGCGGAGGTGCCGCAGCTCTGCTGCCGAGGATCGTGTGAGAGGCGGAGGGAGAAGAGCCTGCAAACCTCAGCTGCCCTTCGCACATCAATCCCCCAGAAGGAGGAGACAAAGCCTCGCTTATCGCAGCTCCCAGGCTTTAGTTCTCGCTGCTCGGCTATTTATTTGGAAGCGTTTAGGAGGGGTAGCAGTTCCAGGGGAGGTGGGGAGATCCCGGGGTCATCGCTGCTGTCCTTCGCCGAAGGGATCAGGGATTTGAGGATGACTTTCGCTTTCAGAAAGCCAGAGCTGCTGCTGATAGTATTATTTACAGCTTTGCTGTGTCCACACCACGGTGGCAGAACCGGGAGCTCTACAGAAACTCTCTTGTATGGAAGCTTATTTGGAAAAAGGCTGTTTTGAGAAGTTTGGGTTGTGAGGAGATCCCAGTTGGGTCTCAGTTTCTCGTGGGTGGGTGAATCGGTGCACACAGAAAAAGCTGCTCCTTCCTCTGTACTTCACTGTCTCCTTGCTCCAGGATGGGGCCAATTATGGCTTTTCCATACAGATTTCCTTAACCTTTTCCCTCATTGCATTAGGAAAAGAGAAGAGGGGAGGGGAGGGAAGGGGAGGAGAGGAGAGGAGAGGAGACTTCTTTCTGCTTGCAAAATCTATCCTCTGAATAATTACGACGTGTGGCAACTTTTGCATTATAATACATTTGTTTCCCAGGTTGCCAAAAATAAAAAAAAAAAAAAAAGTGAGAACTCTGCTTGTAATTTCCTCTATTCACTGTTATTAAAAGGATCCTATATATAACAAGTGCCCTGGTGTCTTCTCCCTAAGAGCCATGTCCAGGATCCCTGTCTTGGAGGGGTGGACACAGGCATTTAAAGTGTCTTGAAACAGCAGCAATTTGGGAACCAGCATGTGTTCTGTTGGGAAGTGTTTGCTGCATTCCCAGCTCAGGAGAATCCCTCATCTGCATGTCAAGAGGAGGTCACAGCCACCACACGTTGCCTCGATGCCGGGAAGAGAGGGAGGAGTGTCAGAGGAGCCCTGTGGAACAGCACCCCGAGCGAAACATAACTAGGTAGTTTGAATGCTTCCCAAGAACCGGCTCCCAGAGTGAGGCATCTGCCGCTGCTCTCCCTGCTGAGTCTCTTAAAACGCTGGCAACACAGTATTTGGATTCGAAATCCCAGGGAGTTTTGCAGCCGAGTTGAGTAGAGCCTGAAAATTCACCCTTTCTTAGAAAGCCTTTGCAATAGACAGTCATTGCCCGGGGAGAAGGGAAACCACAGCGTTCCCTTGCTCAGGGCCACAGAAACCAGTTACTGGCAGGGCTGGTGTGCTGGACAAACAGCACATTCACTTTCAGCAAGCTGCCTCTGGAAATCCAGAGCTGGCAATGCCACCAGAATCCATTTGGGGTGTAAGAAGAAACACGGCAATGCTTCTCCTCGGAAGGGAAATGTGCAGATAAAGCATCTCCTTGGAAGGGCACAATGGTGGTACTTTCACTGACAGGAAAAAGACACCGATAAGCTTGTTATTCCCACTATGGCAAAGGTTCCACTAAAAATTAGGCTGGTCTCAGTGGTGGAGGCTGTTCACGTTCAAGGCCAGGTTGGCTGGGGCTCAGAGCAACCTGGGATGGTGGAAAATGTCCTTGCCCATGGCAGGTGGGTGGAACAAAATGATGCTTAAGGTCCCTTCCAACCCAAACTATTCTATGATTCTGTGGAGTGCAAGCTTTGATGACAGAGCTGCTGCAAAGTGTTGCTGATTTGGAGCCCTCAGGGAGCCACAGACCCCTCTGGGGACTGCAGAGCTGAGCAGAGCCAGGCAGAGCTGGTGGCAGAGCTGGCGGCAGAGCTGGTGGCAGAGCTGGTGGCAGCGATGCTCCTGCACTGCAGGGCTCGTGTGGCATTTCTGCACATATTTACAGTTGCACTCCTAGGGAGTCTAATAGTCCCATCTGGAAACATTAGAGCTCAGAGGGGGCTAGAAATGGTTGTAGCAATTCCAAGCAGCAGGAGATGGATGTGTGGGGCTCCATAAAAGCCACTGCAATGGTATGACACAGTTCTCATCTTCTTTCTAAGGTCACATTGCCCCCAGCCATTGCTTAGGCTGAGGGTGACACTTGCTGCATTGACTGAGTATTTCACATCCCTGACAAGCAAAAAGTTCCCTGTCAGCAGCCTCCCCCACAACCTCCTGGAGCACTTGCATAAACATGCAGCTTTCCACCCTTGTTCTGCACAAGTGGACACCTCTGGGCACATTGAAGGGATAGTCTCTGTTTAACCACACCTGCCCACTTCCACAAGAGTCACAGCCTCATCCTTTGCTCACACCATCACACCATAACTGGAGTACATCGCTGTCACTGGAACCCCTTTGTGCATAGCACAGCACAGCACAAAAATGGGTTTTTTTCACCGAACCAGCCAGATTTCACCTTGCTGGTGATGTGCCTCTGAGGACTCAGGATGGTTACCACACCCCATTTGCAAGGGTTTGATGGGATGGGTGGGAAAAAGGGAAAGCAAACTCATTGCAGAGTGACAGATACCTCAGGATGCAAGTTTTATCCTCTCTCTCATTTGTGGTTGTTGTGGCTCTGTCAGTGCTCCCTTGCACCGGGGAACACAGAAACTTGGGGGACTGGTCCCCAGGGCTGCTCATGGTCACTCACAGCTCCCAGTCCTGAGGAACAGGGTTAGGCTTCCAATGTTTTAGGAGTGCCACAAAACAGGTTTGAGCTGAGACTTTCTACCACCCTCTCATGGCTTTAGTTTGTTTTGCAATCAGTTCAATCCAGAGGCAAATTATGATTAATAAAAGGAGAGGAGATGAAGGTGGCCTTTGCTTTTCAGCGAAGTATGTGATAGGGAGCAGCCTGCAGCGCCTGCTCAGGAGGAAGAAGCTGTGCTTCCCAACGAGGAATGGCAAGTGCTTGTTTTGGATGAGACAGCCAGGCAAAGCACTGCCTAAAGAGACTCCAAGTGGTCATGTTCACCAGACTGGGCCAGAAGCAGAGAGGGGCAACCCCCACAGCCCCACACTGCCCTCAGTCAGCCTGAAAAGCTCTCAGATCTTTGGGGTTTTTGCTGTTTCTTGATGCAAAAAAAAAAAAATTGTCAGCAAATTGGAGGGGCTCCAGGAAAAAGAGATAAAGATGATTAAGGGTTTAGAAGGATTGACCTATGAAGAAAGATTAAAGGAACTAATTACGTACAGCTCAGATAAAGGATGAGTAAAGGGGTGATTTAATAATGGCCTGCAAATACTCAGGAAGGTGTCAACAGTAAGGCAGGGGGAGGAATTATTTAGAGTCCTTCATCAAGGAACAGCACAAGTGATGGAATGAAAGGGGAAGGTGACATGGGACGCTGGCACAAGGCGGACAAAACCAGAGATTTCTTTTGGGAGCAGAAAGTGAGTTAGAGGTACAAATCCTCTGGAAACAGTTTGCCCTTCCATTCCTAAGTGATCAAAGAATGCATTTTCAATGATATTTAGGTGCTTAAAGGTGCAGGGAAGTGCTTTAATAGGATTTTCAGGTGCATCTGAGCAGGTTTCAGTGGGAATTAGGTACTTAAATAACTCCACAAGTTCCACCAGTTGCTTATTTACATCATTGCACGAAACAACCTGAAGGTCTGGCTCTAGGAAAAGCAGAAATCCCCCAGTAGGAGAAAACCAGACCTGAATCCCAAGCTGCTGGAGCAGTGTAAGAGTGGACAGGCTGGTGCCCAGGAGGACATTCTGTAGGAAACCATCTTGCCTTGTCAGGGCGCTGTGCATTGATCTACACAGCCGATTTGAAAGTCAATGAGATTTCGACTCTCAGGCCCATTAAAATAAAAATTTCAAAAATGCCTTGGGCTCTTAAGCACCTTGGTCAGTTCATGAGGTTCTTGCTGCAGAGGCAGTGGGGGTTATCAGTGCCCACGGTGAAGAAGCTGACCCAAAGCAGCGTGTTCACCCTTGTGGTCTCCTGGAACACGTCACCGGCACTCCAGGGAAACGTGTCCCATATTTCTCTGTGCTGCTATTAAGCCATCCGTTGTTTTCCTGTGGACAGGGGACATCCTTCCCAAGAAAGAATAATCAACCTGACAGAGGAGGGGTGGGAAGGCATTAAAGGAGAAGCAGGACTGACAATTTAAACTGAAAGTCAAGAGTTTCTAGGATGAAAACACCACAAGAGTTTGCAGCTAAAAACGCTATGAAACTATAGGGAGGAAATGACAAGTGTGGACTCACAAGAGGATTACTGACCTGAAAGCTTTACTCCCAGTGCCCCAAGCAGACATTTTACCCAAGACTTCAAGACTAATCTGCTGTCCAAGGAGATCAGCCAACTGTGCCTACCTGGTAGGACTCCCCCTCCAGTATCAGGCACAGAGACCCCTACAGTGCTCAAGCCCACCCACTTGTCTCACAGCTCTCCTGGACAGCAAAGTCCCAAAAGAGGTTAGTACATTCCCACCAAAAACCCTCCAGAACGTTGGTGGGAATGCTATCCATGCTCTGTAGGTGGTCATGGTGAACTCACATCTCTGCCCCAAGCCCAGAAGCACAAAATCTGTGAAGCGCTCCTGCCTTCTGACTGATCCCAGACAGACCTGCACATACTTGAAAAAAAGAAGAAAGAAAAGCCCGAGTTGCCAAAGCCTGAGCTTACCCAATACCCAGCCTGTGACTGTCACAGCCACTGCAGCTGCAAGTTTAGATTCCACACGAGAATTTTGAACACAGTCATAACAGAAGACAAGGTGAGAAGAGAGAGGCTGTGACTCGTTCTTGTCATTGCCCTGAAGGGTTTTGCAGGGCAAATATTCGAGCGACAGTTTCCATTAAACCACAAACTTGTCAATCTAGCCTTATATATATATATATATATATATATATATATAAGTATTTTCAAGTAACTGCTTAAAAACAGGGAGGTATTTGAAAGAGTGGTTTAACCCTTTTGCAGCACTTGAGTCCACTTGAAATGATATGAGAGAGGAAAGTTAAATATGAAGATAAATGCATAAATGGCCAGAGTTGCTATGGAAATGTAAGAGGATGGAAATTGAAAGTCAATAGAGGACTAACTTACTGTTCAATTTTAAAAATAGTCTTTCTATACAGAAATGGAACATTTTTCAAATCTCTGTTGGCCTGTATTATACAAAATGGGAAGTGGTTTTGTGGCTGGTACATCTATTTAATGCTGCATGCTCCATGTGCAGACTGTATGGTCTGTGGTACATTCTAAGTGGGACCTTTTCCTCAGGTTAGTGCCAATCTCCATCACAGCTCCAGAGCCTTGGTGATAAATGTCAGCATGAAAAGCACAGGTATGTGGGTCAAACTCTGTGGGATGTAATGACAAGTAATTTGTAGGGAGTTCAGGTCAGTTCTGTTTATTCTTTGACATATTTTTCCATGGAAACAAGGCTTACCACACTGGGCTCCCTGCCCCACAGGCACTGCACAATAGCTTTCTAAACTTGCTGGCCTGCAATCACATTTGATGGAAGAAGAGACATCTCAGAGGAATTAAGTCCTAACAAGCTTTATAAGGGAGGATATACTCAAATGAGCACTTCTTCCCATTGCCCTTCCACTTTCCATCCCATTCCCAGGGTGTGATATGAGCTCAGCCATTCTATCAGACACCAGAGAACCACATGGGAGATGACTGTAGAAAGCCAGGCTTCCTCTGTTCCACTGCTTGCAAAGCCACTTGTTTTATTAAGATAAATGTAATACACTTCTCTGGTTCCATTCAGAGAGAGAGAGCAAATTATGTTTGAACAGCATCAAACCCCAGCCATGAGCAGCATATCAAGAGGAAAGTGGGGCTTTGCTTCAACACTCACACTCCATCTCCATCCCCAGACACTTGTGGGGCTTCTTGGTACGTTTATTCACCTGCAAAATGTAGCTGAATAAGCCCAGAATTCACTGCTTATGGTGTACCAAATCCCAAGGGCATGGATCTTTCAGCCCATTGGTCTGCTGTGCCTGTTAGCTTTCTCCAGCTCTTACTCTGGAGTGCCCAGAAGCTGCAGATAACCCCCTGACTCACAGCCCTGGCTGGGAGGAGAGCAGAGCAGCACTGGGACGTGCTCCTGCCCACCCTTCCCATGCCATGGACCCCTGTGCCCCTCTATTGAAAGCACACAAGTCTCTCACAGCAACTTTCTGACAGCCGGAGGTGTCTCGTGGACTTAGGTACAACAAACGTTAAAAAAAAAACCCAGAAACCAGACATAGAAGATGCTGAAATTCAGCTTTCCGAGGTGAAGAGCTGGCACCAGCTTCAGCCTTGGCAAAATAATTCTGCCACTTCCTTTCTTTCCAAGCCACGTTCCCCAAGTCTAGCTCCATCCTCTTCTGCAAGGGCGTTAGAAAGAATTCCACGGTACCAGCAGGATTCTCACCAGCCCCGTCTCCCAGCCCGTCAAAAAAAGGCCTTTAAAAATAGTTCCATGCTGCTGGGTGGGATTTTCTTCTGCAGGTGCTGTGCAAGAGAGAGTGAGATGAGATTCTAATCATAGCTCCTTGGCAGAGGGAAGGGTTCAGAGTTGAGCCGTGAGGCGGCTGCCTCATTTTCACAGCAATATCGCCGCGTTCTCCAGGTGTCAGGGGGACACATATTGCTGTCACTTCCCCTGTGCCATGTTTGGATATGGGACGCAAAGAGCAGGCACGAAGCACAGAGCCATCACCACTCCATCACACCGAGCTGAGGGGGAGCAGCCTGTTCAGTGCCTGGCGCGTCTGATCTGAGCTCCCAGACAGCTTATCCCATGGGGAGAGGGTCCCTGACGTCGTGGGTGCTCTCCCCTCCACCTAAAGGGGTGGGGAGAGAGGGTTTCCTGTTCAGGAAGATGCTGGGCAGAGAAATAAGAGCTCAGGGTTGCATTTCTCCAATACACACGACCCACCACGTGTCATGTGGTCACTGGCGTGGCTCTGTGCTCACCAACGAGCGCTGGCTCTTCCCCACCACAGCGCCATCCTGGCTTCTGAAAAATTCCCCATGCCATAAGACAAATGGTTTCCCCCCAGAATTAGTCAAACCCACCAAATGTCTCTTGCAGCAAGTTGTCACCACCCTGCTCAAGGTGCACGACCCAGTACTTATTTTCTCTGCCTGGGTCTCTCAGCAGACCCTCCTGCTGAACGGGCTGAGCACCTCCTGCCAGGTCCCTTCACAGCGAGCTGTCAGTCCCCAGGAAGGAGAATGTCCCTGCCAGAGCCTCAGCATCTGGATCTCTCCAAAGGAGCAGACTGGAGGGCTCCACACGTGGGGGGATTTCTGACAAGGTCTCCCAGCACAGTCCAGCAAACACGACTACCATCTGCTAAAGTTCAGGTGACTGAAATGCAGGTGGGAATTGCATCACCACCACACAGCACAGACAATAACACCTTCTCATTTTATTTTCCTCTTTATCTGGCACCGTCTCTACAGAACTAAGCCCACTGCCTTCTGCCAGCTCACATGATTAGGGCTGCAGTAACTCTGTGCTAGCACTGCCTTCCCCAATTCTCCATGGATGTTTGAATCCAGCCATTTATAATGTCCTGGAGGGCACACAAAGAATCACCAGTTTATTCACAGCTAAAGAGTGTTTTCTAAATGGAGGTCTGAGCCAAAACATCACTGCAAGGACTCTCACTGCCATGAGCAAATCCTGGGACAGCTTGAGAAGGGATGCACTTTGGCCCAGCATTCATCTCCTCTACTTGTTTTGCCTACTGTTCCTTCCTCTCCAATATATTTGATATTATTAATTTAATACAATTCAGTAAAAAATAAGCTCTGGGTTTGATAAGGATGTTTAAATTTTAGCCTTTTGCTGCAATAATAAGGCAACAAGTCTCTGTATTTTGCTTTAAGGACATGGGGCCAACTAGAATCAGCCTGGCATGATTTGGGAGCTTTTTGGGATGCCTGGACCCATTCCAGGCCAGCCCTGAACCGGACTGCTGGGTACCAACCTGGAGCATCAATCCAGCCTGCACCTGCCCCGGGGTCCTGTCAAACCCACCAGGCTCAAAACCTGCTCATTGCAGGATCTGTGGAAAAATCTGATAAAATCATGGTGAGAGAAGTGACATCCATCATCTGGACTGGAGCAGCCACCTTGCCCTCGAGGGGGAGCTTTCCAAAACAAAGATCGTTGCTCCATAACGGCACCCTCATGTCACCCACACCATCCCCACAGCCAGAAAACCACCAATGATGACACGAAGTCACCTTAGTGTGACCACACTCAGCTGTGGCACACCCTCCAGAGAACTCTTCCACCTACACAGCTGTTTCATGGAGTGCCTGACAGGGCTGGCAAACCCTGTCTCAGAGCTGTGCTGGGGTTACCGGCTGCAAAAAGACATTAAGCCCCCTTTGCAGCACCACACCGTATTCACTTCCTGCCTTTAATCCTGACAGCCCAAGTAAATTCCTCCTGAAAAGAAAAGAAAACCCCTTGTTCCCCCTCCCTGAGCTGCTGCTTCTTGCTAAATGTCATTAAAAGCAGAACCCACAGTAACTCAGTCCTTGCTGAAGGTTGAAACTACCTTGACTGTAATCCTGGTGTGAAACTGGATGGGAAAAAAAAAAAAAAAAGAAAAAACCCCAGATACTTCTTCCACTCCTCTGTCAGCTCCACTTTGCATCAAAATCTCCTTTGTATGTCACACAGCTATTAAAGGTGTGGATTGTGGCTCGGGGTGTGTGTGCAGGAGCCCGTGTGTGCCTGTGCCTGTGTCTCAGAAACTGGGTCACCCGGAGAGCGCCCCGTGAAAACTCTGCCCTGACAAATCCAGGCTGGCAAGACTCAGAGATACCCCTTATAATGTTTCTCTGCCTCCCATCATGCTCTGAAAGGAGCAAATAATACCACTTTCTGCTGTATTTGTGTATCTTCTATTCAGCAGCTTCCTGAGGTAAATAACCTCCGGCAGGCAAATCCGAGGGGATGCTCCTATCTCAGGGCTGTCTGCTCACACCGAAATCATGATATACTTTGCTTTCATGATGCTCTTTATAGAACATCCCTTTTTTTCCAAGAGAAATGGCCATCAAGGAGGGCAAGAAACTCCCCACATTTGGCTCAGACTCCTGTCCAAACCTGTTGTCATCCTCCTCTCCCTGTGACAGCCCTGGGGATGCCAGGAGGGCACCTCCAGACCCCTCAGCACCTCCTCATCACAAAGGGGACCCCTGTGAGCATCTCCCCAGTCAGAACAGAGGGTTGTTTCCCATCCAGGGTACTTCTCAGCAGACAAACATCCTTTTATTTCCATCAAGGATGTGAAAAAAACAGTTCAGACAGCTCATGTCTGAGGCTGAGGGGTGAATCCTGTCCCTCACCTGCCCTCAGTGGGGCAGAGGTGGAGGAACCAGCAGAGTGGAGCTCCCCAACTCAGCACTGAAAAAGATCTGGGCCGCTGGAGGGGGCACAAGATGAGGAACCAAAACTTGCTGACTGTGCAGGACAGAAAGATGTGGGCCACAGTCTCAGGAGGAGCTGAGAGGGGAAAGCCTCTGGGTTTTTTTAACAGCTTATTTTAATACTCACAGCATCAGAGGAGGGGTGGCAGAAAGATATACCCGGGCCGGGAAGGCTTTACTACTAAGGAGAATTGCAAAGAGGGTCCTGGGGACCAAATACTGGGGGGTTTGTTTGGTTTGTTTTGTTGGTTGGTTTGGTTTGGTTTTGTGCTGCTGTCACTGCACCTACTTCCCTTAAAGAAAGTGAAGCTTATGTGACCACAAGCATGACTAGTGACAGAAAAGGGGTTGGGAAAATCTGATTTCAGATGAACATTTACTGGCCCCGGGAGAGAGCTGTAGAGGAGGATTTCAAAGTTCCCGAGATGGGGGAAATGGAGTTGAGGAACAGAAAGCGCCGTTTTCACGGGCTCTGATCTAGTTTTCATCTGTTTCAGTGTTTCGCTCCAGCAAATCACAGCGTGCAGGTTGTGAACCCCAATTTACCAGCAGAGAAAACGAGGCAGGGCAGAGATAACAGGCAGCATTTGTTACCTAAAGGGGCTCGGCAGCATCCAAAGCCAGGCAGCAGTGGTAGAGTGTCCTTCCCAACAGACTACACTGCTTGGTAAAGAAAACAGAGGGATTCCAGCTCGGGAGCAGGAGTGGGGCCACAGGCTCGGGCCAGATCCGTTGCTGAGACAAGGAAAGGAGAGCAACTTCCAGGAACTGCCTTGTGGATCCCACAGCCAGCATCCCAGCGCTGCCGCTCCGCCCAAGTTCGGGTTGGGTTTGGGTTAGTGAGGGGTAGAAGTGCTTATGCAGGCGGCTGTGGTGGATGGGTGGATGTGCTGAACTGGATCACCGTGCTGTAGGGAGGGGGGCCACGGGGTATCAGTCTCCTCCAGCCCGCTCAGTGTCCTCTGGCTAATGTATTCAGCGGTGAGTTTAGGGGATCTCAGGAGAATGAATTGTCAGAGCGTGGGAAGCAGGAGATGGCAGGGGAATTACTGCTAATCCTTTTTTTGTGGGGCACAACACTCCAAAGGATTTAAAGGCTCTTCAAAAATGGAGGAAGGGGGGGGGGCAGGGAAAGAAGTAACAAGGACACCCCTCCCTTCTTTCATACATTTTAGGTTGGTCACTTGCTGCTGGCTGGGAGCTGAAAGAGAGAAAAGAGAAACTTCGAGGAGAGGGAAAAGCTGAGAGAGGGAGAAGAAAAGATAAAGGCTAGAGATCAGATCTGGAGAAAAGCCGATCTTACCCTCTCAGGGAGTGTAGGCTGCAATTAAATCTCTTTTGCCTAACAATACCCTATTGTTATTTGCATAGTACTCGAGATGTGGCGATAAGGGAAGAAGGAGCAGCAGGCAGGGGAGGCTGCAGTTGTTCTCCTTGGAAATCCTCTGGCTGGAAGGCTGTGGGCTCCAGCCCCATGGTGTGATCCTTTGCCTCATCTAATGATCTCCCCACCACCAGTTACAAATGTATTTTGAACAGCTCTGGTGGGTGGATTTTGGAAGTGTGGGAGCTGAATCTCCCTACTACACATCTGATTTGTAGAGCAGGTCAAC
Organism: Pseudotriccus pelzelni; assembly: GCA_035584735.1. Classification (NCBI taxonomy): domain Eukaryota; kingdom Metazoa; phylum Chordata; class Aves; order Passeriformes; family Tyrannidae; genus Pseudotriccus; species Pseudotriccus pelzelni. Next base: position 7,524,216 of record JAWMRA010000038.1, read on the forward strand.
ACTTTGGTCGCCCTTCCAACCCTCAGCGCTTCTCTTCCTGCCCCTCCTCAGCTGCAGTTTGGCAAAGGATGCCGTAGAAGGCGTATCCCAGGCTGCTGCAGGGTGCCTAAAGCCTTTTTCTTGCTTTTCAAGGCTTTTAACAGACCTGTCCTTAATTATGTAATGTTCCTCTCTGTGCTCAGAGCAGCACAGCGAGGTCCACGCTGGTGGATTATTGACTTTCCCCTCTACGTGACCTTGAGGAGGAAGGTGAGTGCTACTGGCAGATGGGCTCTCCTCTGCAAATCATGCTTTGCTGTCATTTGTCCCAATTCTCAGCCTGGGCTGAGATGGCAAAGAGCAAATTATTAAGGAATTGCTTCTTTCCTCCCATGTTCAGCTGCTCTCAGGCTCAGGCAGTTCCGTATCGATCGACTGCACCTACTCAAGATGTTTTGCAAAAGGCACTTAGTGAAATTCATTCCAGGGATTTGTCAGTGTTTTTTACTGCCTGAGCTGCACGTGGGATACGGGCAGGTGAAGGTCTGACATTGAGAGGGTCAGGGTAAGAGCTACCATGGAAGAGGAATTTCCATTTTCTCCTGGATCACCAAATAGTGCAGCAATTCTTTGAATCTTGGATAGGGTTTTAATACCACTTTCACAGAATCACAGAATATTCTATGTTGGAAGGGACCACAAGGATCACCAAGTCCAGCTCTTCAGTGACTGACCCACACAGGGATCAAACCCACAACTTTGGTGGTGTGAGCACCCTCCTAACTTTGTCAAAAGTTCTGCTTTTCAGAGGTACAAAAATAAAAAAAGTTAGTTTTCCCACAAAATAATATGCGTGGGTTTAATTTGGGTGTGAGGAAAACATTTTTACATTTCACTGTTGCTTTGAGAGACTTGTCAGATTGTATAAATAGAAACAAATTTCAAAATGAAAACGTACTCTGAAAAACAACAGCTTAGGTCTAAAATGATGCTTTTTTAAAATGATGTTGTGGAGCAATTTAACTTTTATTTGAAGCTCCTTTTTCCAACCCCTCCAAAGCATTTTTAAAAAGTCACTATTTCCATGCACAGTAGCTGTTCCAAGACTACAGCCCCATGCAACACTAAACCAGAAAGTCTGCTACAGACAATTCCCATCCCATAGATTCACTATGCTACCTCATTAAATTCCATAAACCACCTACAAAATAGCATTTCCCAAAGGACAAACACTCTTCCAGAGAAATTTCAACCTGTTCCTGTTGAGTGTCATTTGGTCCAGAGAAACCAGCTGCTTTTCCTCGTTTTGTTGATTTTTGAACTGACACTGGAAGTCTGTGCTAATATTCGGGGAGGCCAAGGGAGCATTCCCGCAGCGCTGCTCCTGCAGCCAGCCAGATCCAGGCTGGGAAGGACTGCACATGGCCCTGGCTTTCAGCTTTTACGGAATGTCTCTGCTGCGGTGTGGAGACCACAAATGCAATCACACTAATGAGGGCTTGCTCTGTGCGGAGCCCTCGCTGCAAACCACTGCTTGCTTGGTGGCAGTGCCAGCACATCACGAGGTCCTGCCCCTGGGACATCACCCGCTGCAGGGCAGGGAAGACCAGAGCATCATCTGTGCTGGCACATTGCATGGGTCAAATGAAGCATATAGTGAAATCAGGGCACATCCCCATTACAAATTAAATAACTTGGATGCAACAGCCCTTTGGAGCTTTGTCTCCATCTGGTTTTATGACCTGGGTAAAATAGATGCTTTAATAACTGGAATATGTTGGGCTATTTACATGAGAGATGAATGCAGACCTGTACGGGTGTTGGGCTGGCTGCTCATTTATTCACCCAAATGAATAAATCATATCAAAGGCATCTGCTGCAGAGTGAACACTTTCAACCAACAGTGCACACCAGCAGGTTTGGAGACATGAGAACATTGAGTTTGCCTTTGGAAATTTGCTTCCTACCATAAAGGTCACAGAGACACAGATTAGCTCAGTTGGTTGGAGCATGGTGCTAATAACACCAAGGTTGTGGGTTTGTATCCCCAGATGGGCCATTTACTTATGACTTGGACTCAGTAATCCTTGTGTGTCCCTTCCAACTCACAACATTGTGAACATTGAGTTTTCCTTTGGAAATTTTGCTTCCTACAGTGAAGCTAAAGGAGTATGTGTGTTTCTGTGTGAACCACAGTATTTCCCCCATTTATTGTAGTGGGAAAAGCTATTTTGAGTCTTCCAAAAAGAAATCTACTGTTTCTCTGCTGGGTAAATGTTGAAAATGTAATTGTTCACACAGCCTTTTCCATCCTAGACTCAAAAACCTCAGTGTACAGCAGCCAGGCACTGCCTGGGCAGGTCACAGCCAACCCCTTCTCCTGAGCCTCCTTGTACTATGCAGGAAAAGGAAATTAGTTCTGGTTCTGTTGTGGAAGATCTCAGCAATAAAAGATGTCAGTTTGTGTGTTCAGAGTGCCAGGTCCTGCATGTGGGTCACAACAACCCCCTGCAGCTCTCCAGGCTGGGGGAAGAGTGGCTGGAAAACTTGCCCAAAGGGAAAGGGCCTGGGATGATGGTTGACATGGCTGAACACGAGCCAGTGTGTGCCTAGGTGGGCAAGAAGGCCAATGACACACAGCTTGTATCAAAAATAGTGCGGCCAGAAGGACCAGGGCAGCGATTGCCCCTCTGTGCTGGGCACTGGTGAGGCCACACCTCGAGTTCTGTGTCCAGTTCTGGGTCCCTCGCTGCAAGAAAGACATTGAGGGGGTGGGGCGTGTCCAGAGAAGGGAATGGAGCTGGGGAATTATCTAGAGAGCCAGTCACAAAAGGAGTATGAGGAGTAAATCTCATGGATCTCTAGATGTGTGGAGAGAAGCAGGAGTTACAGTCACAGTGGGGCTTGCAGAGGATGAACCTCTCCCAAACCCCACTACTTTCTGAACACCCCACCCAGCTTCCAGTCTCATTTCACTGCTCTGTCTCACTCCCACTTCCAGAAGCTGCGATGGTTTTTGTGCTTTTTCGTGGGCAATAAGGAAGCCTGGGGCAACTCACATGTCCAGTTCTGCTGTAGGGACTCCAAGTAGGAAAAGAAAAACAAGTGACCAGTTCCTTTTTAAAGTGTACCTGTGGGAGCCTCATCTCAGCATCACTCCAGCTCTCCCAAAGTTGCTTTGATATTCAAACAAACACTCCATTCACTTTTTAAACAATACTGTCCTAAATCCTTATTATAATGCCCAGAACCACTCGCAGGCTTTCCGAAACTCATTATTATAATTACAATCAAGAATCACAGGACTCTGTGCTTTGTGCCAGAAATACACATACACCGAGTTGTTTGTAGAGGAGCCACAGAAAGAAAGAGTGAAGGAGAAATGCAGTTTCAGTGCTGCTCAATTCAGAAGCGGAACTCCCACCCTATTTAATTTTCCCTCTTTTGTTTCCCAATTTAACTTGTAGCTGCTAAAATCCAGGCTAATATTTGCTTTGTCCTCTGTGCTCTCCTTTGGACTCAATCCAGGGAACCTTGAATTGTGCCCTGGTTTATTGTCCCCCACCAGCTCCAGCAGCCTCTGCCCCTGGAGGAGGTGGAATATGAAGGAGGAAGGAAGAGGAAGAAGGTCTGCAGGACCCACCAATCACAGGTAAGGAGCACCACACTTTGGGAACTGCTGGAACAGTATTTAGCAGATGCAAACCAAGCTCTCTGGGCAAGGGAGCACAGCACTGAATTTTTTTAGTTTTATTAAAGCTTCATCTAATGGGGCACAGAAAAAGTTTAGAGAGGGCTGTGGGTTTTTTATGGTAGTGTTATCTGACACAGCACACAGAGAGGGAGCTGTGGTTCTGCTTTTGCCAGCACAAGGCCTGGAACCAGCTCTCCCTCTCTTTCAAATAGTGTCTGATGTTGATCCCTGATCATTGGCTTCCATGGAGATGCTGCTGACTGGTGCTCAGAAAAGTGAGCTGGATCAGGCCTTCCTTCTGAATAAATATCAGATCTGATTCACCACTCAATTGCTTCTGTTTTACCTCTGCAGAATGTCATTGATTATAGAAGGATTTGCAAGTTTAAAACTAGAGTAATTTAGTGATTAATCCCAACCAAAGCCTTTGGTAAATAGAGAGCAATACTCCCGCACTATCCAATATCTGACACATGGATGGAGTGCTCTGTAATATGATTTGGTGGCATTTAGACTTTCCTTCTCTTTATTCAGGACAGTGCTGGGATACATTTAGTTTAGCTAACCCAGACTTTTCTCCTCTATCTCTGCTCCCTGCAAAATGTCAGGCACATTCTCAGTGAAACAAAAGCATAACTGCAACAGCCAGTGGCTGTTCTGTTCCAGGTAACAGCTGACTCCCGGGAAAGGCTGAGCACACGTGCTGGTCTGAAGTCCATTTCAAACCATGGAGGCTCCTACAGCATCTCCCAACAGTGAATTAAGGCTGGTCCAAAGAGTGCAAAAGCTTATTCTAGAACTGACTGTCTCTAAACATCAAAGCCACTTTGCTCAGGCTCAATCTCCTTCACATAAGGCAGTCCCACACAGTGATCCAGAAACCCTGGAGGAGGAAAAGCAGAGTAAAGAAATATTTGACTTAGAAGGTGTTAAACATCTCTATAGCTTCTTCCAGTCCCACTGATTTTTGGATCCCACAAAAAGACCTCAAACCACTCTCAAATGCCATACAATCTGGACATAAGTAAGAGTTTCAGGTGGTAGTTTCAATATTTGGTCTCGGTCTAAAACAAACTAAAAGGAACAAGTTGGGGAAATTTCCCACAATGGAAAACTCCCTTTCCCTGATCACATAGCTGCTCAGCTCCACTGAGTAGCTGCCAGGTGGTCTGTGCTGTAGGACACCCCACTGCTCTCTGGAGGGTTTTTCCCCTGACTCATGGTGCATAACGTGGCAGACACAAGGCTTTCTGAATTCAAACCTTTTTTCTGTTTCCCACCATTTTTAGAGCCGAGAATCCTGTATCTTTACTCTCCCCTGGAGATCCTGGGGTCAACTCAAAGCAGCAGAACCTGAAGTTCTACTGCATAAATGGCCTCAGGACTCAGATCCAGTTTCAGAGGCAGACAAATGACAGGAAGAGCAGTCGGTCTATTCACCAACCCACCACACCTGGATGTATTGCTGGACAGCTTTGGTTGACAGCCACAGACAAACATGGAGCTCAGACAGATACAGATCTTCTGGCTCTTGTCACTCCTTAGCTGGCTAGTTCCCTCGGGAAAGGGTGGCCAGCAAGGCAGGTATTTCTGTAGTGCTTTTGCAGAGCCTCCATCTGCTCCCTCTGACTCTGAGCAGCAACAGAAGAACCAGCTTCTGAGCACCATCCATTGGATGGTGCATGGCCAGGACAGGAGACAGGAGAAGAGGGATTTCTCTTTCTCTTCACATGAGCTTTGCCTCCTCGTTATTCCAGTCTTTGCCTTCCAGCAGGACTCCTGTCAGCTGCCTCCAGAAGATGTGCTTGCTCATTTCCTTGTTTTTCCACTCCAGGTAGGTGTTCCTCCTCAGATACCGGGACAGTCCCAGCCTCTGCCTCAGCAGGGCCTTATTCACTTCTTCGAGTACAATCATGATGATTCCAGCCTTTCCCTCAACAAGCTGCCAGGACTGGGCAATGTCAAACTCAAAGCCACACCACTTACTTTCCAGGAAGTTGGTAGAGATGACTGCGATGACATTTCTGCTCCTGAGAAAACCTTCTTCGATGATATTGGTGACAATGGGCACCCCTGGGAGGAAATCTCTGCAGGACAGACACAGGTGGAAGGGAGGTGTTCCTCCTTCTAAGGGTTCCACCAGCTCTTTTATCACCCATTCCTGGTCCTTGCTGGAGTGGATAACAAAGGCATCATAGGTGTTCCCCCTTTCTGCAGAGTGTTTGCACCCACTGAGCAGCACCAACGAATAGTAGAGCTGGAAGTAGTACTTGTAAATCAGGCAGAGGAGCACCACTGCACTGAGCAACATGACCACTGTGAGGACCACTTTGCTTGCACTAAGGTGGCAGGAGGACAGGTTGAAGCTTGACATGCTCACGTTCTTCACGTCTGCAGGCGTGTGGCATATCATCAGCTCCTTGTTCTGCAGCAGCTCCTGCTTTTCCTTGACCCATTTCAGAAAGTTCAGGTGTGCACAAGAGCAGTCAAACAGGTTTTGAGAGATGTCTAACAGGACCAGGCTGTCAGGCAGGATTTCCAGGGCTGAGTCCAAAAGAACAGTCAGCTGGTTGTTGCTGAAATCCAAGACTCTGAGGCCTTGGAGCGGCTGGTAGACTCCAGGATCTAAGGTCAGGAGCTTATTGTTGCTGATATTTATCTCTTTTAGTTCAGAGAGGGCATCAAATGTACTTTGATTCACCTGTACTAACATGCAACTTGAAATATCCAAGGTGTGGAGGTGAGTTAGGTTTTTGAAGTTGTTGGCCAGCCTGTTGTTCTCGAAGGAGTTGCCTGACATCTTGAGCACTCGCAAAGAGTTCAAGCCACAAAATGTGCACTGAGATTTAACGTGAGTTTTGGTGTGGGAAATGTCGAGGTAAATGAGCTTCTGAAGGAAGAGAAAGACAGGGTAGGAGCCAGGACCAAATAATTTTGTGTGCTGAAGGTCCAAATACAACAAATTCTTAATATTATTGAAATCTCCAGTCAATCTGATGTCAGCATTGAAGCTCAGGTTCAAGTGTTTCAAATTTGAACAATTGTGAAACAGACGGGAACAGCAGCCGCTGAAGGTGAGGCGGTTCTCACTCAAATCTACAACCTCCAGCTCATTTAGATCCTTAAATTTCTGCTCAAAGCTTATGAGGGATGTGCTTTTGGTAATACGAAGCACTTTCAGCTGCTTGAAATGCGACAGCTTCGTGGCGGGCACTTCCTCAAAACTGCATTTCTTGCACTCCAGCTGTTTCACTTGGGATGACACAGGAACCTCTGATATCTTTTCAACTCCGAGGTTCACCAAGCGAATAGTGGAGACATTGCCTGTGCAGTCAAAAAGGGTGTCTGTGTTACTCTCAAAACTCCTGAAACAGATTAAGACAAACTCTTGCATCTGGACTTGGCACAGTCCACTCAAGAGTCCTCTCTGAAAGTCTGTCAGTCTATGATTGTTTCTGAATTCTCCAACTGTTAGTCTTTTGACCTGTAAGCCAGTCAAGCCTTGAAGAGAAGTGTGCATCTGGTTGAAGTTCTCAAAAGAGGACCTCAGAACCAGCTCACCGAGGTGAATCTTTGCAAAGGACCCTGGCTCTATGGATTTTATCTTATTCAAGGAAAGCACCAGAGTGAGGTTGAGCCTGTTCCCTTCCCTCAGGGCATCAAGGTCTCCTTTGGAGATATATGTGATCTTGTTAGAAGAAAAGCTCAAGTGCCTGAGAGAGGTCAGGTTGGTGAAATACTTGGGAAGCTTCAATGAAGTAATGTTGTTGTGGCCCAAATTCAGCTCCTGCAGGGTATGCAAGTGTCCAATGGGCAGGTCAGTCACAGAGGTTATGCTGGTTTCCACCAGCACTAGTTTTTTCAGAGCTACTAAGCCATAGAAGGCTGCTGTCCCCAGGTACTGGAGGGAATTGGCAGTTAAAATTAAGGTGGAAAGTCTATGGAGGTCCCTAAAGGAGTTATCTTCTATTGTATGGAGGTGACACCTGTTGGGTAAGAAAAGAGAATAAAAGTGTGTGAAATGCTGTCCCTCTCACGTTAACTAACGCTGCAGCACTAAGTGCTGGTGTAACATTCTCATCCTCGTGCTGGGGGTTGGTTTGGCTTTGAGGCGCTGGGCAGAGCCTGCACTCCTGGATGTGCAAATGGAACCTTGCCACAGCAGGAGACCTCCTCTCAGCTCCTCCTCCCTCTCTAACCTGAAGTTCAGCTGCAAAGCAAGAGACCTTGAGCCATGGTGAAGGTCAAAAGTTCATGCAGGCCTCAGGAAAGAAGAATTCTGACTTTCCCTTTAGGCCAAAGGGACACTGTGACGACCACCACTGATGGCACAGCCAACCAGATACAGCCTTCCCTCAGATCTTGCACCCTCACAGCCTTCAGACTGTCACCTCAGCCACATCTGGGCAGTCCCACTGGCACCAGAGAGATGCAGCTGTGGCAAAGCTCACAGCTCTGTCAGCAGTTCTGCTAAGGGAAGAGGGGAAAAGGAGAGTGGCCACCTCTGGTTTCATGGGGAAAGATCCAGAATGTGAGACCTAAAGCCATTTTGCAACGAATTCAGCAATATTAGGTTATAATCCAGCCAGTGTCTTACAGCAAATGTGCTCTGCCACTCAGCCACTTTGGAGCTGGAGCTGTGATGGAACTGAGTGACATTTTTCAGTGAAACAATTTACCCAGAGAAACTGTTGTCTCAAGTCAATGGAAATTATACATCAATTCAAATTTGCTAATAAGCCTCCTCCATCTCCTCCCCCAGATATTTGAAGAGAAGGGAAAAGAGAATATGTTGATATTTTAAAACAGTCTTTTAGAAAATGAACATACCTTCATCTTGGGTTGTTGCTTTTTTTTTTTTTTTAAACTGTGATTAGAAAAACAGCTCACCCAAGATGTTCCACTTCAGAGTTTTTGTAACAGTGAAAAGCCTGACATTTTTCTTGTTCAGAGTCAAGTAAAACATCTCCCTCCTCCTTCTCACATCTCAACCTACAAGATCAGACTGACAGACCCAGCTCTGCGTGGACGGTGTGCACTCAGTAACTGGACTAAAAGCAGCACATCACTTCACTATGGGGATGTGCAAAGTGACAGACACAGGGACAAAGTCACAAGCAAAAAAAAAAAGAACAGCTAAGACAATTAGACCCCAACATAGGCCACCAAAACAGCCGAGTTGGTGGAGCAAGATTAACCAGTATCCACATAAGAGAGCTCATTACCTTGAAAGATCCAGAAGCTGCAGTTCAGGGACTGATGAAAAATAATTTGACCTCAGTGACTTCAGATTGCTGAAACTGAGATCCAAGTTCTGGGTGGTATTTGGGACTTCAGCAGGAACTCCAGAGATGTTCAGTCCAGTGCATCTGAAAGTTGTGTTAGGGATGACCTGTAACAGTGGTAGATCCAATCAGGGTCAACATCTGCTCTTCATGAAGTGCCAGAAAACTGCACTGTCAGGAAAGCAGAAGCAGAATGACCAACCTCGCAGTTAATTTCTAAATGAGCCGCCCCCAGTTTTAGGATATAATCTTATATATCCCAAGCATCTTTCCCATTTTTGATAGAACCAGTCCTGCTCCCCAGGAAGAGCTACATTTCCTGCTGACTGAAGCAGGTGCAAAACTACAGGACAGTGTTCCTTGAAGCTACAGATGAACCAGCAGCAACCTTGGAGACAGCCAGCAAGGCAAACATATGCAGATCCATTGGATGTCCAGGCTCAGATCTCAGCTCTGTCATCCTGCAGAAAACCAGGCAGCTCAACCCAAAGTTGTTCTGTAAGTAATAATTGTCAACAAAACTTTGCAAAAGGCGATCGCTCGGTGTCTGGTACTTGGGGCTCTGGTAAAATCACCCTACTGCACAAATCAGGCAAAACTTCTGTATTTTGCACAAATTAGAGACAAGGTTTGGATCTTTTCCAAGAGAAGCATAATCTATTACACTAACTGCACTGCAACACCGTCAGAGGTACAGAAAGCCAGGCAGAAGAGAAGGTTCATGCTGCTGGTTCTGGTTCTCAGATGTTTTTAAGACCAGCATTTACTTCAAATACTTCAATTGCCTTGGTAACAACCATGGGAAAAAAAACAACAACCAAAAAACTTGGGCTTTCATAAGACAACAGGCCAGACAGCAGGCTTGGTGCACAAATCTCCCAAGCAGAGGGAAAAGTTGCACCAGAGAAACAGAAGGATTTTGTGCTCACTTAATGCTCACGTACCTCCAAACAGGGATTGAGGAGGCAGCCGGCCAGCAGCGATGGGACAAGTGCCAGCTGCAGCAGCACCAGGAGCATCCACAGGGGAAGGGCTCCTCTCCTGGGCATCTTCAGGAGGCCAGGAGTGCAGGAGAAAGCAGCATGGATATCATTCACAGACCTGGACCGAGAAACCTGCTGCGGTGCCAAGCGTTGTGTTCCACTCCCGTCTCTGCCACTCACTGCACGTCTCTGGGAGTGGCAGAGAACAAGGAGGGAAGTGAAACTGGTCGCTGCCTGGTTTCTAGACACACTCTGAGTTAGTTGCTCTTCTTGAAATTGTTTTTTAAAAATGTAAAAAAAAAAAAATCAAGAAAAAAAGGAAGTAATGACACATATCGTTTGGACTAGAAATTACACAGGATATGGGTTGCATCACTGTCACTTGAGTCTGTTGCCTCTTTTTAGCTCGGGTCAAACAGGCAAAAATAGGGAATATTTCACGAAATTCTGAGCACAGTTTTGGGAAAGCCATGCCTCACATCCCATGATTCAAATGCACTGAATAGTCTCTCGAATGACTTTCTGCCTTTGTACCCGTGCCATGCTCGCAGCTTCACCACACTGGCAAGCAGTGAAGTGCACAGCTGTGGCACGTGTCTTCCTAAGCCAGGTAAGCACAGGTTTATCTCTGGCTGAGCTCTTTTGAACATGCATCCAGGTTTTATCTGCCTGGTTGGATCTTTATTGCAATTATTGCAGGGGCATGGCCAGCCACAAAGAGTAAATACTGGGGATTCACAGTGGTAAGAGTTCTGGTCACACACATCACACCCCTCCTCACCCTTCCCAGGGTGGGGTGTTTGCTGGGGGCAGCAGAAGGGAGAGGCACAAACCTCCAGACTGGGCTTAGATCTGCTCCCTGCCCTGGTCCTGCCTTAATCTGTGTTTGATGCCTGGCTACAAAAGCAAGTCAGTCTCAGTATCATCCTGTGCAGACACAGCTATTGTTTCTGAAAAAGAGATTTGTAAAACCTCTCAGTTGGCAATATTAAGTCAGCTGTGAGCCTTCTAATAAAGCTCCCTGCCTTCGTTTACTCTGATAAATGGTGGTGCATTCGTGTATGTACTCCTGTCTTCCTGTAGATAACTAAGAAGTGTTACTGGGGATCCAGCCATAGGGGTGATGGGTATTATTAACACCACATAGGGAAGTGGCAAAAATGTGAGAGAAGGTTGAGATATTAGTCTCAAAGAAGATGGAATAAAGGGTGACTACTCACAAAAGTCTGTGAAAATTAATATTAGATATAAGCCGTGATGTCAGTCCACTGAGCAATCCACTCATAAAGAAAAGTTTAAAATATTTTGGGGGAGAAGAGGGGGTTGACTTTAGCAGGTCAGTAGTGAGCCAGAGAGAGAGATGGGGAAATCCTAAAATAACTGATGATCTCTGCTATGAAAAACACATGGCAGCACAATGGGAGCTAAAACCGACACCCTGATGTGCAGCCAGATAGTGCCCATTAAGCCAGCAGACAAAAAGTTTGTTGAAATTGGACAAGTTCTACAAAATCCCTGTTCTGAAAAGCCTCTGGTGATTGCAGGTATTTCCTTTTACAGATGGAATCAAAAGTGAATGGAAACAATTGCTGACTGCTTCTGTGCCTGGATTAAGGAAATTGGCAGAGCATCATGTGTCTGCAGAGAGAACAAATGAGTGCATCCTTTAGTATTCAATATGCAGAATGAAGCAATCCACATTTAATTTTTATCTAAAGCTGAGATGAGCCTGAAGTGTGCTCTAGAAATTACCATTTCAATGGAGACTTACTGAAGATGCTGAAGAGTTTTGGGAGCATCAAAAAACCCACCCCACAGCCATGCTCAGAGGTCAAGTGGAAAGTACAGCCTGAAGGACATTCAAAGGATGTGCTGCTTCTATCACAAGGAACAGTTCCACAATACACGTCATAATTTGTTCAAGGACAAATCTTGCAGACACTGCAAGGGACGGGGCACAAGCAGAAAACATGCAAAAGTGAGCAAATCAAACCAGTTCAGAAAGTCAGTGCTGGTTAACTCCGTATTCCTCACACATATTCCTGCACACAGCAATGTGCCAGGACTGTAGGAAGTCATAATGTCCATGTAATTGCCTCTTCTGGTTGACAGGAAACAAAAGTATTACTTGGAATCCTTTAAAGTGACAAGAATAACATCTAAAATAAAACATGATTCACTGGGCTGGCAATTTGCTGGTGGGATCATCAAAGATCTCTTAGCAAGGAGGTGTTACAGAAAATCTGTGAATGCCTGAGTAATCTTTGTTCTCCTGAACATTATTATAATATAAGTAACACGACAGCAGACAGTGTGTATACAGCCTCTGTGATCTCAAGCAAGGTATTACACAGCCTAAGACAGCCACAATGTAGCTGGACTGACAAAACAGCTTATACTTGCTTATATTAAAAGAAAATAATTTGTGAAAACTCCAGCCAAAAGGAGAAGTTCACAAAACTTTTGGACAAGACAACTGGTGACAGCCATGAAAACAGAGAGGACTGTATGTGTCTAGGGTGATTTCAAGGTCACAGATAGCTCAGCATCATAGGCAGATCAACAGCTATTGCCCAGCAGACAGGCTCTGTCTGCCTCAGGAGTCATCCCGAGCAGTTCCCCAAGTCTATCTGCAAATGAAGGGTGAGGAACATGGCAAAAACTATTTCAAGATTAAACAAAGTACGTCTTATTTTAAGTGAAAGTACCACATGTAACAACTATTTGGTGGTGAGTCATGGATCAGATGGGAGAGAGTCATGGATCAGATGGGAAGAGAGCATTCCTGAGACGCTGACACTTACACAGTGCAGTCAGTACTTGTGGAGCTAAAGATGGGGTGCAACACAAGAGCTTCCAAAAGTACTGGAGAAGCTCAGGCTGCACCAGCTTACCCAGCATTGCTCTCAGGTTCAGCTGACACATCACCAGTCCTTTACACTCACAAAGTCCAGCTCTGAAAGGTTGTCTGAGCAGAATGAAAAAACAAAAGGAAATGTCTCACAAATTTAACAGTATTAACAATATTAACTCCATTCTTCTGGGAAAAACAATTAATATAAATTACAAGGAAAATTGGAGGGATAAAAATCTGAAAATGGCTTGAAGATCTTTTTGCTGCACATTCCACAAATACATTGGTTCCTGGAACTGGTGAGTCACTGCTTTGAACAGCAACCCCTGTCTGACCTGGCAGGCCCAGGACAGAGACAGGATCAAACCTGGCACCATGGATGAGGAGGGAGCTGATTTCATCAGAACAGGTCCTAGAGCACCTTGATGCCTGTAACTCTCACTTGTGATGCTCATGTGAAGTCTAATAACAGAGTCATAGAATCATAGAATCTCAGAATGGCCTGGGCTGGAAGGGACCTTAAAGACCATCTTATTCTGCCCCCTGCCACTGGCAGGGACACCTTCCCCTGGACCAGATTGCTCAAAGCCCTGTCCAACCTGGCCTTAAACTTCGTCAAGGATGGGGCAGCTACAAGGACGGAAGATCAGCCTGGAAGAGCTCTTGCCTTTGCTTCTGGATCTCTCAGCTCTGAAGAAGAGAATGATGCTCAGACTGAGAAACTCCACATTTAGTCTGGGGTGTCAGACAGTGTCAAGATTCTGTCTGAGCAGTGATTGACTCCAGATACAGATTATTTAGCTGCAAGTTCCAGACCAAGGAGCATCAGCAATGCAGATTGCTTGTCATGCCTGTGAGTGTGAGTGTCAAGGAAGGATGTGGAGGTGGAATAGCAGTCCCTACACAGCACAGACCAAGCCCAGCCTGTTGCAAATGGTGGCACCTAAACCAAACAGAACCCAACCTAAGTGGTTCTCTTGGCACAGAAGGGCTGAGATTGATGTGCACAGGGGAAAGAAAACCCCCCAAAGCTAGTGTCCAGGTTAGTTGATGAAAATCAGCCAAGCCTACACTGAAGTACATAATGTGTGTCATCAGGTGGGCTATTCCCCAAAGCCAAGGTCATATGAATACCCCAGAACTATTCAAAAGCTATTAGGGAAGAACTGTGTCAAGTAACCAGGGACAAATACACTACTAGAAGAAGTGATTAATCAGTGTCAAGGCAGTCACTATCTGTGGCAGCTACTCCATATGGACTATGTCAGGTCATTAGGAGCCCTACATTTTACTGAAGTCAACGTTTAATCTAAATGGCTGGAAGGATTTCACACAGATGGTGGAGGCATCCAGCCTCACTTGCCAAGCGCTCGTGGACAGGCAGCGAGTGACAGTGGAGCTCCCTGGCCCCCTGGAGAGTGGCAGGCTGGCACCAAACAGCCCAGCAGGGCCCTGTCCTTCTGCCTAGGATGAACCGTGGTCACCCCTTGGCTGGCCAGAGCAGGGATTCACTGTCACCGTCAATGTGAGGATGTCTGAAGTGCCTTGGCATGGAACACACTGTACTTAGAGGGATCATAATTTGCCTTCCACAGCCCTGAGAAAGGTGGATTTGCCACCTCAGACCGATGCTGGCTTTTCTACTGAAGCAGCAGTAGGACTCCTTTTCTTTTTCTTTCCTCCTCTGTTATATCCTTATTATGGCGCCTTATAGCCTGCTTTACATGTTTTGTCTTATCCTACTTATTTACTTCCTTTCACCAGTTCTCTTGACAATAAGGAGTCTGCTGCGGGGCAAGGATTTATTCAGACTATCCAACATGAAAGGTGTGTGGGGCATGGAGGACTGCAGAGCTCAGACTTTTTAAACTGGACCCAGGAAAGGTTGATTTGGGGATTCAGTGCCACCACCATCACTGTGGTTAAATACTGGGCTCCTACAGCACTGCTCTGACACTCTGGGAATGTTTGAACCAAGAGGCAGCTCTAATGAATCGTGGTGACCTGGAGAGATTACAGATCTGTTATGAGGGAAAACCAGACAATTCTTACACATAAGAGCAAAAAGCTGTGCAGCAGACATGCTTGCTGCAAGAACTGGGAGCACTGACACAGGCAGGGACCAGCCTTGAGCCTCATGTTTGTGGTTTCACTACCATGACTTGAGGTTACATGACAGGAAAATGTTGCAACAGCTGCAGAGGAAAGTGCAGACACAGCTCCTGAAAGCTGTGGCAAAGTTCTTGTGGGCACGTTACCTGGAGAGAAAATGCAAACCCTCACCTGGGGTTAGTTCGTAGCAGTTTCCTCCCAGGCTCAGTTCAGCTCTGTTTGCATGTTCGGGGGGGGCTTCTGTCAGCATTTCTTTGGCCATGAGCTGCGTGCACCGACCAGGACAGAACCACTTCAGTTCCTATGCAGGAGGAACCAAGCCAGCCACAAGAGAATAGCAGTGGGAGCAACTTGAGGGGCATTAACCCTTTGCAGATCACAAGACAGGGCATCCTTGAAAGCTTTCAGGAAGCAGAGCTGAAGTATTAGAAGAGAAGTTCCCCAGGAAAAGGAGTGACACAAATGGCTGCCAGGAAGTGCCCTGACAGCCTGACAACAGCAAGGGGAGGGAGGGAGAAAATGGGAGGAAAAGCAGAAATTTCGCACCCTATGTAAATATCAGTTATATGGGTGCCCTACTAATGTTCCCACATCCCAAATACTGCTGTTGTAAGGCAGACCAACCCCACTTTTAGAGTTTGCCCTCTAATAGCTGTGCAGGAGGAGCCTTTTTCCCAATGAACAGCTGGCTGAGAAGCTGCAGCAAGGTGGTTGTACCAGCACAGCCATCAGCTTGTAAATTCATCACTGTAGGTTCTTTTCTGCTGGTAGAGCCAGCATTTTGGAAAGGCAGCAACTGAGGTGAACCCACAAAGACAATGCACCAGGAAAAAAGGAGCAATGAGGGAAGTAAAGAAGGGGAAATATGACACAGCTGCATCCTGGAAGGAAATGGCAAGGGATGAGAAGATGTGGCCTCAGAGATGGAATGTGAACATGAGCCAGCCACACATAAAGAGGGGTTTAAGGTGACTTCTTACATGTGGAAGATCTTCAGCACAGAAAGTAGACTTGGCAGGGTGGCTCTGTGCTTAAAACAAACTGTAAGAGACATGGAGAGCTCTGACAGTGTGCTAAGGAAAACAACCAAAAAACAAAACAAAAAAAAGGGATTACACAGGGTCATAAAGCCATGAGAAGACCTCAGAGGAGATGCAAAGGTAATTCTCACCTGTCCTGACCCAAAATCCCCCTCCCACAAGACAGTGTCAACTCCTTGAAATGAGAAGTGCATTTATTCTCAAATAGAATAATAAAATAAAAGTTTCTTGCTTCCTGCAGACATTAATGTTTCCCAACAATTAGTAAATCACTGAAATCTCTTGAGTGTTCAACCTGGCCCTTTTCCAAAGTGATGAATATTATTCTCTCACTTCAGTCTGGTTTAGGAAGGAGTCAGATATCACATGGCAGGTACGACACCCTCAGCCCCTCCCTTTCTCAGGGGCTGAGGAGGAGCTTTGCGTCTCAGTGTTGTGCCTTTCACAAATAACTGATGAGCACAGGGTGGCTGTTTACAAAACAGGAGGAGATGACCCAAGGCAGAAAGGTTATGCAACATCCCACCCTCCACCTACGGGGTCAGTGATGGAAACCAGGGGCCAACAAAGGAAAGGGCAAGTGCTCTGAATCTCAGGGCTTCATCTCCCACCCCACACGTGACAGGACAAACTGCGGTCTGCTCAAAACAACCGGGAACAAGGGCAAAGCCCAGCTGGGATCATCAGTGTGGCTGGAGGGGACAAGCAGCAGCAGGGCCCTCCCTCAGCAGTTCTGGGCCTGGAGGGAAGGGCTGGCTGTGTCAGCAATCACTCCATCACTCAATCACCTTCAGCAACCAGTTCCTCTCTGTAGTGATGCTGTTCTGAGAGAGCTGCAGGGACAAGAGGGGTGAAGGTGTAGAATAGTCCTCACAGTACCCCCCATCCTGCCCCAAATGCCCTGGATCCTGCCCAACCCAACTCTGCCTGCAGCCACTTGCAGGACTCTGCTGCACAGGACTCTCCTCAGCAAAGCAGGGCAGATGAAAGGCACCCTGAAGGCACCAGCCTCTGTGTCCAGGCTGCTCTCTGAGAACAAAGCATGTCCCAACATATTCCCCTGGCACATCCCAGCAGGAATTTCCATGGGCAACACCAGCTGTAGCTACCGGACCTCTAAGCTTCTTAACCTCCAGCTTTGACCTGTAGGTTCCCCTACTGAGAACACTTTAGTTGCAAGGGGAGGCATTTTCTACCTCTTTTTTTTCCACGAGTGACCCATATTGTAATAATGGATTGGTGCAGCATTGTCCTGGTTTCCAGGGTAACCAAAGCTGCAATATTGACCTCTCGGCACATACGGAGGGTTAAGTTCAAAGCAATGATTCCCATGGTGGCATATCTCTGGGAAGGGAAAAGAACAAGCATCTGGTTAGGATTTCAGACCCGTGCTTTTACGACACAGGCACCAGCAACACCAGCTGGGACCAGTGGCTTCTTCCACACTCAATACACTAAAAAAGGTATGTGAATAAAATAGGACATTGACTGAACCCCCAAAACTCAAACAAGGAACATCTTATGAAAAAGTGCTGCAGAAGATGAAGGCTTATGACCATGGAGCCTCTGGGTTGATAAAACATAATGCTCCATGGAAATCAGAAAGCTTTAAATGGAAAAATAACACTTTTTAACAAACCCACATCCATGACAGGGTTATACTAGGTCTCTGCATCTCTTTCTTTTCCACGTGCCTCTTTGTGTGCATTCCCAGCTGGCAGCCCTTGTGTGATACCTCACTTTTAATCCACACATTAAATTCCTGTCCCTAGCCCATGTGCTCCAGGAGTGCCTCCTGCTCACGTAAAGCCAACACGGACAAATACAAACCCAAACTCTGCCTGAAGAGCCGTGTGACTGAGCAGTGCAGCCCCAGACACTCCCTGGTCAACCAAGCCCAACCCAGCACTCCACATTCCTCACCTGGATTACCCCCCTTTGCACTTTCCAAACATTTTAGCAGGGAAATGCAGCTTTTTTTACAGTGTTGCTTCAGCAGGAGGCTTGGCATCGAACCTCAACCCAGCCAGGAGTCAGTGCGTGACCTTGGACAAGGTTATTTTACCACACCAGGCCTTCAAGCTTCTCCTGCATTCGTTGCAGATTATCAACATCTTCATAGTGCCTGGCAGGCTCAAAGTTAATTAAAGATTGCACAGCACCACCACAAAGATCGTCAGGACCAAAGACAGAGTATCATTAGATTCATTAATGAAATAATCCTCCGTCACGCAGTGAAGGGGAAAGCTGTGCTCCAGAAACAGTGGGCAGAACAGCCAGCCTCAGGCCAGAGAGCTGGGAGAACAGAGTGTTTTAAGGAATGCCAAACAAAATTCCTCCTATTTTACACTAACTAATTACCAGTAATGGCCTTCAGACAGGGAAAGCACTGGAACACATGTGAAAGGGTTTATATGGCACAGCTGCTCAGCACTGGAGAACCAGGTTATCCGAGGTCTGGAACTATGGACAGAAACACAGCTCTGAAAAGGGATTTGAATGCAGAATGGTAGGGGGTGGTGGGGCAGACTGGAGTGAAAATAACACTGCAGTGCTGTGACAGGTGGGGGAAACTCTTTCCCGGCAGGAGCAAGCCTGCAGCAACGTTTCATTTCTGGTAATTCCTCTTTCTGCACACATTTGGGGAATGCTTATTCATCCTTCCATTGTTTATCCACAAGAGGAGAGAGGGGATGAATCCAGGCTACATTTCTAATTTCACTTATTCATTCATTTCATGACAAAGCTCATGACAGCCATGACAAAAGTCTCGCTGCACACCGATCAGTTTGACAGAGCATCGTCTCCTCTCTGACTGTCCTTCAGAGGACATTTACACATGTGTCTGCATCACATCATTCTGCTGGCCTGTTGACTCACTTGCAATGGTGCTGAGATGCCATTGTGCGACACTTAACTGAATTTAACCCTGTTTCCCTCTCTGCACATCTGCACATAAACCCCAGCCTTCCAGTCCCCACCCATCAGCAGTCCCAAGACACTGATTCATCTCTCAACAAAATTCCCCAAACACAAAAGACATGACTAAAAAAAACCTTCCAAGAAAGGGCTTTCTCCACACAAAGCATCTCTTGCAGGCATCAAGATGTTTTCAGTCAAAGAAACAAAGTTCAGTTCCTGCTGGCCCTTCCTAAAGGCTTTCAGATTGTGGATCAGTGAGAGTTCAGGAGCTCTCTTAAAGAGGTCTAGAAATGCAGGGTTTTGAGCTCATGACCATGTTGTCCTATCTCCCAGCTCCCGACCACTTCAGTTCCACGAACAGCGATCCCTACTCGCCCTTCCCAAGCACATAAAGGGCTTTTTTACACAGACAAATTAAGGTGGAAACAGATACAGAGCTACTGCCAAAGTTACATCAAGCTGTTCAGGACCTTGAACAGCTTGAGTTTTAGAGAAATCACTGGCCTCAGAGAAGTCTCATTTGTTTCTCCAGGTAGAGAGAGGCAGTGAACAGCCTGTGGAATGGCACAAGGCACTCTGGAAGTGCCCATCAGCACCAGGGAATCCCTGCTGCAGTTCAGCTGAGGTACCTCCATGCTCACAGATGATGCTCCATCCTTGTCTGTCTGCCCTGCCCTCCAGCCACTGCCAGGTAGGCACCATGCACGGAGGAGAGGAGCTGCCTTGGGACGAGCCCTTCCCCTGCTGTTTTTCTGGGTGCTCCAGCCCATGGAGGCAGCAGATAAGCACCCAAACTCCCTGCCAGCACAGGCAGGTCCCACCCTCACCCTGAGCCCACAGATTGGGCTTGGAACCAGAAATGGTGACCAGGATCAGTGCAGCTCATCCCAGCGCCTGCACAAGACCCATGTGTGGGTCCCAGTGCTCATCCAGGGAACACTGGAGGCACCTAACCACTTTCCCAGGAATGTTTTCTCCTCACAGTCCCACATTTTGTCCCTCCAGCAAGGGAAAAGAGCCTGCAACTGCTGCTTTGACTGCCGAGCACTAAAGTCCTGTGATCAGTCCTCCTAAGCCATGGAGTTTGTAGTGTTTAGGTTTCTGGGTTTGACTGACAGCCTTAATTACATAGGGACAGTGTCACAGCTCAGAGAGGATTGCTGGTTCAGGGTGGTGAAAAGCAGGAACAATGTGCTTCTCTCTTAGAGGGATGGTGCAGAAAGTGAGAGCTCAGATTACCCATCTGATGGTGATCACCTAATTATCCTAAATGAGCTCGATACAAATCCCAGCTTAGCAGGGGGAGGCACACTGAGATGCTCTCAATCCACTCTATTCCCCCTATAGCCTGGCCTGGAAAAAGACCTTTCCAAGGCTGATTAATCCATCCAAGCAAATCCTTCTCACTCTCACCCTCTGGAACCCAGGGCTGGCAGCTGCTGCCGCCCCTGGCCATGCCATGGAGCTCCAGTGATCCCCAGGGCAGCACTGCAGAGCAGCAGGATTGGCTTTAAATGGAAAGCCCTGGTGTGCTTTGGGTGTTTTTCTGGGTGGATGGATGTACTTCAGGGGAAGGATACTGGGAGTGTTTCCCAGAAATACCTTAAGATGGGTGCAGAGAAAGCTGGCTCATCTCTGCTGGCTGCAGACCTGCAGCAGGAATGGCAGTGGATTGAGTGGGTGCCCTTCCCAGGCTGCTTCCTTCACTTCAAAATACGAGGAAAGAGTCCTCTTATTGTTTTCCCTGCAGACAAACCCATGCTTTCCCTCATAAACAGGGTCTCCCTTTCCCCTGCTCTGTCGAACTTTGCAGTCAAACCCAGATGTGACGCTTTCAGCCCCTAACTAGGCAGGGAGAAAATCTTCAGGTCTGAGTAGCAATTTCGCACTTGCAACTACCCATCCCTCTCATCTATCCTTGGAGTTAGGATCAGCCCTGGCACATTTAGGAGCCTCTGACTGTTTGCTGCTGCTGTGCTTTCCCTGGGGACAAGCTAAAGCTCAGGGAAGGAGAACAGGTACAAGGAGTCCCATAAGCAAATAGAGCAACCACAGGGGATTAATTTAATGTTTTTCTCTTAAGTGAAGGAAAGAGGCAGGGCTGAGGTAGGTAGAAGATCCTGTTTTCTTCTTATTCTCAAGACACAATTATTGAAACCCAAACTATTCCATCTGTCCTGCACCAGGACTGGAACAGCAAGTGGAGTTCAAGCACTTTGAGACATTTTCTCAGAAAAGGTCCTTCTCCAAGCCTGGCTTTCACCAACACCTCCCTCCTTGCATCAAGCAAAACAGTCCCAAATATTTATATATATATAAACACACACACACACAAAATGCATCCTGGCTGCCAAAGGGCTTTATTTGCCCATTTCAAACCTTTTAGGATTCTTTTCACAGAAGCTTTTTTCCTTTTTCTGCACGATTTTTTTTTTCTCCCATTTTAATTAAAGTATTTGTCTCCACAGCAGGAAATGTAAACTGTGCAGCAGGAAATCTTGCTATATACTTTAAAAGAGAAAAAAAATTATTTAGCAAAGTTATTATCTTCAGCTATGCACAGAAGCAATCACCAGTCCTGTTCCTAGAAGCCAGAAAAATCAAAGACAAAAGGAAAAAGAAGGATGCTGTTCCTTAAAAAAGTAGAAAAAAATTGATGAAAGAGTTTTTATTCCATGCCTGGAAATGAAAGGTCAGATTTATTTTATTTTTTTTTTTGCTTTGCCAGAAAAACATTCCTCTTTGCAAAATGCAGGAGCTTTTCCTTAAGAAACTGCAAGAGCTGGGGAGCAGCTGAACTATTTTGAAAATCTGCTGCTCAGGGCCTGGCTGCAAAGCAGGAGTGAAAACCTCATTTTGCCTAAGTTTAATTGAGAGCTGAGAGGTGCTGGAGGTGTGGCCTGGGCTATGTGAGCTCACTACATCGTGGGTCTGGAAATCAGCCCTTAGCGCCTGTGCCTGAGCTGGTTTTGGCTGCAAAAGTGACCCAGAGGTAAAGGGACCAATTTACTGCTCTGTGCCTCAGTTTCCCCCCTTGCAAAATGGAGATTATCACAGCTCAGACTACAAACCTAAAATCGTTGGCACAGAGCAGCTATGATGAATCCTTTTGGATTAGTTGAGCTATACTGTGATTTTTGTCCATCGGAGATAGCAAACTTGGGGAAAAAAATGCCTAGAAAATGTGAGTGCACTCTTGCTGGTTCTCTTTCTCTCTTCCCATACCACTCCCAGCCTCTGCCTCCCCTCCCCAAGAAAATAAAATCAGCTTCTCTAAATATTGTTTCTCTCACATCAGCCCAGCAGGAGAGGGAGAAATCAAATTATAACCACTGAAATAACCATCAGCACTTAGTGCCAGAAGGGTGGGTGGAGACACAGGAACATTTTGCCTCAGGTTTCCAAATAAAATAAATCTATCTTTATTAAAATAAACAACTGCAAAAGAAGAAACAGAAAGAAAATCAATCAACTGCATTTGCAACAGAGAGATATCAAGTAATGAGTGCTCCATCCAGAGATACAGACGAGAGCTGCAAGTTCCAAACCCCCTCTATAATTTTCCTCTTTTGGAATAGGTTTTTTTACCCCCTCCTCTCTTGATTCTGAGATTTTTCTCCTGGATGTATGTTTTCTTGCTTATGAAAACATTCTAAGGAGTATTTTTTTTATGGGGACAACAGGCGAAGGAAAAGCAGAGCTATCCACCTGGTGCCCACCAGATAATTCCAGATAATCTCTGTGAAGGAGATCACACTGTTTTCAATCTGGCAATAATTTGGGCAGAACTTGCTGCCCTTTATATCTCTTCAAATCTTTGTAGATAAGAACAGATAAATACCAAGGTTGTCACTTCCAGATATCTTCTCTCCTGCAGGGATTATTTCAGGAAACAGCCTGTGCTATATGGAAATGCTGTTGCAGCCTTTCCGTACATCCCTGCGGCGCTCCCTGGTTTTTGGCTGGAGGATCTGTAACTTCAGGAACAGGCAAACCAACAAATTTCCTCTCTCTCTTCCAAACCCCAGCTGGCAGCCAACAGGATATTATCATGCAAGACCTACACCAGGGCTAAATTCCAACCAGCCTGCATTTGGAGACCATCTCTCTGCCTGTGTGAGCTCAGGAGGCAAAGCCAGAGATGTGGCAGCAACAGGGTCTGAGCAAGCCCAGAGCGTGAAGAGATCAGTGGTGGATGAATTTGGGGCATGTAGCTTCCAGGGGCTACTGCCCAAATTAGCCCTAGACTGACCTGTTCCAGCTAAGAACAGCCAGTCCCTTTAGGGAACGAAAGGAATGGTCTCAGGCATGCCAAGCCCAGGGATCCCACCATGTACAGCTGTGAGGAAGAAGCCACTGTGCATTTTGGAAGATGCCAGCTCAGCACCACACCCTCAGGTCCGCTCTGCAGCACTACAAGTAATTGTGTGTTCTCTGGTCCCGAGGAGATGGGGTGACTCCAGCTGCCAGCACCTCGGACTCCAGGCTTTGCCCCAGCTGGGGACGGCAGCGCGCTGGGCATCCCTGTCCCCCAAGCTTCCCACCGCACCTTTTCCCTGGAAAGCCTCCGCGCCTGCAGCAGCTTCTCCGCTAAGGGGTTAAGCAGCGTGGCGGAGCTGAGCGTTTTGCGGTCCTGCAGTGCCATCATGTGCTGCAGGTACGCACTGCACAATCACTGCCGGCTGCCACAGCCTGCACGGTCCGAGGAGGCAGAGGAAGCGGCGAGCAAAAAACCTCAGTGTCCCCGGAGGTGCCACGTCCCGGCTCCCGGCACTGACCGCCCAGCAGCGGGAGGTGCTGTGGCCACCAGTGCCACACGAGCGGGTGGCAGGGCAGCCCCGGGTCGCGATGCTCTGGGTGACCAAATATCGTAGCAAATGATGTCCTTCAGCACAGGGCTGAAATCAGTCCCTTATCCTACAGGGCTGTTGAAGACCACAGAGATCTCAGAGAGCAGTCAATAAGGATCTCTCAGTAGAAGGAGCCATTGGGTGGAAAATGGGGATTTTTCCCTCTATTTCACATGGAAAAATTCCCCATCCTGGAGATTTCCTAGCAGGCCCTTCTTGCTGCTTAATAACTCCTGCTCCAGCCATGGCAGGTCCCCACTCCTGTCATAGATTCATAGAATCATAAAATATCCCGAGCTGCAAGGGACTCATCAGGATCATTGAGTCCAACTCCTGGCCCTGCACAGACACCCCAACAATCCCACCCTATCCCTCAGAGCGTTGTCCAAACCCTCCTGGAGCTCTGGCAGCCTTGGGGCTGTGCCCACTGCCCTGGGGAGCCTGGT
>JAWMRA010000038.1:7548623-7588474 GCA_035584735.1 Pseudotriccus pelzelni
ACCACCCTCTGGGGGAAGAACCTTTCCCTGAGATCCAACCTGAGCCTGCCCTGACACAGCTCCAGCCATTCCCTGGGCGCTGTCCCTGGTCATAAGAGTGAAGAGAACAGTGCCTGTCCCTCTGCTGTCCCTCAGGAGAAAGCTTCAGACCCCAAAGAGGATCTGACTGAGGTCTGACCTCAGTTTCCGCTTCTCCAGGCTGCCCTCCAAACAAAACCCTTCTTCAATCCTCACGTTTTCTCCCATTTCTCTGCTGCCAGATTTCCATCCCAAAGCTTTGCTGATTCATCCTGCCCCCCACAGCTCTGGCCTTCTTTCCCCCCGAGCCCCAGACAAGCAGCAAGGTGAACAAGCAAGACTTGGAGCCTAACCAAGCCCTAGAAAATTCTGCGAGGCAAAAAACGTGCTATTACGTGTAAAAAAAATGAGCAACTGCAAGGGGAAAATGAGATAATGCAAGAAAACTCCAATTACTCAGGGCGCACTCCCTGGGCTGGGGTGAAATCCTGGGAGCTGATGAAACTAGCCCACTGAGGTGGGTGGGTGAGGGGGTTGTTTTAATGAGAAGTTGCTCTTTTAGGCTTTACTGCCGCATCCTCAGCCAGGTTATCTGGGAAGAAGAGGGCAGGGGGTGAAAGACCATCCCACTACATGCTCTGGGTGAGGTGGGCTGACAGTGTTCCCCTGGAGAAACTCAGCCAAAGCCCTTCCTCTGTCACAGAAAAATTTGGTTTTGCAGAAAATGTGACCTTTTTAATCCACCTAACAAGGAACTGGAAGTGTTATAATTAGCTTTGGTGATGCTCCCACCTCATCACCCAATATATTCCTGGTTCCCTCTCACACCACAGCTCTGCCTTCACTGCAACATGTGGCTTTGGTTGGCCACCTTCAGTTAGCACTTTTTAATGAAAAAAAAATAAAATAATAGGTATTTGGCAGAAAGCAGGTTCTTTGCAATCAAATAATTAAAAAACAGATCTGCCTCAACCAGATTCTGACAAAAATTTCTTCCCAGAGGAAATGTATGCCAGTGTAAGTGGATGAAAAAATTATTAGAGTGGAATCACAGTATTTTGCATTCATTTTATAGCAATCTAAATGACAGCAAAAACATAAGCAAAATTAGAGGTGTTCATACACTTACATTTCTTTCCTCTTTGCATTTCCACACCTTTCCTAGCCTGCTCCATCTGGAGGAAGATTTCCAGCCAAGCATGGTTGGCAAGGAGTCAAGGGCAGAGTGACACCCTCAGACCAGTGTCCAGGGCTGATTTTGGGTAGCAAGAGAGAATCTCTTTAACCTCATGCTCCTTGTTAGGGCTTTATGGAAAAG
Organism: Pseudotriccus pelzelni; assembly: GCA_035584735.1. Taxonomy (NCBI): domain Eukaryota; kingdom Metazoa; phylum Chordata; class Aves; order Passeriformes; family Tyrannidae; genus Pseudotriccus; species Pseudotriccus pelzelni. Next base: position 7,549,960 of record JAWMRA010000038.1, read on the forward strand.
CTTTGGGTGGTAGAGAGGACTCTGACATCGTCCATCCCACAGACACCGTTACCGTGTGCCAAAAACTTCCCACAGCCAACTATTCTCTCAGTCCCATTTCTACTCCAGCATATGTTTAATCACTCTGACAACGGTGGGATGCAACTGGTTTTGCTTAGATGCTCTCCTGATGTGGGTGTCTAGCTACTGATCAGCCCTGTCCCTTTTCCTTCCCCCACTTTGAGTCACAGCTCCCAGTTTTTTTGCTGGCAGTGGTGTCTATTTTAATAGACGGGAGAGCAATGCCTTTTCAGACTCACTGTGCTGCATTGCTGCTTTCTAATCACCCCCTCCATGCCCAAAAAGCCTGCAGCCAGTGGCATAGTGGGAAGAGGTGTGTTTTTCCAGGATCTTCCCATACCTGGAGAGTCAGCAGGCAGCCTCACTGCTCAGCATCCATTACTCCCTCGAGGGCCAAGCCTGTTGCAATGTTTTGGCCCAGAGGCAGAGAAAAACCAGCTTTGATTACAGATAAGCAGGACATTTTCCATTCAGAGCTTCCAAAGAGATATTAGCCAGGATCAGTGGAGCAAACTTCACTTTAAACACCATCTGCGGAAGACAGAGATCCAGAGTGAACAGGGGAAAGAGCTGTCTGACAGGAAAGTACTGTCCTTTGATTTCATCTTATCCCCGTGCCAAAGCAAACCAGCCCGTCGGAGCACAACAGAAACATCCTTCTGTGGTTTGGAGACTTTGGAGAGGGGCTGGGTGTGCCCTGGGCACACCCAGTTTGCCACCACCTACCAGCCCCCTGCGATGGGCACTGCTCTTAATCCCACTGACCCCTCTGGAAAGCAGGTTAAGCCCTTCCTGTACAAGCGGGAGCATTTGTTTTTCATATTTACACAGGGTATCTGCAGGAGGGCCAAAAGAAATCACCAGAGCAGAGCCTGAGGGCTGTGCCAGGTATCCCCTGGTAAATTGAGGTGGGCACTGTCGGTCTCTGCCATCCCACCAGCAGCAGCTCTGCCGGAGCCCTGGAGCCCCACACGCTGCCGGGGGAGAGGCAGAGGAGGAAGCACGAAGGCTTCCACACGAGAGCTGCCAGCCACCCACTGACGTCTGCCAACCTTCCCTGCGCTCCCCAAGCCCAGAGGAATGGTGTGGGTGTGGTCACGCCACCACCAACCATGAGACCGACTTAAAAATGATGAGCGGTGGCAAGTCGAAAAAATGTTCTCTTCCTCTCCGTTTCCCCCGGGGGTTTAGGAGGGTGTTGCAAGCCTGTAGAACTGAATTCCATGGCTGGAAGTTTGTATTTGCTTTAGTGAAACCTGGTGACTCTCGTGTAATTAATAGGTCCCAGTAATAGGACTTAGAAATTAATAAAACAAAACAAAACAAACAAAAAAAATCACAAACAAATATCACAGTATTTGTAATAAAGCCCACCAAAACAGGCTACAGTAACTCTTTGTTCAGGCAGTTTCCTTGTTTGTATTACAGGATTTAGTGAGGTGCCAGAGGAATGGATTTAAATTGACGTGGGAACAGGGATGTGATTTTTAAATTCTGCAATTCCTGTAACTTCAGCAGAGGGTCTTGCTTTCTGTGCAACCCCCTTTCTATTGCAGCTGCATCAGCTGAATTGGTGATTCCCACCAGCATCACCTTATGCATTTGCAAACAGACCATAATACAGGTCTCTGGCTCCCCTCCAAGCTCATAGCTGTAGGAACCAGAGGCAGAAGGTATCTGTGGGCACACTCAAGCTGACATACCCTGTGAAATCAGACTGTCCACTCAGACTTCCCAGTCCTGCTCTCCATTAGCCCAGGCATCTCTCTGCCTCTCCCTGTTTTGTGAGCCAAACATGTCCAAGGGATGGGAGGTGAAGAGAGAATGATTTTTCACTGTCTTTTTAATGCAAGAACTGGGAACATGGAGTTAAATTGGTAGGTAACATGCTGAAAACAAAATCACATATTCAGCTTCACACAAGAGAACTATGGGACTGTCTGAGTGAAGACTTTTGTGGATGCTCAAATCTTGCATAACTTTAAAAACTGACTAGGCAAGCTTGTGGAAGAAAGTTCCAGTCAGAGCTAGAAAACGCAAAGATCTCCCTGAGCTGCAGATTGCTGGAGGCTGCTGGAGAAATAGCACTTTATGATTGAACTATTCCTATACATGTCCCAAACCATGCACTGTGGGTCACTGCTGGAGACAGAAAACCTGGCTGGATGCACTTGTGCTCTGACCCAGCCTGGGCATTCTTTTTTCTTTTTGTACCAGTGTACAGCACTGAGGGAGGTAGATCCGTGCCACTGAGAAGCTGTTTTCCTGTTTCCTGGAAAAAAAAATAAATCTTCCTCTGAAGGCTGAGTTTTGTCAGGAATCAGTGGTGGAACCCTAGGATGGCAAGTCAAGGGTCCAGTGACTGAGCAGGAATATCCCCAAAACAACCTGCAGGGCTTTATGAATAGACAGCACTGTCAGGTAGCTCGGGTGGAAAAACACGTTCCTGCTATCGGCTCCAAAGGCTCAGCCTGGCAAAGAGTGTGACTGCAGATTGCGAGTGTCTGTTTCCTTTTCTTTGTTTCCTTGTTGTCTTTTTTAACCAATCTGCCAATTCATCATTAAGAAATTAAATATTTTATAGCTGCTGTGATGTTGATGACAGGTGCCAGATTGATCGGTTCTGGCAGAAGGAATTTGCTGCTCATTTCTTCCCTTTGCAGCAATAAGTTGTGTGCACAGGGGTAGAGGGAGGGAAGAGTGAAGTCTCCAAGCTGTCCAGATCTGACCCAATAAAGAGTTTAAAAATAGGTACAATCTGGAAACATATTGGTGCCAACAACAACAAAAAAAGCCCAGCCAGAGTGGCTGCATTTGCTCGTCCTCCACACAGCGGGTGGAAGGGGAGGGTCCTTGGCACGGCCAGCAGAGATGTCAAGGTTGCCCTGACTTACAGGACCCCCAGGACGTGGCTGTTTCAAACCAGCCACAGAGCTCCAAAAGGAATAATCATGCAATTAAGCCACTAGCTTTAGAGGCAGAGACCTTGAGCTCTGTTCTGGCCTCTGCCACTGACTTCCCATGTAGCCCTGGGTAACTCCTGAGCAAGTTAATACACCTGTCTTTTTGAGCCTGGCCTATTTCAGACCGTTTCTGCTTAAGAATGAGCTTATCTCCACATCACCTGGTGCATCAGATCAGCCAGTGTGGCCCTGCAGACCTCCCCTTCCCACAGGCAACCTGCCTGCTCTGCCCATAGCCCCATTCTGAACAGAACCCGTCTCATGTCCTGGGAGAAAGGCAACCAGGAAAACCTGTGCCCATCTTTGATTGCCTCCTCCTCCTCCTTCTTCTCCACTGCTTTTCCATAAGCCCAGTTCCCCTGGGGCAACCTGGTTTATGCAGCACTTGGCTGAGGAGACAGACGAGACACATTCCCAGAGATGACACTAACAAGATTTAGGATGTGACGAAGGCTTGCAATCGGTGGTGATAACTAGAGAATTACCCTGATAAATATTTGATATGATTTGGAGAGTAATAATAGATTTTTCTTGCCCACAATTTCCATCAGGAAGGAACAAGGGGAAAGAGCTGCTGAGAGGGGGGGTTGTAATTGTGGCATCCATCTTCCTGGCTGAGGTTACCTGTCCTTCACAACAGAACTGTGGGGAATAGGGCAGGGGGGGACGTGGAAGGGCAGAAGGTAACAGGGCATCCCTCAGCCCCACCACATTCCAAGGTCTGCTGGCAGGTCTGCAGCTCTGGGGGGATTGAGTGTGTGATTTTGTGCGTGTGTGTGTGTGTGACAAGTCAAACTGAAAAACGGAGGGAGGAAAAGAAAGCGAGGCCAGAGAAAGAAACTAGGGTGGAAAAACCCAGGGTAGCAATGGAAAAATGTCTGGGCTGGTGATGGGAAGGGAGAGTTGGGATACAAAGAGAGCTGTTGGATGTGAAAGGATATGAGGGCTGGCTGCTGCTGCAAAAGCAGAGTGACCTGCAAACCATCTCAGGTGAATGTGCACAGGCAGTTCAGCTGTAACTGCAGTGCCAGGAAGGATCTGTGCCTCTGTTAGTCACCCCTGCTCTCAGGCTGCAGAGAAACCTGATCACCTGTAAACTGCACCTTTTCTCCAATGACAGCACCCCAACAGCACCGAATCCCAATAGGATTTCAGCTCACCAGAGCCAAGATATATTGCTAATGTTCAGCTCAGAGCAGCAGATATCTCTGTTGAAGGTCAGAGCAGCAAGTGACACAAAATAAAGGCTCTAATAGTGTGAAAGCAAATTTCCCCCTTCTCCCACTGCCATGGGGTGGTCTCAGAGACCCCACAGCTTTTGCTGTCACTGGGTATCAGGGGCAGCAGGACAGCAGTGTTGTCCTGGTGTCACAGGTTCCCAGCACACCCTCAGCACAGGCCAGTAACTGGCACAAAAAGGTTCAGTTTCCACCTTGCTACAACCTCCACAAAACTGTGTTTAAGACCGTAAGTAAGTTTTGATTTCTGAGGAATCACATTTCCTCGCACTGACCTTCATTCAACAGGACAACCCTGCCAGGGTTAAGGATCCAGTTTAAGATCTGGGACACCCATCCCAACGAGACCCTCTCCTGGCTCTGCCAGCAGCTTGACTGTGACAAACAATGCAAGTAATTTCATCCCTCCATGCTTTCATTTTTTTTCCTGTGCTTCCTCTGCTGATGTAGCTGTCCCCTTCAGAGCAGAGGTTTGACAGTGCCTAGCACAGTGGCACCTGGATCTTCAGTTTCCAACAGGATATATAAATCAGTGTGTCCTGATTTCCAGAGAATCTGTCACTGGTGGAAGCAGCAGAAGCTACCTGCCTCTGAAACACTGGGTTTCCTTTAGCTTTGGTGCCCAATTTGAGGCCTCTGACAGGAAGTGTTCACCTCATTCTTTATTCCTGTCCTTATTTTGCACTCAAGTCATTACTCAGGCTGCATTCAGTGGCATCAGCTAAAGGAGATTTTCAGATAATGAAGGCAAAGTATGTGAGAACAAAGATCACAGCAAGGAAAGTGGTTCTTTGGCATGTTCACATAACAGCTACTCCGTCAGGTGGAACATGACAGTTATTGTAGGAATCTCTTCATAAACCCTAATACACACTCAATTATATACTCTTAAAATTTCTTTTTTGTTCCATGTCATTCATCCAGAGGAGTGTCAGATGGAAAAAGGCAATAATCCACAGAGAAACTAATTCATTTCATCCCATTCTCAGGGATAGTTATTAATAGCAGAGCTGCTGGCTAATTGTACGTCCCATTACAGGAGATCAATCAAATACAGAAGAGCTTGAAAACAACTTTGTGTCATTTCGCACAGAACTGTTCAGTCAGGGCTACACTCGTGTCCTTGCTGGAATCATACAACCTTTTGTGAGGGTTGGGATTTGCTGTCCTGGAAGAACTGCTTCCCTCCCTGAGGGCACATCCAGCTCTGCTCTGTCTGCACAAGCCAGGTTATCCTTTTGGACTGCAGTGTAGACACAATCTGAGGGGGTGGTAATATTGATAGTCACAGCCTTCATGTCTTCCTTACTAAAAGATAATAGGAAGAATAATCCAAAGGAATTTTCCTCTGCAAGAGGCTGTGGACAACGTGGTTGTCTCTTCCACAAGTCAACAGCAGGAGGAAAGGGAATGCATAGCATGTTACAAACAAAACTAAACTAGATTTATCTGCTATTGATAAATCACCCATCTTTGATTTAGGACCACATGAAGTTCCTAGGCAGGGGTAGGGATCTTATTGCATGAGACACACATACAAATAAAGACTTAAGCTCTTTAAGCAGACACTTTTTTAATATCTAAATAGTAACTCCACAATGAAATCAGTGAGAGGAGCCACATCAAAGACAAGCTCCATTTCCACGTCTCATCTGTGTTGCCAAATCCCAATCCAGGTTCCATCATTTCCAGCTCCCAGCAGTCTTCACAGGCTCTTGAAGTGAACAACAACTTCCATCATCACACTGTAAAGGTTAATCTCCCCTTCAAGCAATCATCTTCATAAGAATGACGAGTTTAATTTAAGGGATAGTTCCTAGACAATAAACCTACAACTTACACTGCTATGCTGAAGAGGAAATTAGACAAACAAGGCTCTGTCTTCAATGATGGATTCATTCAAACCTGGAGAGCTGGAGTTGAAAGAAAAATTCAGTAAAGCCCTCTTGATTTTTTGCTTTTCTGCCCATTAAATTGTCACCAGATGCCTTAATTAGATATTGTTATTAACAAGAATGTAACACACACATTAAACCTACTCTATGCTTCATCTCATTTAGCCAGTAAGGTAATTTTACCCATGTGTCCTCTCTAGAGGGCAGGGGATCTGCTTTATCTATTCTCCTCACCTCTGGAACAGCTCTGGATCTGGGTCCCAATTCTGCTGTGCATCTGAGCACGAGCCTTGCTCTAAATCTGTGGGGTGGACACAAGCGTTTCACTGAGTTCAGACAGTTAGCAAAGAATTTCATGTCTCACCCTGAAAGCAAGACATCCAAAAATCACATGGAAAATGTGGCTGCTAGGACCCTGGCCAAGAGATTTTTCTTTTTTTTTCTTTTCTGAGCCATACACCTGCAGCCTGTTTTTGCAATTCTGATACAGGAGGAAGATAATTCTTACCCAGTCACAGAGAGAGATGTATACAGGTTCTGAAGAGCAAATACAATTTAACTTTTGCCTTCATATCAAGTAAATATGTTAGCAGAGCATCTTTTTGAGAGGAGCAGTGCTGTGCATCACCTGCAAGTTCAGTTCTGACCCAGTAGTGGCCTCATACAGGGCACTTAACAGCAGGCAGCTAAACCTGTCCCTTCTGCTCTGTAGCCTTTTGCCTGGGTCACCTGTGTACAGGATGGATAATAAGACTGGATAGTCCAGGTGGAGAGATCAGAAATGGCTCCATTTGTTACCTCTCCTGTGTGGGGGAAGGACTCTCTAAGCACCAGGCAGGGTAAAGTCAGACTCTTGGAGCATGATTAGAAAATGTGTCAAATGGTCTCACAGAGTGCAGAGTCACAGAATATCCTGAGTTGGAAGGGACCTACAAAGATTACCCAGTCCAGCTCCTGGCCCTGCACAGGACACCCCAAACAATCTCACCCTGTCCCTGGGAGTGTTGTCCAAATGCTTGCTGAGCTCTGGCAGCCTTTGAGCCATGACCACTGCCCTGGGGAGCCTGTTCAGTACCCAACCACCCTCTGGTGGATATTTCCAAATATCCAGCCTAAACCTCCCCTGTCACAGCTCCATCCATTCCCTTCGGCCCTGTCACCAGCCACAGAGATCAGAGATGGGAGCTGCCCTTTGTGAGGAAGCTGCAAACCCCAATGAGATCTGACCTCAGACTCCTCTTCTCCAGGCTGAACAAAGCAAATGACCTCAGCTGCTACTTACACGGCCCCTCCAGACCTTTCACCACCTCTCTGTCCCTCCTTTGGACATTCTCCAACAGCTTTAGTCCTTTCTTATATTGTGATGCCCAAAACTGTCCCCAGGACTCAAGGTGAGGCCACCCCAGGTCAGAGCAGAGCAGGACAATCCCCTCCCTCGCCCAGCCAGCGATGCTGGGCCTGATGATCCGCAGGAGACATTCACCCCTCGGGCTGTCAGGGCACTGCTGACTCATATTCCCTCAGGATCAGAGAAGCATCGTGCAAATAGAAGGAGAAGGGTTGGCTGAATGCTGGTTCAAGCACTGCAGCCCCACTGAAGTAGCTGGCTGTAAACCAGCTCCGAGCAGCTGAGGAGCTGTCCATGAGTGTGCTCGTGTTTGGGAGACTTGTAGGTTTTGCCACAAAAACAGACTCCTAGAGAGGCTGCCAGCTGCCCTCCTGCCCTGGCCTTTCTCAGCAGAGCCACTGCCATCTGTTCAAGCTTTGAAAAGGTCGTGGTGCCACAGCCCTCAAGTGCTGAGCACTGACCTTTCCTGAAGGGGACAAATACTGACACTCAGAGTTTCACCAACCGCCTGCCAACACGGAGATCCCACAGGAAGGGCAGAAGAGCTTGACACAGCCAGCGAGAGAAACCCTGGCACTCTACATATGCATCTGAAAGAGGACTTGTGCCATAGCAGAGCCATCTTCCCCTTACAGCTGGCTGGGCAAGGAGAGGGGCAGGGGAAGAACTTGGTAACACAGAAGCCATCAGGAAACTACCTGTGTCCCCACCTCTGATGGACTGGGACAAGGATGCTCCTGTCATTCAGGCACAGGGAGCAGATAACCCAAAACTCATGTCATGTTGATTCAAGCACCAAATGCTAAAATCTCCTGAATGCTTTTTACAGCTGTAAATATTGACTTTGGACCACTCTTACTGCCTGTGCCCGCTCTGACAAATACAGATTACAGCATTTTTTAGGAGGTATGGCACAGGTGGATCCAGGAGAGTGTGTGAGCCACGCTGTGGACATCAGATCATCAGCTGGGGCAACTGGCCAGGCATGAGAACACAGCATAGGAGCAAAGGTGCCACTTGCTGCTCTAACTGCTTGTCCACATCCCCTCTGAAGCTAAATCATCACTCCCAATCCCAGTCCTGCCCATCAGACTCTCTCCTGTGCTGTGCATGAAAATAACTCAGGCTGAAAGAGCGAGGAGCTGCAGATAGGGAAAGTAAGTGACAATTATGATTTATCCGAGTTCCCAACATACAGGGGAGCACATACATCAAAAGGACAAGCTTCCCCTGCATGTAGGTTAAAGAGATGGGGCAGACAGACAGGCAGACCCATGTCCAAGGCATGATGCAGTCCTCAATCCCCTCACATACAGGAGAGGTAGCATTTTTTAATAGGCAAAACATTACTGACAGTCCGTAAACCACAGCTCCTGCTTCTTCCTTCCTCAGGGCCCAACAGGTTCTCCAGTGGCTGGCACAGGCTGATGTAACCAACACAGCAGGGGAGAAAAACTTTGCAAGAATTTCCTTAAACAGCTTTCTCCCCGTGATACCAGCATCTACATGTAATTACAGCATGAGTTCTGCTCAGCCAAAGCTGAGAAGAAAAACCTGCAGGCTCACCAAAGCCTTCCCCTCTCTCCCTCCCAGCCCCATCCAGGGACATATCACCTTGATTGCTCAAATCTGACTGTTTCCCAATCTTCTTTCGTCTCACATTGACCTCCCAGCATGGCAGGAAGCAATAATCAAAGCTGTGACACGTGTGATAGCCCTGTGCCAGGCAAGGCATTAACAGTTCCTTTAGATTTAAGCCCAGTTCATACCCACCCGGTAAATAGCCTTCCCAGCGAGCTCCTCAAATCCATAGTCAGTTCATCAGAAAGCACTTGTCCCAGTTTCACAAACGGCCTGAAAATGAGGCAAATAGAAAGCAAAAGAAAAGAGCTTATTCTAGTTAAAATGACTCTAATACAGGAGCAACAGACAGGAGGGGAAAACACGCACTGCGCAAATTGTATCAGCACACCAGGTTCCAAATTCCAGCTTACACACTTTAGGCAGCTTTAGACAGCAAAATACAGAGGGGATTGTCTCATATGTTGATGTAAGGAAGGAAAAAATGTGGCATGAAGTGCTAACACAGAGCAGCAGAAGTGGGATAGCACAGGATAGCAAGCAGATCACCAGGACCCTGGACAGATAGTTTGTGTTCTTACACTGTGCTAACTCCTCTCCTGACCTGTTTTTCCTGATTTTGTCACCTGTTCTGGCTACATTAGACTTGAGATTTTCCTATGTGTGCTGCAATCATCACTTCAGTTTCCCACGCAGATGTTCTGACTCTGTCAGGAGCCTGAAGTGATTCTCAGGAGCGTGAGGAATGAGAAAGCTGTTTAGAGTACTAGGAAAAGCTCAAGGGAAAAGAGCCCTGCCTGGGAGCACAGCAATGTCAGGGCTCCTCCTGCCTAGCAGGGCCAATCCTGGTCATTGCAGGTGTAAAAGGAAAACCTCAGACTTCAATACCTCCTCTTTTGTCCCCGGGTCTTCCACCAGCAGGCAGGGAGCCATTTCTCCTGACCCTGGTCTGACTTGTATTATTGCTTCAGGAGCTGCATTCCACCATCTCATGGAGCCATTTTACCTCTGTGGAACTTCTCCCCTGTCAACCTGTATTTTACCGAATTAAACGTTCTGTTCCTGTCTCTTCTGTTCTCCTCTCTGTGCTCTGTTTTCCATCTTCCATATCATCTTCCAGCCTTCCTCTGCATTCATAACAGGTTAAGCTTCCATCTTGACCTTAAGAAGCCAGACGCGGTCAATGACATCATTTTTTTTTCTATATGTGCTGAAATACCCCTCCTGACACATCCAAGAATAGCATTTGACTTTCTTTACCTGCCTGCTCAGTCATTCTGCAGTCACTTGGACCACACAGCCCTTGACCATTTGCAGCTCATCATCTCTTATATTATATCTCAGGCTACCACAAGTCTTCACATTCATGCCCTGTCATCTCAAACTTTTTGTTTTCCCTCTCATTTCCATTATTCTGATTCTCAAGGTCACTTAGTTCTTTCAGACTTGTATTCTCATTCTTCTCTGCATCGTCAAAACTTCCAGTTCTGTGTCACTGGACGATTTTAGCCTCAGGATCCTGCTTTCATTGCCAAGATCATCCGCAAGAAGAAAAGATCAGTTCCCAAACTGTTCTGTGAGAAACTCTTTTGGTAAATTCCCTCCAGAGGGTTGCACCTCACCTTATAGTTTACTAATCCTCCTCTCCTCCAGCTTCACTAATAATTTCCCACATGGCACCCATCAGATACCTAACTGAAGTCTAGATAAAGGAGATCAGCAGCATTCCTTTGTCTAGAAAATCAGGTATCTTATCAAAACAAAGCTATCATGTTCGTCTGACACAATCTACATTTCGTAAACCCATGTTGCATCTTATCTCATTTCCCTGTTATCTCTGTGTATTTAATTGTTCTTTCCTTCAAAATTCACTTTGAAATCTCCAGTCAAGGTTAGACTGAGAGGCTTGGAGTTAACTGGGTGACTTTTTCTCTGCACCTTCCTACTCCTACTGTTCTCTGCTCATGTGGCATTATGAGACAAGGCATTATTCAACACATTTTCTGTGTAAATATTACACTTTAATATGCTGATTCTTTCTGACCTGTGGCTCCATGGAACTCAGTTCAGGTGCAGTCCAGTGTTAGAGCCTGGTTGGGGACGTAATCCAGGGGAAAGGAGTTGCCTGTGTAATCCCAGGGGTGTGGTGGGATGTGATGGACAGAGGTCTGTGGGGTCTGGGCTGTGCTGGGATTCGTCATAAAAGTGAATAGAAAGGAGGCTGGCTTTATGCAAAGAGGGTATTAACAAGGTGAGACCAGGCTGGTTGGTTTGTGAGCAGCTTTAAAAATGTGAGACTTACAGCGATAGTTGTCAAAGCACTGCTTGCAAAGTTCCCCACCACAAGCAACTGCCAGAGCTTCAATGTTAATTGGACAGATTGTCTCTGGTTTTGAAGGGAAAGCTGTGATTAATGAAACAACTGTTAACAAGGCTGGAGCAAAGCAGGCCCTTCACCTTCCTTCTTTTGAGAGGTGGTAAACAGCAACTGGCTTTGGCTGCCTTTAAGAAGCAGCTGACTGAGAGCCCTCCTTAAAAGCGATGCCAAAACCAGGCTGCAGAGACAAATTCGAGGAACTGAGACAGGACAGTGCTTCACACCTCCAGTAGGAGGAAGAACATCCACAGCCTCTTCTGTAGTTGAATTCCTGGGCAAATTTTCCTTGGTTTGTCTGAGATTCAGAACTGACTAGAAAACACAGTCCTGGACCTGTGGTCTTTCGCACTCTGTGACTTTGCACAGGTCTAACGTGGGCACAGTTTGCTCTCCTAATTCACAAGTGGCTTTTATGTTTATACAGGTTGCTGTGTTCCATATTTACACTCACACAATTGGTCAGAGGAGTAAGTATAGTTCCTCCTTGGATATAAAAGCTGAAGAGAATGAGTGCCTTTTTAGTCTTTCTTTATCATTATCTTTCCTTATCCGTGGCCCTTGATCTCTGCCTTCCAACCCTCTGCTGCTAACACCATCTCTGAATTTCAGATCTGCTTCCTAAGAATGTCTGAAGATGCCCATCACAGAACAAAAAGCTTAAACAAGACAGGACCTTCACCCTCTGCTACACACCCTTCCCTCCCATCTAGGAACATGGTGTCTTAACACACAGAGGCTAAAATATTTCCTGTTGGTTTCAGAGGGAAAGTACATGATCGTGCACAGGAGTATACAGCTCTCCTTTGACTTTTTTCTCCAAATTACCTTTTGCTGAAGGAAAATGTTGGAGCATTTGGTTCCTGAGCCCTACCAGAGTCTCCCTGCTTCCCCAGTGAATTCAGTGGGGCATCTCTACGGAACCATCCAGCCCCATTACCAGCACCAAGCTCTTAGTCTTCCTCTCACTGTAGTCAGCAGCACACCAGGCTGAATTCAAGGGGACAAAGATCAGGCCTCAAAAGCCTGCCCTGAGCAGTGAACTGAGAGTTCTCCCCCCTTTCACGAGGTGCTCGCACTCTGAGGTCTCTGGTCATTACTCTCCTTGCTGCCTCATTACCAGAATGTGCCATTAAAGTTTTGCTCACTTGAAAATGATCTCTTATTATCTCTCCATGGAAATTGCCCCGGCAACAAGCTTCCTTCAATATCTATCAAGCCAAAGAAAGCCATTAGAGAAATTACAGCGAGCTGCATGGATGCTCACACCCCTTCCCTGGCTGGTGGGATCCCCTGGCACTCCACTGCCACACGCTGCTCTGGCTCCATCAGGAGGCCAGTGGAAGAGCAGCCAAGTGAGGATGGGGTGGAGGAAACCTGCAGCCCAAGTCAAATGTGGCACCCTTTGAGGCAAGACTGTTTCCCCCTCCCTCCCCCCCCAAAAAAAAAGGTGATGTGCTGGGAGTCTGGGTCTCTGTGCCAGAGTACTAGGAAAAACTCGAGGGAAAAGAGACCTGCCTGGGAGCACAGCAATGTCAGGGCTCCTCCTGGCTGGCAGGGCCAATCCTTGTCACTCTAGGTGTAAAAGGAAAACCTCAGACTTCAGTACCTCCTCTTTTGTCCCTGGATCTTCCACCAGCAGGCAGGGAGCCGTTTCTCCTGACCCTGGTCTGACTTGTACCCATGCCCCAGTTGCTTCAGGAGCTGCACCCCCTCAACTTACAGAGCTTCTCTGGAACTTCTCCCATGTCAGTTAACAGCTAAAGAAGAGGGAAATGGTATGGACTACCTATACAAAGATGAGTAAAGTTTCCCAAATAATCCTCTCTGGTTGCTTTCTTTAAGGAGCGTCTCTCATGAAGTGCCCGGAGAGTCTCCTTTCTTCATTCTGGATGTGCACGGTGCTGTTTGTCTGGTTTCATTGCACAAGGCTGCCTTTTCCAGTCCATGAATGCAAGAGGCAAGTCAAGGGCATGATTCATTTCACGTGCTCTGGACACCAGCACAGGATGAATTGCACCCCAGAAGTATCTGTTTCTCTCCCCTGTCTACAAAAGAAGAGCAAATAGCTCACTGCTATAGGTATCCGTGTTGCCAGACAAAGCAAATTCTCGGAGTATCATTTCTAGAGGTGTCAAAGCGTTTGGATTAGGAACCTTGGGGGGAAAAAAAAAAAAGTAACATCAAGTGATTAACCCTTTCCAAAATACAACCCAAATCTGTGCGGAGTGAGGACCTCCTCTCATATCTGGTTGCCCGACAGGGAAGTATCAGGCTTCATCAGACTACCTGAGGCTGTCTTTGATATTTAAAATGTTACAAAACCCTCTGAATTCACATGGGGTGGCAGCAGACAAGGTCCCAGGTCCTTCTTTATTCTGTGCTCCCTCCCATGACTCCGAGTCACAGTGAAGGCACATGGTTATTATTTTTATTTCTATTCCTCTCCCTCAGCAAAATAACAGCACTGCCCTGTCTGCCACCTTTGACAACAGCAAAAGTCTAAAACACTCAAGGCATTTTCAGAGAAGAAAAAAACCACAAAAACTAGAAACAAACTGTGGGAGCAGGGCCCTGCTCTGCCCTTTCCATCACCAAACTCTGCAGGTTGCATTTCCGCACCGGAGGAAAGGTTTGATTTGCTACTCGCAGCCCTGAAAATGAAGAAATGAAACAAAAAAAAAATTGGGACACATCTTCATTGCCAGTCAGAGGTCTGTCTGCAGTGGGATTTTTAGGCTGGGAGCTGCATTACAGCAAGCCGTAAGTGGGATGTGTCTCCACCAGCAGGGTTACAGTTTGCCTTTAGCTGAGACATGCGAGAAGGGAGGGTGGCACGAGGTTATCTCCCAGGCTAGTGGCAGGCAGGGATCATTATGCTGGAAGCACAGACTGATCCCCAAGGGTGTTGCATGTTGGATATCTGCTTTCCTCTGCTCAGTGTTGCAGTTCCTTCCCGTGCCACGCAGCTCCTGCTGCAGGCGTATCCTCCTGCCTCTCTCCAGCCTCATGCCATGAAGGCTTGTGCCTCCCTTGAAATGATTTGAACTTCCCTGTCCCTTTTACCACCACCTGGTGCAATTACAAGGCCACAGAGCTCTGCATTAAGCAAGGGCTAGTGTGTATCAGTCAGAACAACTGGCTCCAGGGAGATCTTTGCATCCTGCCTGTTGTTTTTCTGGATCTTATCCTGACTCCATTGTCATCCCTACTGGACATTCACTCTGGTACCCACAGCCACCCCTGAACTGGAGCAGCTGCTCTGCTTGGTGATGGATCCCAGCATTCAACCCAGGTCCTCAAGGGCTGTAATTATGTCACTGAAGTAGCTCAAATTCCATGACCCTCCTTAATCCATTTGCACAGCTCCCCTTGCCACAATGCCTGGGCACGGTGATGTTATGGCTTAGCCCAGGAGAGGAGGGAGAGGGAGAGAGAGTGAGAAAAGGGAAGACTGAAGGAGGAAAAGGAGATTTAGAAACAAAGTGAAAGCGATACCAGTATTGAAAAGCAGATGGGAGAGAAAAGCAAACCATGTGCAGGTGTCATGTTCTTGGTCACATCTGGTAGGGGACAGCAGGTTTTTTGATAGAGCTTTTCAGAGCCTGCCTGGAGTGCAGGTCTCTCTTGGGGAACTGGAGCTGGAATGGAAGGTGTATGCAGGGGGAGCGCTGGGAAAACATGTTTGCATTTATCCACACAGAAGGTTCATGGCCCCAAAAAATTTCTTCTTGCTTGTTTCCCTTGTCACTGAAATGAGTTCATTAAAAAAAAAAGGAAAGAAGAAAAGAAGAAAAAAAAGAAGGCTAATCTCATGGAAGAAGGGACACATTTTGCTAAGCACAAACCAGAAAGAGGGTCTCTGGAGGCTCAAGCAGTGTTTGTGGGACTTGGTTTGGACTTCACAACCTGCTCAGCTGCAGCAAAGAGATGTGGCCCGAGATTTTTGTGAGCTGACTTGGTCATAAACCGGCCAATTAAGCCTGAGACTCCCAGGAGAGGATTTCATTTATTTCAGCTGGGCCCCATATGTGCTCTCTTTCTCCAGCTGGCCAGCAGCCAGGTCTGCCAGAGCAGCCTTGGTGTTCCCTGTACCTGGAGAGCCTTGTAAGCACTCTGGTGGTTTCCACTTACACTCTCTAATGGAGCTGGAAGTCAGGACTCCTGGGCTCCTTTCCTGCCTCTATCTCCGCCTTGAGGTATGACTTCAAATAAATCATTTCCTTCCCTGTGCTTGCCATCTGTGAAACACAGCTAATGGTGCTCTGCTGCCTTTTAAGATCGCTCTGAGATTCTCTGCAGTCGCAGGGCAGTGTCATTGTAGAGATTGGGCTGCATTTCCCCCTTCCAAAAGGCTTTTAGGAGATCTGATAGTGGCAAAGTTGAGACAGAGCAGTGGCCAGAGGGTACAGGATATGACAGATCTGAGATAAGCAAATATTGTAATATCCAAGGAAGAGTGTGATGAACAAAAGGAAAGATCCACCTTGTTTAATATTATATCAGGAATAGCCTTTTCAATGTGTTATTCACCAACAAGGGGATGGGTCTGCTTCCTGAAACCTGTTGGCTCTGATACTCCAAAGTGGTGAAACATCCAGGGTAGTCCCTGGGCTCTTGTAAAGTTAATCTAGCAACATATTCAACTTAAACTAAGTCTTTACTGATTGGATCACCTTGGATCATCAAAACTATGATAGAAAAGGGGCTTTCAAATGTTTCTCCAGGCTTGAGGATATTAGAGAACAGCCACAGGACAACTTGACTGCTTCAGGGGACAAAAGGAAACTTGATCTTTGGGAGTTTGGATTCAAATTTTCATTATCAGGTGAAGAGCTTCTGCTCGTGTCTCCCAAAAGTTGAAGAAAATATTTGGCCAAACCCAGCATGGATATACTTAGACCTTAGTGCAGTGTGCTCTGGGTCATTTCACACTGGGGAAGATGTCAATGTTTAATTGAGATTGAAAAATTGAAGGGAAACAAAAGTAACTAAAGACCTAAATGGGGTTTGTCTATGACTACCCCATGTGGCAGGAACTCTCAGAAGGTACTTAGCCTGGGGAGGAATGTTAATGGCAGGAGTATTTTAGAATTATGAGAGTCTTAGTGAAAAGGAATTTATTGCTCTTCTTGCCTTAGAATCATAATATGGAAACTGTGGTCTTATTCGATTAGATTAATGGTTAGGCAAATTTAATACAGGTCAAAAGAAAAAGAACCCACCAGAGCTGATGTACTGTGCAGTCAGTTCATGTAATTCACTGCTGCAGGGGGTCAGAGAGTGATGTGCTGTAGCTGGAGTTAAGAAAGAGCTCTGTAATTTTACAGCCATTAAGAGCATGTCATTATACCTGTGAATGGGGGAATGGAAATCTCAAACTTCAGAATGCACAGAAAGAATAGCCTTAGGAAAGAAATTTCTCCATCTTCTCCCATCACCTTTCACACTCCTGGGAGTCGTATTAGGCTGGGTTATTGCCATTACCCCTGGAATTGCCTGCTGGCAGCCACCATAAGGTGTGCAGGTGTTCAGCAGTGCCGTGGGACACCAGGGCAGAACTTCAGTTTACTGAACAACACCGAGTTTTCTTGCAGGCTCTGAGGCCACACTTCTTCATTGGTTTAAGGAAATCCCTGCTCCCTGCAGCCTGTACAGCCTTTCACCCTCTAGATTTTCACAGATCCATGAGACAGATGAGCTGGGAAATCTGGAGCTCCTTTCACAGCTTGCTTTTTCCCAGGGAGAACCACGGCTTTTCCTTCCCAATGCCGTGCCCCTGATGTCTGCACAAGCAGCTCCTCATGTTTGGGTGAGGAAGGCCATGACAGGAGGGCACATTGAGTACAGGAAAGATGTTGTGTATGTGGCACACATAGAGAGGAAATAGGGCACTTTGTTGGGTATCTCCATCTCCCTTGGTTTATGTTTCATCTGCACCTCCAGGTGCTAAGCTGCACCTTTTCTCCAGCAGCTAAATGGAGACATTCCTAAGAATGTCACATTCCTACGAATGTCACAGTCCTAAGAATTAGACACACGTGGGAATTCAGTGCCTTTCCCACCTGCCTTTACATTCAAAAATTGAATTAATCTGCATTTAAACAGGCATTGTTTTCTGTATTGTGCGAGCAACTGGGGAATAGATTCATGTTTTAGTCAGGTTCTAATTTGGTGGAGAATTAAAGTCTCATAAATAAGGCACAGTATTTATTCAGCATGTTGTTGAAGACATCCATCCTGTAGCTCCAATACAATCCTTTCTCTTTTTACAAGCAATGCAGTGAAATGCAAAATATTTTGTATGCCATGAGCACACAGAACTCATGGTCCAAATGCTCAGTGGGTTCAAACTGGCACAGATGAATGGCTGGCAATTCAAATGCATCCTCTGAGATGTCAGAGCTGCCCTTGCTTTGCTCTCACGTCTCCCTAACATCGCTCCCAACCTGTGCAGCCACACTTGCATCTCCCTACAGCTTCCTGTCTCCATGAGGAAGCCTTTGCCAGCATGATGGATGTGGGAAAGGGGCTCACAGTAGTGCGGGGTGAGTTATTTCCTGCCCCGCGTGGCTGAAAGCTTGCTGTGCCATCCTACTGCCTGTATTTGTGGGGAAACCCTGTTGGATGCCAAGTAGTGGAGATGTGCTGGACACCATTTCCCAGGTGAGAGATTAGCCTTCAAGCCACCAGAAAGGCCTTAGACAGCAGTAGCCAGCTCAGGACCTGAAGTAAAATGTCCTTTATCCATCCCCACGGCTCATATGTCCTTTCTTGCTTCCCCAGATTTTGTGGCTCTGCTGGGATTTCCAGAGGAACACACACCTCTCTGCTGTCAGATGTTGGACTCTTCCACCAGCGTCCCAGGGTCCAAATGGCCTTTCTCCAGCTCAACTAATCTGTCACTGCTGAATCTGTCAGCTGGCAGATAATGTACGTGCTGGGGCTCTGGGTGGGCAGGGAGGAATGGCACAGACCCAGGATTTACAACACACGCCTCGGGGAAGGGGGGTTAAAGCTGCAAATGTGATGCTTTTCCCTCCCCATTTCTAGCAGGCTCCCAGCCCATTTCAGAGGGAGTAGGCCACGGGAGGCTGATGGTTTTGTAGAAGCTGATGCTGAATTAATCCCAAATTTTCACCGTCTCCATGCAAAATCCCCCTGCCCTCCTAGCAACCTGCACAGCCAACACCTGACAGCAAGTGAAAAGCAGGGTGTGTGGGACAAAACCAGCTTTTCAGGAGTGTAAGTCCTGCTCTCCTGGGTTGATTTAGACAGATTTTGCTCCCAGTGCCTGCTGCTGTGGATGAGCAGATCTGCAGCCATGGCGTCCCCTTGTTGGACTGATCCAGAGCTGTAAACCCACGAGCTGTGCTTGTGTGCACCCCAGGGTCCCCAGCCAAACCCTGTCTGCACAGCACAGAGGAGCTGCCAGACTGGACCCTGCATGGCAGGAGCCCAAGCTGGCCCCGCTTCAGCTGGAGACCCTCCACTGCTGACAGGCCGTGCTAAGGCTTTGTTTCACAGCTTGTGCCTCCCTGCCAGTGCCTGGGTGACTCTGGACTCTACATGGCAACCAACCCTCAGACCTTCAGCCTCTGGTTAAATAAAGCTCCTCATAATTAATCATCTCCAAAAGCCCTGCCCCTTCACACAGAGGCCATCGTGCCCTCCCTGCACTTTACGAACACGTGGGTCAGGCACCAGGCAGGACTTCCAGTAAAACATATTCAAAATGATGCTGTGTCAAGTAATTATCATGATCCCTGACTCAAAGATCATAAAGTGGACTCACAAAGCAGTCAAGCTCTTTGTATCTGTGGTAGGATAAATCTGAGCTCTTCCAAACCAGTTCAGTCACCTGAATCGTAGAATCACAGACAGGTCTGGGTTGGAAGGGAACTAAAGGTGATCTCATTCCAGCTGCCTGCCATGTGCAGGGACACCTTCCACTAGACCATGTAGTTCAAAGCCTCATCCAACCTGGCCTTGGTCATGTCCCACACCCAGATGCAAGGGCCCACGCTTCCAGAAAATCCATGAGCTTTTCTGGCTGTGCCTCAGAGCAAGCACTGCCTAGAGTATAGGGCAGGACAGCTGGAAAGCCTGACATGGAGCTGATGAGCCAAAAAACACAGCCCCAGTGGAAGCACCACATTGTCCGGGTGGACCCTGCCTTTGTCAGGCACAGCAACTGCACAGAGCTGTGACAGCTCCTGTGGCACCAGCTGAGCTACTGTTTCAGCTGGACACTTATCACCAAGAAAACAATAAACACTTAGAAGGAGGGTACATCACCATTTGAGGCTGTGGTGGCTTTCAAAACATGCTCTGTTACCCCACCAAAGGAGCAGATGTTTCTACTTGATGCTCTTGTGAAGCCAGAGAGGCAGAATGCCGCTGCATTATTTCTGGTGACACGGAAAGTAAATAGTAATTTTACCACTCACTCTGCTCTCAGGTCCTTTCTAAAGACTTGGGACCTGACAACACCTCCCTGAGACTGACAGCAACAGGGAATTGCTCCATGACAGCCTGGTTGCTGTAAAACTGGCCTGAAGACTTGTGCCTTCTGTGGTGGCCCCAAAAGCTGACAACCCTTGTGTCTGGATTGGAGGACAAGAGGTTTTGCTGGTCTGCACTTGCAGACCTATTGAAGATTTTGTAATTACAGATTTTCCTGCCCTTTACACTGATGGTCCCCAAGCACCTGTTCTCCCTCCAGTTCCAGCTCTTTGGAGCAAGTTTTCTGTGCATCTCCTTCAGGACTGTTGTTGATGTAGGGAGAACTGACCGATCCACTTCAATATGGTGTTGCTCCCTTATGGGAGACTCAGTGGGGTCCTGCCCCCCCCAGATTTCAGGTGTCCAGAAATCAAGCACATGGTATAAACCAACTGCCAGGACTTTTTCTATGGCCATTGGAGAAAGATTAGCACTTCCCAGGACAAAATATTGCCATCATACAGCGGGTGTCAGGGAAGGAAGGGTTCAATTACCGCCTCATTAGGGCTGTGCAAAGCAGTAAGAACATGAAACTTGCTTGATTTGCCTAAAAAACTTGATCTGCCCCTGGGGTAAGTTAGTAAAGCTCCTCCAAATCATGCCAACAGCACATTTGGATTGATCAATAGCCCTGGCTCAGCAATCCCTTGATATGCAGTAACGCTCATCTCCAGCAATTACCTAAAAGCCTGGGAAGGGGAGGAGATCAAGCAATTTAGCAAGGGGACAGGGCCTTTGCATTGATTAAAAAATGTAATGGGATCTTTGCAATGGTTTCAAAGTTGCCCCTGAGGT
Organism: Pseudotriccus pelzelni; assembly: GCA_035584735.1. Lineage (NCBI taxonomy): Eukaryota > Metazoa > Chordata > Aves > Passeriformes > Tyrannidae > Pseudotriccus > Pseudotriccus pelzelni. Next base: position 7,570,719 of record JAWMRA010000038.1, read on the forward strand.
CCTTCATCAGCCAGAGGCAGGAGAGACAGCACTGCTGGGGTTTGCCCCTGCTCTCCAGCCCACTAAACCAAAGGCAGTCAGGGGCCCTCTCCGAGGTGCAGACGGGAGTGCTTCCCCGGGAGGGATGTCTGTACAGCCCGGTGACCAGGCCAGCGGATCGGAACCTGAAAGAGAGAGATGTGCCAGAGATTAGAGCATCCGGACAGGAGGAGGGGAAGGGCCCGTGTGTCTAAATCGATGGAACAATCAGTCGAAAGCTAAAGCAGTTTCGAGATTAGGCCGTTTTTATGGAAAGCAGTGATCTCTTTGTGATGAAAAGCCAGCCCAGCCTATTGCTGTAATCTTACCTCTGCTCAGGCAGGTTCCCTGTGTCTGCGCCTGATCCACTTCCTTCAGCTCCTTTGCTTGTTTCCTTCAAGTGCAGTTTTAGCTCCACATAAACACCTTGTTTAAATTGCTTTAATCTCCAAGTGCTCTTTCTATTGATTTGAAACAGTTAAGCTGTCAATCAGCCCTTTCTCTTCACACTGTGGACTGCGGAGGAAGATTAAAATAACAAACAAACAAGAGGTGGATGGGCAGGGAAGTTAGTTTGAATTTAGCAGAGGTTGCCAGCTCTATGGAGCCTGGAAAGAGGTGGAAACAAGGTCCTTCCAGGTGGAAACGAGGACCTTCCAGGTGCTGAACTCTGTAGAAAGGCCCTATCCAAAGCAGAGGGCAGTGTGTGATGCCCTGCAATGCCCTGTTCTTGCAGCTTATGCAGCCAGACACTCACCCAGCTAACACAGAGCTGTCTTCTCATGGTAAGTGTTATGCAAATACTTCAAGGAGACAACCTCAGTCTTAACGAAGTTTGCAGTCAGCACTAATAAGACAGACACACACAAAAAAGATAAGACAGGTAAGCAGCTGTACAGAGAGGAAAAGTAGTTTTTTCAAGGGCAGTGCATGAAAGCTAGACTGATTCCTGATGAGGATCCAGCACCTCACCAAAAAAACCCAGTAAACACATTCAGGGTGACTTTTCCTGTGGGACAATGAGGGAGGGAATGGACCTGCTCTCTCAGAGACATACGTGGCATCTGGAACCCCTCTGTCCCCGAGGGCTGTGCAGAAGTGCCATTGAGGAAGGACATCTGAGCTGGACCACTGAGCCTGTGGATGCTCCTGCAGCCAGTGGATACATCCCCTGGCACTTCCGCTGGCTTGGACAGCACACCAGGCCATCTGCACTCGGGACAATCCTGATGGAGAGCCTGAAGCAGCAAGCTATTATTTCATCATTACAGCAGGGATAATGACAGGGCCAGAGAGGCTGATTGCTGCTGCTGAGGTCAGCGGTCAAGGCACTAAGAAGGAGAATAAAGATGAGGAGTGGCACATGTGGCTTTGCAAGAGGTGTGTGGCCAGCTTAGCCTTGCTCTAGTTGGAGTATTGATTACTAAAATTAAGCTGAGGGTCTATAGTTAGAGTCTTCAAAGTGGAAATGCACTGAAGTCCAGTCCAGTGCTAGTCACACACTATGAAAATTCATCAATTAGTCACATTATGCAAAGCCAATATGAGACACAGCAGCATGCAGATTACTCTGCTATCATGGGCTGAGGAGAAACCCCTCTGGTGACCTACTTGTTTCTGCCCCTCCACATAAAAGGTTTTTTTTAGAGCCCCAAGGGTGTGATAAGGGCTGTACTCTGGTCCGATTTTCCAGGAGTCTTCCCCTTGTACCCAGTGCAGAGGGACTTTCAGGGAAATACATTCTCCTGCAGAAATCCTCTGAATGCAATGGCCTGGGAGGGACAGGAGATCAGGGAGATGACAACCCCAGAGGGGCTAGAGGGGGTGAGAAGCAGCACTTGCAGCCATGCTTTGCATTCTCGAAGGCAGAGCTGCCAGTCCTGCAGCTGGAGCACTCAGGGATTCCTGGCGAGGGCTCACAGAACAAAGAGGCCTGAAATCGATTGGGTCATTCATTTGAATGTTTAAAATAATAATAATAACTCTCTTTGAATGGGTTTCTTTCCCCTCAAGCGATTCAAGCAGCTGCTCAATTTCCATTTGGCCTCGAGATCCTTCTGTTGATGGGCTATAAAAATTTGCATGTGGTGGAACGGGCTGCTGGAGGGTTTGTGGTGAGAGGGTCACACCTTTGTAGCTACAGGGGCTGAGGGGTTTTCACTTTCTTCTCCTGACTTTTGGAAGCAGGAGTGGGAATAAAAGTTGGATCAAAGGGGTCACAGAGGAGCCAGCACAGATCAAAAGAGAAAAGTTCACTGTCTGCACAAAATGAAATGACTATGCTACATAATATAGTCTCCTATGTTACATTTCACTAGTCCTCTGTCAAAGGGGGCCAGTGTTACATACAGGATAAGGTGAAGGTCCCAGGGAGAAAATACTCAGTGATGGAAAGAATAAAGATGGAATAATGAATTTAAATACGGGGTAGATTTAAGGTTAGAGGGACCCCTGGCCTTTCACTTCTGCCTATACAAACCCTGCTTTTTTAAACCCTTACTAATCTTTGATCAAGTGCGAGAAGAAGGGGAAGGAAGGTACCAGAAGGATTAAGGTGATTTTTGGTGTGATAGGTAAGACTAGGGGCAGAGGGGAAAGTTGCTTCTGCATGGGGAAGCTTCAGAATATCCTGACACCTCAGAGAAAAGCTGCTGGAGGCTGACAAAGGACAACTTAACAGGGAGAAGTATAATATGGAGAAGGAAGAATATATGTCAGCACTCCCTTTCTGATGATGGAGCAAAGTGTCATGCCAGGAAAGCAAGCAAATTTCAAGGAGGGAAAAGAGAGAGGCTATAAAACAAGTAGGTGTCTTTCTATACACAAAACACAGACTGGATTGATTTCATGTTTTTAGAGGACTTCAATCATATGAATAAAGATGGTTTTCCCCAGTTGTTCACAGCTGGCTGACAGTCAGTGGACACAGCAGTGAGAGCCAGAGCAGAGAATGGAGCACCAGGACTGACTGGGGAGGATGATGACTCTGAGAATAGGACAGAAAGAGACTCAGGGAGAGGTGTCAACAAAAATAGAACAGGACAGCACAAAGACTTAATCTGTGAGTTTGTTCTTCTCTGTAGGGGTGGGCTGATGCGACACCCACGCACTGAGCAACAGCTGGCAACATCTGCAACATCTGCCACAGCTCCTCCTCTTCTTCAGCTTTCAAACACTTGCTGTCCTCATCAGTTCTTCTGATTTCTCCTCCCCTTGCACTTCCTGACTGCTGCAGTTTGCTTTTTTTTAATGAAGTCCCTTACTGGGGTTTCAAAGGGGAGGTGCAGGGAAGTCAGGAAGAGGAAGGAGTGGTGCCTTCCAGTCTTTCAGGTTAAAATTACAAACACACACATGTGCATACACACTGGAGAAGCAAAGCAAAGAGGGAAATCAATCACTCTGGTCAAAACTCATTTTCAAATCTGGATGAAGTCTGTGATTAGTAGAGCCCTGCAAACTCCACTGTTTCAGTCTGGATCTGATCCTGAAATGTCAGCCTTGCAACATCATAGAAAATTTGGGGTGAACAGACTTCTAGATGCCACCTAATCCATCCCCTTGTCAAACAATGCCATATACACAAGATTCTCCAGTAAGGGGAAATGTCAGCTCTTTTTTTACAGTTTGATGTTATGTTTGGACTAGAAAAATGCAATGGGTAGAACCTGCTTTCTTTCCTGAGTTTTCCTCACCCCTAACAGGCAGCTTGTCCCAGGATCTCACAGAAGAGCAGGGCTGATCCCACACTCAGACACTGCTCGTCACCAGCTCTGCCAAGGGGCTTTAGCAGCTTCCCTATTGGGTTCAAAAAGGGTGGGGAGGGTTGGGAGGGATGATCATGTATGGAGAAAAAAAGAAATTCAGACAATTTTAATCTCATCTCCAAAATTTTAAGTTGCATTTCATCGAATGACCCCTTAGCACCACAGGCAGTAGGTTAGTGGTGATGCGGCAGGAGGGTGGAGGACCAAGCAGAGATAGATGGGAATGTGAGAATGAGAAAGAGAGGATAAGAGGAAATGAGGAAAATAAGCCATGGCCACATGAGCTCCTTGCTGAAGCTGGGCATAACTGGTGATTAGCAGAGCCCAACAGAACCTCTGTTATCTCCTGCCTGGCTCTTTGTAAATGTCAGCCTCCTGCGGCACGGAGAGGACCACTAATGGCTGAGGCACAGCGAGGAGGGGCAAGGAACTGCCAAATGAGCCTGACATTTGCTTGACCTGAAACAAAGGGAGGCTGCAAAAGGCCAGGGAAGGGACCATCCGAGCGACTGAGAGCACTGTAAACCAAGAGCAAGACCTCAGTTGAGCACAGGCATTTGTAGTGGGGCTGTGGAGCTGTGACAGAGGGTGAGCTGTGGGAGTTTGCACAGGGAGGGGGTGCCAAGAGGGTGGGTGGAGGAGCAGATGTGTTCCCACTCCCTTTTGGCAAAGAAGATAATAACATTTGCCTCCTTTAAAGGGAAGACTGATGAATAGTTAGTAAGCCTGGGCTGGGCTGCTTTCCATAGGCTCACTGTCTTCTTTGAGGGCTTTTCATACAGGAGGATTTGAGAAGCAGGACCTCTAAGCTAAATGAAAAAGCTACACAGCAGGAATGGTTGTCTTTCTTGCAGAACTCAAGATTCAAAGAAGTTTTTTTGTCTTCTGCAGGGTAAAAATGAGATCTCAAAATTTTATGGACTGAACTAAGAGGGAAAGCACAAAGAACAAGTTCCATCAGATGAATCAATGTCTTTGTGATCAGCAATTATCTATGACAAGGTAAACACAGGTTCAAGTCTACCTCAGCCTGGATCAGAGAAAGGCTGGTGTCAATTATAGCTTCATAGACCTCATCACACTTTGGGTGACAGTCCTGTGTCTCACCTTGGGTCAGTTCTGCATTAGACTCATCCCAGCTAGGAATTCATCTAACCTGGTTCATCCTCAAGAAAGAACTGATGTCCACCCACAGGCATTTTCCAATTAAAACCCATCTCAGACAAATGAAGGCATAATAAAGGATCAGTGGTGCTGTGTCAGACAAAAGCTCTCTTGGTCCCAGCCTTACAAAGCAGATTGCAGAGCCTAAGAGATGGTCTAAGATTAGGACACAGAAAGAATGACCCTTTATGTTAGCCAAAAAGTTGCATCTTTAACTACATGTGGTTTGTGCCACTGGCAGGATGTTTGGGTTTGAAGCACCTCAACCTACCCAGTCCCCTGGAACTTTCCTTGAACCAACACACAGTCACCACATTATTTTTGCTGCACACAAGTACGTGCATGGTTTTGAGAAAGCTGCTTATTACAGCTCAGTGGAGAAGGACAGACCATATTTTATCACAGATCTGTTTGTAAGGTTCATTATTGATTTTAATGTACCTGTGCCAAGAGGCAACGACGGGCACAGTTTTTTAAAGAGAAGGAAGGAAGATTAAATATACTCAATCCTTGTCACCTTAGCAAACATTTATCCATCCGGTTGTGTGTGATGAGAAGTCTCTATTCCGAAGACGGAATTAAATTTTAATAGGACAGAAACATGTTTGTAGGGCTGTCGTGGCCCAGGATTGGAGCAGATCATAACACTGCAGGGAAACACCGGAGGCTGCTGACAGAAGGAAACCAGAAGGTGATAACTTATGCCTGAATGACTGATAGTGGGGAAGTAGGTGACAGGACTGATGTGGAGTGTCCCAGCCACTGATGGCAGAGAAATTCCCTGCTCAGAAGGGAGGCAGAGAGCTGCTGCTCACAAATGCAATGCCAAAGTTACAATGAAAACCAGAAAACCCCAGTACAGATAAGAAGGCTCCTCACTGGTGTGTGCATTCACTGCCACGGGCTTCCCCAGCAGCAGGACTCAGTCTGCAGGACTGTGTTTACAATTAAGCCTCTTCCCTCCTTTGCATGTGAGCTTGGCTCCAGCTGGGGAATGTGTAATCCTTCCAGGTAATGCCAGCCAAGCTCGGTGCTAATGAGAAGGTTAATCTCCTTAGGCAGAGAAAGGCTGGCACAGCAGGTGAAACCTTTGCTGGGCTCTTCAGGTCACACCCCAGGGTCTCCAGGAGCAGAGCGTGTGCTGGAATGTGTTCTAATGAACTGGACCAGTGGAGGCTGACAAATGGCTCGGGCACCTCACACCTCCCGTGGCACGCTCGGTACCACGGAGTGGGCACAGCAGAGTTTGCTGCTCTCCCACCAAGGTCCCCTCCACGCTCCACTGATGAACTCCCCTTACCTCCTGCCCTTTAGTGGCCTTCGCAGCTTCTTACTACCAGTCATTACCAGCCACCGTCTGTATTTAATGAGGCCGGAGTTCGCCGGATGAAATAAATGCGGGTTCCCGAACCCTCTAAACCAAAGCTAATGAAAAATATATGCTCCCTCACTCCTGCTCTCATTTTCACATCCTGCAAATTATCTGTGCTAATGCACGCAACTCGCTGCTCCTCCGCGCCTTCAGATGCTGAACTTTGAGTCTTTGTCACATCAGCCGGCACCAAGTAATTCCGTACAGAAGTCTGACATTTCCAGTTGAAAAAAATAAATTGATTAAAATTCAACAGGCATGTAGTGTTCAGCTTTTAAAGGTCGGCAAATCTAAGGAACTATCAACTGTAAAATAATTCAGCATTTAGAGGGGAGGGGCAGCTGGGAGGGGGGTGTCCTGGGAAGAGGAAGGGAGCGCAGAATGTGAGGATCATTTACTGCCTGCATTTCACTGTCAAGAACATAATTACAGGCAATTTAATTACTGTATAATGGAAAGGGTCTCTGTTCCCAAGCAGCACAGCCAGATCCTACTTTGCTTCCCGCGGCTCTGTGCAGTGCAGACGTGGGGAGGGGGCTCTGGCTGAGACAGACAACTGTTGGTGAGGGTCTGAAAAAGGACCTTGGAGAATGAAGATGCTGAAGACTGGATCAGGCTCAGCTGATGGAGACTTTTGGTCATCCAGGAGAGTCACAGATTATTTAAGGTTAGAAGGGACCTCTGGAGATCATCCAGTCCAACCTCCTCATCAAGGCAGTGTCACCTGGAGCAGGTGACATAGGTGGGCCTGGAATGTCTCCAGAGAAGGAGAATCCACACCCTCCCTGGGCAGCTGTTCCAGTGCTCTTCCACCCTCCATGAAAAGATTCTCCTCATGTTGAGGTGGAACTACTGGTGTTTTAGCTAACATCCATTACTGCTTGTCCTGGTGCTGGATAGGAAGAAAAGAAGGTAGAAGGATCGGTCTGTTGGGTTCAACAGTGGCAGAAAGTCCCTACTGAGAGAAGTGCTTTCCCATGGAAGGTATGAATTTACCCAGGCATGGATCTTTGCTCTAACACACAGCTCTATTTGGTCCTGCACGTCTCCTCTGACTTCTCTGTTCCTAAGAGGCTCCACTGAATGTGGAAGGTAAGATGGACAAGCACAGGCCCATAAGTGAGCTGCAGAGATGAGTACTGATCCCAAAGGAAACCATGTTGGGGTTTCAAGAGCTGCCTCATCCATCTCACTTCCCTGCAGGTCTGCCAAGGTCTACCTCTCTTGAAGTTTCTCCAGTTCTGCTATCCGGATTTTGCTTTTTGAATAAAATCAGGTTGCTCCGTCCCTGGAAGTGTTCAAGGTCAGGTTGGACAGGGCTTGGAGCAACTGGGCTCTTGGAAGGTGTCTCTGCCCATGGCAGGGGGTGGAATGTGACGATCTTTAAGGTCCCTTCCAACCCAAACCGTTCTATAATTCTGTGAATTTATGATTTTAAGAAACCTGAACACCAAAGTCTTCTGCCTGAGCCTTCTTTGACAGGTTGCAATTTCTATTTAGGACACTCTCCCTTCCCTGAATTGCACTATACACTATAACATGTATAAATCATGTTATCTAAGCCACGGCTTCTCTTCCTTCTCCCTTATCCCACAGTCTTGTTAAAATCTTTCTTCTTCACACCCTTTTGTGCATGAACTTGAGACCAGTTCTTTCCAGCCTGTAACATGTTTGGTTTCACTGTTCTGTAAACTCAAAAAATATATCCCATGGGAAACATCTCCTAGAGCTTAGAGGCAGAGAGAGCAGAGGAGGGCTTGGAGAGAGGGATATTCTCCATCTTTATCTCTCAATACCCCTGAATACCAGGGTACAGTTGATAAGCTTGTGATTTATTATTCCTTATAATATCAAATTCTCCCCTCACACCAGTGCCACACCATTGATTTTACTGGGGACAGGAGCACTGTGAATGAAGGGAAAAATACAGTCCATGAAGTTGCTGGTGAATTGTGATCTCCAGGCCAAAGACCACTAGAAGGACTCAGCTCCAGGGAGCAAAAATACACATCAAAGGAGAGCAAGATGACTCCTGCTGCAAGGTGGCTGTAGGAAGCTTCTCCAGGGAAAACTGTGACTCAGCAGCAGGCCAACCAACCTTGAAAAAATAGAAATAAGGGGGAAAGAAAGAGAAAGAAAGACCAGCAGGCACATTGCCGTTTCTTTGTCTATCACCCAAATGCTGCTGTTGCCAGTACAAAGGAGAGGCAGAGGAAAGGGAACACTGTGTTGTGTTCATTTAAAATGCTCCCAGACTAAACTTTGTTAATTCTGCTCTATCCCTGCACCTCTGCCTTGCCTTGTCTCAGCAGGAATCCACTACAGTGCGTCACAGCAAGCTTCTTCTAAGCTTTTTACCTCACCTACGTCACTGGAAAAGTCTCCCTGTCCCCTACTCTGCCTTGTGAGCCCCTTCTGCAACAGGCCACTCACATCCCCTCCCATTCTATTAGTTCAGTTGAAGGATTCAACTCTTCCATCGCCACATACAAGACTTGGACATCCCTTCTCCAGGACCACACTCAGCCAGAGTTTCCAACACGCTGGGGACTTGCTCTGGGTGGAACAAGCCCGACACAGGTGGGCACACCTCTGCAATGGCATCTCCCCAGAGTGATGAGCACTCTCCAGATCCTCCCTCTGTGGCTTAAACCCTGTGCCAGGGAAAGAGGAAGAACCCCTGCAGCTGTATTGGAGGTTGGACAGCTGGGCTCTGGGGAAGGTGGGCAGCACAGCTCCCCAGCAAGCAGGGCAGCTGATGGCAACACCAGGGCTCGCTCATGAATCAGCATCTGCCAGGCTACTGCACTGCCTCCTTTCCCCTCCCACTGGTACACAGCAGCCAAAAAGCACCATGTTGATTATTCAAGAGTGGGCTCTTAACAGCTCTAATCAGCTGATAATCCAATAACACACTCAGCTGAGCTGCACTCTCAGCTCCCAGGTCCCTGCCGCTCAGAGAACATTTACAGCTGCGCCGCGTTGATAATAACTGCCCGGCTGCCAGGAGGGAAGCACAGCAAATGACTCCCATTCCCTGCCTCCTCCTGCTCCTTAGCTAGCCCAGATCCTTCCTCCCATCCCACCCCTGCCTTCCCCAGCCCCTCTCTGCTCCCACATTTTGGCACAGCTGTTGGCAGGGGCCTGCCTGTGCCGTGAGTGCAGCTACAACAGCCCAGCTCCCGGGATCCTCAGGAAAATAAGTTGCCTGTTCTCTTGAGCTACCCCCTTGGCAAAACTGCTTAAAATGTAATAAATAAAAGGGGAAGCATCAAATCCATCACTTTGAAGGCATTTGAAATGCAAGATGCCAGGGACCAGCCAGCACAGCCTCAGGCCCTTTCAGTTCTCCAGCACTTCAGTACAAACTGTGAGTGTTCAGCCCGGGTGGCCTGGAGCCAGCAGGCAGGGAGAGACATTAAATGCAGAAATATCCCTTCCTCCGCAGCACCCCAGCTTTCCATCCCAGCCCCATCCTGAGGCAGGCAGAAAACTATTCACACCTGCTTCTCGCTGCTTTCACAGCTTGATTTCTCGGATAGAGAGCCTGGCTGAGCCTCCTGGCAAAGTCCTCTCTCCCCATCTCACCTTCCATTTTGCATAACTCCTCTTGCCCACCCAGGCCCCTGTCCGGGGCTTTGCCCCACGCTAAAGTCTGTGCTCAGCCCCTCCTGCCCCATACAGGGGCTACCTGACCCCACCTCGTTAATCAATGCCTCTCATTAGCCATGTAATTACAGGTGAGCTTAATTCCTGCAGCTGAATCATCAGGGCTGCTCTAATGAAAAGGTGTAGAAAGCCATTTCTGGGTCTTAATACAGATTTTCCATTAAGAAATGAAACCAATTTCCCCATGCATCGAGTAGCCATCTGCATGTGTATGTGCTCGCATGTGTACAGGAGTTTGTGCATTCAGAGCATATCACCTTTTATTTCCTGAAATACTTTAGTTGGTGGATTTACTACTCAGACAACAGGGTGTGAAGAAATCTGTATCCCTACTGCAACCCTTCCTTGGGCACCTGAAAAGTAAAAATGAAATTAGATAACCCAAAGCAGGGTGTTTCTTCCTCACCAGCTCTCTCTCCCAGCGCCCAAAGGTCTCCAAGTCACCCCACACACAGACCATCATGTACCTGACCCATTACACCTCTCTCCAAAAAAACAGCTGGGTCCCCTTTGCCCCTTCTCCTGGCTGGCCTTGGCCTCTCCTCTTTCCTATTTAATCCTGGATGTCATTTCCCTGGACCTGCACTAGGAATGCCCTCCTGTCCTCTTCAGGAGGGGCTGGATGTCGTGTCTCTCCCCTGCTTTGGCAGGTATCTCTCTCATCTCCAACCTCCCTTTGCTCCCTGAAAGGTCTTTCCCATGACAGGTCCCAGCCAGCAGCTCCATCTTTCCTGATACTTTCCCTCCCTGCCCTCTCCACAGCCTGTCTCCTCCATGCCATGCTACCAGTCCTGGTTGGACTCACCTACAGTTAGACTTGATGATCTTAATGTTCTTTTCCAACCTTAATGGTTCTGCTGTCCACAAAAATCGCATTTGTTACCTGGTGTGCAACGAGCCAATATTCCGTGATTCTATAACATCATCAGCATTCAGGGCCATGGGATTGGGACACACATATCCTGACGCAATAAGAATTGCAGAGACCAAAAGAAAAGCCCATTAAAATCCAGAGCCCAAACCTCCTTCTTGCCTGCACAGCACATGCAGCAAAGTTAGTTCAGCTGCTTATTTTGGGTAGAGTGCATCTCCAAATAGCTTCGATGGGGCTTCTCTGCTCTATGGTGTGTGTAATCCCCTCTCTAAAAAACAGCCCTGATTATATGCTTGGGGAAGAGGCTAGAAAAGCCCCAGGGACACCAAGACTCTCTACAGAAGGATCTGGGAAGAGCTGGGTTTTTGGAACTGAAAACAAAGCGAAGAAGTGTCACTGCCTCGCTTCTTCCTCACTTTGCAAAAATCCTCGCAGCAATAATGATGTGCGTGGGGAGCTGGGGCCACTGCAGACGTGTCTGGAAGACATCCTGAGAGGGACAGGAGGGGTGGGAAGGAGAGGAGCTGGCACAGCACACCTCCAGGGCTAGCACTGTCCTGGTGGAGGCTCTTCAGGGCTGTAAAATGCAGCACCCCAGTGTCACACCTGCACAAGTGAGCTCAGGCCAGATGTGGCCATCCCACCGGTGACTTCAAGGTCCTGGCTGTTCACTCCTCTCCAGTCCTTTCCAATTTCACATTAACTGGGCCAGTGCACAGCAATTTAGCACGATCCCACTGGGCCATGGAAGGTCCGTGTAGGTCCTGACCAGCCTCGTTTCATGCTCCAGGCACAGGGGTATGACGAACTGACTCCTCTCTCGCCTTCCTCATCCTTCAGGGTCCATAGGACCAGGACCTGAGGGAGATGAAAAGACATGTGCATGCATCAAGGTCAGCCCCATCCCAGGTGCCTCCCTGTACCAGAGCTTTTGAGCCCCTTTTCTGGGGCTTGTGATGTGTTTTTAGGCAGAGTGTGAGGAATGAGGATGAGCAGAGGGTATATGGACAGCACGAGAATTGCACACTCGACCTGATGGGATGGATGCCCCTCACCAGGGCACTGAGACATCTCCAGGGCTTCCTCAGCCCCTTCTCCACATTTGGCCCTTGATCTCTTTGGTAGATTCACTTCACAGCTTTGATGAGGAGGGGCCCAATTAGCAGGAACAGCTTTACAGTGGAAACCACTGGGCTGAGACTCCCAGCTCATTTCACATATCACTGGTCTCTGCAAAGCCATCAGTGGGTAATGGCTTTCTCTAACCACTCCAGTGGGAGCCAGCAGCCCTGAGCCGGGGGCTGTGTGGCCTGTTACAGCCCCCTACACCTCCAGCCCCATTCCAAATACCACCCTCTCTGCCAGGGGCATTCTTGCTGGGAAGCAGGGAGGGCACGCAGCAGTTTCTCATGGGATTTCGCAGAGATCACCCTCACATGGAGGGTCCAGTGAGGAGCTGCTGCACTGATTTTCCACTGTGCTGAGGGATAAAATCCATCTCTTCCTGGAGGTCATTTCAGCTGAGCACTCTTTGGGGTATATTTAATTTGAACCATGATAATCAGGGGTACCCCAGTCCTTGGCAGGCAGCAGCTCTTCATCGGGGGAGTTTCTGCTGAGAACAGTAAAAGGTGTGAAGGCATCTCCCCTGGGCTGGCTGTGCTCACCAGAGCTGGGGCTGGGAAGGGCAGCTCTGGCCAGTTTGGGGCAGGAAACATGGAAAAAGGCAGCGCCTGCAGTCAGAGATCCAGCAGCAACATGGAGGTTTTGGGGTAGTACCTCAAGCATTCATTACCTGGCACGATGGAGACCTGACCACGATCTGGGAGCCTCCAGTGCTGTGACAGCATTCCCTGATGCCACCTCTGGCGAGGAGCCCTGCAGGGACTCCCTGGCTGTCACCTGCCAGGCTCGAGACCCCTCCTGGAGTTTGGCACGACCTGACCCTCTGGCACAGCTCTGTGCTGCTCCTCCACCACACATCCAGGGCTCCCAAACAGAGCTCGGCGTCGCATCCCCTCGCTGCCGCTCTGCCCCCTCCTTCCTGTCACTCGGTGACATAATGGAATCAAATTAAAGCCCCATTTACCAGTTTTATTGCCTATTATTTATAATACTCCAGCTCCAAAGTGCTGTTTTATAGAGTGCTTAAGCTGCCATTGCTGGATAGAGTTTGCCATAAATGTCTCCACATGCACAGAACATAATGTCCTTGCGTCGTGCAGGAAAAGGGAAGAGATTATTCTCAATTATTTCATATAGTCTGTTTTATTGTCTTATTGTAATAAACTGTCATACCCTACAACACTTTAAAATCAATAGTTTGCATTAAAAGTAATGAAAAGTAGTTATTAATCCCGCTTAGTGCTTCCGCTCTTCCGCTCACCGCGAGGCTCTGGAACAGGGAGCGGGTGATAATTATTCATTTCCGATCAATAGGAACATTTCCCAGCGCTCCTCTGTGTATCTCTCCTCTCACAGCCGTGCAAGATGATGACAGTGGAGGGCAGGGGTGGGGGCTGGGGCTTGGCTGTGCCTCAGTTTCCCCCATCACCTGTGTCTGTGAGACAGAATGGTTTTGGTCGAGGATCAAGCCTGTGTTTAAATCAGAGCAAGGGGGTTGTTTAGTTTTGTTTTGTCTCCCTGAGACCTGCCAGATTTATGGCACGTGAGGGATTTTTTCAAGCACAGATCTACGGTATTGGCTCACAGCAGGTTTTTGCTCATCCCTGGACTAACTCAGTTAACATCAGGCTCCTCTCCTTGACTGAGCTGTGTATCACAGACATTTGACCAGCAGTGACTGAGTCCCTGCCAAGCATTTCTGGGACACCCAGCAGTGCCATCTCCCAGGCCCCAGTTTGGAGGGATGTGCCCCAAAATGGACTCCAGTGGCGCTGGGTGGGTGGTGGTGTTTATTCATTTACTGAATGTGTTATGAAGTCTGGCTGTGCCAGGCCATGGAAGGAACCTGTGCCAGGGCTCTGCCTGAACTCTCACACATGATGCCAGAGACCTTGTAAAGATTTAGGGGGAGCCTTCATCCCTGGAAACGCAGGAAGTGCCAGCCAGAAGCAGACCCAGCTTCTCACCACCACAGAGGAGCATCCAAACACCACCAGCTGTTTCCAAATCTAGGCTTTAGGTAATCCCCAAACATGGTAATCCCCAAAATCTTGAATTTATGCATAGCTCTGGGGCACAGATTTCATCATCTGCAGGAACAATCCACCAATCCAAATCCTCCATCCCTGATGCAGCCTGGACCTCCACGCTCCTAAAACAACAGCCCTCTCCCATTGCTCTGGGATGCGCAGCACCCAGGGAGGGCAGAGCTGGGTAGAAGCACAGGATTTTGCTGGTACTTGTGGGCAAAACATGACAAATGCAGGAAAAAGTTGGACTGGATGGTCCTCATGAGTCCCTTCCAACTCAGCATATTCTATGAAGCTGAGCTGGACTCCAGATTTCTTTTGGATCCTGCAGTGAGGCATGGAAATCTCACACTAGCTTGGGCCAGATGGACCAAATTGGACCTTATTCACCTCATTCCTCCTTGCTTTATGACTCTCCATAGTATGTGAGACAAGGGAGTTGCTCCCTGCGTGTTGTCAAGTGCTGCCAAAATGTGATGTGGAAGCCACAGTGCATACTGATACTCTGGAAAAGCAAAGTGGCCTTTTTCCGTGGGCATGTTTTTTATGTTAACAACTCACTGCAGACACAGCAGAATGCACCAAAATACAAATTATTTACATTTTTAAAAACATGAGTTTTGTAAAACCGAGGTGATGGGATTATGATACAGGCTGATGTCTCTGCCACTCCACATCTCCGAGGAGGCAGGAACAGTTATCTCTGTTCCTCTGTATGGAAATGGAGGCAGGAGAAATGCCTGAGGGATCAAAGCCAGGAGCACAAGCCTGGCCTCTTTCCTCTGGGATAGTGTCCTGCTCCAGGCTGGGGCTGTGCTGGAACATGTGGCACAGCTGGGAACAGCTGTTGACCAGAGCTGAATTTCAGCTGGGGAGATGGAGAGAGCAAACAAAGGCTGAAGAGACACATTGAGCATCAGGACAATTCCTTTATATTTATTATTTTTTAAATCATATTTCCAAAGTACTTTTTTTTTTTCAGTGGGAAGACCCAGCTGATTGCTTGGATTGACCATGTCTCTGATTCAATATAGTTGTAATGAAAAGAATCCACTAGCACATTAATTGTCATGATAAACATCAAAATCACTGCTCCAGCTGCACACACTCAGCTCTGTGGCAGGACTGTTATATCAATATCAGGGCAGCATTTCTTCACCACTGCTGCCTGTGATAGCTGGGAAATAGAACAAAACAGTAGCAAAACACAGAAAGAGTTATCAGTGCCTGATCAGATCTCAAGAGATTTTATTTTTATTTTTAATAAAGTCTGTCTTCCCTCTTGTTTGTCAGAATCACTTGCCTTAAATGTTGTATGAGCAGAAGCAGGAATTACCTGTGTCTGCGTTCACTCAGGGAAGAAGATATAACCAGGCACTTCCACTCCTACCCAAAGATCTCAAAGCAGTTAAAAACATCCTTACTCCAGCCAAAAAGGCTCCCTTTTTTTTGGAGGTCTCAAAGCACAGACCTGCAAACCTGGAGAGCCACAGGTAGCAGGAGAGGGAATCAGCGCAGGCCCCGAGCTCAGCAGAGCTGAGTCCATCCTCCCCTACAGGAGCCTCCATGGTGTGCCACGACCCAAGTGTGTTTGAAGGGAGAGGAGGGAGGGGTGGCAGGCACTGTCCTGGCAGCTGGGTGTGATGAGGGGGAAGGATGGGTCTCTTTTCCTACCTGGATTATAGGGTTTTAATCTGGCTTTGACATTATCTGAAATTAAAATCGAACCTGACACGCGGACAGTGGCAGAAATGAATTACACCTCTCCTGCTGGTAGATAATCCCCTCCTAATTCCCCCACTTTATTCAGATGGAAGATGGTTTAAGGAAAGAGGAGGCAAGAAATAGTTTCCCTCTCCCCCTCTGCAGACAGCGGCTCGTCCAAAGCCTCCCCCCTGGCACAGCCCTCCCAGGAAGTGTCTGCCAGCTGCCAAAACCACACCACATGGGATCACCCAGCAAACTTCTCCCCCTCGTCACCAACCGTGCACCAAAACAGCTGAGCTCAAGACCAAAGCAAGGCAACCGAGGGGGGGGCAGCTTGCAAAGGGGCAATGCCTTGGTGCAAAAGGGAACAAAGACACAAAACCCCTGAATCCTTGAACAGAGGATTGCAGGACGAGGACACAGATGTTACCACACAACAGCTCTGTGCCTTCTTACCTGCCTTTCCCCACCCCTCAGCTGCAGATCTCTCCTGCACAGCAGCACCTCATAATTTTTTCATTTTCTGAATTACTGTGGCTGTGCTGGCAGGGTGTTTCTCATTCTCTCATCCCTCCCTTCCTCGTAATTTCTGAACCCACATGCCAGTTCCAACCAATTTAAGAGCAGCTAATGCAAAGCTATCGTGTTCCTGCAGGTTGCGTAAGAAATAGGTGTCCAAGTGGAGGAAAGGGATGGGAGCACTATTAGACATCAGAGAGGTCACAATAGACAGCACCACAGGAAACCCGGCTGCTCTGTCCTGCTGCCCATGCAGGGAATGTCTCACCACAGCCCTTGGTGGGGATCCTGTTACCCTTTGGCCCATCATTGCTGCTCCAGAAGGACATCGGAGAATGAGAGTGAGCAGAGATGACACCGATGAGCTCTTTTGCTCAATTAAACCCATCTCAGAGCAGCCTTGGCTGAAAGCAGGGGAAAGTCAGTGCTTTTAGTGGCTGTACAGCACCTCTCCCTTCGTCCACAAGTCAGTGTCTAGGAAATACCCCTGGAACCCCTCCACCACAAATGACCATTTTGGCAGAGAAGATCTGATTAAGGGCAGCAAGATGTCCTTTCTGTGCCCAGAGCCAAATACTAGCTCATGGTGAACACATCGAGTCAGTTTGGCTCAATGGGGTAAAGAGTAATTTTTAATGTGGTTCTTTGCCTGATGAAAGCCTCTGCACAGGAAGAAATCACTTACAGAGCCCTCCTTCCCAGCTGGATCCCCTCCTCCATCTACTCTTCCCTCTTGCCCAGGTCTAATGCAATACCTGACCGTGAGTGAGTGTGGATAAAATCAGCTAGGAATCTGCAGCACAATTCAATTTCAGAGCCATTCCAGCCAATAATAGCTCTAAACAAAATGTAATATGTAATTCGCATAGTAACATCACCTTAATTACATTTTTTGGAACACACTCTTCTCTCTTGGTCTCTCCACCCTCCAGCCCCAATAAGCATATCTACAACTAGAGAAAGGAAGTCATCCATCTCTTAAAACATCACAAGGGATGGGAGGGAAATTGCATGAAGAAGAGATTAAAATTGCAGGGAATTTTGTTCTTTTTGTGGAGCAGTGTTCTCATCGTCACCTTTGTGTGCTGGGTAATTGATTTTCCATGGAACTCTCAGGGGCGCTTTTTTTTTTTTTCCCCAATTTAGTTTTTGAATTTTAAATTAATTTCACACCAGTCAGCTGGACCTGCACATTGAAGTCTCCTGTGTTATCCTCAGAATTAGCATAGAAAAGAGACAGCAGGGCTGATTCCTAATCCACCTGTCCTACAGCTATGCTTGAATCCACTATATGCTGTGTAAACATGGATGTTTATCCATTGTCAGGGATCTGATCCTAGAAGTGGTTAGGACATAGTGTCCTACACAGCTCTTTGATGTGACCTTCTCATGGAAACACAGGTCCTAAGGCCAAAGGGATAACATAATTTGACCTGTGGTATAAGAGGTCATGGGGGTTTTCCTGCATTTTTTCTACAGTATACATTTTGGGGGGGGGGGGGGGGGGGGAAAAC
>JAWMRA010000038.1:7588484-7603349 GCA_035584735.1 Pseudotriccus pelzelni
CCCCCCCCCCCCCCAATCCAGTCTTGATGGTCAGGAATGGAAAAATCAAGGATTGGAGAGCATTGAATCTCCTGCACTATGGAAAGGAGTCAAACTTTGCATCTAATCTAATGCAGCTTTGTCATGACAACTCTCTCAGCAGCACTCTTACACCTGACTGGAGAGCACAGGCTCAGGGATGAAATCCGGGGATAAAACTGCAGGTCTGGGTGGAACTGTGCATTGCACTGCAGGGCTCCAGCATCTGAACTAAAAGATGCAGCTCCCTCAGCAAAATCCGCCAGGGGTTCGTCAGCAGCTCCGTGTGACCCAGACGGCACAGCGAGGGGGATGGATTACAAGTGCACCTTCTGTTGGAACAGCTGATCCACCCATGGCAGCAGGAAAACAGCTCCTCACACCTGTTGGGGGAGTGCTGGAAGGAGCAGTGTTTGACAGCAGCTGCTACACACGGGCTATTTTCATAACACGGACACAAGTCATAATCCTGACTGAGATTCCCAGCAAGAGGTTAACTGGGAGCCCAGAGCTAACAATCCACACAGCTGTGACTTACCAAGGAAGAGCTGAGCCAAGAGCAGGAAACCATTAGAAGGTAATAGTGTGAAAACACTAATGGCCTACAGCCAGATTTGAATTTACAGTCCAGGAGAAGAGAAGCTTATCAACACTTCTTCGTTTTCCCTTTGGTTTCTTATAGGGCTGCAGTGCTGTCGGAAATGTGGGAGAAAAAGGTGGCTTACGCTGTCAAGGATGCTGCTCCCAGTGCTGTAGTGCAATAACCTCTGCTCAGAAGACCCTCTGCTTATTGGTCTTACAGGCTGGGAGGATAATGAAGAGAGGTACTGAACAGTGGACCTGGAAATTAAAGACCATTAGGGCTTCCCATATGAACTTACAGGTGACTTTAAAGTGTATCCCTTCTCCTTTCCAGCTCCCACACACCTTTCAGCAAACCTTTACCCTCTTTCCCTACACCCAGTGCCTTCTCCCAGTCCGCACAGCAGCAGGGCAGGCAGGGCGGGAGAGCCCCACGCTGAGAACCCTGATGCTTTGGCTGTAGCAGCAAAGCACAGCCAGCACCCCCCACCCCCTTTCCAGATCCCCAACACCATCAGCCTGTACTTGCTGTCCCTTCACAGCCTGAGCCATGCGCTTTCCACAGCTGCTTTCAGCATCCCTGTTGCTCGGTCTCACAGGTGCCAGATAAATGCCAGGTGCTTTCTAGCTCAGCCCCCTCTGGATGTGACTCTCCAGGGCCACACACTGGCCTGATTCCCTTCCACAGATGGTTTCTCCCCCTGCTCTCCCTTCCCTCCCCACAATAAATATGAGGCCTCTCTGTGATTCCTCATTCTGGTGTGACCAACAGCACTGGGGTGAAACCGCTTAGCACAGATGGCAAATTATCCTTCCCAGCTGCTCCTGTGTGACGCAGACCCTCTCTAACTTCATCATTCTTCAGCCCTGGGCTCCTCTTCCTCCACGCTGCCAGAGGACCTCAGTGCCTGGATGAAACTGGGTTCCAGTCCCAGTAACTCCCAGTGATGTCAGTGAAAGGACAGATCCCACCGCAGGTTCCCTTTTGGCAGGAGGAAAGGGAGTTTCCATCCTCTAGTCCATGTTTTCACCTCTTAGTTTCTCTGTCTTTTCAGAAGTTCTTCAACTTTTTTCTTCGTTGGAGGGAGTTCATAGGGGTTGCCAGGGTGGACTACAGTCTTGTAAATACATATGTGACATCTTACATCTCTTCTTTGAAAAATCCTTTTTTTCCCCATCAAAACAAGTCAGTAAAACACAGAAAACATCTTCCAGAGATGCCCTCAGGGCCCCTTTATTCTGCCTATTCTGAATGTTTCATCTCTTGCTGATGCTTTGTCTGCCTTTCTCTGTTCTCCATCTACAATCAGTGGTTCCTCAACTGTGGTCCCAGCAGAGCAGCGCTTTCTGAGACGATACAATATGGCCTCAAGTGGTTTTACTTAAAGTTAAAACAGTCCCCCTCCTTCCACTCCAGCAATGATCCTCTTGTCATCATTGTACTTGGACAAGGTGACAAGATCTCAAGCTGAAGAGGATCGGTGAGAGGGCAGATTCTGTGCTTCATGAAAGGCTGAGAGGTTCAGTCTGGAAAAGAGGAGGGTTTGAGGTGACCTAATTGTGGCCTTCCAGTACCTGAAGGGAGGCTACAGGAAACACGGAGAGAGACTATTTCCAAGGTCCTGCAGTGACAGGATAAGGGGGAATGACTTCAAAGTGACAGAGAGTAGGGTTAGGTTGGATATTAGAAAAATATCCCTCCCTGTGAGGCCTTGGCACAGGTCGCCCAGAGCAGCTGTGGCTGTCCCATCCCTGGAAGTGTCCAAGGCAAGGTTGGACAGGGCTTGGAGCGACCTGGGCTAGTGGAAGGTGTCCCTGCCCATGGCAGGGGGTGAAATGAGATGATCTTTAAGGTCCCTTCCAACCCAAACCATTCTAGGATTCTAGGAAGGGATCCATCTGCCTCCTCTATTCCAGCTGGGCAAGAAAGCCCAACAGTTCAGAGTGCCCCAGGAAGGAAAACTCCAGGTAAAGGTGCAGAGGAGCAGTTTTGGTCTACTCAGGTAGACCAAAAGTGAGGTCTGTTGAGCCCTGCTGAGGAGCTGGCCCTGAGAGCATCCCACGGAGAAGGAAGCTGAAACTAGCCTGGATGTATCATGAAGCAATCAGGCTCTGCCTTCTGCTCCCTGGTTCCCATGGCCCAGAGGCAGCACGTTGGCAGCCCAAAAAAAGCGTCATCCACATTCAGTTCTTATTTTTCTCTCCTTCCCAAGCACTTGATGCATCCCAGAGCCCAGGTCTGTGCTGGCTTTTAGCTCCTCCTCTTGAACCCACATCTAACCTCTGCAGCACACAGTGCTGATGGCTCCCTGGTGTGTGTTTGTGCCAAGCATGAAATAACCTGCCCTTTGCTCACATTTCCAGCCTCCCAGATGAGGATAACAATGCCAGTGAAAGTCAGCTTCAAATAACCTTGCAAGACACAACGTGTGTGCCATCCCTCCAGGGAGACTCTACCTCCCATCCTCTCTGTGCTGTGGGTCAAAGATCCAGTCCACATTTGCTCAGATAAAAGCAAATCTTAGGAAAACAATCAAGAAATGCCATTCATTATTGAGGGGGAACTGGGGAATAGGTGGAAATTACTGGCAAAATGACTTGAAAGCCCTCCCGTTTTGTCAACATTTCTCTTTGGTTTCTCGCAGATTTGAAAGGTCGCTAGGAGCTAATGAACCTCAGATAGCAAAGCTGTCTCTTGTTTGTTTGTCATTTTGAGTTTTTCTGGTTGATTAAGATCCATGCTGGCAGTAACGTATAAAATAGCAAATTTCTGTGAGTACAGTGAGGTCACGTTCCCTACCCTGAAACACTGCTGAACTTACCAGGAAAAACAGTTAGTCCCAAGGACTAACAAGCCAGCTCTCAGCAGAGGAAGCTTCTGAGTGGTTCTGTTACCCACATTTCTTTTTGCTATTCCTGGTTCCACAGGCTTTCAACAGCATACCCCAATCCAGTGGTGTCCCAGATAATCTGCACCCCAAGCCAGGCTCATTTTAGGGTTTGGGTTGGAAGGAACCTTAAAGATCATCTCATTCCATCCCTTGTGCCATGGGCAGGGACATTTTCTCCTACACCAGGTTTCTCAGAGCTCCATTGGTCCTTCAACACTTCCAGGGATGGGGCATCCAAATCTCTGGGCAAGGTGTATCATGTGTTTGAGAACGGTGAGATGTGTCCTCTTTCTCCACTTGAGGACTTGATGTGGGGTGAATTTGAGGACTTATTTCTATCTGGTCACTCATTTGGAGCAGCAACAGCACAAGTCCAAAGGCACAGATCAGCTTCACAGCACAGGCCAGTGAGTCCAGCACATCTGGACACATCCCCCCTTCCACATCTGTGCTGCCCAGATGCCTGGGGCAAGGCAGTGTGGCCATGTATTGACAGCCCAGTGGTCAGTGACTGCCACATCCAGCCAAAAAATGAGAGAACTTCCAAAACTGCCCATTACTGTGATGCAATTAGCTCTGAAAAAATGTCCTGGCTGCAAACCCAGCTGAGCACAGGACATCCTGGTCTGCACAAACTCTGAGCATGAACAAGAAATGTGCCCCAGCAGAGCCCCTGAGTTATGTGTAATACTAACACACTGGAGCACAGGGGGCTGGATGACTCCCAGATTTGTCAGAATCATTCTACTTTGCATTCATGCTGGCAAATGTTAGTCAAAAATATGTTAATACCCCAAGTCACCACCATGGCTGATGACTCATGTTAGTCCCATCCCACTGGAGAGCCCTTGAAGGCTTCTCTTGCTTTCATCAGTAGAATCATGCCTCTCCTTTTCCAGCTCCAGCTCTGGACCCATGTGACAGTGGTAAAAATAAAAAGAAGACATTCAAATTCCATTTACCTGCTCCTGCTCCCAACCTACTCAGAGCTAAGGGGCAAACACATCACTGTGCTCCTTCCTTTCACCTCCCTGTTTAGGAGAGCTCGGGGCTCTCAGCACAGCTCTGAGCAACACTCACTGTTTTTGCTGGAACCCTGCAGAAGCTGAAGGTGCCTCAGCATTTGCTGAACATCAGACCCCTCCCAGGAGCTGTTGACTGAAGTGGGAACTTGCTGTTTCCACTCGTACCCCAAGTGAAATTACCCCGGGGAAAGAAATCTTTGTTGATGGAAGCTTTTCTGTCTGTTTTTACACCAAATGCATGAGTTTTCCAGGCACTTCAGGGGACCCCTCAGACATAGTGTTGTCTCTGTGAGAGGCAGGGCCCACTGCAGGGCTAAGAGAAGCCTAAAGCAGTGAAAAGTGACCTTACAGACCCAGCTCAAAATGTTTTTGGGGTTCAGGGCTCTGTTTGCACCAAAAAACTGAGTCCCAGAGCTTGGTATGGCCCATCTACCTCCTCCTGGTTGGGGGGTGGGGGGACCATTTCAGGCCCCTGCCACAAGACCCTGTCCTCATTTCCTTGTGCTCATGGACCTACAGTGCTGATGTGCCCCCATGAATTGCCACCCACCCACGGTGTTACAGAGCTCACCATCAAAACACAATTCAAAGGCCAAAATCTGGGCCACCAAACCATGACCAGCTTGGATTTATCTACATGACGCTGCAGAGTACTGACTTGAACAGGCAGGGATGGGTATCTTGAAGAGAAACACCGTAAAGAGTCTGAGTTCCCCTGTTACCCTCCGACTCTGCCACCACCACCATACAGCTCCTCTTTCCTTCCCACAGAGCATCCACCAACACCAGGGTGTGTTTGCTCTCCAGTCCAGGCATGGCAGAGGCTGATGAGGAACCAAACACTGGGCACACAACATTTGGAGCTTCTTCTGTACTTCTTGCCTCATCCAACAGTAAACTGTCGCGAAATTCCAAAGCAGTGAGCGCTATGGAAAAGCAAATCCTGCCTTTTCCTGCTGTTAGCAGACCCCTACCGAGCAGTGTCACCTCACCAACTCTGACCCTTCCACCAAAACAGATCCCTGCTCCCCCAGGGAACGGGGAGCAGATGTTTAATCACACATTGCAGCCCCACAGAGTGGCACAGGCCAGCGAGTGGCGGTGGATTCCACACTCCAGTGAAGCTGCAGGATGGATTTGGGTGGACAGAAAGCAATTACCCACATCATAAGTTACTCCAGACATAAATCTTTTGAAATAGTAACAGCACCTAGCACATATTAAGCATTATACATGTTCAAAGCACAAATGGTAATGTTTATGCCAAAAAGTGTTTGAACTTGCAGTAATTAATAACAAGCAGGGATATTGCATAGCTGAGAGGGGTTTTTTTCCAGCTTTAATTCACAGGAGCAGTTTTTTCTTTTTCCCCAGGAAGGCTTTGCTCAGACTTCTCCCTGTCTTCTGCAGATCCCAGCTTTCTTACCAAAGCTGTGTCAAGAAATAATAATAAGAAACAAACCTCTTCCCCTAAAAAGAGACTGCTGAGTCTTATAAAAACAAAGAAAATTATTCCATATTTGATTCTATAAAAATACCAGTTTTTAAAACTGATATAAATAAATTAGGCACATACGTACCCAGTCACATTTTCAATACACATGTAAATGTATATATATGTATAAAACCCCCCACAAAACTTACACTTTGGATATGTACCTTTGGTCCAGCCCAGCTCCATCCAGCTCAGATAATAATAAATAAACCTACCTCACAGTGATATTTCCTGTTTCCCAAGGTGTGGGATACAAAAAGAAACAGGTTACATCACCCCATAACTTAAAAATAACCAAACATGGAGAAGGTTACAATATATATGGGTTGGAAAGGTTCTCCTTGTGCCTCCTGCTGCCACATCTGCTTCCAGAAAAGCATCTGTCATCTGAGGAGCTCATATGGGATCAAACCTGATAGCTGTGGGGAGTGCAAGAGCCTCAAACTCCCATGAGTTGATCAGAATGGGCATATTAGCTGAGATTTAACATCTATGTGCGCTGCTCCTGTATTAATCCACAACCTTCATATACAGAATTTTGTAAAGACAATTTGCTTGAAAAGAGGCTGTTCCACATCCACGGGCACACGATAAGCCTGGTTTTCAGATCCTGATCAGGACGGACTCGAACAGCCAGTGCTCACTGGAGCAGCTGGGGGAGCCTGGGATGGTTTTTCATAAGAGCAGTAGGCACTGTGTTGAAAAAAAACCAAACTGAAACAACGTCTCTGGACAACTCTTGGAGCCAGAATTCATTTCGCTTCCTCCTTTCTCCTAGAGCATCAACACTGGCCAACGTTTGGAGCACTGGTGGCACACTGGAGAACTCACCAGAGCTCCAGGGCCTGCTTCTCATTTGTGTGTTTACATAAATTTCCATATGCCGTGGGAAAACAATAAAGAGAGGCAGGGACGTAAGTTTGTAATTTTCCACGGGTTTGAGGGTTTTTTCCTGCAAGTGGCCAAGCATTCTCTGCCTGATTCAGCACAAGGGCCTGAGCTTTAAATTAAGCATGTGCTGAGGGGGCTGGGGCTGCAGGCTGAGCCTCCTGTGCTCTTCCAGCAGCGGCACAGGATGATGGCAAGAGCACAGGCATTTTTTAACAGCTGGATACACCTTCTTAGAGATGCTACAGGGATAGGAACCTTGGAAACAGGCTGGGATGGAGAGAGAAACTGCTCAAGGAGTAGCCAGGGCCATGGTGCAGAAGCAGGGAGTGTCTTGTTGAAATGCAGTCCGTGCCTGGGCACTGGACATGCTCAGCAAGGAGCTGCAGCCTTGCCTTGATCTGACAGGAGCGCACCCACCTCACACAGCACCACATCAGGCTGGTTCCCTGGGTCTTCCTCTTCCCTCAACATGTTTTTACTAACAGGGAAGCTGGAAGGAAAGCCTGCAGTATCCCAAGCTCACCTCCCAGGCTGGGAAACAGATTGGTCCTCAGCTCCCCGAGGAAGAGATGCAGGAGAAGGAAAGGCAACATGAGGCCTTCTGGATGTGGGGAGGGAAGAGAGATGCAGTAAGAGTCATGAAACTTTGTTGTTGGTGGTGGTGATAAATTATAATCCAAGGAAACAAACAAAATTGCCACCCTGCCAAAGCACCCTCAAACAACAACTTCAGTTTAAATACCTTTCTAGGCACAATTAAATAGAGCAGACTGCTTGAACCTGCCCTACAGCAGGGTCCCGGTGGGGTTAAGGCTTCCTGAACTCTCCCTGCCCAACTTTCTCCCCCTCTCCTGCTCAGAGCTGGAGGGGAGACTGACTCATTTGGTTAAAAATAAAAACACTGCTATCTAAACTTTAATGGCTTTGTTTCTCATTGCTGCAGGCAGTGGTTCATATGCATTCCAAACAGCACTTTGACTGCAAATGTACCGTTTTGGAAGCTATTCCACCTGAAAAACAATATCTTTCATCTCTCTGCCTTGTACTGTTGGGGGCTGGGAGCACACCCGTCCTGGCTCGGCACATTCAGGGAGGTGCTGGGGTGGAAAAGAGAAAAGCTGGCTCTGCTGCAAGGATGGTACTGGAGAACCTGAGGGCTGGGGATGGAGAGCTGTGTGCTGCTGTGCTGGGAGTGCTGATGAGGCTTCAACCTCTGCTGGAAGATAAATTGTTTGAAATGCTGGGACAGGGGATGATGCCAAACCCTGCCACATCCAGGACTTAGGAGGAGCCAGACCAGTTCTGTCACTTTGGCCCCTGCATGCCTCCCACCCACAGATTGCACTGCCCAGAGACTCCCCTATGCACCCAGAGCAAACTTCTAGTGTTGCATGCACTGAGGTACATGTCCAGTTGAATGTTCCTCGCCCAGGGATCGATGGCAAAGAAGAGGGGACAGATGGAGCTGGAGGTGCCTCTGCTACCCAGCACAGACACGTTGCGCCAGCACCGGCTGCACGCTCTGGTGGTCCCTGTTGAAGCCTCTTCTATGACAGAATCACAGACTGGTTTGGGTTGGAAGGGACCTTAAAAGGCCATCTAGTCCAACCCCTCTGCCATCTGCAGGGACATCTTCAACTAGACCAGGTTGCTCAGAGCCCTGTCCAACCTGGCTGTGGATCTTCACCTCTACGTCTCTTGCCAGGAGAGTTGTCTCAGGACATTTACTCCACCCACTGCCCAAAGACACATATATTCCCCTTGGCTGCACAAATCCCACACAGACCACAGGTTTGCCGGTGTTTATGGAAGGGAATGGCCACTGTGAGGTCTGGGATGGCTGCTTTGTGTAACCATCATCACTCCAGCCCCATGCTTCGAAAAGCAGTGTGGTTTGGCTGGTGGCCCCACTCCTAATGTTGAGTTGCTCCATTTGCTCAGGTCTTTTTGTCTAACCTTTGAGTGACAGTTCCCTGTATCACTCCTGCTCCCCCAGAAATCAGGGACGAGCCTCTTGCCTGTTTTTACATCTGGTTTAAAAGGGACAGACAAAGGAATCCGAGTTGGGGGTCACAACAGGATGGTCAAATAACCAGTCCTCAAAGGGGGTAAGGTATTCATCTCATGCCTATAATGACTTTGTGGTGTTGCCCTAGCAACTAACGCTCGGAGATGATGCAATCAAATTTGGGAACGATGTGATTAGAAATGACAGGCAAGGGGAAACAAAGGGAAGCAAAGTTGCTGTGGCAGCTGGGATGCAGCGCTCAGTGTGTAATGCATGTATCGGGGCTGCGAGGCATTATTCCGAGCAATTACACTAAATATCATATTCTATTTGCCAGCTAATTACAGAATATCACTCAGTGCCTGCCGTCCAGCCCAGCCCCGCTCTCCCCACTTTGGGAGGCCAGGGAATGGTACTCTCATTAACCCGCCTGTGTTTGATCTGCTCGTACATTTTCAACTGGCACCCGCCCAGCACAAACTGCCATTTGCTTTTCCCTCTCTTTCCATGTTCCCTTTCCCATTTCACAGCCCACTCTCATCCAGGGACCTGCTGCTCTCCCGTGGCAGTTGCCCATCCCTGTCTTTAACCCCATGTGCAACAGCCTTGGTAGGTCTGAGCACCACCTGAGGACTAACAACTCCAAAAGAGAAAGCTTAAATAACATTTAGGCCTGCACTGCTTGAGCACAGCTGCCCAGATGTTCTGCCAGCTTCACACACCCACATGGTTTGATGGAGGATATATTGCTAAGCCACGAGGAGCTTCACTGCACACCATGGGGGGACACACTACCCACCCCCAAAGGGACACCCTGGTTGCTCTCACCCCCCTTGTTTGGAGGGGTGGCAAGGCCAAGGGTGAAGAGTGTCCATGAGCTCTGTCAGACACTTTGGGTTTAGTTTATTTACTTACCATGGGGATGCACCCAGGCCTCTGCTCCTCTGCTCCTGAAAATAATTGCCTTGGAAAGAAGAAAGAATCAAGTGGAAATATAGGGAATAGGGACTTGCACTGTAAATATTACTGATGATTCATAATCCCTTTTTCTCAGAATTTCAGGTTTCTTAACTATTATCCCTCTCACAGGAAGCCCCAGCTGTTCTTTTGACAGTTTTATGTGACCCAGTAGGCACTTCTCACTCATTTTCACTGAAAAAACAAGAGGCTCAATTCTCTGTTGCTCAGTACCTGGTGGTGTCATTAGCCCAGTGCTGAGGATGAGGAGGTGGAATGGGAAGAGAGAAGAATCACTGCTGCTCCAATGTGACACCTCTTTACAGCCATCCAGGCTGTCCTCGGCCATCAGACATATCTGACAGCAACCAAGTGTCACTTCAAGGGTGCAGAAACCAAATGCTTTCAAAGAAGCACTGAGGAGGACACAAACCTGATGCCATTTCTCTCCCAGACCCTCTGGCCTTGTCTCTGCTGCCAGAAAAAGACAGGGTGGTTTGAAATGTGCTTTATCTGACATGATTTAAGTTCCTTGCGGTGACAGGATACCTTGGTGGATGGTCAAGATGAACCCTCATGTTGTCTCTTATTAGCACACATGCTCAGGATAGAGCAGGCAGTTCCTAAATTAGGCTTGTGACATGTGAGTTAGCCACTGGGTAAATATGTTAAACTACAGTCTCCCTGGTTTTGGCATCCCAAAGGGATTCCCTCCCCCTCCTTCCCAATAACTTCTCCCCCAGCAGGAAACTGAGGCCAGAGAGGGGAAAGAGGTTCTGACTCACCTTATTTCTTGTATTTTTGATCTCTCTAGAAAGCTAAAGGAACGGCTCCACCTCCCATCACCCTGGCAGGGCACTGTGACCCTGTGCTGGCCAGGAGAGCGGCCAGACCTCACCATAACCTGCCACATTCCCAAAAACCTGCAGCTTCCCTTTCATTCTGCTTTAATCCAGGTGATAACATTAATGACGTGCCAGAGGAGACAGTGAGGATGGGGACCAAGGTTTGGGCTTCAGCTCCCATCTCAGGGACACCTCTCTGGTCCCACATCTACATCTTCCTTGTCATCCCCAAGGAGTGTCCAGCCCTGCTCCCTTGGGCTGGTGCTTTCTACAGCTCCCTGAAAGGAGGTTGTAGCCAGGTGGGAGTCGGTCTCTTCTCTCAAGTAACGTGCAATACGGGATGAAATGGTCTAAAGTGGCACCAGGGAAGGTTTAGATTTGATTTTATGAAACATTTCTTCACCAAAAAGATTGTCAAGCACTGGCCCAGACTGCTCAGGGCAGTCCCTCCACCATCCCTGGAGGGATTTAGGTGTGTGGGTGTGGCAGTGCTGGGTTAATGGTTGGACTCAATGATCTTAGAGGGCTTTTCCAGCCTAAACGATTCCATCGTTCTGTGATTCTGTTCTGATGCTGCACTGGGGAACCACAGCACCTCCTCCTTCTGCCGCTCCTGCAAAGCAGCACTTTAATGTCAACCTCCTCTCCCCACCCCTCTCCTGTGAGTCCCCAGCTCACATCCAAGAGCCAGTTGTTTGAAATGACTGGGGCTGGCACACAGGGAGTCCTGGCAGTGCCTGTGAGCACCCTGGGCCACCAAAATTCAGACAGATCAGGCCGCGGTGGGACGCGAGAGGGGGAGAACAGCTGAGGAGGCAGCAAACATAAACAGGGGAGCTGCTACTGCCAGATGGGGCACAGGGAGCAGAACTTCATTTGAATTGCTCGCAGGCTTAGCAGCCAGGCAGAAAGAAATCATCACAAATCCATCTAATGCAAACTAATGCTGGTCATTAGGAAGCAGGCTGAAAGACTGCTGCCTGCATCAGGGAAAAGACATTAGGAAGAAAGTTTCCGAGCAGATTTCCGAGCCAAAATAGATCATCTCTGAACAATTTACTCTTCATTTACTCTTGTTCTTCAACCTGGGGAAGGGAGACTTGGTATTGTTATTTTTTTTTTTTGCCCACAAAGAAAAGTACCCCGGGATGATCTTGGGTATACTGAGCCAGATTTTCAGCAATTGGAGAATCATAGAATCATGGAATGGATTGGGTTGGAAGGGAACTGAAAAATCATCTAGTTCCAACCTCACTGCCATGGGCAGGGACACCTTTCATCCAAACTAGCCTGTTGGACAGAGGACAATGCCTGTGGCTGTCAGCAAAAGGCCCAGGGAAGAGCAGAGCAGCTCTTCCCTCCACACACACATCAAGGGTAATAACTGTAACTGGGTTGATGCAGTTCTGGAATGGAAAATAAAACAGTCCTGCCCATGCCTGGCACTGACCACAGCCCTTTCCCCACTAACACACCAGTGCTGTAACAAGCAAAAAATGCTTTTGATGACTATTTGTGAAAAATAAGCAAATCAATAATTCTCTCTCAGCTGCAAACCTCGGATGAGTTCTCGCCACTCTCCTGTCGAAGGGACACCTTACCATGAAAATCTTGCAGAAATAACCCATCTTTCGCCAAAGCAGCCCCTTCGATTATTCCACCCAAGCGAGCGCAGCACCGAGCACAGCACTGCCCTGCCCTCCGGGACACGCTGGCCAGGCTCTTGGCAGGGAAGGAGTTAACATGTTTGTCTTGAACAAGCCCAGTTGCAGCCAGACTGGGCTCAGCTGGAGAGAATCACTTGATCAGGAGAGGTTATGAGAAAAGGAAACTCTTAAAAGACTGTGGAGCAGAGAGTGGAGCTGGAGGGGAGTTGTGTTGTTTGGAGCCCGGGGCAGGCGCGTGTTGTGAAAGTCTCTGTTGATCTCGTCGAGGGGCAGATTTCAGTGCTCTGTGCTCACTATTAAAGCTGGAGTTTGGGGGTGATGGCAGGGGAGGGCACAGAGGGGGCTGTGCTGCCAGGCAGAACTTTTTGATGTTGTTCTGATCAGGAACCTTCTTGTTCTTCACAAAACTATTTCGCAAAATCAAAAGCGATTTTTATTTTCTTTTAGTATTTGATAAAACGTAAAGATCTTTTTCTCTTTTTTTTCCAAAGAGTTAATGAAATGCTTGTGTTTTGGGTCAGTCTGCAGGTTTAGTTTCAAATCAACCAAAAAAAAGAAAACATCTGAGATCATGTAAATACTGGTTTACGTCTTAGACTTTTGCTTTCTGGTGTGATATGCATGCGCAACAGTTCTGCTGAGCAAAGGGTTCTTTTCCTTTTCTAATTTAGAAAAATTGAAAGATTAAATATGTTTAAAAAAATCACTTTTTAGACTTGAGAAAAAAAAGTTACATTGAGGGAGACTTTATTAGGAACAGGACAAGGGGGAATGGCTTTAAATTGAACGAGAGTAGGTTAAGAGTAAATATTAAGGAGAAATCCTTCCCTGTGAGGGTGGGGGGGCCCTGGCACAGGTTGCCCAGAGAAGCTGTCGCTGCCCCATCCCTGCAAGTGTCCAAGGCCAGGTTGGACGGGGCTTGGAGCAACCTGGGCTAGTGGAAGGTGTCCCTGTCCGGGGAGGGGAATGAGATGATCTTTAATGTCCCTTCCAACCCAAACCATTCTAAGATTGTATAGTAACATGGTGGTCCCAGCATCTGAAGGCCTGTCACAGATCCCCAGCTTCAAACCTCACCTTTTATGTGTAAGATCAGCCTCACAAACACTGGTTTCATTTCATGACTGTTAATTCGTAGTTGTTTTACCTCTGCTGTTCCCTCCCCCTCCTCCCTTCCCCTGACGTCCCAAAAAAAAAAAAAGAAAAAAAAAAAAAGAGGTTAAACATATTTTGTGGTTAAACCACTTTTTTTTCTTTTCATGTTGGCTGGTTCCCACTGGGCTGAAAAGCAATAAAAAGTCAGGAAGAAGTATGGGCTCCCCTCTCAGCTTTGTCATATGGATGAATAGCACAGTAAAAAGCGCTGAATGCTATCGGTTAAAACGAACTCGCTGCTCTTCCAAGTACATTTTGCAGTGCTCTGATGTGAAGGGGTGGGGGATTGGACGGTGAAAAACCTCTCCCAGAGATGGAGCTTTTATCAGGCTAAAGATTTTTGCATTAATAAAAGAAATTCTTGTTATAATCACTGTACCCACAGCAACATTTTCAGCCCTCCCCTCCTCTGCCCTCACCCTCCTCACTTTTCCACGGCCCTGGAATAAATCTCAAGGTAATGTGACCTGCAGCAAGGCTATCTGAGAACATCTTGGAGGCTCTGTCAGTAAGAGGCCAGGCAAGTAGCACTGGAGTGCAAAGATCTTCTTATTATCTCCCTTTGCAGCCCTTCCTGGGCATTTCTGTCCCTTGTGTTCTTCATCAAGTCCGTGATGATGCTGATAAGGGGAGAAAAGAAGAAAATGGGGGGGGGGTGGTGGAATAGCAAAACTAGATGACAAGTCCTTGTACTATTTCACATTTGCACCTAGAAAATACTCTGGTGTGGAATGTTAATGTATAATTGCAGATAAAAGTGCAACAAGAAATTGCTGGAGAGTTTCCCATTAAGATATTCAGATACTTAGAAATCGCTTCGTATTTGGGTTTTGATCTCCTATTGTAGAGAAAGCTGAAAGCCTTCACTTCAGCAGAAAGTAGCTCTGTGGTCTAAGATCCCTTTCCAGCAGCGACAGCCACACTAGAATTTTCAGTAAAACAGTTTTTTCTTTTCTCTCTCACTTTCTCTCCTCCCTCACCCCCACCCCTGCTTTGTATTATAGTAAAGCCAACTTCTCAAAACCCAGTCCTTCCTGAAGAACACCTTCACCTTGATAAGATGGTTTAGCCTGGCCAACAGGGATATATGGTTAAACCCTTCTTCTAAGGGGAAAGAGACCTCAGAAGAGCAGGAGATGATCCAGGGCTACGGAGCTTCTGGTGCTCAAACCACCCAGTGACATGAATGCTGTAAAGGCCGAGTCTCTGTCAGGTCCATCAAGAGCAGGGATTGGAATCTCTGTCCCTCACATACCCCCAGAGACCCCAACAATCAACTGCTTGGAGAGAAGCTTGTCAGTGATCTCAGGTTCAGAACGGGACAACATTGA
>JAWMRA010000038.1:7603359-7646969 GCA_035584735.1 Pseudotriccus pelzelni
AAATCAGAACCGGCTTTAGAGACTGGGGAATCCACTTTCTGCCCAAACCTATCCAGATCCCCTCCCTCCTTTTGTCCCTTTTTTCAGTTCCTAGAGATGAATCCTGTATGACCACCTGTTTCTAAGCCAAAAAAGAGTCTCAGACAAGGGGAAAACCAGTTGTTTTATAGACAAACCACAGGGCTGTGGAAATGGTCTGGCTACAGACACACTTATGCCTGCACAAAGGCTCTGGACAGTCTCAACCTACAGTGGGAGCAGAGATCAGCGTGTCCCCTGCAGACAGTGGTGGGTCTCAGTGAAAAAGAATTTGATGCTTTTCCTTCTAAGTTATTCTCAGATATCTGCTTTCACTGCTGGGAAATTAAGGGTGGGTTTTGGTTGGTTTTTTTGTTTTAGTTTCTGTTATTCCATTCTCGTTGGCTTTGGTTCTGCTTCACAGGGAAAATGTTGAGGAAAAATGAAAGAATGAAGTGAAAGTTTTTCCTTTGTACCTGGTGAAAATTTCCCTTATTGCTACGTGTGACCAAGACCACCCATCTTTGGCTGCCAGAGGAGTCTGGCTCTGATTGTGCTGAGATTTGGGTGTGAGGAAGAGTCTGACTTGTGGAACTTGGTACTACAACAAGCCCACAGAGGGCAAGGGCTCTGGAGTGATAGACAGATAATGGACATCCATAGATAAGCGGATAAAATGTTTACAAGGGATATAATCCCTCCTGTTCCTGGTGATAAGCCAGCTGCTGACTGACAGAGGCAAGGAGGAAAAAACCCTTTGGGAAGATTATTCCAAACCTGGTAAATTCCAGTCATGGATACTTGCAGAACTGGTTATGGCAATCTCAGAGTCATTAGTGGCTCTCACTGGAAGCATCAGAAGATTGGAAAGAGACAAAAAATGCCTAACTTTTATAAAGTATGTGGGCAGAAGTGGAGAATTATAGACTCACCAGTTTAGCTTCAGTTAATAGAAAATCCTGATGGAAAGATATAAATGGTCTATTTACATTTATCTGAGAGGTGCCAAGGACAAGGATCTCGGTGACCATGGATTGTCAAGGACACTCTTCTTCAAGCACCTCTGTGACAAACCAGAGAAATAGACTGAAAAAATAAGAAGTTGAGATTCACCTGGGACAGGCAGAAAGTAATATGCCCTGGGATGATGGAGTGCACAGGTGAGCTTAGGCTGCAGTTCAGCAGGAAAAAACCTAAGATTTATTTTATTCCACTAAGTGAACGTGACTCAGTGATATCAAGCTGATACAAAAATGACAAACATGATCCCAGGTTGCATAAGAAGGCCGATGATGCAGGAGACATCATTAATCCCAGGGACTGGTGATGCCACAGTGGAGCTCCATGGATTGAGGACTTACCACATGGGAAGGAAGAGGTGGGAGAATGGGATAGAAATCAGGGGGAAGCAATAGGAATGATGAGAGATAGAAGAAATTGTTCACAAGAAGAAAAGTAGTCTGGAAAAGGAGGAAAGTGGAACATTTGGGTAATGCAAGGCTTCCCTGTAAAGTCAGCTTTGCAGGGAGAAGTTCATGGCAATATCTTTTACACCTGGGTGTTGGGTTGGACTGAAAAGTTTAGGCAACTTCCAGTGCCTGGAAGAGAGCTGGGAGAAGATACTGCCAGACTTATCTGAGGATGGGTGGGTGGGTGTAAATACAGCTCAGGATACACCAGGCTGTGCGTCACTGGAAACCGCCCTGCGTGTCCCCAGCACCTGCTGCTGCACAGCAACAGGGCAGCACACAGGCTGGGAGAATGTTTAATTTAATGTTTTCCCCTTGGTTAAATAGCTCCTGCTGCATATGCAGGCCTGATAGGAGGAGAGAGGGCTGCCAGAGCCATGGTCACCTGGGAGGTGACACGGTGGCAGCTGGGGTGGGATAACTGAGCCCTCACCCTTGGCAGCATCTCAGCTGCTGCTGCCTGCTCAGCAGCACTGGAGGGGGAGGATGGGGAGATTTCAGCAGAGAAGAAAGAACCTTTGCCCTTGGGTTCATCTGCTGATTTTAGGGTCTTGTTTTTTATCTTTGAGGAAAGAGATCCTCCAGCACCACTCATGATTGCCACATCCACCTAGTTTTCTGGGTCAGGAGGTGAAGAGGTGCAAGAGAAGGCATTCAACAGCCTGGCAGTGAGCCTGAAAGCAGCATCTCCACCAGAGTGCAGCAGACAGCAGGGAAAAGACCTGTTGGACCATCCCAAATGGACCCCCAAAGTCTGAAGAGAGAGGCCTCCGGCCACAAGTGGTCTGTGTAGAGCTGGTCCATACTGCAGACCCTCTGCCATGAGTGTCTGCAGGAAATAACTCCTTTTTATCTTTGCAGAATCACTGTTTAATGAACAAACAGCAGCACACAGTAACCACTGAGAGATGGGCAGAAGCCAAGCAGAGGAGCAGGGAGAGGGCCCAGCCTTCCCCTGCTCCTCGGTCCTCTGTCAGGACCGGCGCCAGGCAGCCCCGTGCTGCTTCCAAGAGCCAGGCAGAAGACAATAATCCATGCCAAGAGAGTGTGAAATGTGTGCAGACAGTCAGCCTCCCATTGTCTGTGTCCTGGAGTGGCTGCCAAGCCCCGCTGCCTTGGCCAGGGCACGGGAAGGAGCCTGGGTTGGGTGACATCTGCTCCACTCAAGCAACAGCAGAGAAGGAGGTTACAGGGCAGGGTGCTGCCCTCCTTCCTTCCCATCCAGGGTTAAGACAGGGATGCCAGCAAGAACCTCGGTTATTCCCAGGAATCTCTGGCCTCCTGGTGGTGCTTGGCCATCTCCAATCACCCAGCAGATTACACTGTCCTTAAATCTTGATCCCAGCTGCTGGCACTCCACCCCAAAACCCCTGTGGGGGTTAAATCAGCTCTGGAGTGGTGGGACACGCAGGAAGGGAAAGCTTTGTGGCTGGTGGGGACCTGCTCCTCTCACGCCACAAGGCTGGTGAGCATGAGGCAGACCTTGACCTCACGTGGGGGTATGATGGAAACCAGGAGAAACCTCTGGCATGACTCAGAGCCCCTGTAGGAGAAAGAGAGAGGAGCAGGGGGGTTTCTGCGTTAATTAAGGGGATGATCTCCATGCTGACGCAAGAAATGGCTCGTAGCACTGTTAATGTATGCCATCCTAACATATGCTAAGTCATCAAAAACATGCCATTTTAAAAATATCCATGATGCTTGCCATGAATATCGGCCCAGCTTTGCCAAAGAAGACTTTCAGTCTCATTTATGGAAATCCAGGAAAGATTCTGCCTTCTGTCACCCAAGGGCAACCTCAGTATCAAAAGAGATAACATCCATGGCTATAAAACACTCTGAATATTTATCCAGACTCTAAAGGCTATTTTTATAACTTCACTCCTGGTTTACTTTTCAAGACTGATGAGTTTTTTTGTTATATTTTGGAAAATATGTAAGGAACATGGATATTGGAACATGCATCTTTGTGTAAAATATTTAATCAAAGCCCTTAATTGCAAGCTGTAAATGTAGCACTGGTGACAGATTGTAAAGCCAGAAACCATTTGGTCAATGCACAACAACTAACAAGAGAAAAAAAAAACCCAGCATATAGAAGATTTTAGAAGAGATGTGAGCTTTACTGCAAAAAAAATAAACCTTTCAGAAAATTTAGGAAAAAGAGGAATGTGGGATTGCGTTATCAGATCCATAAGGCATCTGCTAAAAAGTCAGGCAGCTTTTTTATTTTAATGTAGGGGGAAAAAATATTTAATTCAGCCAAAGGAAGTGATATATATATATTATTCTTACTGAAGGTAATTTGGTCTATAAGCACATTCAAGACTTCAAACAAAAACAAACTGAGGACTGAAAATCAGTCTCTGGAAGACGTTAGTTACTGTTGTTCAGCTCGTGTTTCCTCTTGTTGCTGTAAAGCTTGGGTGATTCCTTAAATGTTGAAATGACAAGCTCCTGCATCTCGAGATGTGAAGTTGCAAGTGTTGTGCATCTGTGAGCAGATATTCACAACCCAACTTCCACTGCAGGGGCTGCTGAGATGCTCCATGTACAACACAACCAGGGCAGCTGATGCTGCAGTTGGGCCCTGCTATGAAGCAGAGAGTATTTATATTAATTGAGGAATTAGTTCTCCATCAAAAGGCACCTCAGTAAACGTCGTTAAGAGAAAAGGACAATAACTCCTTTAATGACTGCTCGGGTTTCAAGGCGCCTCTTTAAGAATTAACTAAATTAAAATCTATTTTGAGGGCTGGAAGACTTCTATACATAAGTAAAGGTTGTCTGGACTTACTGGAAATGGAATTTCAGTCACTGTTAAAACTCTGATGAAAAGAGAAGAGTGAGTCAGAAAAAGTGACTGAATAAAAAAAAAACTCTTAAGATGCCCTGAGAATTTCCCAGAGAAGCTGTGGATATCCCTAATTCCATCCATGGAAGTGTCCAAGGCCAGGTTAGACCGGGCTTGGAGAAACCTGGAATAGTGGAAGGTGTCCCTTCCCATGGCAGGGAGTGGAATGGGATGAGCTTTAATGTCTCTTCCAACCCAAACCAGTCTGTGATTCTGTGATTGGGCTGATTTAAGGGAATATCAGAATGCTTTTATAATTCACAGTACTGAGAGTTTCTCCAGTAAACACCAAACTGGTAAAAAATGTTCTCTTGCAACTGAGACACTGACTAAACTTATACCACAGGGCAGGAAATGTTGTTTTTATTCAGATGTAAAAATTCTTACATTCTTTGATATGCCTTTCTTAAGGTGTATCTTTCTGTGATTTCTTTTGAATAAGTGACTTAAATATTTGCACTGGATTCACACAGTTTACTTAACATTATTCACATTTCTGATTACTAGTTATTTAGATTATCCTTGAAATACCGAAATAGGATTTACAAGTTTTCCCCCCTGCTCACAAATAGAGAAGCTATGTCTGTGCCTTGTTTTTTATCTACCATTAAAACAAGATTACAACTCATTTTAGGAAAAAGGTACTTAGATCCACTCCAAGGGTAAATCCATTCTTACCATATATAATCTCTGTTACAAAGTGTCCTCAGAGAGAAGTACAGAGAAGACTGTAACTGGAATAATCATCATTTATTGTTTACGATTTCCTCTGGTTCAGAGTTTGCTTTTGCTTTCTTTGGCAATAAAACAGCCACAAATCATTCACAAAAAAAAAAAGTTGTGTTTTTTCTTTATTGCCTTTATTTTAAAGACAGCTTTGCAGGA
The DNA here is from genome assembly GCA_035584735.1 of Pseudotriccus pelzelni. NCBI lineage: Eukaryota > Metazoa > Chordata > Aves > Passeriformes > Tyrannidae > Pseudotriccus > Pseudotriccus pelzelni. Next base: position 7,608,586 of record JAWMRA010000038.1, read on the forward strand.
TGGGCTGAATAGCGGCATCACAACTTTGAACTGCCATGAAAGGCAATTTTAAAGGCAGTGCCCTCCTTGTGCATCTTGCTTTTAGTTTTTAGCTCTTTCTAAAGTGAAGTCCGGCAACTGGAGATATCATCTCTAGTCCCAGCCTGAAAGATCCCTCCTTCCTGCTCCTGAGAGAAGGGGATATTCAACGCCTACAGCTTAAAAACTTTCCCCTTGAGTTGAGGTGAATGTCAGTGAGTGACACCACTTGTCACATTGGTGGGACCCCCATATTCAGAGGACAGCGTTACCCAAAGAACAATCCTTGGGCCTAACTAACCTCCTTCTTCACTGGAGGTTTAATTATGGCCATTATCTGCCAATGGGATACACGTGTGTTCTCTCCTACGCTGTCCTGGCTGGGAGGGCTAATGAGCTCTGACAACCTGACCAGCCCCACCTGCCCCAGCCATCACAGGCTTTATTTAAGCCCAAACCCAGGTCTGACATCTCCCCTGGGCTGTGCATGGAACTGCTTCTCTGTCTCTTGTGGCCATGCTGCTCCTCTGTGTCCCGTCCCCCCAGCTGGCCTCCTGGATTGATGCTGGACCTGCCTGTGCCTGCAAACCTCTCCAGTGTTGTGGATTCTCAGCAGCTGGACCTATTCAGGTACAGTGGGATGAGCTGGGAGCCCTAGCAGGACCCAAACCTGCCAGAGCAAAAGGAGTGTTTGGACAACACTCTCAGGCACGGGGTGGGATTGTTGGGGTGTCCTGTGCAGGGCCAGGAGCTGGACTGGATGATCCTCGTGGGTCCCTTCTGACTCAGGATATTCTGATTTTATGATCCTGGGGCCACAAGCCCTCCCTAAAAACTCTCTGCTTATCCAGGACCCTCCTGCTGTGCTCATTCTCCTTAGTCCTTGTGCTCTGTTAGGAGGCACCAGCCTTCTTTTCTGGTGTGTGTGGGGCAGGAGGAAGCTCCAGCACAGGAGAGCAGTTTCCCAACCTGTTGGCCTTGTGGCAGCAGCAGTAGCTGTAAAAGGTGGTGCTCTGTGTTTGGTGGTTTTTTATGTATTGATTCAAGGACTTTAGAGGAGAAACTAATCATCTGCAAACTCTGTTTGTGTGCTATGAGCCCCCGCTTGTGCCTCTCTGCCGTTCTCTCCCTTTGTGCTCCCTTTGCTCCTCTGCAGCTCGGATGCTTTTCCCAGAGCTGCTGACAGAGCTGATCCCTGTGGAAATCTGCTGCTCTGGCACCGCGGAGCCACGGAGGAGGGCTGTGTGTACCCTGCAAAGCGAGCCACGAGCATCTCCTACAGCTCCCAGGCAGAGCAGGAAGGAGGCAGGAAGGTTCCACAGCTCCCTGCTCTGTCCTGTTTGCATTCCTGGCTGCACAGGGTGTGTAAATACTCCCTTCGGCGTTCAGGGGCACTGCTCGTGGCTCAGCAAAGTGGGTGACTGGGGCAAGGGCTGCCGTTTACTCTGTGCTCATAGATTAGCCCCAGCACTCAGGGCTGTTCCGTGCCGGCACAGGATAAACAAGTGGATAAATTCCATAGATGTGGGCTGCCAGCTCGTGTATCGGATCATGTTTCTGAAAGATGCCAACAGAGGGCATCCGCTGCCAGGCACAGCCTGCAAATTCCCGATGCATCCCGTGTTCCTGGCTCCAGATAAGGAGCATCTCAGGTTCTTTTAACCCTCTCCCACTTATGCTCAGGTGAAGCTTTGTCAGAGGTTTTAAGTCGACAGGCTTTTTTTTTTTTTTTTCAGTGAGTGTTTTCCTTTTCCTTTGGAGAAAAGGAGAGGAGACACATTTAATCCACAGCTGCAGTGCCTTGGTCAAGGCAGGGCTTTGATAATTAGTGTCTAAGGGCTCCCCACTGCCTGGCAGAGCAACAGCCAGGTTCAAAGTGAAGGTTGATGCTCTGTTGTCCTGTGCAGCTGTAAACAAAATCAGAAGCACTGCTGTGCTGGTGTTGGAGGAGAGCAGGAGATTTCATAATGAATGTCCTGGCTTTGGTGGATTTAAATAATCAGTTTTATTTATAGGTGCTTATTCCCGGTGTTTAATCTCCTTGTTTCATGTCTCGTGTGGACAGACAAAAAGAAATCGAACTTCTAAAGCCTCCTGCTCCCTCTGGTAAATACATATTGGTGCTTGGGCTGTGGGGCAGCTCACTCTGAGCACATTGTCACTCTTCTTTTGTTAAGACCTCACGCCAAAACACCTGTGATGGCCAAAGCTCCAGGCAGCCTGTCTGATGGCAGGATTTGGAATCTGGTTTTGACTGGGGCAGGAAAGGTCCTGAGGCAAGGACTGGTGTTAGGCAGGGCTTGTGTGAGGGTTGGGATTGGAGGGGGCACTATTAGAGGCTTCTTCCCTCCATATAAAACCAGCAGAAAGTTGATGGGTGCAGGAGGAATTGTGCCTCTTAGGGGGCTAGAAACAAGGGTCAGTCTGAGCCGGGTGAGGGCTTTACTCCAAAGGAATTTTTCCAAGTGATAGTTTTTAATGGAAATAAAGATAGGGTGTGAGTCTGATGTTCTGCTTCCCTTAGCTGTGTATTTGTTTTGGATCAGCCCAGACTGCTTTGAGATCCAGCTCAACCTCAGCAGTGGTGGGGCTGCTGGTTACTGGGCTCCCAAAAGTATCTTCTGTTCCAGGGTTTCCAGCTGCTTTGCACACAAAATGGGGCAAAACCCTAAAAAAAATCAGGATGGCTGCTAGGCCTGGCTGGGATAGTCATCAGTGCTTAGGAAAGACCTGTCTCTGCCTCACAAAGCTAAAGTTGGTCCAAGCTGGGCCATGTCCAGCCTCATCCAGTACCTGTTCTGCGTCTGGTTTGACTCTTGGTGTGGGAATATACACATGTTAACTTGGAAAAAGTGAATACATTTTCAGTGGTGAAGATTGAAACACATGAACATGCTCGTCATAGAAAAGGTGTTCACTTGCTTTAATTATTTAGCCAGAGCTTCCCAACTGGCCACCAAAAAAAAAAATCCCCTGCTCTGTATGTGTAGGTCATCGCTACTTCCTATTATACATTGATAAGGGCCAGAAACCTACAGCCAAATTTGATTTATGGACTGCCATAGAGATTTAAGAAATTTATGATTTGATTAATCCATCCCATATATCTTTTTCTTTATTACCGGTAATTCGTGCTATATATCAAAGCCTTCCGAGCAGGAATTTGGCAAGGATCAGGCCAGCCAGTGCTTCCGAAGGGTTAAATTCTATGGTGCACCAACCAGACAATAAACTGTTGGCTTAATATGCATTATTAAATATGTGTTCAGCAGTTCTGGAGTCTGATTTAACCTATAGGTTTGTTCTGGTTTACCAGGTGAGAATGTATTTAGGACATGTATGTGCAGCATGACATTACTGGGGAATTAGGGGAAGGGGGTGTGGAGAAAAATCTTCTCAAAAGGCTGATGTGCTGGGGTGATCACAGCAGAAAATAAACAGGCACCTGCAGTGCTCCAAAAAAATACATGTTGAGCCTATAGGTGGGACGGGCAGTTGTGTTGTGCAGTGGGACTGCCTGGGGACAGCCTCTCCTAGCAGGGTTGGCTGCTGAGCTGGTCCCTGCTGGCAATCCTGGTTTTACCTCACAGGGAGGTGGGGCTTTGGCATAGGGCAGGGAAAGCAAATGAACTAATTAACTCAATGAAGGAATATGGAATAACATACTTCAGATTGCATGAGGATGTGACCTGAGACTGTAGATGCTTCTGTTGCTGGTAAATATGTTTTCTGGTGGGATTTTTTTGCTTTTCCTGTAACACTATTGACATTTTAAAATGATCAGAATATTTCAAACTGCATTTAACCAGACAGAAGAACTGGATTTCAGTACTTTCAACTCCAGAAAGCAAAAGGCAGGTCCTAAATTACCTTCAGATTCAGAACAGTTGAAAAAGTGGAATAGTTTCTCGTTTGCCTGCTGTTTTACTGGCTACTCCAGGTCACCCAGCTGGCCTCCTTTGGGAGGGAGGAGGAGAGGGTGGTTCAGTGTCACTGGGGGAAGCAGCACGCACACACCTGGCAGCCCTGGAGCACATTCCCTGTATGGGAGCCAGGTGTGGGAGCTCCCCCTGCCCGGCCCTGCCCTGGGGGGCTGGAGGTCCCCTCTCCCCCAGCCCTGCAGTCCTTGATCTCTGCTGATGGGGAGTGGGGATGCCAGTTAGCAGCAGCCACAGCTGCATTTTGCAACCGGGACTCCTGGTTGTCTGGGATCAGAGAGAGTTGAGCACTGTTTCACCCAGCAGCCTTTAATAATGTTTCAGCTCTGTTAGCTGCCCACAATTTCATCTAGCCACCTCTTTCAGAGAAGCCCTGCATCTTCATTACCTTCCCCTCTGGCCATCTGGTCCCCCAGCCTGACCTTTTTAAGAAAGATTGCTTAAAAAAAACTGGAGCAGTCCCTGAACAGAAGACCTTGTGTGTCATGTTTAAGCCTAGAGCAAATTTTTATGTCCAAGCTGTAAAACCTTGAAAATAAAGATTTATAATTGAGATTCTGGCTGAAGCAGAGTGAACAGAGATAGTCTAATTAAATTCTGTGGTGGGTATAATTAACCCATTTATTCATTTATTACCCTTTATGCAGCTAATGCAGGCCAAGCCATTGCCATTTGTTTAGGAAGGACTTGTTACCTGGCTGCTGGGCTCAGGCTGTGGCAGCCAGGCCCAGTGTGATGCTCTGGAGGGGCTGGTGAATGGGTATGAGTAGGTCTGAGCTGATGGACGCTTGTTCAGAAACCAGCACAACTCTTGAATGAGTCAGCTGGGAAGGAGCAAGGTGGAAAGTAAAGACTCAGGGTTCTGCTTTGGAATCTTGAGCAGAGTTGCCAGAGGACTTCAAGTATGGTGGCTTGTGTGAAAAAGGGGGGTTAGGGTTATTTTTTGAGCAGTGTGGCTCTCTGGTGTCAGGTCCACCTGGTACTGTGGCCCTGAGTTCCTGCTGTGTGCTATCGAGGGCTGCAGCAATATCCACACTGACATGTGTGGATTTTTCTCTTCCCTCCTTCATAGCTCAGTGTGGAAATGGCACTTCCAAACCCGTAACACCGATAACTACTCACACATCCTCTGGGAGAGCCTCATCTGACTAAAAGCCTGTCTGGCTTTTCCAGAAAGGAGCTGTTTCTTCTCACCAAAGACTCATTTTGCTTCACTTTCTTGGAGCCATCATGAGATAAAAACAATGAATCAGCCAGAGATTATTTTTCATGAAAGTTTAATCAGGCCCTGTCCCCTTCCTGTGCCTGTGTGAGCAAACCTTGATGAGCGCGTAGGGCTTGAACATGGAGTTAAAAACATCTGCTTGAGAGGCAAGAAGTGTGGGGAAAATCCTTTGCTTGCTGGCATCTCTCTATCTGGGCAGGCTGTCCTGCTGCAGATACACTGTCTGCAGTTTAGCCTCTGGGTCCCTCAGCCCATCCATCTCTTCAGCAGTGAAAGCCAATACCTCCCCTCTCCTGCCCCTCCCTTCGCTGCTCCTTAATATTTCATGCATCAAAGAAGTTTCACTTGTAATGCAAAACCTGATTAATCAAGTAGAGTGCAAGAGTTACGTGCATTTAAAGTTTCTTTCATCTTGGGGAGGAGAGGAGCCATGCTGGAGGCTGTTACTGCTCACAAAGGAGTGTCGAAGGGCAGGCAGTGATGGAGTGGTTATGGGGTTCTGAAGGAGAGGATGGGACAGCCTCATTCCTTGGACTTTGGCTGAAGCAACTAGCTGCTTTCCAGTTTTCCCTGGGTTCTCCCTTCTTCTGTAAGTGTTCTTGCTGGCCAGGCTGACCTGTGTGTCCTTCTGGCAGTGGGGCTGATTCGAGCCTCAGGATGTGCAAGCTCCCTTTTCAGGGTGCCTAACCCCCTTGCTGCTACCATGCACAGGTAATGCCTGCCTGAAATCCCCAGTGTGCTCCAGGGAAAGTTAAAAAGAGGCAGGTAGAGCAGGAGGATACCCCTCAGAGGAGGAAAACTAGCAAATGCCTTGATGCCATGGCCACGGGTGCCCGACCACAACCTTCCCCAGCTGAATCCACGGGCTGTTTCACAGCTCTCCAGTAAAAAGTAGGAACCAACTACTTGTATCTGAGAAGGGAAGAGAATATTCAGCCTCTCCTGGCTGCAAAACCAGGGAAGCTAAAGCTGCAGAGTGTCCCCTCAGGGCACTTCTGTGGAAGTGGTCAGGAAGCTCCGAGTTTGATGCCGTGTCAGGAAGACATCATCTCCTGCAGCTCCGAGCACAGCGAGGGGTCCGCTGGCTCACTGTTAACCCAGAAGCAAGAAACTTCACCTCCCGAATTGCAAAGGGCACTCGCTGAATCCCCTCCTCCCTCAGGAGGTGTTTCTCAGAATTGCTGACCCAGCCTGTCTCCCGCGTTCCTTGTGAGAGCTGACAAAAGCACAGCTTGAGCCATGTGGTCGCCGACCAGGGGCAGACACCGAATATCTGTGGACCAGCATTTGTACGTTGCAGCATGGAAACAAAATTAATTTTCTGGCATTTACTTCACAGTATAAAAAAATCCTTTTCGCTCCTTCAGTGGAGTTATTGATGCTGATATGACTCTTGCAGGGTGAAATGTAAACCTCTGATTACATCAGGGCTCTATGACTGACTTTCTCCTCTGATTGCTGGCAGTAGGATTTGTGACGTGCATTACAGACATAAATTGCTCTCTGTATTGTAAATACATAGCGCATTTTAATGATCCCTGCTGTATGTACATGTCTTTAGTAATAGGGCCAATTGAAAACCACTTCACAAAGCTGCTATTGGTATCTTTGCAATAAACTCCTCATCTCTGCCAGCCAATAAAAGATGCATTAGTTCTGGGTGTCCAGAAATCCAGCTCCTGGGATTGAAAGTCGAAGAATGCTTCATCTGTGACCCTGTAAATGAGAATGACTTTTTCCCTCCCCCCTTCAACATCCATTTTAAACTTAGATAATACAGATACTTCAAGTGCTTTCCAGCAAAACATCTTCACAAAGCTTTCCACAGAGGCATAAAATCCTGCGTTTGCCTGAATCCCACTTGGGGTATCGCCATACAGACCTTGGGGCTGAACTGCTCTGCTCAGGAATAAAAAATAAATTGAGTGTCTCAAAACTCCTGCTAAAAAAAATCCACTCAGGTGAAATTAGGCACAAATGTGGGCAGAGGCAGGCATAAGGTAGGCATAGCCAAGGTTCCTGGTTCACATGACACACAACATATGCTCTGTCTTCTTCCAGAAGCTGCTCCACCCGAGAACAGCCCACTACCACCTCTCAACAGCAGAGAAACTCCCAGCTCAGGCTGAGAATGTCTCTCTGCTTTCTGTGCCCAAACCACCACGCTTGGGACTGTTACAGATATAACTTCCACAGCCCTCGGTGTCTCTTTTTTTCCGTTATAGAAACAACTAATTATTTTCTTGCCTTTATGTATGTAAGAAAGGATACAAACCCGCAGAATGGGTAAAAAAAAAAAAGGGGGGGGGTTGCCCCCGAGCTGCGCAGTCAGCAGCCGAGGTGAGAACGAGCCGGAGCCTCCTGACAAGTCGTCAGATCCCCCCATCGCACCCTACCCAGATGGGTCTTGTCAGTGTAATGCGTTTGCACTTGTAAGACGATTTCCATTTTCATCCTGGGAAGGTTTTTTGCTGGGAGCGGCAATTTTCGCTCGTTTCTTGGCCCCGATGCTGTTGAAATCGACGGTCAGGCAGTCGCCGACGTCCCCAGGGAAAGGCTGGATCCATGAAGCATAAGAAAAAGATATTAAAAATGGGCCTCATTTAGGAACAGCAATCTGGGTTATGGGCTATGCAATTGGCTTGAAAATCCACAGTTTGTATAGACTTAAAGTATCCCTAAATTAGCAACTTAAGCAAACTTCTGTAAGTATTCCTGGAATGTTTTGCTGGTGACCAAAACTCTCTGAGCCCTGTGCTTAAACCCTGATTTTTCTTTTGTGAAAGCAGGGGGCAATAGAAACCTGTTACCTCGGCTGTAAACAAGGACTGTAATATCCCCCTTTGCAAGTAATTATTGGTGGTTTTCAAACTGTGAAGTTTTGTGTTTAGCTAGGTTCTTCGGAACCAAAAAGCAGTAGGAATCCTTTTCTTCCCAAAATGAGAAGAGATTTGCGTTTACATGAGGGAAAATCTAGACTGAATGGAAGCTTACTGTACCCGTTTAAAGGCTGTGGTTTGCAGACTCTTCCCGTTTATCCTCAAGCCTGTGTTTGTACTGGAAGACTTGCAAAACTCTGTGTGCTCATCGGCAGATAGTTATTAGAACTTCATGAATTCAGACAGCCGGGCAAAATAGGAGTGAATGATGTCTGTAGAGCTGCTCAGATCTTCGAGACCCTCGACATGCCTCTCAGCTCTGTTTTCTGATATCTCAGGACTTGCTTGGAATCAGTCAGGCTGTAGTAAAGCAGGTGTTGCAACCTGTGTCTCCTGATCATTGCTTTTCAGCTTTAACCCCTGAAAAACACTCACGTTGTTGCCCGATGGTATAGGCTATGTCAGGGAAACTCTGGATGCACCAGAACATGTCCTTCCCTGCAATTCAGCTGGATCCACAGCAAAACTAAAGTAGAAACCACTGTCCAGAGCCCAAGGACAACTGCTTCCCAAAATCCTCTGGTAGTTGACAGCAAAAAAGTTCTCTACTTGTAGCACACGGGATGCAGTTGTGCAGCAAGTGGCTAGGAGGAGATGTAAGTAACAGGGATGGGGCCTCAGACAGAAATAGATGTTTTTCAGGATTTGCAGTTCTGAAAAAAATATTTAAAAGGCACTTCTTTTTTAGATATATTGGCTACTACTGTGTCACTTCGTGTATCAATGCTGTATCGGTTCTTTGCACTCATTGACTAGAAGAATTTCTAAAACTAGGGAAAAAAACGGGAAAACTTTTTTTCCTACTGTTGCAGTTTTCCCAACAAACAGCTGACACTTAAGACTGCATTTTTGCCTGAGTGTTTTTTTTCCAGCATGCCTAGAAACTTCAACCCTCTCAGTTAGGCAGATCTGGGGTCCCACCTCTGACGTTCTGCAATTAGTGTCCTGTTTGCTGGTGAGCACTTTTTGCCTTCTCTCTATTCCTGTAGCTGGAAAGAGGCACTGTGCTCACACAAGCACTCGTACGGTGTGGGCTGCAGCTTGTTAAGGCTGGGAGCTGGAGCTGCGGCTGCTCCTGGAGCAGGAACTGGCCCTTGGGAACGGGGCTTGAGCTGTTTGTTTGCTGAATTTCATATTCATTGCCATTCTGCCCTTGTTGTGGTTTTAACATTTGATGACCTAGGTATCTCAGAAGGCTGTTTTGCCTCAATAGGCGTGTGATGAATTGCTCTTAATTAGCTTGTGGAAATAATATAAGCCTGAGCATTAAGCGTGCTTTGTTAGGGTTTTGACATCTTCTTTTATATGTACATCTACAAATAAAATCAGGTAGATTAGCAGTCACTAGGAAATTGTTGTTGTGAGTCACTGAATCATAACTACTGTAGGCTGCCTCTCCTCATCTCTGTTAGTCATGCCCGACTGTGGGCAGGAGTTCATGGGGCTCTGGCGCTGGGGTTAACTGGGTCCGCTTTGCCTCCAGGGACAGGGTTTGTCTCCAAGCTCATCCCCATCATTCCATTTTGAAAAGCCAGTTGGCTCCATTACAGCTCAAGGCAGAGTGTGAGCCAAACCACGGCAGTGGAGCTCACCTGGTTTGTCTTCAAGCACCAGATCCAGCCCTCATGTGGCACCGAGGCATCCACGTGATGGAAGGATATAGGAACCTGTGATCAGGCCTCAGGACTCTTTATCCGTCTGGCTCCCGCTTAAATACCAGCTGATAAAGTCCAAATCTCAAATCTTTACTCTAGGTCACCAGCTTGTCTTCTTCAGGCTTTTCATTTCAAGCCATCCTTGTGTGCCTTGGATGCTGGAGGTCTCTGTTCACTTAGGAGTGGGTAATAGTTAGTAAAAGCTCAAAGGAATCCCATTGCTGTGCTGTTGCACCCCAACAGTTGCCTGCAAGGAAGAACAGCCTGCAGGTAAGGGTGGCAATGAGCCGGACGGGCGAAGAGGTGGAGAAATATGGGATTTTCATAAAATCACAGATTCCTAGGACGGTTTGGTTTGGATGGGACCTTAAAGATCATTCATTCCTAATTCCCCCTGCCATTAGCAGGGATACCTTCCACTAGACCAGGTTGCTCCAAGCCCCGTCCAACCTGGCCTTGAACAGCTTCCCTGAACAACCTGCGCCAGAGCCTCACCGCCCTCACAGGGCAAAATTTCTCCCTAATACCCCATCTAACCCTGCCTTCTGTCCGCTCCGAGCCATTCCCCCTTGTCCTGTCACTCCGTGCCCTTGCCCAAAGCCCCACTCCGGATTTTGTGGGTCAGGAGCGGCAGCGGCGATGCGGGAGCGGTCTGGCAGCGGGGGCGCAGCGCAGCCGGGGCGGGGGGAGCGGCTGCGGGGCCGGGGCCGGTGCCGAGCCCATCTCTCCGCCCGGCGAGCGGCGTTCCCAGCCCGGGGCGGGCGGAGGGTCCGCGGGGAGCGGCGCTCGGGGCGGGGCGGGAGGCGGGTCCGGGCGGCGGCGGCGGCGGCGGGGCTGGGGCTGCTCAGAGCGCCCGGCTCCGCTCGCCTTCCGCGCTCCGCGGCTCCCAGCGCCTGGCTCCGGCCGGCATGGCCGCTCCGCCGCGCCGCGGGGCCGCCGCTCCACCCCCGGTGCTGCCGGTGCTGCTGATGCTGCTGCTGATGCTGCCGCCGCCGGCGGTACCTCTCGGCGGCGGGCCCGGCGCAGCGGCGTCGCGGGAGCCCCCCGGCCCCTGCCGCGTAAAGACGGTGACGGTGTCCACGCTGCCGGTGCTCCGGGAGAACGACATCAGCTGGAGCGGAGCCCCGCCGCCCGCCGCCGCCGCCGAGTCCCGCCTGCTGCTCTTCGTCCGCAGCGAGCTGCCCGGCCGCGTCGCCGTGCAGGACGATCTGGACAACACCGAGCTGCCCTTCTTCACCCTCGGTAGGCGCCCGCCCCGTCCCGTCCCGTCCCGCATCCCGCCCCTCCATCCCGGATCATCCCCGAAGCATCTGACACCCGCCGCGCCGGCTCCGTGTTCGCCCTCCCCGCTCCGCGGGCGACTGGGGCTTTCTAACCCTGCCCGTGCTGCATCCTGGTTTTTGGGTTTGGTGGTTTTTTTTCTCCTTTCCTGTCGGGGAGGGATTTTTTAGCAGGGCCTGAGGCTGCCGCCGCTTGCCAGCCCCGGGAGAAGGAGAGCATCCCCGCGCAGGCTGGAAGTGATAGGAGCTGCCTCGTGTGCTCCAAGTTGAGCTCTGAGCCCCGAGGAGGTTCCGCCGAGCCTGGCAGAGCGGGAGGGGCTGTTTTTCTAGCCAGAGCCTGATTTTATAAATGAGTCGTCTTAATTCTCGAAGCTCGCTCTTGCTTCACGCGCAACTCCAGCGTTCCGGCTCTGTGCGAACGCCGCAGACTTTCCCTCTTCTCTCAGCTTCGTGGGGAGGGGGATGGGACTAGAAATAATTCTGTGGTCGTACTTAGATCTTGATGCCGGATTCTTTTGTCTCGGATTGGGTGCTCGAGCTGCCTCTTGTCACTTTTACCTATTCCTGTGCCCTAATCAGCCTGGGGGATTCTCCAGGGGAACTGTTAAGAATGTCACTTGGGCAGCTCGGTGTTTACTCTGCCAGGTCACCGAAAGGGTTCTGTTGATCTCTGCTTTATCCACTAGCTTTCCTGTTTTTCGGTGTCCAAACCTAAGATAATTCGAGTGCCTGCTTATCTTGGGTCTGAGATACCACTTGACACGCTGGGTTGTGACTTCCAGCGCATCACCCTGTGTGCCTCAGGTGTGTCAAGGTGTGCCCATGTGCAGGCTGACCAGGGGGCAGTGATCCCAGGTCTCTTCCCATACCTCGTGGAAATGATTGCCTTTCACTGGGTGCGATGAGCCAGGTAGGGAAATGTCTGTCTGTGTCTCCCGGTCCTGTCATTTTACCTTGCGTGGAGCTTTCTCACAGCAAACACCCATAATAAATAAGTTGATGGTACTTCTTCAGGCTTTCGGGCTCTGGCTCTGCAGATTCCTTAGACACGGTTGGTCAACTGCAAAAATCCCATACAAAGCTGATACCGTATTTCAAGTAATAAAAGTGAGAAAGGGTTTGATGCAGTAGGAATGACGTTTATCATACAGCAGCTAAAAGTAACAAGAAGTTTCATGGTTCACCGAGTTAATTTTCAGATTAGAGTACAGTTTCTTCAGGGACTGGGTGTGAATTGCGCACTGATCTAAATATATCAGATGGCAAAGAAACCCCTCTGAGCTTAGATAATAGCTCAAGTTGGAGGAGAGAAATTTGTCTTGATAGATCAGAGACATGATCTTGTATAGCAAATCCTATTTCTGTGAGTGCCTGCCAGTAAAGGGACCATGTCTTTGTCTAAAAAATTCTCTTTTTCTTGCCTGGCATGTTGGGTTATGTGTGTACTCGTGAATATGAAGCATGTCATGTGCAAATCTATGGGGGTTTTGCTGTCCCTTCAAGCACAGAAGACCCCAAAACATTCCCTCCTGTTTCCCCGAACCCACAGGCATCAGGCAGATGGGAAGATAAATGAAAGCTTTGCCCATGGTGGGATGGCTTCATCATGGTCCTGAAATTAATCAGCTCGTTGCTTCCGGAGAAGGTAAAACACTTGTCCTTCCCCAAGGTCTAGCTCATGAATTGCTCTGTATGTTCTGATATTTCAAATTTGTTGCATTTCTCCCCGTCTCCTGGAGTGGCAACTGAGTCTCACTCGCAGTTAACTCTTCTCTGGGTGAGGGCTGTAAAGGATTTCTGCTGGCTGTTTTTTTTTTCCAGTGCAGAAATTAAGGCTACAGTTTCCTGTCGTGGTTTCTTCCCCCCTTCATCCTTGTCTAAGTTCATCAGTGGGTGGGAACATGAAAGCTGCTGCTGCCTTGTGATGGGCTGTTGGAGGTGAAAATCACGTTACAAGCAGGAGGGCAAGTTGAATGGCTTTGGAGTGATGTGGGGGAAGAGATTTCCCATTGGCAAAACCTTTGCTAGCCCTTATCTTTAGCTGATTTCTTATGATTATATCTATTTATGCATGTTGCTGGACGGGTTTAGTGGCTGTCTGGGCATGAACTCAGGAGGGACACGTAAGAGCTGACATCCTGCAGACTGCAAATGTGTTGAGGGCTCCTAAATGCCTTGGAGTCCAGGATCTTGCTGTGAGCAGAGATCGTTTTCTGGGCTCAAGAGGGTAAGGGTGGAGTAGGACGACCTCCTAAAGCACACAGCTCAGCACAGCCACCCTGACTGGCATCCTGGAGGGGTTTTTGAAAGGGAAAAAAAAGAGGAAAAGAAAGCATAAAGCAGGCAGAGCAGAGTCACGGTGCTGATACTACAGACTCTGAAGTGAAATAAATTGAGAGTATATTGAGGCCACCCCATTCTGCAGGGCTTAAAAATCTTTCCAGGTCAGGCGGCAGGAAATAAAACATTGCCTTGCATGGTGGCAGTGAGTTTAAGCAGCCAGTCTGTTGCCTGGGTCTGCTCAGCAAGTCCCAGCCTAGTAAGTCTCCTGACACTGGAGTGGTTGCTGTGCCTCTTGTCACTGCTTGGCATTAAAGGAAGGTGGGAGATCTATAGCTGAAGGCAGGCAGGTGCCAGAGCCTTGTCTGCAGCACTGTGGAACTCAGAGCCATGGAAGCATTTAGGTTGGAAAAGACCTTTAAGATCATCAAGTTCAACTGTAACACTGCAAAGTCCACGACTAAACCTTGTCCTGAAGTGTCACATCTTCTGCTGATCCTTTTTATGGGCAAACCAAGTGAAAATAGGCTGAGGAGATGGATGCCCTGAGTCGGTGTCTGGTACACATACCATGCTCCGTGTCCCTTTTCTTTAAAGGATTCCTCCTTCTAGGGAGGAAACAACTTTATCTCTTCCCCTGACAATATGAGATTTTATTCACTTCAGTGCATAAAAGGAGAGTTTCCAGTGTAGCATCCCTGCCTGCGGGGCAGCCTGGTCCGCAGGAGCTGCTGTGTGGCTGAGACAGAGGAAAAGCAGCACTAGGAAAGATCTACACATCCAGCCCTTGGCCCATGGCAGGCTGGCAACATCAGGAGCAGGAGCAGCAGCCACTCGTGGCAGGCAGGAGCCCACTAGGGGGTGGTGGGTGCCTGGGGATGCTCCACGGCAGCTCCAGCTCCGTGTGCCCGGGTGGGCTCCTGACATCTGGGGAGCTCAGGGTGGGGGTGGCTTTGCCCTCTCCCAACAGAGGCAAAAAACTTTGATTCCTTGTGCATCCCTACTGAGCTGCAGTGGGGACCTGCTGCCAAAACACCCACTGGCAGCTCCCTTTGCTCCGTGTCCCTCCTCCAGTGGGGTGTCTCAGCTTCTGTATTTCCTACGCCTCAGTTTATTTTTTCTCTCCTGCGTTGGAGACAAGAAGGATGCTTCTCCCACTACCCCCAAGTTACGTTACTATAGAATTACTCAGCAAAGCCCAGTGGTGGCAGGAAATGACAAATGTAACTCTGCCACCAGTGCATTATGAATTGCTGTGCATCCCTTTTCCTGAAAAAGCATCCTGCCCTTTCCTTAACCTTGGATACAACTGATGCTTTGTGGTATTCTTTTTTTTTTCCCCCTCTAATTCTTCTAGAGTTACTCTGGCAATTGGTGCAGCCTATCATTGGCTTTATTCTTGCACAATGAGGTCTCTCTAAGGTATGTATCTTGATTCAGTCAGCAGCCATGTGTTCTCTACAATAGCTGCTCCACCACAGCGTGGCCTGCTCTCAGTGCAATTCAGGGAATGAAGCAGTTAGCTTCTGAGCTAATTTAACTGAGCTCTGTCTATGTGTGAGCAGATATATATAGAGGAGAGAAAAAGAAAGAGGCAGACGGATTTTCACCACTGCTCTTACCCCGTAGTGCCTTACATAAGAACAGTTTACTACACACGTCTCATAAATGGCTTAATGGATGCTGTTTGACAGCGTCTGCAGTGCTACAAGGTACTTTGTTTTGGTGGCTGTCACAAAACCTGCCTGTGTGTCTACATTCCTGGTGTCCCCCTGTGGCCCCAGTGTTTGGTTGATGATTGTCCTCCACTTCCCGAAGCTGTGCAGCTCCTCCAGCTCCTCACCAGTTCGGTGCCACAGCTTTTATATTTTTTTTTTATAACTTTTCCTGAAACCATCTTGTAACTTGAACTCCTCCTCTTTAGGGTAAGAATGTTGAGTGTTCAAGAAACGACTGGACGTGGCACTCGGTGCACTGGTCTAGCTGACAAGGTGTTGATCGGTCAAAGGTTCAACTAGAAGATGGTGGAGGTCTTTTCCAACCTTCATGATTCTATGAATGCATTAAAATAAGGGAAAACACTCAAGGGATTGATTGTATTTACTGCTTTTTCTGAAAATGCTCGAGCAGAGTTCTGCTATACTTGCTTTTATCACTGTGCTTTGAGCAGAGTGGGTGGAGAGGCTGGAGAGTCACCCAGGGAGCACAAGTACGAATGGAACTTATTGATGCTGCTGCTCAGAAGTGCCATTCTCTACTTTGGCTTGGCCTGTGGGATCTGGAGCAGCATTGTGTGGGTGGCAGAGAGAGTGTGCCCAGCGAGAGACTCTGCTCCTCAGGACATGGCATCTAAACACGGGGTTGTCTCTGACCCCTCTTTGCATTAACTGCCTCCTGCAAGGCTTGAGCTGCTCTGTGTATCAGCCCAGAGGTTTGGTTAATCAAGCGTTGGGGAACTTTTTGTTCTTTTTTGATTTTTCTGGCAGTTCCCAAGCTAATCCAAGGGGTAAAGAATCACATCTTCCACCAGGCAAGTCGAGGAAGCCTGAAAGCCTCAGCAAAGTGGTACAGTGAGGATGAGATGTGTTGGTGGGCTCCTTGGGACAGGGGCAGATACAGACCTGACAGTGGGGGTTGCTCCCCTTCCCCTTCGTGCCCATCCCCAGCTGTGCATGGTTGTGGGGTCTGGGCCAGGTCCTTGGTGGTGGGGGCTGCCTGGGGAGGGTGTAGAAAAGCTGGAAAACCTTCCAGTAGCAATTTCCTTCCCTCTTTGTCTGAAGCTGTGTGATTACTTCAGCCTTCCAAGATGTTGGATTCTTGTAGCTGGGCGGAAGGAAGGAGGATGAGCCTGGCTTGGGGTGAGGTTGTGCTGGTGATGTGTATCCTGAGCTCCGGGTCTGTGAGCTCTATAACACCCAGAAAGGCTGTAGGCACAAAATGCCCATGAAAATGGGTCACTCCTCAGATGAACACTTCTCTCCCCAGAGGCAAGGTTGACTGTGACTTGTCCAGCACGGTGGGGTGTGGACTGGGCAGGGATTTTGCTTTGTCTTGGGTATTTTCTGGGGTGAAAATCTCACATAAAACTGAGAAACTGTAGCTGAGTGCGGGCTGTACTCGGGGAGCTGCCGCTTTCCAAGAGTACCCGTGTTGACCAGCTAGTGGCAACAGAAGATTAACTATGGAGGGAGAGAAGCCGGTTACTGCAGCTGAGCTGCCAGGCAGGAGGAGGCTGGCGGCTGGGGATCCCCCCTGCTCCCCCTTCCTCCCAGCTGATGGCAGCTGGGTTGGTTTTCCATGATGTCTCTGTGCCAGAGGCTTTTGTTACTCTTTTTCAGGAAAAAAATCACGAGCTTTTCTTCAGAATTATGCAGAGAGCTTGCGTTTCTCTGTGGGGAATGGGGCAGTGAGTGACCTCCGAGTGCCGCCACGCAGATGGGTGTGTTACCTCCCAGATTTGCTGCCTGTTCCTTTTTTAAGCCCTAAAAGTGTGAACCTCAGCTGTGTGATGGACAAGCCTTAGTGCTGCCTCAGTGGCACTGTGCTGATGTGTGGTGTTGGCTGGCTGAGCCCTTGGGCTTCGCTGGTGTAACAGGAGTTCAGGCATGGGGCTGGCTGGGATAAGGGGAGGACAGATGCCATATGTGGGAACGGTGAGGTAGTGATCTTATACTTCCTCAACATACGTGTTAGCAGTTGCAGGTGGCTTGAGAAACACCTGCTGTCACATCAGAAGTAGAGTGTGGGGCAGGCTGGAAATGGAGACTGAAAGAAGTGAAGAAAAGAGAAAAGCCTCGATTGATGCCTTTGATCCTCTGTAATGCCCATGGTACAGCCTGTGTCTGAGTGTCCTCCTCTGGCTGCAGCCATCTGAGATGGGGAATGCTGAGCCTTGGCCAGTCTTGCCGTGCTGCTCCCCAGTCACTACCTGTGGGGTGAATGATGGCATCGAACAGAGCTGGTTCTGGTGCAAAACCAGCTTAAGAAATGGTGCCACTTAAAAGAATTGAATGCTTGTGCTGCTGCTCGGGTCTGAGCTAATGCAGTTAAGGTTTCCAGTGTCCAGACAGTATGGAGACACTTAATGGTATTGAAGAAGCAGAATGGCATGTGGAGGGGACGAGCAGTGATCTTGGCTGCCTGTATCTGCACTGGCTGGGTGAGGCTTTCTGGATGCCTCCTGGGAAGGAGGAAAGCAAGGGGAAAAAAATTCACAGAGTAAGTGATTTTGGCCCATTGCTTCTTTGGGTGTCCTCGCTGTCTGCCCTGCAAGAAGGAGTGCTTGTGAATGCATCCAGTGTGCCTGTCCCACTGGGTCGGGAAGGACGGAGGAATTCCTTGCAGGAGGAGGTCGGGCTGTGACTGCTTGTGGGAAGATGGGGCAGATAAGATTTGGAGCCAGGGCTTTGTCTGTGAGTGGAAGCGGCTGGTGGGGAGGGGGCACAAGTACGAGTTCCCTCAATTAACTGTTCCCCACCAGTCTCGCACCCCTCCCTCTGTGCTTCCACCTCTCCTGTCTCCGTGCAAGACAAAGTCTCTAGGAAACCTCGATGGGCTTTGAAAGCGACGGCAGGGAAAGGGGAGAAATTTTCCATTAGCAGCATCAGCAGTAAAAGAGATTTTTTCCCAGTCACCTGGTAACTGCTGTATTTAGGAAGATTACTGAGCTGATGGTGCTGCTTCCAGGCATATGCATGGGAGTGATCCTGTTAGGAGAGGGAGGCAAAGGCAGCGTGCATGGCCGCACACAGGCAGCTGGGCTGCTAAAGGTCAGCTGTGCATCTCTGCAGGGAGGAGGGACCCGCAGGACCTGGCACCTCGCGTGCTCTGTCATCTGTTCCTCCAGTGCAGGAGGGTGACACGAAACGGCATTGCCAGCTGCACGCAGGAGATGCAGCGGGGGGAGCGAGTGGGGTGCCCTGGGGCTGGGCTCTGGCACATCCTCCAGTGACAGAGGGAATGCCTGGCTCCAGCCTGGTAGGGGGTTTTGGTGCCTGATGTTTTCTTTCTCCGTGTTGGATGAAATGTGCCAGTGGAAGGGCACTACCCTGGCTGCAGCCACCCTATGGATTCACTGTGGAGGTGAACCCACCCTGCCAAAAGCCCACGGTTCCAGGTCGGTATAACCGGGGTACAGGATCTGGAGACCCCAAGTTTGCTCCCAGCCATGAGCAGGCTCGCAGGAGCTCAGCTGTGCCCGCACCTTTGAGGCATTGGTTCTTTTCCTATTTCCTGTCCCTTATAGCTCTCTAGGGCAGAGGGGTGGCCTTGCCTGTGGCTGGATTCCTGCCCTGGCTGGGCTCCCTGGCCAGCCCCAGGGCACTTGCTGCCCAACCCCGGCCAGCCACAGGGCTCCTAGCTGCTGAGGCACTTGCCTAACAGTGATCTGGCATTCCAATCTGCCTGTGGCTGTCTCTGTCCCAAGGCCATTCACAGCCCATATCCTTCCCTTGCTGCTCTTTATGGTTCTCCAGCACTCCAGGGAGCACAATGCATCCCTAAACTATGGGATCAAGTGACAGAAAATAGGAGTTGGCAACGGCATTGGAATTTTTTTTTGTTGCCTCTAGCCAAGTGCTCAGTAGTATCAGCTTCTTGATGCAGTGCTCCCTGTGCTGGCACGTGCCACGGTGGGGAGCCTGTCTGTGTGTGGGAGAAGGGAAAGGGGCTGGAGCAGAGCATGTTCCCTGCAGCCCTGGACTGGGATTTGCTGCTTGTCCAGAGAGGACCAGCTGTGTGTGTGGAGCCTGAAAAGCCCCTCCCTCAGCTCACTCTTGCCCTGTGGCTGTTGATTTTGCTACCAGGGGATCTGACAAGGTGAGAGTTGGTGCCACTGACAGGATGGATTCCTTGGGCATTTGCACCCAGAGTGAGGTCTGCTCTCCCAGGCAGTTTCCCACTGGGATGGGATTCCCAGGGTGATGGGGCTCCCACAGAACGTGCTGCCAGTTGTTCCCACCTCAGCCTCTGTTACTCAGCACAGCCTTGCACAGTCTCTGTGGCGTGGAGGGAGGTGGAAACCCTTCACCTTGGCTTGCTGGGTCTGAGCAGTCACCTGTGCGGTGGGTTCAGCATGGGCGGTGGCCCTGGAGAGCTTTGGGGCTTATTGGAATACCCTGATATGTCCCTTTTCCTTGTACCCCCATCACACTTCTTTCATTTCCTTTGAACCTCCCATCTCTTCAAAATAGAGGGGTTTAAACTCTTTTTCCTGCCCTGTAATGTGCTCAGGGAATTCCTCTCAGGCTTCTCTGAAAGCCTTGGTGGCATTATGCTCCTTGTTCCTCTGCCTCTAGTATCTTGGGAAATGAGGCCACAGAGAGGTGCCCAGGCAGAGCAATGTGTTGGAAGGATGATCCAAAAGGTGGATGCACGTCCTCCTCTCTCCCTTCCATGCCATTCAAGCTGTGTCTATGGCAAACATCTCTCATCATATTCTGTCTGGAAGTGTGGGCAGCTTGGGGTCTTCCAGGGGATGCCAGCTCTGGGTACCACTTGGTTGAGGTAGGCTCAACTCATGGAGCCTCCTGGCCCTGACTGAGGACAGCCTTGGGACAGGAGGTGCTGCAGTAGGTCCAGCTGAAAAGGAGGGATGCTGTAGAGAAGCCAGTCACAGCAGTGGCATTTTGGGCACCTGACAGGTATATTTAGGAGTCAGACATGTTTCAGACTGAAGGCACATCCAGCAGAGGTGATTTTGCCCTTATCTGTGCAGGCAGGTCCTCGCCTGCTGCTGCTGCTGCTGCTGGAAGGGCGCTGGCTGCTCCATCTGCTGTGTTCCCATCAGGGGCTTCGGCATTTTAACTTCCCCCGCAGAGAGGAGGGAGGGCTGCAGGGGTGCATTTGTCACCTGAAGAGCCCCTGGGCTTCGGCTGAACTTTGTGTTCCAGCAATAAAACCACGCTAGGAAACGTGTGCTGTAACAAAGCCCATGGATATAATACATCCGTATCATACTGTACCTTTCATCTTGAAGGATTCCCAAGGAGCTTTACAAACTCGGAGTGCTGCAGCCTGCCAGGGTGACTGAATGTTATCAGGAGCAGCTGCGGTCTAATCTCTGCGGTACCGTGTCCCCCCCTCCCCGCTCCCCCTTGCAGGGGGAACTTCATGAAGTCTGGTCTCAGGCTGGTGCTGGACCGGGTGTTTTCCTCTAAGCCTGAGTTTCTCAGGAGAAACAGGCAAACCGTGTAGCTGTTTGTTATGCAAAACCACCGAAGAAATATTCTTCCTGGGGCAGGAGGAGTGTGTGGGAATTACTTTCGCGGCAGCATCAACAGCTTTGGATCTTGACAGGGGAGGCATTCGCAGGGGAAGGTGCCCTCAGTGCTGCCCGGAGGGGGGGGATGATAAAGTTTAAACGCTTGAGAAATTGCTTCTGGGCATTTGCAGGGTGGCAGAGTTTAGCTGACGGGCACAGGAGGCTCCTGCTGGGGCAGCTCTTGGGATGGAGACTCTAAATCTCTGAAATACTTGGTGTACAAGTCTTTTATCACCCAATGTCCCCTTCTGTCCCTACAGAGACAGTCCCTGAGCCAGATGATGGCGTGTCCACAACCTGCAGCCTTTGGCAGCACCTGGGCAGCTGCTGCCTCCCACCCCCCGCAGGGTGGGAGCAGGGAAGGGTGATGAAGCCTTTTACCTCCATCACTCTTGCTCCTCTCCACCTCCAGCTGGGTTTGTTTTCAGCTGCTCTTGGATTACCTGGAGCAGTGGGAGGCATCTGAAGCTGCTGTCAGTGGTGCAGAGCCTAAAAATCAAAACCGAAATTGGGATCAGGGGTTCCAAGTGAAGCTGTCATCAGAAGCATATGCTTGAAATGTGGCGGTTCGCTGGAGTCTATTTTGGTTTGGAGTGGTACACACTTAGCCTGTTTTGTTTAGCAGTTTGTTTATGGGATGTATTTTCCCATCCTGTGTAGCTCCCCAAATGTGTGCTATAAACAAACTGTAAAATCAAAAGCAGCCTCTACGTGCTCCCATCAAACGCTTCACAGAAGAGGCAGGGTGTGTGGTGCCTGCCAGCCTCAGTCCCCTGGTTAAGGAGGAGACAACACACTGGTGAGGGAGGTTATTTTGACATGTTTGAGTATGAGAATTGCTGTGAGTGCTGCGGGGATGGAGCAGGGACACCTCAGAAGCTCTCCAGCCTTTATGTCCATTCGCTCTTGCTCCAAACCTTCCTGCACGCATCCCTAAGAAGCACAGGTGTTGCTTCCTGCTGCTCCTTTAGCTTTTCCTCTTTCCCTAAACCCCACTGAGATGGTTCCTCAGGCCACCAGGAATGGGATGTGCTGTTGAAGAACCTTCAAGACTGATCAAATTCCAAGAAGGCAGTAGAGGTTTGTGGTCTTTTTTACCGTAGCCATTGCAGTCACATGCCTTGTACTGGATCAACAGCTGTGTGTTTCTTGCTTTAATTTTTCTGAGTGTGATCAGAAGGGCTGGAATTAATTAAATAGAACAGCCTTGCCTTTCAAGGCAATTCAAGGAACTAGAGCTGCTTGAAGACACAAGCTCCATTACATTGCTTTACATCTTACCGTGCCCCAGCGCTCGCTGTTTCCTCCTCTTCTGTTCGTCGTCCTCCCAGACAAGCAGCACAGTTGTCCTTACTGTGTTCCTGGCTTCTGCTGTGCTGGAGGAGGAGGAAATCCATTATCCTGTGGCGTGGCAGCTGGGAGGGAGGTCGGGGACGCTGCCTGTAGGGGCTGCTCGTAGCCAGCTTGGGGTCTTGCCGGAGCAGCAGTTTGCGCGACAGACACGCTGCTCCTCGCTGTACTCGATTTTATTCTGCTTTTGTAGCAGCTGCCTTTGCTGCTTAGCTGACAAGCTGTTCCTTAACGTGCCGTGGCCCAGCGGTGTGTGGGAACAGGGACAAGAGCTGGGATTTGGGCAGGATGGGGGCTCTGTGAGCTGGAGGTGTTGGGGATGCCGCCGACCTCTGATTCTGCTCCCCAGAAGTGTGTGCACTGCCCGAAATCCTGCGTGCTGCCCAAAACTGTGCAAGCTAGGAGAGGTCTTCTCTGCTGCCTGGGCTTGCTTTAAAGATTGTTGTAAAACCTTTTCCCTCATTGGTGATGAAGGGTTTTACAGTTGTGTTGCAATGAGCCACTTAAAGGGAAAACAGGAGGAAAAAATCCTGTTTGCAGCACTCCTCCCAGCTGAGCTGCTATGGTGTGAGATACGGGGTGTTTGTAGGGGATGTTGGAGGGAAGCTGAGCCTCACGAGAGCCTGTTCTTTGCTGAACAACTCATTGGTGTTTCTCCCCTGACATCTCCCAGCTGCACTGCCTCCCCAAAACCATGTTCCCTGCTGCTCGGGGGCTTCTGTGCCAGTTTGCAGTGTGCCCTAAGTTGTGTAAATCCAATATTTTAGTAGACCTTGGTCTCCAAAGCCTCTCTCCAGCAGGAACAGTGCCAGCTTATCCGTGGGTCCTCATCCCACAGCTGTAGTAGCTCTGTGGTCACTTCCTGGGAAGGGTGTCCTGCAGCTCGCTCTGCAGGGACCTGCTGCGGGACAGCAGCTCCGTGTTCCTGCTGACTGAGGGGCTTGGGCTGGGAAGGAAAGTGATGTTTTTGCTCAGAAGGCAAAGGGATTTCTCTGGGTGTGGGGCCGTGAGTTTTAATCAATACTTGTTCTGATCATTTTTCTGCAAAACTGCTCTGGAAGCGCCTAAGGGCAAACAAGCAGGTGTTAATGTTCTGCTCCTTTTGCTGTTGTGGGGTGAGGGAAGAATTTAGATTGAAGAAAAGCTGTTGTTTGCACTGGTGCTTCTCTCCTCAGCTGTGGCAGCTGGAGGGCAGGTGTGACCTGGGAGAGGAGACGTGGCTGGACCTGGCCAGAAGGAGCTGCAGCATTAAATTGGCTGGGAATGGCCATGCAGTTTCCCCAGTCTTCTCCATGCTCTTGTTCTTCCACCTCTATGCAGATATTTGCAGCAGTTAGGGAGCTGCCCAGGGACATTTTTATTCCTGGCATGAACTGAGCTAGAGGGAAAGGTTGGGCTGGGAGAGTGGTCTTGCAGTGGGCAGCAAGATCTACCCTGTCCAGCAACTTCTGCTGCGGTGGCAGGTGAGGAACAGGGCACAGGTCCCTGGAGCATCCCTGGAGCTGTTCCTTAACATGCCATGGCCCAGTGGTGTGCAGTAACAGGGACAAGAGCTGGGATTTGGGCAGGATGGAGGCTCCGTAGCTGGAGGTGTGGAGGTGCTGCCGGCCTTGTGCTGCTCCTGTGTTCCCGTAGGATGCTTGTTTGCACATGGCTGCAATAATACTCATGCTGAGTGAGCTGAAAGGGTCTCACAGCTGCTCCTGAGGGGCTCCTGCATCACTCTTCTGCATCTTCCCAGCATTGGCCTCTCTGGGAAGTCCCTCTGATGCTGGGGATGTTGCGCTGTGCCTGCACAGGCGGGCTGTGGTGAGGGAAGAGGGAGCTTTTTCTTTGAGGTCTCACGGATGCCCCGAGTGCTGACCAGGGGCCGGCGCAGAGGGAAAGATGCTTCTGTTAATTAGCACGAGATGAAAGAAAAACTTGTCTTTATTCAAAGAGCAGCTTGTTCCAGTTTCATCGCAGTCCCTCAGTTCTGAGCTTTAAAGTTCAGTGCATGTGTGAACAATAAGTTTGGGAAGATGTTTTGAAGCCAGAATGGCAGCATTGTTATGAAAATGCTGAAGGGGAGTTGTGACACTGTTTTGAAGATGAAAGTATTTTTGCAATCTTAAACTGACACATTAAAAAAAAAAAAAAAAAAAAGAAGAGAAAAAGTTTGCAGGAAAGACAGCTCTCAACAAGACTTTCCCTGGCCGGAATCAAAAGTGACTGCCCCCAAGGATCGGTGAAGGCACTTTGAGGTGCTGCTGGCTTTGGCTGTCACATAGATGACCATGTGCCCAGTGTGGTGGGGTGGTTCTTACTGGTGTAACTGGTATGTGCCGGGCAGGGCGATCTCTGTGAACCCCAGCGGAGGGATAGTGGGTGCCTCCTGTCTCCTTGGGTGTTGCTTCCCTCCAGGCAGCTGATGGATCAGCGGAGCAGCGTGAGGAGGGTGTGAGGTGAGGAGATGCAGATGAAGCATGGATACCTGCAAATCCCATCCTCTCCTGAGCAATGCCCTCACCACTTCTGACCCCAGCAGTGCTCACTGCAGTTTGAGTTGGTCTGTGGAAACAAATTTTCCACAGATGTTTAGCAGCCTCTGTGTAGTGGATTTGCCAAACATCATCCTGTCAGTGCAGAGTGGAGGGGAGGCTGGAGCTGGCCGTCGCTGGCACCAGCTCTGGGCTGCTCCTGCTCCTCGGCTGTGTTGCAGGGCTATTCCAGCTCACCCATGGCACTGGAGACACTGGGCTGGGGAGTGGAGGCTGGCCATGAAACACTGTTATAAGGAGAGGGAATGGCCTGGAGGGTCTGGGCATGTGCAGCAGCTTGGACTGTGTCCAGGGACTGGCTCCCCCATCCCAGTGTTGAATCTCGCCAGCTGAAGCTGTAGTCCCCAGCCTAACCCAGGCTCTCCATTGCTGCAGCCTGAGCAGAGCAAGCTCTTCCAATCATAGAATCACAGAATGGCCTGAGTTGGAAAGGACCTTAAAGATCATCTCCTTCCAACCCCCTTGCGCACGGAGGTGGCACACAGGAAGGTGTCCAGCGTGTCTGAGGCAGCTGTTCTGATCCCACCTCCCCCCTTTGCCAGCTGCCTCCAGTTCAGGTTAGGAAACACTGATCACACACTGACCTGACCACTTTTTCTTGGGATTTTCTCTTCTGTGACCACTTGACTGCACCAGCTTGTGGTGATGCCTTGTTTTTTTGATTCCCATCAAGCTCTAGTTTCCACTGCACTCCCTCAGATACCCAGGGGCCTCTGAGTGGGTGCCGTGCAGTTAAAAGCAATCTAGTGCTGTGTCTGAGGGGGCTGTGAGAGTTACGGGGCCGCGAGCCCTGGTCTGCTGCAGCAGAGCTGTCAGGCAGTTCCTTCCTTAGAAAATAGACACCAAAAATTCCTCTTCCGCCCCCAACTTTGTCTTCCTGCCAGCCCTGGATTCCAGGTTTATTTCAGGGTCTTTTCTTTTGGGCTTGGGTAGGTGTGGAGCGTGTATTTTTTGCCATGTGAGTCTGACAAGCCCTTGGGGAGGATGAGTGGGTGTCTTGAAGTGTAAGGGAGAAACTTGGCAAGTGCTTCAGCTCCAGGGATCTCTTTGCATTTTTGGCTGCATCTTTTTTTTTATCCTGCTGCTCTTAAACTTTTCTGAACCAGCAAAATCAGCTCCAGCAGCGCTGCCATCCAGGAATACCACTGCTCCTGTTCCTTGAAGGTCACGCCACAGGGACTGGTGGCTTTTGTGGTTTCTCCCAAGGGTGTCAGCAGCTGAGTGGTGCTGAGTGGGACAGTCCTGGGCTTCCCCTGTCCAGCACTCTCAAATCTGAGGGCTAGCAGTGAATGGGGATGGTCTTACCTCCTCTACACCATGGAGGAGGGTCCTCTGCTCTTAGGGGTGGGCAGGGAGGTGTTCAGAGCTGGCTGCACCAAGAGGCAGCTGTGCCACAGTTAGGGTGATTCCCAAAAGGCTCTTCTGAGCCTCTTTGAGGGGATATTTCCTGTTGCACCTTGTTCCTTGTTCCGTGCTCTCAGCTTGGTTTCTGACCTTGTCTATGGGATTTGGGATCTGTTTTCAGGAGGTGAAACCAACTCTTAGCTGTGTTGGTGGCTGGGGGGACAAAGCTTCCCTCCATGATCCTTCCTGCGCTGCAGTTAAAGGAAGCGTATGGGAACGTGTGGGTTCACCTGGTGGAAAATACAAGGCTCTTGTGTCATTCTGGGATTCTCTTGGCTCTGCTATTTACTCATGAAATGACTTTGAGTGGGCACAGCTGCTGTACCTCTTCCTCACCCACTGTTTGCCTGGAGGGGCAACCTTTGCATTACCAAGTGGTGTAAAATTCCCCTGTGGAGGTGGGAGGGAGGGCCAGACCCTCTTGGCTCCTTTCCTACCACCCTGCCTGCAGGCTGGTGGTGCAGGGAAGGCTGAGGAGGGCAGACAGGGGAAATGAAAAAGCCAAAAGTGGAAGAAATGGGTAAGTGGACTCGACAGACCAGGATCTGCTGCTTCTCAGAGCTGGGGAAGCTGTTGCTTTGTGCACTTCTCTATCCCCCAGCTCTTCCCATGGCTCAGCAAGTGGCTGGACAGCAGGAGAGCGGAATGCTGCTGTCTGTGCGGATGGCTGTGACACATTGTCCCTTCAGGAGTTGGGGTTTTCTCTCTGCTTTAGCGTGCTAAAAATGATCTGTGCGTTTGAAAGCTCCCCCACGTGCGCACGTCTCCTGATCTCTGCAAGACAGTGACAGCTCCTCTAATTAGGCAGCTGAGGAGGTAACCTTAGCAACTCCACGCTGGTGCTGGGGACCCTCTCCAGCTACCCTTGGAGATGGTGTGTCTGCCGTTCAAATGGGCTCTCAGGAGGACAGGAGAGCTCGGGATGCCTGCACACCATCCTCCCTCCCTGGACCGTTTTGCACGGCTGGTGTTGCCTGTCATGGAGAGCAGGACCCGGCACAGGGGAGGTCCCTGTGTCCCTTCAGTGCTTGCTCTGTTCTTGCTGATGCCCGGGCTGGGCACACCCACCTGCCACAGGGCTGGGGGAAGAGCTGCTGGTGCAGTACTGGAAGGGAGCTGGTGCAGAAGGCGGTGCTGAGCCTGCTGCTGCACTGGTGCTGCCTGTGCTGCAGAGAGTGCGGGTGTGGAGCCGCATCAGAGGAAGTTCTGGAGATCCAGGAGAGCAGGAACCTGCCCTCCAGGGGCACAGCACGCGGCGTGCACTTGGACAGTCCACCTCCTTAGGTTGCAGGTGCAGGGAGCTGATAGCCTGGCAGCAGAGCAGTGCTTGCAGGGCCTTGGAGAGTGGTTATGAGTGCAGCACGGTCTGTGTTTGCTGCTAAAGCATCAGACCTTTCCCGTGCCTTGGGAACTGAGAGCCTGGGTGTGCCATTACATCCCTGTCCCTCTGCAGGGTCTTCATCCCGCTGTCCTCCCCATCCTTGTTCCTCCCCGTTCCAGCTGACGTGGCACCCGCAGCACTGAGCACTCCCTTAAAACCTGAACATGCCTCCAGCCCCGTGGGCTGGAAGGGGGCCTTGGCCACTCCAAACAGTGCTCGGAAATGCTCTTTTTATAGCAGCTGGGAGTGAGCCAGGGCAAAAATGAGCTGAGGCCGCTGAAGGGAGATAAGCTGGGACGTAAACTGTGATTTTCTGCCCTGTGAGCCCTATGCATGGATTTCATCTTTTAATGGAAGTGCAGTAAATAAAAGCCATTTTCACAATAAGCCGAGCAACAGGTCATAAGCGTCTGAGCCACTGAAATTGATAGAAGCGAGCTAAGCGTAACAAATCTCCCAAAATTGCACCAGACTCCACTTGTATCCAGTCCCTTCCTGCATCTCACCAATTATAGCAAACGACAATTATTTCTGAGCCAGAGCTTTCTCTGAATAAAACCTCAGTCAAACTGCAGATGCTTTATCTTCTTTTCAAATAGATTTGTACCGGAGGAGAAAACCCAGTGGGGAGAAATCCCATTTGAAGGGGTTTTCCCTAGCAGTGTTTCCAGAGACAGTAGGTGCTGGACACGCATGGAGGCGTAAATTTGACCAATCCATAGTTCGCTGGCTCTGGCTGAGAGGGGGATTTGGGGGGATGTCAAGCATGTTCCCTTTTGGATGTCACTTGTGTCTTTGTTAGGATGAAGTGTGGGATGAGGATGTGCTGCACCGTGGATTGACATGCTCGCTCCTGGGATGCTCCTGTGGATGGGGCCCCTGTGGACCTTTTTCTTCCTTTTCTAGTTAGATCCCGTAAGTGACTGTATTTTCCCAGTCTTCACTACAGGGCTCCATGCTGGTACCCAGCACTGCTTTTGGGGTATAAAGCAGAGTCTCAAGTCCATGCTCAGACTAAATGGTAAAGCTTTTGTACCGTAAAACCTCTGTGCTATTTTTAGAAGCATCTCTGCTGCAGAGCCTTGGGGATGCACCTGCAGCCAGGAGAGTGCAAGGGGGGGAAACTTCCTTGTCTTCACCAGTTTGTCCAATTTGAAAGGGTTACCTGGCAATTTAGGTGAATTTATTTGCAAGGTCCTTTGAAAAGGTCCTGATTTTACCTGTGGAGATGTGGCACCATTCACTTTACCTGCTGTCTCCAGTCCACAGTCAAAAGCCTGGTCTTCACCATTGCTTCTGGCTCCATGATGTTTGAGCAAGGAGGTTGTGCACATGGCCCTCAGCATGTGTTTGGTTGCTCCTTGGCCAAAAGGTAGGGCTGGGACGTGAGGCATCTCAACCCCCATGTTTTCCTGTACGTAGGATTGAAATGCCATGCTTGGGATTTGTTGGAAGAGTGCTCCTGCTGCTGTCAAATGCTGCTAGAGATGCTGACGAAGAAGTGCCACAGGGTAGTGGGCGTATGAAGCTCAACTGACTTTCTGATTGATGTCATTAGTGCTCCCTACTCAAAGACCCCTGGGATGCTGGACATTTTGTGTTTCTGGATTTTTCCAGAAGTTGTAGCTGAACAGCTTCTCCTTAGGTATCAGAGGCTGCTAATGTGGCATCCTCCTGGAAAAATGGCAAGGTCTGAAATTGCCAAAGGACTGATTTGTGTCTCAGTGGTGGTGTCAGTGAAGTGCCTTACTCAGGAGTGTTTGGAGCGTTGGGGGATGAAGAAGGGGAGGTGCATTTCCTGCATGGCCCCAGGGCCACTGTTCTGCAAGTCTTTCTAGCATGGGTGAGATGAGAAATCACCAACGGGGAGCAATGAGTGTTGCTCAATGATGCGTCCTCCCCTGTCACGGGGGAGCAGGGTTTGATTGATTTACTCTGTGTTCGCTTCTCATGAAGAATTCCGCTGGTTATTTTTTTACTGTTTTTATCTTAGCCTTGGGAATTACATTCCCCCCCTCTCTCCCTTGGATGGTTGTTAATGAAAAGCACTGAACCAGCTTGTCTTCAATTTAATTTGCTTTCCTGAGCTGGCAGCCCCCTCCAAACAGCTCCCAAAATATATCCTCAAATCCTAGAATGTTTTGAGTTGGAAGGGATTTTAAGGCTCATTTTGTTCCAACCCCCTGCCATGGGCAGGGACACCTTCCACCTAGCCCAGGTTGCTCCAAACCCCATCCAACCTGACCTTGGACACTTCCAGGAATGGGGAGGCCACATCTTCTCTGGACAACCTGTGCCAGGGCCTCCCCACCCTCACAGGGAAGAATTTCTTCCTGATATCTAATCTAACCTTGCCTTCTGTCAGTTTGAAGCCATTCCCCTTGTCCAGGGCTCTAGATGCATCCCACCGCAGGGATGCAGCTTCGTCATCCACCTTTCGAGTCTCCTCTGTCGGCTGTATGGGAGGTAAATCAAATAAAATACAGGCTCAGTGTGGTTTTTCAGCTGATCCACCATCCCCTGGTGAGCAGTTCAGTGTGCAGAACATGTTCATTTACTCGCCTAAACGAAATTTCATCGTCCACCTCCTGTGGTGAGTAATGAATCCAGCCGGAGATGCTCGGCCCCTGTAGCCACAGCAAACCGAAGCTCCCCGAGATCCTCCACAAACTGTGACTTGCTCTCTGTGTCTTGCAGCGTCCCCATAACACAGTTGGCCCCCAGCAGCCTCTTTTCAATTTGGGAAGTGCTGTCTTTGTTTCCTTTTGCCTTGCCAGCTGTAATCCCTGCCTGGCGGTGCCCCTTCCTGGGTAGCTGTTTATTTTCCTTAATCTTTTATGAAGTACTTTTATCATAAGCTCTCTGAAAATCCGCTGAAATGAGACCCTGCTAAATCACCTTCATTTATTTTAAAGGCTTTCTTTTGCTGATAATGCTGCCAGGTTGCTTAGCATGCCTCTTTTCCACCATCCCTCAAAGAAGTTGTGTTCCTTGACCTTGTTCGGATCCTGCTTTTCTGGCTTCTACATTGGCTGACCCCTAATTAGACTCTGAGTGGAGTTCCTGCTCTCCTGCAGTTTGGTATTTAGTTCTGTGCTGCTGGAGCCACAGTCTGCTGCTTTTTAAAAATAAAATAACAGTAATAAAAATGATGCTGCAGCTGTTTTACTGTTTGCACAGCTTTTAGGAAAAGCATCCAGGGTTAGGTGGATATTGTGGGAGTTGTATTAGTGTTTGGTACAACTCTTACACCTGAGCTAAGAAGCCGAGTCAGATGTGAAGGACTGAAATCAGCTTGGCAGCCAGGATGCAGAATTTTGGCTAAGTAGATATAATCCCAGAATGTTTTGAATTGGAAGGGGTTTTAAAGCTCTGCCATGGGCGGCAACGCCTTTCACTAAAACCAGGTTGCTCTGAGCCCCATCCAACCTGGCCTGGAGCACCCAACACCTCAGCTTTTTTGATATTTCATACCTCATTTATTTGACTTGGAGGGGCATTTTTTCCTGGAGATGGGCAGAGCTGTCTGCTCACAGACAGCAGCCTTAGGTCAGTCCTCCTGTGCACAGGGAGCAGGGAGGCTGCAGCACAGCCCAGCACTGCCCTTGGGAATCATTATTTTATCTTCTGTGTGGTAAAAGTAGCCTATTCTCAAGGCATGTGGCTGTGGCCTTTCCCTGGTGTGAAAGCCTGGGGAAAAATAACACCAGCTTTCTGTATTTGGGAAAATCAGGCTTTTCAGAGCAGAGCCCCCCTGCCCAGCAGGCTTGGACAGAACTGTATCCAGTAGCCGGAAGCTGGAATTAGATAAATTCAGGCTGAAAACAAATCCCCAGATGAAATTTGGTGGCTGCTGTTGGGCAAGTGGTTGTGCTGGGGGATTGCTGTGATTACTCTAGCCTGTGACTTCGGGAACAGCTGGATTCTGGAAGTGCTGCTCTGATGGCAGCTCCCTCTCAGACTCCAACTGCTGGAAGGCTACAACAGACCAGAATATTGCCCTTTTTTTTCTTCTTCCTACAAATAAACCAGGATTCTTCCTGGGCTTCTCGTGAAGGGTGGGACATGGGAGGGATGTCTTTGAATAGAACCATCCATCCCTCCCCTGCATCCCTCCTCCTTCTGCCCATCCTCTTGCTCCTTTCTGCAAGGTTAAATGCCACAGCAGAGAAGGAAATTGAGTTTTGGTGTCTGTGCTCTCCCAAGGGCTGCTGTCAGCTGGGGAAATGCATCATCCCGCTGGGCTCTCCTGCTAATCCCTCCGGGGATTGCTTGGTGGCTGGGAGGCAATGACACAGACCCAGGGGGTTGCAGCTGGTGTTCCGAGTGTCCTCGGGTCAATGGGATACTGGTCCCATCATGCACTTATAATGGAGAGGATATCTCTAAAAGCAGGGATTTATTCACTGAGTCTGGCCTGGCAGGGGTAATTTGGGATTGTAAGGAATAAGTAATCAGATTTCCATTTTCTGAGGGCAGTGCCAAGTGAAAATGTATGAGTCTATTTCCTTTTTTTTTTTATTATTATTTAGAAGAAAAGAAACCTTGTGCCCTGCATACAGGGTGGGCTCTATATTAAAAATAGAGGTTAAAGCCTTGGAGCAGAGCTATAGAAGCCTTGTAAGAAAGAGTCCAGGACATTTTCCCCAGTAATCTCTGGGTGGAAGAGCTATTGACCCCTAGATGGGCTTATAGAGAAGGAAAATCATGTTGTCTCACACACTTTCTCCTTTCCTGTGGGGCTCAGTGAATTATTCTTCTCTGATCATATCAGTTGCCATCAGCTGATGGGGGACTTTATCTTCTGCATCCATTTGGCAGAGTGTGATGCTTCAAAGAAAGATGCTTCAAAGGTCTCAGTTTTCGGAGAGGGGAGGGAAACTGAGCCCATGTTGCCCATCAATATGTGTATGTACCCTTCTGTATGTATGTGTATATAAAAAACCATATTTAAATATGTTGGCTGATACATTAAAAATAATTGTTATTGGTTACACAAATTACTGGCAATATTGCTATGGCTGCATTACAGCCTCAATTTTCTCTTGATTGCCACCACATAATTTTTAAGCAAATAACCAAAGCATTCTAACTTAAATATTGTCACAGTCTCCTTTTAATAGGCAAATGAGGTAATTATAATCTCCTTGGATAATAGGATAGCTTCTACCTACCAACATGCACGTAACGCATTCTGCTGATTTTAAGAAGCCTTGGAGAGCTGCATTTTTCTTCAGTGATAGTTTTACAAAGCTGGAAAAACCCTTCAGCTGGGTGAACAGGGAGAATCATGCTGAGTTGGAGGGATCATTGAGTCCAACTCCTGGCCCTGCACAGGGCATGACAATAATCCCACCATGTGCCTGAGAGCGTTGTCCAAATGCTCCGTGAGCTCTGGCAGGTTTGGGGATGTGATTGCTGCCCTGGGGAGACTGTGCCAGTAGTGCCCAGTGGAGGTGAACACATGTTTTGGTGGTGAAGCTTTTAGGGTTTGCTTTTGTCTTCAAACAGTTTGTCCATGGCCAGGGGATAAACTCTGAAATAATGTGCACAGTGGTGGCTTGTTTTGAGATTAGTGGCTGAGTGGAGCTTGTGGCAAAGCAGGTGTTTCTGGCATGGTGCTGCCTTTTTAAAATGAACTCCAGTCTCTTGCAGCACTAAAAGCTGAAACATTCTTGGGGTTACTCCCAGCTTTGCGTATTGAATTTTGGGCATGAGCAGCAGTGGGCAACTCCAGCTTGGGAAGGGGTTGGCATTGCCATTGGCTTTGGTGGCCACCAGCTCTGCAGTATCTGCTTCCTCACCTTCCCCTGGAATGCTCCCTGGGGGTCTTCACACTCCCTGTGGGCAGCAGGTGGACAGGGAAGGGCAGGGGCTGTGGGGGAGGTTTGTTTCCAGCTTGTCTGTGTTACAGCTTTTTTGGCCTGGTCTGAGGTTTGCAGTGAGATGTTAGAAGCAGTTGTCAGCAGCTTAACTCTGGAGATGGAGGAGAGAGAGCTGGCAGCTCCACAGCCATTCCTTCTGGTTTCTGAGTGAAAGGATGGGTGCTGGGCTCTGCTGCAGGAGCTGTTGCTGATGGGTCTGCATAGGGATGGGACGCTGGGCTGAAATTTAACCTAAGTTACCTGGATCCAGGGAAAGGAGTTGGGATGCAGAAGGTTCCTGGGGTGGGGCTGCTGGCCCTGTGTGGGATGAGTGTCTGCCTACATGCTGCCTGCAGCCAGTGGCAGCCCAGGGAGATGTGATGCACGCAGGGGAGCTCACAGAAACGAGTGGCCACAAACAGTTTGTCCCAAATTCATCCCCTTCAGCATCCCCTACTCCTTCAGTCCTCGAGGTCACGGTTTGGCAGCTCTTGTGGGCATCCAGCATTCACCAGAGCAGCATTTCACCAACCAGCCTCTCCTCTGTCCCTCCCCTCCTCCTGGTGTCCCTGGTGCTCCCCGTGACGGATGCTGATGGGAATGGAAATCACAGCTGCGGAATGAGCCGTGCTGCTGTACCTGGCCATCACTTAAGCTATACTTTTTCCTGCTCTCTCCACCCTGCCTCCGATGATTGTAGCCGGGAGAGTGTCTTGATTGCTGACAGCTTCTCACGAGTTGCGGCACAATTGAATCAGTTCCCTTTCAGTGCATAGAAGCCCTTCAGATTGTAATCACAGGCCATTCTCCATCTCTGCGTTGTGTTCAGCAGGCAGCTGTGAGCCAGCCTCTCCTTCTCCTCCTCCTCCTCCCTGGAGCCCCCTGGGCTGTTCTGGCACTGATCCCTTTGCTCTCACCCTGACAGGGCTGGGGGTGTTTGACTGCCCTCTGCAAATAAGACTGGTGATGGAGTGGGCTGGGTTGGCGTGGCACAGCCAGGGGGAGTGGGTGAGGTGACTTCTGGGGACAGCCAGTGTCAGTGGGACCCTAATTTCTGCTGTTCTTGCTCTTCTTTTTCGTCCCCTGACCCTTCCCTTTCTTTGTGATGCATCA
Source organism: Pseudotriccus pelzelni (assembly GCA_035584735.1). Classification (NCBI taxonomy): domain Eukaryota; kingdom Metazoa; phylum Chordata; class Aves; order Passeriformes; family Tyrannidae; genus Pseudotriccus; species Pseudotriccus pelzelni. The sequence continues at coordinate 7,642,834 of JAWMRA010000038.1, forward strand.
TTTTTGTTTCCTCGGCCTTCCTTTTGTTCACCATCTCCCACTCCATGTCTTTCTGCTCCCTTCAGAAGCTTCCCAGGTGTTTGTCTCCTGCAGGACTGTGTCTGTGCAGGTGCCAGCAGGACCAGGAGATGCCTCTCACTCCCCTCTGCTCCCATTCCATGTGAGCAGGTGGAGGGAATGCTGCCTGCTGGCTGCCCAGAGTGAGCAAACACAGCAAAAGGGTCAATGGAAAATTGAGTGCAGAGAGAATTAGGGCAGCAAGGCAGAATAATAAAACCTATTGCTGTTGAAACCAAGCCAGGAGAAACTATAGAGGGAGGGCTGGGTGCCAACTCTAGAGGAAAAAGTATGATGCAGTGTGGCCCAGGGCTCATCTGTCTGGAAGTTAGGATTGGGCTGGGCTAAGCTCTTGGGCACGGGGACAGCAGGGAGGTGACACTGGCTGTGGCAGAACCCTGGGACGACCTCCCCTTGAGACCCTTGCTCCTCTCCCCTCAGTCTCCAGTGATGCTTGATGGTCTGGGTTTGGTCTGGCTGCTGTCAGGAGTTGCTCTTTTCCTTCCCTGGAGGGCTGGGGATGTAAATCTGAGGAGAAAATAAGTATTTCATGGAAAAGAAGAGCTTGAAGGTGGTTCTGTGCTTTGGGTGAGGGAGGGGGACAGGTTTTGTCTTTCTGCTTGTGCTTGTACCTCATACTTTCTCCAAGGGGAAAACCTGAAACTCCTTAAGCTTGAAAGGCCTGAAGTTCCCAGGGTGCAGCCTGGCTGGGGGATAATGACTGTCATGTCCTGTAAGTGTGGGACAAGAATTGGTGTGAATTTGCTCTGGAAGCATCCTCCGGATTCATCAGCAGAGCCCAGGCATGTGCTCAGCTTTCAGCACCGGTGTCACTGAGGCTTTGAGTTGATGCCCTGCTGAAACAGATCTGACAGACTCGAGATGTCTTTTGCTTTGTTTGGATTTTTTTAAATTTTTTTTTTTCATGTTGGATAGAGGAACTACTTCAAGGTGGCAGTCAATTAAAAATAACAAAACTCGAAACCTGGCTGCTGTGATCCATTGTTCTCCCCCCTACTAAGCCCCACCGGTTCCTCCTGAATACAGAAGCATGTTAGCAATGCTAACAGCATTGTTATCACAGGCAGAGTCTTTAAGGCAGCCTGGTTTGTCTGCAAGGCTTTCAAACTTTCTTTTGTCCCAAGAAGTCAAAGTAAATTGTAGGCAGCCAGCTAGAATATGTGTCCCTGGGGGATCCTTTCCCTGGCAGATAAGCAGGGATTTTGTTACTTACTGAGGCCTCTGCTTGTTCCTGAGCTCTCTGTGCAACTGTCACTGTTATGTGCTATGTGATGGGACGATGGGATGTACTGGGAAAGGGCCAGGGAAGCATCCCTGGTGCATCCCACAGCATCCTTGCTGGACATCTCACAGCACGTGGTGTAGCATCTCATCTACAACTTCCTCAGGAGGGGCAGAGGAGGGGCAGGCACTGAGCTCTGCTCTGTGGTGAACAGTGACCCAAAGGAGAATGGGCTGGAGTTGTGTCAGGGCAGGTTCAGGTTGGAGATCAGAAGAAGGTTTTTCACCCAGAGGGTGGTTGGGCGCTGAACAGGCTCCCTGGGGCAGTGGTCAAAGAGTGTTTGGATGATACTCTCAGGCTCGTGGTGTGACTCCTGGGGATGGTCCTGTGCAGGGCCAGGAGTTGGACTCGATGATCCTTGTGGGTCCTTTCCAACTGAGCATATTCTGTGATTCTGTGATCTCGAGGCTTCAGAGCCTAGTGGGAGCATCCAAGCCACTGGCAACCCTTTGCCATAGGACCTCTGGTTCTACCCATGGCCTTGTGCTGGCAGGAGCCTGGGTTTTCTCAGCAGGATGGTCAAGAAGACTCTTAGTTAACCCAGTCCCGGAGGTGGGGAAAGGAAGGACCCCCTTCCCATGCCAACACTGGGAAACAAAAGACCCTGGCTTGAGCTTAAAGATTGCGTCCTGGCGTCGGCTGGGGCAGAGCGGCTCATATATTCTCGTTTCCCTAAATGAAGGATGCACTCAAGCAATCGAAAACAACTTCTGGGACAATCTGGTTCCATTATGTCTAATGGAAGCGGGTGTACGTGGTGTGTCGCGCGTGCTGATATCTTAGGGAAACAAAGAGGGATTTTCCCATTATTCAGAGAATGGATGAGACGTGAAATGAACTCCTCAGAGGCGTTTCAGTTTGTCACAATAGAGCAAAGTGAGTCACGTTTGGAGGATTCGGGAACAAAATGTGTGCAATTGCTTGTATTCCCCTGTTTGTGTGCGCCCTCCCTCTCCTGTCCCACTCCTCCCTTTTCCTGTTAAAATCCGGCAGCAGAAACCCAAACTCAAGGCACACTTGCGGTACTTGTTGAGTCATCAGTGGAGGTGAGACTGCAGCCCCTCGCCTGCTGGGATGGGGCTGCAGGAGGGGATCTCATGGGCTCAGGCATCAGCAGATGCTCCTGAAAGGGGGGTTTATTTGTCATTCTGTCTCTGAGCCTGGAGGAGTCATTGCTTTGTGTGTTAAAAGCTGTCAGTGACCATGAGGAGCAGCTAATTCAGTGAGCCAAGGTGAGAGCACCTCGACTCTTCCAAATGTGGCAGCTGGAGCATTAAAATAATAACCAAATACCCTGTGAACTGGAATAATTAATCTCATATTGGTAAGTAAGCTAATGGATTCAATGGACTATGGGATGTTGCATTTCCAGCCCTGAGGCTCCTTGATGCTTCCCAGCCAGAGAGGAGCAGCCAAAACTTTTGTCTCAGCTTTCCCTTCAGAATAACTTCACTGAAAAAAAAGGGAGGGAGTGTGGGAGGAACACTTAATTTGTACCCTCCAATTGGCTGAATTAGAATTAAAACTAATTCAGCTGAATTAAAACTTACTTTGAGGTAGTGTTTTTCATGGCTGAACTGCAGGATGTTTAGGATTCTGCTGGGCAGGTGTCCTGCTTCCATTGTAAAAGAGGGATGGGGAAGGCTGGTTTGCCATCAGCGTCAGCACAAACACAGGAAGGCGGGCAGCACTTGTTCAGGGGCATTGCCTACACACCTTTGCTTTGGTGGCACCAAAAGGTTTGCAGAGGGCAAATAGCACCACCCACAAGGTCTGTCCCAGCCCAGGCAGGGGTTGGTGCCAGGGACCTTGTGCCTGACCCAGCAGTGCAATGGCCAGCTGCCTTACCTGGGTCAGCACTTGCTGAACACCCCCTATTTTGGGTTATTTATGCTTTTGAAGTGGAGTTTTTTTCCCCAAAGCAAGGCAAGGAGCTGGTGTAGGGGTGGTTGATTCAGAGGCCAGTGTGGGCAGCAGCTCTCCTTGGTCAGATTGTACAGATTTTGGAAGGGCTGGGGAGTGTTTGCTAGCTGGAATGAAATACTGCAGTTTGTTTCTCCTTAAGCAGCGTGTCATTTAATTTTCTCATGCAAAAATGCCATCCAAAAATAAATCATTTACAAGAGAAAGTTAATTAGAAAGCCTTGGACGTAAATCTCTTGCAGGGCTCTTTATGTCCCTGTGTCCCACCCAGGCCATAAGGGTCCCTGCCAGCGAGGAGGGGGAGAGCTCCTCTTTCCAACCTTCCCCTGGAGTGATTTCTGCCTCTTGTTGAGCTCCTCTTTGCTGCACCTGGTTTGCTGATTAGAGAATTGCCTTGAAAGGCAACTTGAAACTCTTAAAGGACTGTTTCCCGACTTAACAAATCAATGCATTAAAATCTATAAATATTTAATCACTGTTTGCCCTCCACTGAGGTTGGCATTGTGCCTCTTCCCCTCCCAGTTCCCCCTCTCTACTCTTCCCGTGCAATGCCCAGATAATCAATTTATTAATGACCACTCCATGACTGTGGCCCCTCTTTGGCAGAATGAAATCCAGGGAAGAAACAGCCCCAAAGAGCCTGGAAAAACCTGGCTGGGTGTTCTGCTGCAAGCAAAGCTGCAAGGGACCCACAAGAATCATCCAGTCCCACTCCTGGTCCTGCAGAGGACACCTCAGCAATCCCATCCTGACCCTCAGAGTGTTGTCCAAACACTTCTTGAGCTCTGGCAGCCTTGGGGCTGTGCCCACTGCCCTGGGGAGCCTGTTCAGTGCCAACCACCCTCTGGGGGAA
>JAWMRA010000038.1:7649666-7676853 GCA_035584735.1 Pseudotriccus pelzelni
GTCTGCGGCAGTGAGTCAAAACCAAGGATTAGAACAGAAATTGTCTTGTAATTAAAGTTATGGAGCTTGCTGCCGCTGCAGTGTAATTACTAATGGGGATCAGTGAAGCGCAGATGAGGAAATGTAGAGATACCTGGCAGTGGTGAGTGCCTGAGCAGGAGGAGAGGCACCATGGTGCCGTTTGGGAGGAGGGCTGGGCATGAATTTAGGGGCCGAGCAGGGCGACAGGAAGGGGACAGTGGAGTGATGCTGTGCTGCTGCAGCTCCGGGAGGTGTGTCAGGCTGGATGTGTGGCAGGAGATACTCTGTGACCGGGTTTGTGTGTGCACAGGCACAGTGAAGCACCTTGCAGTCCCCACTGGGGCAGCCAGCATGTGCACGTGTTTTGCTCCAAGAGCAGCCGACCTGTTGTTTGTGCGAGGGGAACCTTCTATTTGGTGAGCATTGGCCTCTGCTGCTTCATTTCATGCTCAGTGCTTGGAGATCAAGGGCTGTTTCTTTCCCAGACCTTTATTAAATGGCTCTTGAGTTACTGGAACTGGTTGGTTAGCGCTGGGAGGGAGGATGGGGAGGTGTTTTTTTCCTATCCAATGCTTGTGGCTGTTTTCGTAAATTCCTCTACCCTTTCCAAGTACACACTGCCTGGTTTTTATTTCTTAATGTTGACCAAGTGTTGGGTTTTGGGAGGGTTCTCGGTGGTGACACAGTTAGAGCTGCATATCCATAAGCACTCAGAAATGAGCTGTTATCCATGTCTGCTCCTGGCAGAGGCCGCGGCATCTCTGGCTGCCAGACTGAGCTTTGGTGACCCCAGTTTGGCTCTTGTGCTCAGGGTCAAACAGAGTTGTTTTTATTTTCACCTCCTGTACAACCAATACCATCCCTTCTCATTTGGATGCCCGTCCTTGCTGGTGTCTCTGCCCAGTTGCTGCCTGGAGGCTGGAGCGGAGCTGGATGTGGTATCCAGAGGCACCAAGAGGTACCCAGGGCAGGAGTGTGGGATGTGCTGCTCCACTGACAGGCACTGAACTGGTGAGAGCAGGGACTGTTTCCTGTGTGGTACTTCACAAAATCATAGAATCACAGAATTGTAGAATGTTTCTGGGTTGGAAGGAACCTTAAAGATCATGTCGTTCCAAACCCCTGCCATGGGCAGGGACACCTTCCACCTAGCCCAGGTTGCTCCAAGTCTTGTACAGCCTAGCCTTGGACACTTCCAGGGATGGGGCAGCCACAGCTTCTCTGGACAACCTGTGCCAGGGCCCCATCACCCTCACAGGGAAGAATTTCTTCCTGACATCTACTCTAAACCTACTCTGTATCAGTTTGAAGCCATTCCCCCTTGTCCTATCACTACATGCCCTTGCAAAAAGTCTCTCTCCATATTCTTTGTAGGCTTCCTTCAGGTGTTCTCTGCTCCTGGTGGTGACCAGAGAGGGCTGGGATAGGGCAGTGCCAGGCTGCAGGGACTGGTGCTAATGCACATCCCTGCAGTATGCAAAACACTCACAGGGGAGCAGTGGGAATTTCTGCCTGACCTCAGCTGGTGTGATCAACTGATGCCCTGAAGCATGAAAATAAATAGCTCTGACTCATAAGAACAAGTGGTGCAATTACTTTAGCTGGGATAAAATATTTGTAAGTATCTAATCCTTCTCTGCAGCATGTGCAGGAGCGAGTACTTATCTCCTCGCTGTTCCCTCTTCCCTACAGCAGCACAGTCCGTGCAAACCAGGAGTCTCTCCAGCTCCTTGTGTCCCTTGCTCCGAGCTGGACCGCGGGAAGGGTGTGCAGCCCCAGGGGTTGCTGCAAGAGGAAGTCATATCTCTTAGTTCAGGGTTATTTTGTGGCTTTGCCTTAAAAAATACAGGACAAGAAATAGTGCCTAGGGGGCTGTTAGCAAAAAGGGAAGCTCAGAAGGAGCAGGAGCAGCGAGGTGAACCTGGGGAGAATTCCCTGCTCCCGGCTGGCTGTGCAAGGTGCTGAGTGCAGCCCACAGCAGCTTCAGGGTTTCTCCTGTGGACACTGGTGTGCAGAGAAGGGGCTCATCCTGGCTCAGAACAGGGAGTTTGGCCCAGCCAAGGGCCTGGCAGCAGCACGTTTTAATTCAGATTACGTTTAATTTGGATTGCTAATCACCACATCTCGTGCGTAGCAATGGGGAGTCCTCTGTGTCCCCTCGCACCTAATCCCCCTGACCCACAGGTGACAGGAGCTTTGTACCAACGTTAAACAACTCAGTCCCTGGATGCATGAATTGGAAAATAAACTGCTCAGTAGGCAGGGTGCTGCTGTTGAATCCGTGCTGACATATGGACAGAGGAGTGCTGGTGGGATGTGAATTGTGCTCCAGGAAGGGCAAAGGCAGTGCCATTCCTTCCACTGGCTGAGTTTGGCTGGGTCTCCATCCTTCTTTTCCCTTTTGGTGCCCTGGAGTCATTCCCAGGGACAAGGCTGGTCCCATTGCAGAGATAGGATTTTTCTGACTCAAGCTTTTTTTTTTTTTTTTTTTTAGTAGGTTTGGTTTTCTTTTTCTAGAGTTTAAGGGGTTTTTGGCTTTGTTTCAGGCATTCACTATTTCAGAACTAATTGTCAAATGAAGTCCGCAGTAAGACATTTTACTTTTTCCTTTTTTTCCTTAGTGCTTTCAACAAACAGAAAAATGACTAAATCTCAAGGCTGTGCCCTCGTGTCCAGTCTGCCTTTAGTACTGCTGTAGCTGGAAATATACATGGCAGTACATTTCTCCTTTTTTTTGTTTTTTTTTTTTTACACTGATTTCACAGTCAGCAGGAAAATAGTCCTGACTTCAGCTGTACTGTTACAGCATTAGCTTCTTGCAAGGACCTGACCTGAACAGCTGGAGGTGTCGGGTCACTGCTGTGGACTGCCCAGGCCCTTGCTGGTGCCTGTATATCCATGTGCCTCCTCATTTCCAAGGTTCCCTGAGTGACCAGGGAAAGGACCAGCTGTGGGAGAAGGGCTCTGTCACCTTGGACCACCGTGCTCTGAGATGGTCTGAGTCCAGCTTGAAGCAGAACTAAAACTGAGGTTAAGGAGTGTGGCCAGCGGGTCGAGGGAGGGGATTCTCCCCCTCTGCTCCTCTCTGGTGAGACCCCACCTGCAGTGCTGCCTCCTGCTCTGGCGTTCCCAACATCAGAAGTTTGTGGAGCTGTTGGGAATGAGTTCAGAGGAGGCAATAAAGGTGCTCCAAGGGCTGGAGCCCCTCTGATCTCGAGACTGGCTGGGAGAGCTGGGGGTTTTCAGCCTGGAGAAGGGAAGGCTCTGGGGAGACTTTAAAGCACCTTCCCATACATAGAGGGGCTCCAACAGAGCTGGGGGGACTTCGGACAAGGGCATGGAGTGTAAGGACAAGTGGGAATGGCCTCAATCTGACAGAAGACAGGGTTAGATGGGCCATTAGGAAAAAATTCTTCCCTGTGAGTGTGGTGAGGCCCTGGCACAGGTTGCCCAGAAAAGCTGTGGCTGCCCCATCCCTGGAAGTGTCCAAGGCCAGGTTGGATGGGGTTTAGAGCAACCTGGGCTAGTGGAAGGTGCCCCTGCCCATGGCAGAGGAGTTGGAACGAGATGATCTTTAAGGTCCCTCACAACCCAAACCATTCTGTGATTCTGTGATGTGCTGGTCCAGCGCTGCCCTCCCTGATGTTCCTCATTCTCCTCTGAGCCCTGGTGCTGTTGGTGGCTGTAGCTTTCCCTTCTCCCCTGTGCCTCCAGGCTGTTTGGAGGCTGTGGGGGGGTGGTGGTATCTCACACCAGGTGAGAGCTCTGCCTGGGCAAGGACATTGTCTCCTGGGGCTGGGAGAGCGGGATAAATCATTCCTACAGTAATAGGATTTGTTTTGTTTTAAGGAGATCTAAAGTAAGCTATTCTCTTAACTGCTCCTCTTTAGAAGTTGCTTGCCCATGGGAGATGAAAACAGCCTGGAGAACAGTGCCTTTTGGATGGCAAATAATTAGTGGGATAAAGCGAGTTTTAGGGAGCTTGAGGCCAGCGTTTTACCTGCTCAGCACCCACCATCAGGATTAGGTCTCTCCAGAGTATTTTCTGCCCCAGAGCTTGCATATTCCTGCCAGATTCCCTGATCAGGGCTAGAAACCGAAAACGCCTGCATTGTGCACAAACTAATTACCATCTCCTGCCCCCAGAGAGGGCGTGTGAGGAGAGCTGCGAGCCCTCTATCTTGATTGTTCCCTGGGAAAGAAACAAAGCCAGGCTTGTACCCGAGGTCCCTGTGGACCTGGGGAGATGTGTGGCTCAGGCGTGATTGCATTCCTCCGTCTGCCACCGTGATATTAAAAATATCCAATAAACACATTTGGAGCACAGATTGACGCGCCTGCGCCAGGCTCGCTCTGGGAGCCAAGTGCTGAAGTTCACTGGGAAAGTTGTTTCTTCCCGTGGCCCTGCAGTTGTCTGGTATTGGCTGTGACCTGGGCTAACATTGGGAGTCACCAGTTTCCCACTGGAGGAATTTCCCAGACCTTAATGCTGGTCAGGAGGAGATGGGGCTGTCCCGTCGCAAACCTCCGGGCTTCAACGCTTCTGAGCCCTTAGGATGTATGAGTATATATTTTATTTGTGTCTTTCAGAATGGGGCTGTGTTGATCTGCCTGCATCACAAAGGTTGTGTTTTGCAGTTTACTGAGTTTGTTTTTTTCCACTGTCTTTCTGTTCAGAAGTGACAAAAGCCTCCCCGTGGCATCCGACAACCTTCCCCCTGAAATGCAAACACCCTGGGAAGGTTTTGGCTTGAGCAAAGCATGTCCTTCTGATGGAAACCCATTAGCTGCTGCTTTTTCTTTCCTACCTCCTCTCTTCCTTGCTAGAATAAAGTGGTTTGCATCATTTTCTCCCTTGTTTCAGCCAACAAACATGTTTGCTTCTCCTTAATTACCTGGGTGTCAATGGGGTGCTTCATCACTGTCTCTCCTCAGCTGGTTCCTTTTCGTTTCAATATGCAGCAGATAATCAGAAGCCTCAATTGCAAATCCTGCAAAATCCTCCAGACTTGAAACTGGAAAATAACCCAAAAATGACCTTGAGATGACTTTCCACATCCGTGGAAATGAAAATTAACTGGACTCATTTGATTGGCCTGAGGGGAAGAAGTTATTTAAAAAAAAAAAAAAAATCTGACAAATGAGCCAGGAAAGTTTGGAGTGTCTCAGGTGAACGGGAACATTAGAATATGTATTAGTTATAAATGCTCTAGCGCAGGGTGCCTGAAATTGTTAGAGGAAAATAATCTGCGTGTATGCATGAGGAATGCATGTGAGATGTGCCTGGCTGCAGCAGGAATGTGACCCTGGAGCTGGGAGGGAGCAGGCACCAAGCAGGCTGTGCTCCCTGGCTGGGAGCTGGGCTGAGGTAGCTCGTGCTCAGCTTTGCTGTCTGGATAAAGATTGATTTCTGTGGTGCTGGCAGTGCTGCCCGAGCTCGACCCTCACTTTCTGCTGCGTTCTGCACAAACGTCGAGAGCTGCAGGGTCTGCACCAGCAGAGCGGAGGGACCTGGGCTGCCTGTGAGGCACAGAATGGCTCGTGCAGGCTTGTACAGGCTGGTCCTCAGGGAGGTCATGGAATTCTGGAGTGGTTTGGATTGGAAGAGACAGAATCACAGAATACTGTAAGTTGGAAGGGACCCACAAGGATCACTGAGTCAAACTCTTAAGCGAATGGCCGGTACAGGGGACTGAGCCCGTGACCTTGGCATTATTAGCACCAAGGCTTTTTAACCAGCTGAGCTATCTCGAATACCCTTAAAGATTGTCTAGTTCAGACCTGCCTCCCTTGGCCAGGAACGCCACCCATTGGGTCACACCTCAGTCCACATCCCCTGAGCCACCACAGCTGTATCTCAGCCATGAGGTGTCTTCCACATGGGCAAACGAGCTGATGGATGTGGGATGGAAGGTGATGAGGGTATGCATGGCGCTGATCCCCTTGGGATTTCCCAGGCTCTGAGCTTTTGCCTGTGTTCCCAGGGAAGTCTTTTGCTGTTGTGACACCATGAAATGTCACCCTTGCTCTCATGTCAAGGGGATGTATGTCCCGTGACAGCTCCCTGGGATAGCTGTCGTCTCCTGTGCACTGCTCGAGTGTGCTCCTTGTCTGAGCTGATGTCTGGGGAGGTGAAAGGAGACCAGATGAAGGCAAAGCAGTCACAAGCCTGGTGTGACTTGTCCAGAGAGAGGAAGGTGTTGGGTGGGTGTGTTGCCTTGAAGGATCACTGTGGTGTTCCAGCCCCCGTGGCAGGGGGTTGGAACAAGATGATCCTTAAGGTCCCCTCCAACTCAAAGCATTTGTGACTCTATGATTTTATGACTCTGAAAGTGCACTGGGGTTATGTGCCAAATCCCATTCCCCATCTCCATTGCAGGAAATAGAGGATTCAGGAATGAAGGGGTGTGGCAGTGGTTTGGTGGGTGTATGGCAGCCAGCTAGCGTTAACCCACCACGGAAGGTGAGTGCAGGTATGAACTGTCACACACCCCAAGGCAGTGTGTCTGTTGAGTTCCTTGGGCTGCTGTGTTGGAGGCTGGTCCCAGTCTGAAAATGCTGGAGGATGTTCCCCCTTGTGCTGCAGCAGGAAGGGTCTGTGCTTTGTGATGGTCCAGCCCATTGTTAGGTCTCCACAACTGCTTTGTGTTTGCCAACGGACTCGCTTGTCATTTATGAGGATGGCCAGCAGCATAATCTTGACAAGAGAGAGAGATTTAGAGCTCTGTAATCCACGCTTGTCCATGCTAATTATTTCCTGTATCAGCCTTCAGGAGAGTAACTTTACAGTGGTAATTAGGCTCTTCAATCCCACCCTATCTTAATAATTAACCCAGAGTTAGAACGGGAGGGGAGAATCTGTTTTGGGCTGAAAAGGTCCTTCAGGGGGGAGAGTGGCACAGATTCCTTAAGCAGTCAAGTGCAGCCTGGAGAGGACAGGGGTGGGGATGGCAGCGTGTGCTGAGGACCTGCGGGACGATGACAGCAAGTGTCAAGCAATGTGAGCCAAAATTGTGTTTATATTGTGTGAGTTTGGATGTTTTATTAAAGGAAGTGCTTGGCAGGCGCCGGTGCTGTGGCATGGGAGCAGCGAGTATCTGTGGTTTGCGTGGGCTTCACCTGGAGCTGCGAGCATCCAGCCCTGCTGAAAATGAGCCCATTCATCATCTCTAGTGTTGGAGACACAGCACAAAAAAGGCAGTTTGACCTAATACTGCCCTATAGCAGCTGCAATTACTGGAGTATAATTCATTTCAAATAGATCCAGAGATTTTTTTCCCATTAATATCCAGAACGAAAAAAAGAGCGAGTGGGAAGGATTCACAGTGATCAGCCCGATCACAATCACAGGCAGGGGGTGAGCTGGGGATCTTAGGGAGGCAAAGGACAGGATTGGACCTCGCAGGCCTGCTGCGTGCTCCTCTGGGGACCCAGTGGTTTTACGTTCTGGTGTTTAAATGAGGATCTTAACCCTGAGTACAGGTAGCAATATCGTGTGTGATGTGATGATCAGCATCGGCCATGGTGGCAAATCTGTTGCAGCAAAAGTTGATTCTTGGCTTTTTCCGAGTAGAAGAGCTTTAGCTGATAAAATTCACATTCACTTCTCTTTGGGATAGTGTGTTCGTGGGGGTTGGGTGCTTTTTCAGAGGGAGGACGAGAAAAGAAGTTTACAGACGAGGGAAAAGCAGGACCCTGAAAACTCCCCATCCTCATCAATTTTGGGATGTGTCACTGGGGCAGGATGGACAGAGACTGTGGTGTTAGTTTGGACACTGAGTGCCCCCTCAACTTGAAGGTCTGGCTGTGTGTATCCGACTTGGAGTTTCTTTGAAATCATTAAAGACTCGATTCAGTGTTGTTATGTATTTCTTGGAATGCAGCTGTTAATCAGCAAGGTGGGTCTGAGGAGCAGAACGTGGTTTGCATGCTGTGCCTGTGCTGGGCTGGAGGCAGCTGTGGAACTGCTGCTCCACCACTGACCTCTGTCTCTGAGGAGCTTGCGAGTAAATGTACATGAAGGGAGGGGTGGAATTGAAATCTTTTCTTAGGCTGCTCCTTTAATTTTCAGACATCTTCTATCTAACCTGGGAGAAAGGAAAAAACATCTTGGTTTTTATTACAAGCCCTAGAGGCTCATACTAACGGGTTGGTTTAGAGCTGGCAGTAATACCTCCAGAAAGCGTCTGTGGAACTGTCTGAAGGCTGGATTCTGCCACCACCTTCTCAGCAGTTATTTCCTCACTGGCTTTTTCCATCCCTTCCCCTTGTCTGTTCCCTTGTGCTGGAGTTCCAAGGACAACATGCTTCTGCCAGGTCAGCCCAGCCAGGTTATCCATCAGACATGGCCGGGAGGGCCTCGCATCCTGGTTCAGCCTGGTTTTCAAGTGAGGTGCAGGGATATGAAGGGGGTCTGAAGAGCTTCCCTCCCTTCCCAGGCCATTGCCGTGGAAGATGTATTTCCCTTGGCTTATTCCAAGATGAATTCAGTCCCCACTGTGCGAGTGGTGCCAGGCAGGTGTCAGGCTCTGATGGATGGGCAGAGACAGTAAGTAGCTGGGTAAGGATCCCCCTTGGACATGCCCCTTGGCTCCTTGCCCTGCTCCCATGCTGGGGACACGGCCCCTCTGTGGTCCACATTTCCCTTCCATCACCATCACGCTAAACTGACGAGACAGCTCCGCTCAATAATTCATGACCTCACATAACCTTTGTAATATTTAAAGGAGGGGGATAAAGAGCCCTTTGGTTTGTCCTTCCTCCAGGCTGAAGGTAGAGGAGCAGAAGTGATGAAGGTTCTTGGGTTCTTTGGGAAATGCTGTTTGCAGGGATGGATACAAATGTCTCCTTGTAGCCGGGTGCAGGAGACCTTCAGTGTGGTAGGGACACAGGGCAGGCAAAAGCCCTCTGAGGGTGTGAACACTGTCCTGGGTGGGGAAGGCTTTGCAAGGGCCAGAGAGAGCGTTCCAGCTAGAAGTTTACATTTCTGTTTGGTTTTGAGTGTGTTTAAATCATTCTCATGACCAAACCTGGCTTTCAAAGGGGATTTGATCATTCAGGAACTGAGATGTTTCTGAAAAGCAGCAAAACTGGCTCTTAAACAATTTTGTAATGAGTTCTAAACAGTTTTCTTCTCATCCACGAAACTTATCCTCATGCAATAATTGTATAAGCTATTCTGCTTCCTTTGGCTATAAGATGAGAAATGGGTTTATCTCCCACCCACCCAGGCTCATTTTCACTCTTGTACAGACTTTTCTGGAATCTGAGTCGAGGGTGCTGTGCAAGTCCAAAGTGTTTGATTGTCTAGAAGTCGCTGGAGTATCTCACGTTCGCTATTTTAACAATTGGAGAGAGGCTTTTATTTTCTCCAGAATCATAAACACAATCTTCAGTGTGTTTTATGAAAACAATAAAGCTAAACTCTAATAACCACACATTTTCCTTGCTTTATGTGCACAAATCCTTGAGGAACAGGGCCTCAAGGACTCGTCTTGCTCTGCTTTTAACGCGGTTTTAACGTGCTCAAGCTGGTAAGTGGTGGAGAGCTGGATTAGGAATTTGCTTTGGTACCTAAAGGAATTTTCTTTGCCTATAAAAATGCTCAAGGTGAGCAAAAAAGGCGCCTCTGGAAGAGAAAGCCAGTGATGTAACATGAAGATATTAGCACTGCCATCCGAAAATCAGGCTTCATTTAAATGCTGCATCTTGCAAACTCCTCTGCACAAGGACTAATTAGCTTTCTTCCATCTCTTCCCTATCCTGCAAATAATACTGTTTTCTTTTAGAAGAGATCTGAGGCTCTCGGAGGCAATTTATAAAGGAGGATGCTCTGCTGCAGACGAAAAACCACAGCAGGGAGATGAAGGGACGCAGTTCCTAAAGTATTTAGCCACCTAATGGCATTTTATTTTTGAATGCAGAAGTAGGTTAGGGCCCGAGCTCTGTCTGTGGTAGTGATTTTTTGATTGAGAACTCAATGAGGTAGTTATGCTGAGAAATCCAAAATACCACAGAGATGCTCCAGTTTTGAACATTTTTTGGGGGAAGGTGGGGGGAGAAAATCCCAGGTTTTGGCACTTTTTCAAAGAAGAGTGTGTGACGAGGTGGGTAGGTGTCCATGTGTTCTTTAGTCACCCTGGCACAGCAAATGACTTGCCAATGGTCTTCTTTTTCCACCACAAACCACAACAGGGTCCAAAGCCACAGAAAAGCCTCTCAGATCTTTATAGGAGCAGCTTTACTGTTTGTTTAGTTTTGGTGAGGTGTGAGTTGGACACACAGGCTGCATCTCTACCTTCCAGGAGCCCTAACAGGGACAAGCAGATCCATAAATATCTGAGTTAGGAATTTCTCTGGCATGAATGGACAAGCCAAGAGTTGAACGGAGGACTCCTGAGTCTCTGCTGAGTATGACAGAGATGAGCACCATAAAGGATCTCCAGGTTGCACTTACAGTATCATAGAAACCTAGAATAATTTAGGTTGGAAGTGACCTTAAAGCTCTCCTTGTGGGCAGGGACACCTTCCACTACACCAGGTTTCTCCAAGCCCTGCCCAACCTGGCCTTGAACACTTCCAAGAATGGGACATCCACAGCTTCTCTGGGCCAGGACCTCACCTCCCTCACAGTGATGAATTTCTTCCTGACATTTAGTCTAAGTCTGTGTCTGGCTCATACTTGCAAGCATCGCGTGCCAGGAACAGGAACCCCAGCATGTGGGACATCAGGAGAGACAATCTGCAACTGTAGACCCTGAAGCCTCAACACCAAAGGGCTGGAGCTCTGAAGGAGGGTGGACCTGTATGCCCAGTGCACAGATGATCCTGTGGGGTGGAAAGGAGGCAGGGAAGAAAGAGGAGGAGATGAAAAGTGTTGCTGCTGCCGGCAGAAGGCAGTGTGGAAATGCAGGCATGTGCCTCTCTTCCTGGGAGGGGAGAGCTTTGAGCCAGCACCGTGGAGGGACAGGCTGTGGCTCCTGTGCTCACCATTCCGGGTGGCAGGAGTTAATTAACGAGGCTCTTACACAGCGGGGACATTTGCCACTGCTGCCTTTTCAAGCTAACATGGAGTTTTCACGTCTAAAGTCCTTTGATGCTTGTCTGAGAGCATCAGGGCCCTCTGCTTTCCAAAAGGAGCTCTCCATGGAAGAGTGATAAATGTGCTTAATTTTTGCAGAGCTTGTAGCGTGGTTTTATCCCAGGATCCGTCTCTTGAGGTTTTATTAGCCGATGGTGTCTGTAGGAAAAAGTCAAAGCGACTAGACAGGAACAGCCATGGAATTGATGTAGGAAGCAAGAGCATGTTTTGGAGATAATGTTTCTCATTCTTGCCGTGCTACGTGCTGAGTTTAGGCAGTGCCTTTCCAGTCCTTGCTGTAGCTTTACAGCTGCTGCCTGCCAAAAAAACCCTGCTCAGCCTCCTGCTCAGGCAGGGTGTGGGCTGAACATTCTGACCGTGGTGGGTCCTGTGCTGTGGAGCTGTGGGTTGGAGCAGGGGACCAGTGACAGGAGACAAATGCCCGTCTCCCTGTGTGTGCCTCTGATAGACCTGGCACAGAGGAGAGCTTGGCTTGGTGTGCCGAGGCTCCAGGTGGCAGGAGGGGCCCATCTGCTCCGGGTGTGCTGGCGTGGGGAGATGATCACCCTTCCTTTGAATCTGGGAGGGAGACAATTTGCAAACATGTGTTGATGCGTTCCCGTTGGAAGCCAGGCACTAAATCATCACCTTGCAGCTTTGCATGCAGATTTGTCCAGGGAACTTATTTAATTAGGGGATAAATTTAGAAATCAATTA
Organism: Pseudotriccus pelzelni; assembly: GCA_035584735.1. NCBI lineage: Eukaryota > Metazoa > Chordata > Aves > Passeriformes > Tyrannidae > Pseudotriccus > Pseudotriccus pelzelni. The sequence goes on from JAWMRA010000038.1 coordinate 7,661,485, forward strand.
TTTGCAGAAACAGTTTCTTTCTCTCTAATGAGGCTGCCTGGATTCATCCCCCTCTGCCACTTTCCCATGACCTTTGTGTATGCAGATCAAGAGTGGAACTGCTCTGTATCTCTTGTGTCTCAGCATGGATCTCCCTTTTTGGTACAGTTTTCCAGAAGACTGTTGTTAGGACAGAAAATGGGGGTACAGCCATGAAACCACACTGCTGTTGGATCTTCTGGTGTGGTAGTGGTGGTAATGTGGACATGGGTTAGCCTTTCCTAATGGGGAAGGGAATGGGAAGCAATCAGAACTTGATGGGAAGGGGAAAATAAGGATGAAGAGCTGGAATTGGGTGGTGGCCCTGGTGTTAATGATGGGAATGAGGGATGTGGGGTGGGAAGAATCCCATTACCACTGATGGGGGATGCTAGGGAACCTGGCTGGGGGAAGGAGTGGAACATATATATGGACTGCTGTGGGTTGATGGTGAGTTGGCAAAAGTTCTGCAAAGCCAGGTTGGAGATGAAGTGACAGCAAAGCTGGCCTGTCTGGGAAGATGTGACTCTGTCAGGCTCAAGGTGCCAGCAGCATTGGAGGAATGCCTGGGCAGTGGCTGGAGACCTCCCTGTGTGTGATTTGGCTGGGCATCCATGCACCAGCATATCCCAGCACCATCACACCCCGGTGGCATCATAGGCATTGGTTTCCCTGACCCTTGCACGAGGGGTGGCACCCCTGCATGGTCACAGGGTTTGTAATGACCTGGCCACCCCTGGCAGCACCTCAGGGCTCTCTAGTGACCCAGGCCCACTCTGTGTTTCGGCAGGTGAAGCCCCTGTTGCACAACACTGCTGTCTCCCTGCTGGAGGAAGGGACTTTGCTTGTGCCAGGCTGGGTGGTGACTGTGTGTGTGAGGTTGTGGCTGCTTCAGGCTTCGGTCTCTGCCACTTTGTCGCCTCTAATTTCTGACAAATTGCTCAGTTTCTCTTGTGCCATACCCACTTTTAAATGGGGAAAATTTATTTTGCCCCCAGGCTCCGAGAAGCCTTAATAAATTCGGTTGCTTTTATTATTTTGGATTTTAATGTCTCCTCATCTTACGATGCCACTTTCTGAGCCCTCCAGCGACTTGCTGTGCTCTTAGATCAGCTGCTTTGAGTCCGGTTCATTTCAGTGTGAGTCAGTCCAGGGAGAGGTGAGGATTTTCACAGCTAATCTCAGTGAACCCTTTTGCTTCTGGCAGCTGGATGGTTTGCAGCCTCCCACTGCAGCCCTTGGCTGCAGAGCTGAGCCTGCCCAGGTGGTCTGTCCTGCTCAGGAGGGTCTGGCACTCCAGGATGGCATTTTCAGGGAGCAGCAGTCTGCTCTCCCATAGCCCTTGTTGGGGTTTTCTCCTTTCCTGCAGGAACCTGGTGGTTCTCTGCCAACAGCAGGCTGTTGGTGTGTCCCAGGCTGATGGAATCTCTCTGGGTGATGGGTAGATAAATGTGCAAGGTCACTCCTGGTTGAGGTGTAACAGAGAGAAGTGACTTTTCTGTGAGGTTGCAAGAACTTGATGAATTTGGGGTTTCTGAGTAGCCAAGACAGAACCTGGGTACTTGGGTAGCCTGGGAGGCTCTGGGGGCTTTTCAGGGAGTGAGCACTCAAAAGTCTGTCCTGGAGAAGAGATAAGACCCTTAATCCTTTTTAACCACTGTGGGTGTCTGCCTTGACAGCAGGGAAGGGACCCTCTCAGTGTAGGAGCCCCATGACAATCCCTGTGGAGGGGCTCCAGCAAATGGTCGTTCCTGGTAACTGATATTTTTGCCTATTTGGGCAAGGAAGTGTATGTCCAGAATTTTCAGGCTAGTTGGCTTTTGATACAACCACCTGATGCTCCAGGTGACACACAGACTGAAGATCCCAAGTAATCCACTTGCTGGTTTTTTCCCAAAAATGTCCAGCCAGCTCCTTCTTCTTGGAAAAGGACATCCATGTCTTGGGAGGTGGAACTATCCTCATGTTTGTCTTTGGAGAAGGTGACTAGACCTCCTCTCTCCTGCCCTGCTTTCTTCTCCTCCTCTGCCCACCCCACCTCCCTGCTGGAAGGGGAGGCCTGTGGAGGAACCATTCTAGAAAAATTGCTTCCCAATCTAGCAGTGCCCTAAGCTATCAAACTACCTTATCATTTTAAGAGGTCTGTTTCCCAAAGAGGGACATTTAAAAATGCAGACAGGTTATAAAGCACTGGGCTGATTCTAATCAAGCTCAAAGTGACACTCACCCCTCAGGGCTGGTGTAGCTACACCCCGATGTACCTGTGCAGAGAGGCAGATGCTGTGAATGAACACACCTCTCTGCCTTGTAGTGGAGCCTGCCTGGCTTTGCCACGCTCTTCAAGTCACCTGAAGAGGTCATGTTGCCCTTCTGCTCCTGTCACAGCTTGCAGGGAATCCAAGAGCATTCCCTCTCTGTCCCTTTGCCTGTGTGACAGTCCTGCTCTGTCCCAGTGCCCACCCCCCTGTGCTGAGCTGCCTCTCTGCCCCCTCTGCCCTGCTCCCAGCCCTCAGCTCCTGCAGAAACTCACAGTCAAAGAAAAAGTTGCAGTTGCCACCGTTACCTGTACAGGGAAGAGGCTGTAGGGGTGGTTTTCCAAAAATGAAATGTTTTCCCTTTGCACAAGCCTTACCCAGTGCCATAATGACTCCTGGGGCTGCTCCTCTGTTGCGGTGTCTGTGTCTGAGGTGCTGCTGACTGCTCCTGGGAAAAGGCATCCCCACCCCAGTCTCACCGGTGACAAGGAAAAGAAAGCAGGAGGGATGCAGGCAGGGGGGCACTGGCTGGGCACCTGCTCCCTTCTGCTGTGGGATTTGGGTTAAAATATCAGCAGGATCCATCTGGATGCGTTTCCATGTGCCAGCATTTCCTGCCCGCTCAGGGACTTGTGTCCTGCCGCTGCAGGTGATGGTGCCTTTCCCATGCCTTCCCACCCAGCTGCCTCTCTCGTGCCTCCTCAGCTGCAGTGAAAAACCAGGAGTGTGGTTATCACACACAGCAGCTCCTCTCAGTAGCCTCCGGTTGTGTCATTAGACACTTCAGATCTGCTCAGGCTCCAGGCGAAGCTCCGGTGTCACCCTGCAGGCGCTGACCTGTGGCAGCGGCCGGGGGCACTCAGAGCTCCAGCACCTCCGCTCAGCTGAGCTCTGCCTGGCCTTGAGGATTAAACAGGGTTCAGGGCTGAGCAGCCTTGCCTGCCCTGATGCAGATCTGCTCATCTCCTCCCCATTGCTGGGTTTTCTGAGGCAGGACATCCCTGTGGTCTGCTGGAAAAACTGTCTCCCTTAATCCACGCTTAACACAGTGCTGGGCTAGTGTTGTGTGCCTGTTACCTGCAGAAAAGCTTCAAACTCAAAGGCACTGAGTCCTCTAATGGAGATTAATAATTGGACCATGAAAACAGTGATGCTTGTACCTTTCAGGTAGATTTTTTTCTCTGCATTTATCAGGTCTATGTCCAGTTGGTTTTGAGGATCTGGAGTAAGTGGGGAGCAGAAGACTTTCACAGCTTTCCTTATGCACCTCCACAGCAGCAGATTTCATGGACCAGCAGCTCTTTCTCCTCTGACACAAGGATCTTCTTCCTCACACCTTCTTGTGCTTCTTCAGCAGAGAGCCTTGTTCTTCTTTTGGGTGAACCAGGAGGCTCCAGAGAAGTGGCATGAGCTTTTCACTGGAACCCTAAAGCAGCTCCAAAGCAAACTCCTGTTCCTTAACAGAGGGGTGTGGATTGGGGAAGAAGAGAGGGCTGGAAAGCAAAATCTGTGCATCAGGGCACCCCTATCATATCCATCCCTCTTACCCCCACTCTTCATCCCTGCAGGATGCACAAGAGAGGCTCTGGTACTTGAAGTCACATTCCTTCACCTTATTTTTCAGCATCAGCCGGATGGATGGCACCACGGAAGGGCTGTGGCCGAGCACCCCCAGTGCTGCTCTGAGCCTGGGTGTCTGATCTCTCTGGGGAAGCCTTACCCAGGAGCACTCTTCCACCTGCCCTCCCATCTCTGGTGTTTCTCATTCAAGCAGAGATGACTCCTGTCCAGCTGTGTGCTAGCAATTCCCATAGGATTGGCTGAAGGAGCAGTAGCCCTGTCTGCCTGTGTGCCAGTGGCTCCCACCACCCTTCAGGGGGAGCCTCTGCTGATGGATAAAAATGGAATTGAATGGAAGGGAATTGAAAGTCAAAGGGCCCTGTAATAATTATAGAGTGCCTGAGGCGTCAGGCTGAAGCCCCAGCATTGTAAATAAGGGTAGTGTACTAGAGCCTGAACTGCAGTGAAAGCAGCTTCAGGAGCGCGGAGCGCGCTGAGCTTCTCTGAGGTGTGTGGAGTCAGACTGGGATCTGTAGGCAGCACAGGCAAATCAGTGTCCACTCCCTGACGTGTACAGGGGCCCTAAAGCCTGGGATTAGAAAGGCTGAAGGGATGTGGGGATGGTGCAGAGGACTCCAGAGCTGAGACCAAGAGAGCTGTGTTGGAGCAGCTCAACCCTCTGGTTGCCTGGGAATGTTTTTGGGAGGTCTGGAAAGGGCTGACTGTCTTCCCTGCTCACCCAGCTCATCTCCTGGACTGTCTCTGGATGATGCAGTCTGCTGACCTCTTGCTGCATTTCACAATAATTACATCTACCTAAAGTATTTTCTTAAAAAAACCAGCAGGATCCCCCCATGGACCACCCCTAGACCAAGGCTGCATGAAGCCCTCCTGCATCCAGCACCATCCCTGGACACACACCATGTCTTGGATTTGGCAGTGCTGGGTTAATGATGGTTTTAGAGGGATTTTCTAACCCAAACAATTCCATGATTCTGTGTCCCTGCAGACACTCACAGCGCGAGAGCCACCCCTGAAATGCCCTGCGGGTGCAGCACTGTGTTCTCACAGACAGGGGCTTTGAAAAGAGATGATCAGAGGGATCTTGTCATCTTTTTTTTTCCCCCCTTTCTTAAACTTCTGAGCTTCTCCATTACCTTTTACGATCTGCAGCTGCGTTTGTGTGCTGCCCCAGGGAGTGCTGCGAGGGGAGTAGGGGAGGAGGTGTGGAAGAGAAGAAACATGTTAAAAAAACAGCAGAGGCGAAGGGGAAGGAAAAAAACCTGAGCTAATGATTGGGATAAAGAAAAAAAACCAAACCACCACGTTGCCACCAAAAGACCCAAACCCTTAGAACTCTTTGGGCCTGTTTGACTGCAGAATAGCCCCCTGGGGAGCAGGGGGGGAAGCCCCATTACTAGAGTCGTTTCGGAACTAGTCTGCACAGAGTGTGATAATCTATTCCGCAGGGAGCAATCCTGCGCTGGCAAGGGCACTGGGGAGAGCTCTCTGTTTATGACTTTCTGCATAAATTTGGTTTATTAGCATAAGTGGTAGCTAGCGCCGAAGAATCTCTAAACCAACACTTCGCTGGAGGTTGGAGCCTCTGGAGAACATTAACTCAGAAGGGCCCCTGGAATAACAGCCGGAGGAACGGGCTTGCAGGATGAGGGGTGATGAATGGGCAAGAAGAGGATGCCAAGGTTGTAAAAGGAAGCACAATCCCTAAACAGATCTCCAGCTTTCCCTCTGCCAACAGATTAAGACACTGAGCTGTGCATGTGAGCCGATGAAGCCTGGCTGCAGGGTGCAGGTCCTGCTGGGATGAAGCAGGTGGGGAGGAAAAAAGGCAGGAGGAGCCTGGATCCGTGCGCTGGAAATTACTCACTGGCTTCTCACCCGTCACACCAAGGACTTGGTACTTATAGGAAGGCAGCCCAGCAGGTCCCAGGGTCTGAGCAGCACTGGGGAGGAAGCACAAGGAGGTGTTTGGTTATCCAGGGGCGGGAAACCGTGCGGGGATGAGCAGCCGTGAGCAAAACGGCTTATTTTAATAATGACCTTCAAGAATGAAATAAAAATACAATAATCATGGTAGATTAGCGAGAACAAGCCAATTAAGTACAAAACAGGCTTTGTAAAACGCCATGACAGACAAGGCAGGGCTGCAACCTCCCGAATAACTGATGAATGTTGAAGCATTGCATAAGGTCGGGGTGGGGGGAGGGAATAGTGAATATTTCAAGCCTGGCAGGCTCCCTTGGAGAAGGCAGAGGTGAAAAGGCTTTCTCTGCCTTCAGTGAAACCCAGTGGGAGGGGGGAGAGGAGGGAGGAGGTGGGTAGGACAGCCAGTAGCCCCAAGGCATGGAGTAACAATCCTCCAACTTTAATATCTGCTGTTTCATTTTATATTCATCATGTCAGCATAATCTGCTTTTATGGGAATCGTCTTGGTCCCCAACCAAATGCATTTAGGCCCTTTTGCTTTTACGTTTGATTGTAATACAACTTGAAGACTTCAATGAAATGTTTATATGTAAGGTTTGTAGCAACAGCGAAGGAAAAATGGAATTAGAGCATTGTTTGGAGGGGATCTTGCTGTGATCACTGCTGTCCCCTGCCTTGTCCTGGATGGGTGACCTGCTGATGGGCACGAGCCCACACTGGGGACTGAGCCTTGAGAAGGGTTTAGCTGGATTTCTTGTTTTTATTTCCAAGAAAAGTGTTGGAAGTTGGTAGTTTTATGAGGCACAGAGCCTCAGGAAGGGCAGAAAAAGAGAAGCTGCTCTGTGTGCCCTTTTCTTAAATTCAAACCATCATCAGGTGGTGTTGAAGGCTGGTGGGTGCTGCCCCTGGGCTCAGCTGAGCTGTGTGATGGGAAATGCAGGGCAGGTGTGAAGAGTTGAGGAGGCAGCTGGGGGAGGCTGGAGCAGAGACATTTCTGCTGGTGTTGCAAAGGAGAAGACGCTCCTTGGATCCTCTGCTCTGGCGTGGAGAAATGCGGTTGCCTGGGGTCTTTGGACGGGGAGAAGGGAAGAAGTCTGGCTGGCTGCTGCAGGGAATGAGGACCCTCATCATCCCTTCTCTGCTGATGGCTGCTGAGCACAGTGAGCAGGTAGGAAGATGGCATGGCAGATGTTTTATGATCTGTTTGGCTGTTTTACTCGGTGTTTTACCCGCAAAGCTGCGTTTGAACCCCATCTGAGAGCTCCCCATCTGCTGGATACTGAGATTTTTAAACAGCTATAGACCACAAGTGCTTTTTCCATTGCTGCCCATTTAAAACCTTAACTGTATCTCATTCAGTTTTGGTGCAAGAATGCCCTTAATTTGTTCCAAAAGCGTTGGGAAGCTCACATAACAGGCAATCTTGCTGCAGACTATTATATCCTTTCTGATGGACGGGCTATCAGTGCTGTAAGTACTGTGCAGATAGCGGAGTGAGGATGTGTGTCCAGTGAAACACAGGCAGTGGAGTATTTGTGTCAAGTATACGAGGCCAAGAAACTTCCCTGTGTTTGGATATTGAAGAATTCAGCAGCTACAGGGCTTAAAAAAACTTTTTTTTTTTTTTTGTTGTTGTGAGTAGTGAATTTGATGGAGGCTCATCATGCCCTGGTGATGCTGGGGGTAATGAGCGTCCTGCAGTGAGGGCTCAGGGGTGTTGAGCACACAGGTGTTTATGGATGGCTGAGAACAGGTAGCCAGGCTTGGCAAGGCGGTGTTTGTCACAAGCCACCCGGTTGCTGGGTTTGCTTAAAATTGTGAAATCAATGTTGAATTGAAGTTTCTACTTTTGGAAGAGACTTTTTGAAAATGAAACAGGCTTATCTTCAGTCTAGGCTAAAATCCAAAAAAAAATGCCTATATTTCCGAACTCCTGAGAAATGTTCTCTGTGATCCTTTTAAATATCCCATGGAAAAAAAAAAAAGTACGTGTAAGGGAAAGAAAATTTGGAGAAAGATTGACCCTGGAGGGTTTTTTCCCCTGCTTCCCTGCTGTAATGTAGCAGTGGGGTCGTGGTGGCACGTGGGTGATATAACCTCCTTCCTGAGCTCTTTTGGGAAGGTCTGCTGCAGGGATGTGTGTGTGATGAGTCTATAATATTGTAAATCATCCCCTCCTGTGGGTGGCTGTGCCCCGGATAGAATTAAGATTATGGCTTTGCATAACAGAGTCTGTCCCTTGGTGCTTCTGTGCTCTCCCATGGCCTGTTTGCCTCTGTGGATGATCGTGGATTTCTACTGCAGAGATGAGCGAGTGCTTTTGCTCCTAAAACTAGCATTTGTTTTGATTTTAATTAGGTAAGGAGATGCTTTTCCGTACAGACCTTTGAAGTGTTGCTGGGAAGACGATTGCAATTAAGGAGCCTTGATATTCCTTTCATTTTGTTCTTTTACTGCTATAAGAAACCTTCTGCTTTAGCCTTTTTGGAGTGAAGATACACAAGACTCATTTCATCAGATTCCCAGATCTTGTAGAAGCCGCTGTCCTGTGGCCAGAGCCTCGGGGCTGCTGTGATTTACAGGTTAGAGTGCAAGCAACAACACCTCTTGCTCCTGATTTGCTCCAGCAAACAGCTGTTTTTGTTAAAAGAGGGAAGGGTCATTAGGAGAGATGTCACAGCAGTGACAGGGAGCTCACACATCCCCTCTGAAGGGCAAGCGTGGGCTCCTGATGGATCCAAGCAGGGTTAGGAGCTGTTTGATTTATCTGTGTTGGGTGCTCAGGTGCCCAGAGGGATGGGGGATAAGGACTGGAGGTGTGCTGGGAGGGCAGAGGCAATGAGCAAACCCCTCTGATGAGACTGAGGTGCCAGTGCAGCAGCTCAGGTATGTCAGCAGAGTAGAAAGTGAGGTGTTGAATGAGGCAGTTGGCAGTAATGGGTGTGAGGTGACTTGGTCCCTGCCCTTGGCCCTGCAGCAAGAGAGGATCCTGCAGGACCTGTTGTGGCATGATGGGGGCTGCGCTGTGAGCAGGTAGATTGGCTTTGTTTTGATCCATCGCCATTCCCTGGCCACTTTGCCAGCAGCAGAACAAGCTCTGTCCTCTCCGCTGACCCTCCATGGCCAAGGTGTGGAGGAGAAGGAGGACCTTGTCTCTGTGCCCACCGTGGTGCCAGGAGTCTCTGAGCTCGTGCTGTTGGCTGTTCTGGAGCAGACACACTTGCAAACAGTGTGTTCATGCTCTGTTACACCTGGTTGCTCTTCCCAAACAGGAGGGAGTTGAATTTGGGTCTCCCTCAAAGCAGGTGACTGCCGAAGCCGTGGGCCCAGTGACTAAGAGGACCTGAATTGCTTCCCATTGCTTTTATCACAAATGGAAAAACAAACACACACACAAAAAGATGTGGTGGAAGGAGAAATATTTTGGCTCATTTTGGGCTTGTTTTTCTTCTTTTTATTTTTTTTTATTTTTTTGGGGATTTGATTCAGCTGCCAAACTGCCAAATCCGCTCTGTGCAGAGATCCACTTGCAACGGGATGGGCAGCTGAGGAGCTGTCAGTGCTCCTGGCCCAGGCAGGAGCTGCAGCTGAGGCTGGGAAATGCTGGCACTGCAGGTCTGGGGCTGCCCTTTGGGTTGTCCAAGGCCCTGATTTGGTGCAGTGCCCTAGGCCAGGGGAGGCTGACACAGTGGATGTGTTATGTGCTGGAATGGTGTAATCCCAGCTCCCAGGGTGTTTGTGGTGTAAATCAGGATTAGGTGGGATGTGAAACCAACAGAAGCTGCAGAAGGTGACCAAGAGATGCAACCCCAAGGTCAATAGATATTTGTTAAGCCCGGTGGCCATCTCTTCTTGCTGGTGCTCATGGTCTGTGCTGGGAACATCCCCATTCAATACAATGCTGCCTTGCTCCTGGAGGAAGGTTTCCATTGTAATGCCAGCAAAGTGTGTACTGGTGCCTGCATCCTGCACCGAGTGTCCTCCCTGTGCTGACTCAAAGCTCCCTTGGGCTTGGCTGCAGGTCCCTGCGAGCTCCTTCCAGCCTGTTTCCTTGCAGAGCTATAGAAGGTTAAAGGCAACCTGTGTAATGTGTTATTTACTGTTGCTGCCTTTCTAGTCTCGAAATCCCAGAGCACTCTGTAGCCCCTTGCTTTTTATTAAGGAAGACAAACTTTACTGTTCATATATGGGGGGAAATAGCAGGCAGAGGCTAAAAAATAATTCTCAAGCTCATCCTGTAGATGATGATATAGAACCGGTACTGGGGTAAAACTCCATCTCAATTTCCTGGATCGTTTAGAATAATACCTCTGAGCATTGTGGAAAAACAAAAAAAACCCCTGATCCTCACATCCTCCCTGTGCGTTTTTGTCCCTGCAGAGATGTCGGGGACCGTGGCTGACATCTCGCTGGTGCACTGGAAGCAGCAGTGGCTGGAGAACGGCACCCTGTACTTCCACGTCTCCATGAGCAGCGCCGAGCAGCTCTCCCGGGCCACCCCCCCCAGCCTCCAGGAGCCCTCGGAGATAGTGGAGGAGCAGATGCACATCCTTCATGTCTCAGTCATGGTGAGTCAAAGCTGCCAGTGGCACCGAAAGGGGCAGAAAACCCCCTTGGAGGAGGGGGCTGGCAGCCAAATGGCGGTAAGAGGCGGGTGATAAGGAGCAGGGTGTCAAGTTTGGTTTGCAGATGTCTGTGTCCTTTCTTAGCTGGGTCTCCAGAAAGGCAGAGATGTGTTTGAGTGGGGCAGGAAAAAAAAAAAAAAAGAGTGTTCGGTCTTCTGAGAAAATGAAACGAAATCAAGAAACAGAGAGTGGGGGAAAAAGCTGTTGGGAGGGTGACAAGGATCCTTGTGGTTCCTCTTTGGCTCTGCTGGAAAGTGGTGAGGTGTCAGTGGAGTATTTCTCCTTGGTCTTGCATTTTGGTCTGTTCAAAAGCAAGATTTTTGGCTTTTGGTCACTTTTTTCTGAAACTGAATTTTGCCTGTTCAATGAACAGAGGCTGCAGCATCTCTTGCAAAGGACAAGTCTGAACTAAAACTAAAAAAGATGGTCCAGGTGCTTTCAATATCTCCATCTCAGGTGTTTGTGACCTTTTATTAACAGATTGTGGATGTGCTCTGTTGCCTCTTAAACTGCTTGTTTTGGTATTGTATGAGGTGGTTGCCAACATATTTGGATCTGGTCCGTCAATCTTATGTTTTAGAGCTCCATCCGTGAAATGGGACTCAGGGTATTGTCCCTTAAGTCCCATCAGATAAACTATGAATAAAAGAAAAAAAGAAGTTAGGTTTGTATACCCAGTGTGTGTGCGTGTCCTCTGCCCAAAGAAAGTCTCTTCTGGCACTGGGGATCCTGTCACAGCCACTCTGCAAAAGGTGAAACTGTTCATCTCTTGAAACATGTGCATCATCTCCACAGCTTCTGTCCTTTGTTTTGGAAGGAGGAACGGAGACCATGCACAAAATTTGTACTTTTCTTTTTCATTTTACAAGTGGATATTGGCTTTTACAACTTAAATCTGGGATTTTTTGAGTGTCTAAGCATTTGTCAGTGGGGCTTTAGATTGGGCACTCTGTGTGAGTGTGGAGAGAAGCTTGGCATTGCTGCTTTTGGGCAAGATAAGATGTAGGATGACAGAAGGGAAAGGAATCAGGGACTGCAGCTTATTAGGTTGGATAGGGAATGGTTTTATGTCCTGCTACAAATGTCAGTGGGATGCAGTACTGCTACGTGGAGGAAGGATTAAATTTGCGTACTTGGAAAATGAGCCTGAAAACATACGTGAGAGACGCAACAAGGAAGGAAGACAACGGGCATACACACGTGGGTGTGAAAAGCTTGATCCTGGTTTGAGTGTGGGACTGTTTGTCTGTTGTGGCAAACCTGAGTTACAGAGGCATGCCCCATGTCTGGAGGGAGATACTGTCTCTGGAGACTGGTGATTCCTGCTCGAAATGCCGATTTTCTTTAGTGGGGGGAGATTCAGTCCTGATCCCCAGCCCTTGCTAAAGCTGCTCTTTCTGCAATACAACAGGAGGATTGTAACAGGTTGATGCTTAGAGAGAAAGTTCCTGGGAGAAGTTCCTGCCCTGAGCCTTCCTTTTGCTGCACCTCAGAGCGGGAGCAGCGGTGCTGGTGGGGTGGAGTTGACGGCATTGCTCTACATATCCCACCAGAAACGTTTTTGTCCCCTGATCCCAGTGGAGATGTGCAATGCCATGAAAGCATTTTCATGGGAGCATCCATGGCTGTGTTCTGAGAGTTAATTCCTGCCCTGAGCCTCTCCTCCCTTCTGCAAAACCGAAGGGAAGACAGAAGAGAAGGAAATATTCCTTCCAAACAGAATGAGCTGTAATTACACTTTCCTTGTAAATCCTGATACTCCTTGCAGCAGGAGCCAAGGTTCCAGGCAAGGATGTGGGTCTGGGGTGGGATCTGGACTGCACACGTGTCCCTGGGGAGGCAGGAGCCCTGCAGATTCCTTCACTGGATCAGGGACTGCAGCACAGGCTTGAAACTTTGCCCAGATTTTTCAGAAGGTTCATTAACTTTTTGAGTGAACCTGAGCCAAGTTTTGAGTTACCAGCAAAGATAATTGTGTGTTTTGTTATTTTTCATTTTTTCTTCCTTGAGACCACATGAAATTCTGTAGCTGAAATAAAATGGGCACAATTATTTGTATGTTGGGTGGAATGTTTCATCCAGCTCCTCTGGCTCTGTTCAGGTTGCTTTCCCACTCCTTTGCTTTGTTTTCTGACCCCAGCTAAATCACAGCCCAGAAAGCCCTCATCATTTGAGTTCCCTGGCCATGCTGTGCTTGGCATGGGAGGCTGTGGGTACCCCCTCCTGTTCCCATTCCTACTATGTCCTTATCCCTTTTGCCTCAAGGTGCAGCTGGACATCCCTGGGATGCTTCTCAAATACTTTTCCTTCCTCTTCCCACCACAAAGCCCAATGTCTCCTGAGTGCTCTCCATAGACTAAAACACCATTCCTGCTGCAGATGAGGAATTCCAGCCCACCCAAGCACTGCCCTGGAGTTCAGGCTCAGTGTGCCCATTCGTCTTCAGCCCAGCATCCCGCTGGGGGGGACAGGAGACGTGGGAAAGGGCTTCCTGCCATCTCCTTTCAGGGGTTGTAACACTTGCTTTTTGCTATCTCTTCCTCCTCCACCTGAGTTATAGGAGATGGGGAAGGTTGGCCAGGGTGGTCTGGTACTGAGGGAGCACTGGGCAAAGCTTTATGGGACAGTGAGATGTCTCTGAGCTGAGCTCCCTCCGATGGAAACATTGGGTTTGGGTTTCTGTAGGTGTTTATGACTTGGCTGGTAACTCCTGCTCTGCCTGGGGGCTGCAGGGAGGTGTAAATCCTGGTTTACTCCTCCTTCCAGGGATTTTGGCTGTTGGTGTGTGGCTTTGTGGTTTGGGGTGGCTTTGCCTCCAGTGCAGTGGGATAGGGGCTATCAATGTCCATGGCTCCGTGTCCCTGCAGCCACCATCTGCCTCTGCAAAGCACTGAGTGACTGTGACCCCCTTCACACCTCCCTTCCTAAGCTCAAGGGCATCTTTGACAGCAAAATAATACTTAATTTTTATTTTTTTTTCTTTTCCTAACAGTTTTTTTCTTAATCTCTCCCCAATGAGACATAACATTAATTACTGCAGTTAAAGGGAATTCAGTCTCCATTACTCTCTGCCACTCCTTTCCTCTTGGCTTGAGCATCTGAAATTTGTCTCCCAAATGAAAAGAAGAGAAAAGGGAAGAAAAAACCCAAACAAATATGCAAATACAAGATTTTATTTATTTACCTTTTTTTTTTAGCACAGTGTCAAGTAGAAAGGAATCAATATTTTTGTCATTACGCCTGTTGTGTTTTTTCACTATAATCTCAGCTGTCATTTGGGTTTAATTGTGTTGTTTCCTGTTGTGTGGAAGTAAATCTTATCTGTTTTGGATTAAAATTCAATGAAGGTCACAGCAGCTCGAAAACTTACCAGGCTGCAGCAATTAATGTTCATTTGGCTTTGATAAATTGGAATGTTCCCCACAATGGGACTGGAGTGGATTTCAGAAGCAATAATTCTTCCATTAACTCAATGATTCCCCGTGTGATGGAGCGTCTTGTCACTGCTCTGTTTGTCATCTGTCACTTCAAGGATCTGGGCATATGCCTGATATGATTTATCATGATTATTGGGGCTGCTTGTGTCAAAACATTTTAAACCACTAATTATTCCAGCCTTGTAAATTGCTGAATTTAACAAAACATAAGAGAGATTTATTTTTTTGTTGTTCCAAACCATCTCGTGTCCCCGTTTAATTATTGCTTTATCTCCTGCTAAACCCAGCCCAGGGCTGTGTCCGGCAGCATTGGCCCTGGATGGGGGATGTTTGTCAGGCTCTGGGGGTTGAAGAGGTTGGTCTGGGTGGCACAGACATGTTTTATCTCTGCTCTGACCCCTCTCTCAGACCTCAGTAGTGCCACAGCACCCACTGGCTCTGGCAGCCCCATGGGTACCCGGGATGCAGGTTTGGGAAGAGGATGCAAAGCTGCGTCCTGTCCTGCCGGTGAAGGGGTGGGTATTCCTCCCTTCAGGCTGTGTGGGTGATGCCAGTAAAAGTCCTGGCTGTGGGATATCAGAGACACAACCACCCCTACACAGTGGGAGGGTTGTAAATGCTCTCTGCACTGCCTCTGCTCCAGCAGAAATGAGATGGCTTTTTTGGAAGGTGGTAATAAGCAAAAGCCTTGTTTCATCTCATGCCATCACCTTGCAAGGGACCATTTCTGTGTCTGGACTAAAAGGTGACCAGACCTCATCAGGATGCTTTTTAAAATTATTATTTTTTATTTTTAATGCCTACCTTCTGCTGGCTGTGCCGGCAGCAGACAAGTTAGCTGCTGGTTTCTAGGTCTCCCAGAGGATTTTTTTTAGCACTTATTTGTACGAGTCTCCTTTTTTCTTCTTGTTCCTGATGTTTCCCTAATGATCAGCCATCGGTGCTGTGCTCCATCAGCCCCTGAGCTGGGTATAAAGTGTGCTCTTAAATGTTTCCTTCTCATTTCTCATCCTGCTCTGAAGTGGAGCTGGGGAGGGGTCCTGCACCCTGATGAGCTGTGCTGGTGGGTTTTGGGAGCACAGTTCCTCAGAGTTGCCTCTAGTTCCTTAAGGAATATCCAAGAGCTGCTGCTGTTACCATTTTGAAGCTGCCAGCACCCAGCAAGGGTCATGACAAGGGCATTCATGTGCCATCCCATCACCTTTTTTCTTTTTTTTTTTTTCCTTTCCTTTTGAAAGTCTGAGATAATTGGGATTGTTCAGCCTGGGTAAGAGAAGGCTTCAGGATGAACTATCTGTGGCCTTTCAGTACCTGAAGGAAGCCTACAAGAAAGAGGGAAAGACTATTTACAAGGGCCTGGAGTGACAGGACAAGTGGGAATGGCTTCAAACTGACAGAGAGTAAGTTCAGATAACGTATTAGGAAGACATTCTCAGCTTTGAGGGTGGTGAGGCTCTGGCACAGGTTGCCCAGAGAAGCTGTGGCTGCCCCATCCCTGGAAGTGTCCAAGGCCAGGTTGGATGGGGC
>JAWMRA010000038.1:7676953-7750661 GCA_035584735.1 Pseudotriccus pelzelni
AGTGTCCAAGGCCAGGTTGGATGGGGCTTGGAGCAACCTGGGCTGGTGGAAGGTGTCCCTGCCCATGGCAGGGGGATGGAATGAGATGAGCTTTAAGGTCCCTTCCAACCCAAACCATTCTGTGATTGCTCTCCTTCCCACAGTTGGATGTAGCATCATACCATTGCAACTGGGCTTATCCCAGCTTGTGGGGGAGGGGAGAGGAGGCTGAAACCCTTTGCAGAGCTGGGGTGGTTCCCACTGTCACCGGCAAACAGCTCTCTGAGGGATAACTCCAGATACTGCAGGCTTTGGACAAATCCACACACAGGCTCCTTCAGCCCCAGCGTTCCCCCTGCTTGGCCATCATTTGTGTGTTGTCTTGTTTCCTTACCCAGCAGTGTTTTTTCCTCTTTGGTGTAAAACCTCACAATGGATTTACTTCCCTCCCTGCCTTGTGCTTGAAGCTTGCGTGGTGGTGTGTCCTGTGGGATTGCTGGCCGCTCCAGTGGATGTAAAATGTTGCTAGAGCCTTACTCTGGCTCCTTGCAGCATGTCTTGCTGATGGCAGCGTTGGAGCTCCTGTCAGCCAGCTCAATTGGAGAAAAAAACCCGGTGTAACATGAGTAATGAGGTAGTGAGGAAGGCACAACATCTGTGTCATCATTTCTGCACCAGGAGGTCAACCAGATTCATCAAACATGCATTTCCAGCTTGTGATGTGTTTAGAAATTAATTAAGATAGGGAGAGAATTGCTGCTGCAGCAGATTTTCTTATCTGAGAGGTATTAAAAATCTAAATTGATCTCCAATGAGCTGTTTTTATTAAAAAACAAAACCAAATAGAAAAGCTCTAAACCCCCAGGAGATGTGTTGGCTTCAAGTTCCCTTTCCATAATGTGCCAGTTAACCAACTTTTTGTTGACTGGGAGAAGCAGCCTCCTCCATCCACCTTCCCTCTCTTCTCCAGTTTCCTTTGCAGAGCCAATATAAACCAGGGACTAATTGTAGTTAACAGTGTGCTCTTGTATTTAGGGAATTCATCTGGGGGGGATTTGTCTTTAAATTGTCACTTCTGTGATGAAGACACCTGTTATGTTAATAATTTTTCTCTAATCTCTCTCCGGTTTCCACCTTAGCTCCAATGAATACATTAGACCCTTTATAGCTTTCTCTCAGACTTCCTCTCCCCCCCCCCCCCCCATTGTGTTAAAATATGTAACTGGAGTGCTTGATTTGCATGTCTGATAAAGCAACGCTGAATAAATGCTCTCACTTCATCCAAACTGAGCAGCAAACTAACTCTGTGTCATCCCCAGAGCAATTGAAGTTGGCACTGGGGGAAAAGCAGCCACGGGAAGCACTGGGTAGGGGTTTGGGTTTTGCAGATGGCGTTGAAGGTGTAGGACGGATCTGCAGCCTGAGAAAATTCCCCAGCCTCGACGTGCTGAGGAAAGAGGATGGAGGGGGAAGGAGTAAAAACTCACGTCGGGGAAAGCGGCTGGTGTAGTCACGGGGTGTAAGAGCTACAAGGGGGATGCTGAAGTCGTGAGGAGATGAAGGATAAGACACAGAAGGAAGGTTTGGGAAGTGGGGTGGGGAGCACTGGAGCAGGGTGAGCTCATGGCACAGGGTGCTCTGTGCCTGCCTTCGCCCCCGTGCCGGGTCCCTCCGGCAGCAGCGAGACGGGTATTTTTATCAGAGTTTGCCGATCTCAGAGTCTCATCTTGAACTTATTCCCTTCCTTCCTCCTCCTTCCTCCTCCTCGCTTTTCCTCTTCCCACCATCTGTCTGGGAAAAATACTTGTGCATCCACAGCACTGTGGGGTGTAGCTGATTAGCTGACCTTTTCTCAGGGCTTTTTTTTGTTGCCAGCATAGGTGAGGCAGGTGAAAATCTGGGTGGTGATGGGGTGGCTCTGCCTGGAAACCTGATTTCCATCCCCACCCTGCCCAGGTTGGTTCTCATGGAGCTGCTGGACTCCTGGAGAGAGTAATTCCGTGCGGGAGCACCATGCTAATCCTGCGTGTAAAGGGCTGGGAGTACTTGATTGGTACCTTTGAAACATTGACGTAAACACAGAAATGCTTTGCAGCTCCCAGCCTGGATCTAATTGCTTTATACTGCCAGGCTCCAAACTGCATATGGTGTTAAAATTGTCACGAAATGTTATTCCAGGAAAACTCCTGCGGATGCTGACTGCTCCGGCGATGGCTGGGTGTGGGTGGCCCCTGGCTCTGAGGTAATAACTCAGGATGGAGAGTGTTTTCCCAGGATGCAGAGCTTGCCCTGCCTGCCTTGGGGTGCTCCTTGGCTGAGTGACAGGGATGCTGGCAGGGTGCAGGGTGTTGTCCCCTCACCAGCAAGGCTACTCTGTGCTGGGGGATGTCTGACATGCTTTTTTACCTTTCATAGCATCATCTCCAGCTTTCTGTTGGTACAGTATGGGCTCTGACCCAGGGCATCACTCAGCTCTCACATCCCCTGGGGGCTTGAAAGCTGGATTGGTCTTCACACAAGAAGCGAAATGTCTTACTTTTTTTTTCCCTTCAAACCTTCTGTTATCTGCAGATCTTGCTTCCCTCAGTTGTTACTCGTGTTTGAATGCGAGTTGGAAATGTTTGCATCCGTTCAAGTGTTGTCGGTGTCAGGCGCTGGCTCGTGTGAAGGTGAACTGTGCTGAACCTCAAACAGAACAGCTTCGAGGTGGTTGTGAAAGATGTTACAATACAGCACTACAAAAGGCTGAATTTTCATTTGATTGGCAAATCCCGAAGATGGGAGTAAGTGTTAATGGCAGGATGAAACGCAATATCATCTTTGTCCCCAGAAATATATTTCTTCTCAGTTTGGGCTTTCTTTTTTTTCCCCTATTTAAAAATAAATTGGACTTGGTTTCACAAGGCAACGCTATCCTGTGAAAAGGAAGAGCGCTTTTTGTTCGGGGAAGTGTCAGAATGAAATGTTTCTACTCTTCAGCACTTTCCATATCCTCCCCAAAACCACTTACACTTTAGTTTCAGCTGATGTGAAACTGTCTGAGCAGATAAACCATTCCTGGGAAAACCTTTCCAAGCTGTTTGTGGAGTAACTGTGCCTAAAGCAGAGGAGATGTGGTGCCGTGGGTCTGATCATCACCCTCTGAGTGTCTGCAGTGTCTGTCCCCGGGGCAGGGGATGCTCAGACACCTGCCAGCATGGAATGGGGGGGAGAAGCTCGTGTATCCATGGTTTTCTCTGACCATCATTAGGCTGCTAGTTCAGCTGAGCATTTTTTATGTGTGTATCTGGGTCTTGCTGCTCTAGGAAGTTGGGCAAAATTCCCACCGGCTTAATTGGGAGCAACATCAGGCCAAGTGCTCTTATTTTTACCTGTCACTGCTCCCACTCCACCTCCTCCCTCCCACCTCCATTCCCCCTGGATGAGGAGGAACAGCTTTTAAAAGGTCTCTGCCAGCTCCGAGGAGCAGTCTCGTCATGAACTCTCATGACATGCAGCAAAGGAAAAGAGAGAGGGGAAAAAATGGAATTATGCTTCTTTTTAAAAGTTATATAATAGGAAAATAACTGTTTTGAAGGGAGCTGGTTGACTGGCTGGGCTTTGCCCCAGGTTGGGTGCTCCTGGGGCTGGATGTTTTTATGACAGGGGCTGATAGGGAGTGGGTGGGAACATTGGCCTCGGTTCTGCTGGGACGCACTTATCTTTCAGAGATTTGGCACTTTTTTCATTGTGTTTCCCTTTATCCAACAGGAAAACTGCTGGTTTTCCCTTCTAGCCTCCTTTCTAGCTCCTCAAGGAAGAGCAGCCCTCTTTATTTATTTATTTATTTTTTTTATTCAGATGAGAGGAGCCTCCCTGCAGGGGGTTGGCAGCAAAGCTGATGTTTTAGCCATGTCAGGTGTCTCCATTTCCCTGTCCAGAGATGTATCTGGTGACTAACTCCTCGAGAAGCTGTTCCTTGGCTAAGCTTGAGCTTTCCTCCTGCCCTGGCCGTGGTTTTCCTCATTGGACCAAACTCAAGCTCAGGGTGAAACATGGTGGTGGCAGCAGTGATTGCTGTGGGTGCAGAGAACAGTCCTGGTGTTTTATTTTGACTGTTTCTGTCACTGCCTGCAGCTCCCAGAGCCTGGGCTGGCACAACCAGCTTGTCACTGGTCCTGTTTTGTACCAAACATCTTGAGAATCAGTTGCCTGGGGATGTTGGCACTGGTCATGCTGGTTGGGCTGACAGATCCTATCTTCCCCTTGGAGGGCTGTGTTGACCTTGTCTCAAGGGGTCCTTGGTACAGTTCTGGAGCCACCCTATCCCAGATACACCTGGGTCACTCCTTGCTCATGCTGGGATGAATGCTGCAATTCTCCTCTCCCTCTCCACGCTCCTGAACTGCCTCTGCCACACAGCCCAGCTCATCCCCAGGTTTCTGAGGGGCCAAGGGGAGGAGGAGTTGTCAGACGTGTTGTTTCAGTACCTGCTGCCGAGTCCTGGGAACTGGGGAATAGCCTTGTCAAACCAGAGAAGTGAAGTGATTCCGGTTCTTCTGCCCCCCTCAGCCCTGTGTGCCTTGGAAGGGAGGAATGAGTGGGGCTGTTTGATGGCTTGTGTTTCCCCTGTCCCCCCATGGTGGGGGTTGTTTGTGTGAGCATCTTGGCAGCCTCTGTGTGCTCTGCAAGGAGGGCTCAGACAGACACACAGGCATTTATTTTTTCAGCCAAGCTGCTCCTGCCTCAGGACACTGACTACTTTGGATTTGGCTACCACAGACCCTGTACACCTCACCCTGGATCACACTGTACCGGCCATGCCTCTCCTGTCGCCTGCGTGGGGGGTTTGGATCTGTGTTCTGCACTCAGATTGCTCCAGGGCTGGATGGCTGGGGTTGCCCCCATGCTCTCCAGATCATTTTCCTTCCCTTCCTCTCCCTTGAAAAAAAGGCAGTTAAATGTTGGACTCATCCTGTCCTTCCCTGAGAGGCCACAGATTTGTTGGCCTCAGTACCTTCTGGGTGCTGGTGAGTTGCTCCCTGCACAGCATCCTCAGCAGAGAGGTCACCTCTGCAAGGACTGCTGAGTGTGCCAGGGAGGAGAGAGGAGGCTTCCCACTGCCCTGCGTTTTTGAGTCGTGACATTTTGAGGCAAAATCCCTCTATTTCTCCCCCTTGTGCTCGAGGCTGTCAGCATAGTTATGCACCCAGCAGCACTTACCTCTGTGGGCTTACTGAGGTGCACGCAAGGTCCTGCTTTTGGGGGCTCCATACAGCAGCATGGGGTGCAGTAGGGCTGTGCAAAATGCAGCTGCTCCCTCCTGCTCATGAAGGAGGCAGTGAGGGTGTCCTGCTTTCCCTGGGCTGGCTGTGCAATGTGGGGCACCTGACAGCTTTGTTCTGTCCACTGAGCAAAGTGATGGCCCCAGGTTGTGCCAGCTCCATCCGCTTGGACATGTTTCCCTTAACAAGTAGTGTGGTTTGGTTTTTTTCTTTGCTTTTAAAACTTTTTTTTTTTGTGTGTGTGTGTCATGCTCTTCCTCCTTGGCACGCAGGTCAGCAGGGGGAGGGAGCCTTCAGCCAAGCTCTCCATCACATGTGCCTTGTTTTCTGTGTGTTATTTTTTCCCCACTGCTGCCCTTGCCAAGGGAAGGACGTTGTATAGCCGCTGAGACTGGCAGGGGCTGTAACGCTGCCTGCCAATAGCCTCGGTGCCTGAAAAGGCTTAGGAAATCCAAGCTCTAAATTAGCTCCCAAATCTTCTTCCTGCCTTTCTGTGGTTGGAACGCCCTGCAGAGCAAGCCCCGGCTCCCCGTCTGTCGCGGGCTCCCCACGGAGCGGCCGGCTCTGCCACACGGCTGGGGGCTTTGTCTGGAGGGTGTAGTGGGATGACCCCACGGGGATACCGAGAAGATCCTTGGCTCTATGCAAGCTGGAGCACCCTGGGGAGAGGTGAGGGGCAGATCCTTGGAGTCCCTCTGCTCAACCTTTGCCACCCTGTCCCCTCACCCAGCTCCTTCCTGCCGTAATCCATTGGCAGGTGTGCTGGGGCTCTTGGCTGTGGTGCTGGAGAGCAGGAGGGGAGGCACAGAGCTGAGGGATGGCTGCCAAAAGCCTCCCTGGGGAGGTGGAAGCCCCATCCCGTGCTTGCCCCGAGGATGCTGCTGGGAGCAGCCAAGGTCACGGCATCACTGATAGAACACATGGCTGCGACATCTGGGGCCGGCTGAGGCTGGAGGAGGGGAGCAGGAGGCATCCTGGCTGTGTGTCTGTTGGGGAAGGGGACAACCTGTGCTCTGTCCAGCTGTTCCCCACAGCCCTTCATTTCTGCCCTTGCCAGGTCAGCCAGCGAAGGCAGCAGCTGCTGCTGTGTGGTGAGATGGGAGCGTGAGCAGCTCTCTGTCCCTGCTCTCTGCCTGAGCACAATATCCACAGGGCAACTCTTTTCCCAGGGCTGTTGAGAGATGGTTTTGGAGCAGGCAAGCCTAGGAAACAGCTTTGCTCCCAAAGCTGCTGTTTTGGTGTGGCTGTGTCACAGAGCTTCGTCTTTGCTTCTGCTGTCACCTCTCAAGAGAGAAACAGGAAGGGCTCAGCTTTGCTGTGTCTCCTGGAAATTCAGGCTTCAGCTCTGCAAATGCCCTGCGGTTCTGCATCCCCCCTGGCACTCCAACCTTCACACCAAATATAAATTGCTCTTTAAATGTCTCCAGCAACTCTCTGTAGGTGGATTTCAGCGCTCAGGTGCTGCAGGCAGAGCACAGGCATCACAACTGATCTGCTCTGCTAACCCCAAACAATCCCAGAAAGGGTGGGCTCCTGTGCCTTGCGTTGTGGATCTCTTGGCATCTTGCCTGGCTTTGCCTGTGGGTGAGAATGACTATCCTTCCCTGGAGGGCTAAGCATCACCGGGACATGTTGCTGAGGGCTCAGCCAGGACGAGCTGCTGCCACCAGTGTCACTCCTTCTGCGGGCCCTCAGCGGTGGCATGTGCGCCAGAAAACACGAGCTCTGCAGAGCAGCCTCGGGCGTTGAAGCCTGTCCCCTTCATCCTAACAGCAGCTACCTTGGGAAATAGAAGAGGAAAATTCCACTTCTACAGCAGTGTAACTTGGGTCTTGTATTATTTTTCTTTAAAGGCTCTGTCAGGCTCCTGTTCTCTCCCCCTCCCCGCACTACGCAGACGGCTCTGAAGCACAAGTGATATTTTCTGCCAATGCGATGATTAGCCTTTCTGCTAATGACCCACGAACAGTGTCCAAAATAAATGAGCCCAACCTGCTCATCTTATTAGCCAAATGATTGCATAGAAGGAGGAAATATCTGCAGAAACAGCTTAGGCAGCTGGAATTTGGAAGCGTGGTGGTGTCACTGCTCCAAGTATGGAGAGGAGACATAAGTCTTCAAAAAGTCAGTTCTCTCTGGAGCAGGGAGAGCCCCTGTGTGCTGTTGGAGTGACTCTGCTCACCCTCTGCTCCCCTTTTTGTGAGATAACTGTTCAGGGCCAGAGGTGTGGCTGTTCCCAAGCTCTGCTGATTCACGGGGCTGAGCAGCTGGGGCTGAGCAGGTATTTCTCCTTCTGTCTTCCTTGCCTGGTTTGTGGCTTCCCACATCCTTTAGATGACAGGCAGCAGCACTGGAATGTTGGTCAGGAGAGCAGCTGATGCGGTAACTGGTCCTAAGCTGTTCTTCAGGAGTTGTTCTTGTGTCCTTCAGCCTCTTCCCAGTGCACTTGGCAAGGTTGTTTCACATGGGGAGGGATGAGGAGCAGAAAAGGAAGAGATGGAAGTACAGGGGGGTACGTGGTGAGGTTGAAATAGAAGAGCTCACTTTGGGAGGGGATTTCAGGCTTTGTTTAAGTGTAGGAGTGAAATAGGTTTGACTGCGGGAGAAGGAGGGAATATATGGACAAGCTGGAGGGCTGTGTGTGAAACCCCTCATGATTTTCAGATCAGCTTGACTTGCTCTGGGGGGTGAACTCACTTTGAAAGGTGGGTTGTTTCCCCAGTCACTGCGTGTGTGTCTCAGTAGGTCTCTTGCCAGCTAAAAGACCTGAGACCAGTAGTGTGGCTGCCCTGGAGAACGGCTCTGGAAGCTGAGACAAGCCCTAAATGCTTGACCACCCCATATCTTTGTAGCTGTATCACATCAGAGGATGCGTGCAAGCTCAAGTCTTGTGTGACAGCAGAGAAAAACACACTCGTTCCTCTTGTCCCCTCGGGCAAGGGCATCTGGAGACCCGGCTCATGATGCACCAGCCTTAAGAACTGCTGAGGAGGACGAAGTCGTCCCCTTCCAGCACCCTGTGCACATGCCATATGCTTCCCTGACCTTCTCCATTGCACGGCTGACCTGCCTGCTCCTTGTTCAGCATCTCAGCTCGTGGGGTCCCATCAGCCCCTCGGCATTGTGGATCTGTGTGTCCCACTGAGACCCATCAGCAGCTGACATCTGACCAAAACCACTTCATGATGTTTTATGAATGAGTGTGTGCATGGATATCTCTGAAACATCGACTCCATATAGGTATGTGTGTGTTTATTTTTTACTGAGCTGGGATCTCAGGGGTGTCATGTACAGAAATAAGAACCACGACTTTAATTTTCAGTCTAACTACATTCATATGTAGCTAGTTCATTACTCTTTTCTGTTCTATGCAGACAAATTCTGCCTTGGACTTCTTTTTTCCTTTCCTAATTAGTGGGGAAATTGCTAATTGTGCGGGTTTTTTTTCTGGGAAGTTACAGGTTTAAACGATTATCTGTGCTGGAAAACATCCTGACAGTGCAAATATTGAAAACTGGAACATGAAGTGGGTGAGCCAATGACCCTGGCTATCCTTGCACTTCTCAGTGTCTTTGATTGCACTGAACCTCCTGGAACGCTGCCCTCGGTCCCTGGGGCTGGGAGGTGGATGAGGGAGGGGTGTGGATGGAAGGTTCACCTGCACGCCCCGGGCTGTGTGACTGCAGCCCCTGCTAATTTTTCACTGTCATTTTTTTTAACAAGTTTTTCAGGTTAAGGCTGAAGTGGTTTTGTTGTGGAAGGTGTAGTGTGTTGTGCCTGCAGGGTGGGTTTTGTTTGTTTGGATTTTCTGTATGTTTGTTTTGTTTTGGGGTTTTTTTTGAGTGAGAGAGTTGTTTTTTTCAGTACCCCAGTCCTTCCACTGGTGCCAGCTCTGTCGATGGCACTGCCATCTGTTGGGATACTCCAGGGAACACTGCCTTTCTCCAGGGCTTTGCAGGATGAAGATCACTTTTCCATAGGGTGTGTGGAGTGGAAGCAATCTGGAGAGGTCATTAAATCCGTGTCTCTGCCCTCGAGCAGGATCAATAACCCTATGTCACCAGTGATGGATGTTTCTCTGTCCTGTTCTGCAAGACTTCCCAGTGCCTGTGGGCAGTTGTTCCAGCCTGCCCTGTCTGACATGGATCGGGGCTTGGACTGCGGCTGACCCGGGGACGAGCAGCCCCACCAGTGCTCTGCCTTCAGCTCAGCTCTGTGACAGCCAAGGATTTCAGATAACTTTTGCAATGCTTGGACTGAATAAAATAAGCAGGAGGTTTGAAGTGATTGCTGGAAACCCTTTTCCTGTAAACGTTTTGGTCTGAGGGTTTTGCTGCAAGTCTCCTGGCCGTGAGCAGGGATGCAGGGCTTGGCAACCCCCCAGGGCTGTGTGGGTGGAGACACCCAGCTTTTTAAGAGGAGGGGTCTAAGCACTTTATTTTTCTTTTCCAGCTGTCCACTGAACAGTGGGACATGCCTGTGTTCCATGTTGCCCCTTGTCCCTTCAGGGATAGGACGTTTGGTGCCTGCAGCAGGGACATGGATTGCTGTGGCAATTGCTGAGACTCTCAGTTCTGGGATTTCCTTTCCTAGGGCTCCTGTTTGGTCTGTGCAAGACATGTTCATCCTCTGGTTTTAAAACACACCCCCTTGTCTGGCTTGTGTGAGGGCACCTTGTCTTAGATCAGTAACTCTGCTCTTCTGCACTTCCCAGCACACCCTACTGCATTTATCCTTGGAATTATGCATTTATTCTCGTCCCACTCCCACGAAACAGGGGAAGGGCTGTTCCTGAGTTACCAAAGTGACCCTGGGATGTAGGGATTGATTGATTTTTAGGCCAGACAGAGCTGTGGTGGAAGCTGGGAACTGAACACAGCGTGACCACAGCCATGCAGTGTTGTGACCCACCCCAGCCTGGGTGAGCAGGAAGGTGTGAGCTTTGGAAGTGTTTTGGGAGCTGCTGTGTAGGACAGCATACCTGTTTGTGGCAGAAGATAATGTGGTAGAGTTGCACTATTAAAGAACATCATGGAAATGCAGGAGGAGGAGGGTGGAAATGAGGAGCTGTGGGAAACTGTCTTTGCTAAATCTAGCAAGACCCATCCATGGTGGACACAAGGTGCTGTGGCTTAGAGCTCTGTGGCAAATCTCCATGGCACAGCCCTGTGTGCTCCTGACCCCCAACCCTCGTCTTTCGGGCTGCACTCACACTTTAAATACTCAAAGTGTGTATTAAACCCCCTCTTTGCAGACTGGCCTTGTTCCATGGTGAGTGTTTGTGGGCCAGGCTGGGACACAGTCACTGAGTGTGTAACTTTACTCACCTGGTGTTCTTGGGACAGACTTTTCTTTTCCCCTGGTGTGGAAAGCCTGGCCATGAGCGCCTGAGGGAGGCTGGGGTGGGGCTGGAACAGGACCATGCCTCCCTGGCTGCAAGTGAGGCTCCTGGTGAACAGCATCCTGGTGCTGGATGTCATTGCTCAGGTGGTGGCTTAGCAAAGAGCTCAGCAGCTTCCTTCTCCTCTCAGGTGCTGCTCTGCTGTGGTGGCATGTGGGGCACTGATTTCACCAGGTCTTACATCCAGGTGCTCCCCAGCCATGGCATAGAAGGTTGCCTTTGGGCCCCCTGAGCTGGGGGCTTGTCCAAGCCATGGACCAGAAAGGCTGAACCACCAAGTTTCCAGCGCTCTGTCTGTACAACGTTTCAGGGACTTGGCTCTTTCTCGGCTGCCTTTGTGGGAAATGACTCTGTTGTGATGAAAGCCTGAAAGAAGGTCAGATGTTGAGGACAACAGCTGAGTGCCTGGGGACCAAGAGGCTTTTGGCTTTGAGCAAGGGTAGGGTTTGAAAGACAGAGGAGTATGTGCTATTCAGTGCTACCTCTTGAAGGACGCTCCTCTCCACCTGGCAGCTCTCTTCTCTCCTCACCTTCTCCTTGCCACCCAGGAGATCCTCTCCGGGAACACAAGGCTGGATCTTCATCTCCCATTCATGTTTTCCCCTCAGGCAAAGCTGTTTCTTCTGCAGGAGGCCAGGGCTCATCTGAAGATGGGAGCGTTGCATAAGCTGGGTTTAATTTAGATTAGATGTGAACTCAGGCCAGCCTGCAGGACAGGCACCGTATCAGGGAGAGCTGTGATGGAGCTGGGTGGAAGGTTGTTTTCCTGCCTCCTACAAGCTAAAAACAAACTGTTGGGGGATGCATGTGCATGATGGGGGGAGTGAGCAAAACAAAGCTCAATGCCCACTGCCTGCACCAGGAACAGCAAAGAAGGAATGGAGAGGAGCTTTGTGAGCCCAAAGGTGTGGGCAGAAGGGCTTTATTAGCTCCATTTGAAATATTTTGTCTCAATTCCCATTTAGCTGTGGAATCTAACTGTATTTTAGCTTTTAATTTAGATTTTCAAAACAGGCCTGTTAAATTAGTAAAAGGAAATTTGATTAGAAAATGGCAGCAGGATTGAGGTCTTTGTTTTTCCCTGCGCACAACTTGGCTTGGAGTTCTCTCTTAACCAAAAATACCCTGTTGTAAAGTGGGTTTCAGCTAATCAACGCTTTCCAACTGTGGAAAAAAAAACCATAGGGAACGGAGCTGGAAAATTCCTGCCATCAGCTCCCGAGCTGGGTGGTCGCCCCTCGGCTGGGACCCGGAGAGTCAGGCTGTGGGGACATGGCTGTGGTGACATAGAAGGATGAGGAAAGTAGTTAAGCAATGGATTTAAACATTGGCTAATTACTGCCAGAAGAGGGGAGAGGGCTGTAGAGCTGGGAACTGCCATCCCAGTGCCCAGCGCTGCCGCACAGAGAGGTATGAGGGATGTTTTGGGGTTGGGGGGCAGCCTTCCTTGCACAGAGCCCCGTTTGAAGCCTGGGAGCAGTCACGGGGTGTCAGGCTGGCTCCGAAGTGACCATCCTCGCCCGGTCCCCGCCTGCTGCCGGGGATGGTGCCTCCTGCCACCGGTGGCTGGAGCCGCTCTGCAATTACTCCCAGATGCTGCAATTAGGCTGGAGACACCGTGTCAGAAACCTGACGGCGGCAGCAGCGTGTGCGCGGGGACGGGAGGGGGTTATTAGCCTGTTATTATCCGTTTACCCAGATATCCCGGCTAATCAGCTTTCAGATGGGGAGAATTAATTGCTTTCGATTGGAGCACCAGGCACGTTTAATTGAAATGAATTTGCTTCCGAGCGGGCACTTTCTCAGCCTGGGAAGGGGAGGGGCGGCAGCCGGACCATTCCGGGCTGTAATAGCCGTGCCCTGCCATCCTCGCTCCATCTGGAAGGGAGCTCTTGTTTCTCCATCCGTTCCCAGACACCCTCCAGACCCTCAGCTTACAGCTGGGATGTGGACTGTGAGCCCCAGATTGTCTCAGCCCCTTGTAGCATACCGAGGAGCTTGGCAGGTCCTCGTGGTGGCACCCAGGTGGCATCACTGCCGTGCTTGCTGCTGCCCTCTCTGCTTTGCCCTGTTGTCTTTGATGTCCTCCATCCATCCAGGAAAAAGCATGGCGTTGAACTGCAGGTGCTTTGGGATGGGGACTGTCCCCTGAACGTGTGGAGCTCTCCGGAGCTGGGCATGCCAAGGGCCCTTTGGCAGATGCAAACTCGGCTTTTCCCCTCCCAGCACTGCACAGCACCCTGTGGTCCCTCCTCTTTTGGTAAGGAAATCGCTGGTCTTCAAAGAATAAGAAAAAAACCAAAGCTGGTGCATTCCCATCCTTTTAAAATCCCACCTTTCGATGGATACAGCAGGGGAGGGCTGGGTGACCAAGGAGCAGGGTTTTGGTGAGACAACTTAGTGTGCAGTGGAACAGAAAGATTTCGTGGACCCACGGGATTGTAAGCAGTGGATGTGTAAGCAATGAGTGTGGGAGTTCTCCAGCAAGAAAACCTGTCCCCGTGGGTTTTGCTTTTCCTCTGTGTGGAGCCCTGAGGTGGTTTGGAGGCATCCCATGGAGAGCTGGGTAAGGGAATTCTGTTCTTGGGCAGGGAGATGAGAAAGCCCTGAAACACCTGATAAATTTTATCTCTGTGTGAGGTTCCAGTGAAGTTAATGGGAGTTAAGTGTGTGGTTAAGTGCTGTACTTAACTGGGCTCTTAATAGCCTGCTGGGAATAGCTGTAGTGTTTTGGGAGAGGAGGCTTGTGGAGTTGCTGAGCTCTTGGATCTTTTTCCTTAAATTGAAGTCTTGGACCTGCCTGCTCTGTGATTCATGGGGAAGAGAAGTGCATTTCTCAAATTGCTTGTAGGATTATATGTGCAAGTTGATAAAACTTTGAGGTTTCTTGCGGTTTTGTTTGTTTCTTTATTTTGGTTTTGGTTTGGTTTTTTTTTTGGTCTGCTTGTTTGGGTTTTTCCCCCTGTAGTTGTTCCCTCTGGTATGTGATGCCTCAGGTACCAGTGGAGGCTCCTCTCTGGGTCATGAGGGGCTTTGATGTGTAACTCCTGTAGTGTGAGTTACAGTGCCAAAATTCCGAAGTACCTTCAGATGCCAAACACCACGTAGACACATGCACGAAGCGTTTTTCCCTGATACTGAGTTCGAATACCCTTCTTTTCCCCCTGGAAAGCTGTGGTTTGTGTAGCTGCTTTTCAGAAAGATGTTTATTTGCTGGTTGGGTTTGTTGTTTTTTTTTTTTTTTTTTACACAATAGGCTGGATTGTTCCCAAAGTAGCTGCCTGATTTGGACTCAGCAATAAACCTTTAAAAAGAACCCTATCACCACCAAAATTAGTTATTTTCCTCCATTCCCGCATTCACAATAGTACCTTCCCATTGTCTCCTCCCTCTAGAAATTGAGATGTCCATAAATAAACCTTAAACCCCTTTTCCAGTCTCCCACTTCTCTTCACCCTGTGTGGAGCAGCAACACACACCAGTGCAGAGGAGACTTGGTCCGTCAATGGGGCTTGGAGGTGTTGGGCTACTCCTTAATGCTGTGGTGAATTTTTCCACCTTTGCCACGTTTTCTGGACAACTGGCCAAGGCCTAGCAGCCCTCAGAAAAGGCTGGTTAATTGGGCAGAGAGGGTGTTGTACCATGTCCCTCTCCCGTGCTGGGGAGCTGGAGGCACAATGGGAATTGTGTTCGTGTTCCCTCACCCGGAGATGTGCATCTCTTATTAGATTAATTTTTTTTCTAATATATGCAGAATATACAGTGGGAACAGCATTAATTCGCACTAATGGTTGTGAGATCCACTGAGAATTAACTGCATTTTTTGTAAATTAGTGAGGAAGCGGATAAACACAATTATTAAAAAAACAAGCAAAGGTACTTTTGCAACAGCAGTACATGTTTGTCATTTATCTGACAAGTGTTCTTTACTTTTAATTATATTTCATCACTTCATTGCAAATGCTGTGCTGCTGGATGTTGTAATAATCCTCCTAATTTGAGACCTCGCTTCAGCATTTGTTAAAGCTTTGTTTGGAAGAGGTGAGAGGGAGCTGGGGGTAGGTCAGGGATCCTGCAGTGGCTGGGATTTTGGGGATCTCCGTGGTAAGTGCCTTCCAACCCCCAGGAGTGTTTAAGGCCAGGCTGGCTGGGGCTCTGAGCAACCTGGTCTAGTGGAAGGTGTCCCTGCCCTTGGGAGGGTGTTGGAACGAGATGAGCTTTAAAGTCCCTTCCAACCCAAACCGTTCTGTGATTCTTTGACCTGCACTGTTTTTTTGGGGGGACACCGATCAGAGATGCTGAGCTTTTACTCAGGAGGCTTGGAAGCAACCTGAAGCAAAGGCTCCAAAAAGATGTGCAGCTTCTTTGAGTTTTACCCCCATTTTTTTATTTAATTTGAGAGTTGAGCTTCATCCCTCCCTCATCGTGCCACTTCCGCACAACTTTCACGGTGATAACCCTGTGCTGCTCTGCCCATGAGGTCCATCTGACCACCAGATCGGCTTCTCCATCAGATGCTGAAGTGCGTATTTTGTGTATGTGATTTTTTTTTTTTTTTGGAGGCACCAGCTTGGGCAGAAGCTGTTTGTGACCCTGTGCGAAGAACACTGCAGAGAGCTACACTGTGTGGGTGTTGGATCTCTGCTGGCTGGTTTGAGGGACTTTCCTTTATCCCCATCTTTAACTGGAAGGTGCTTTGTGTGTTGGCACAGCCCTGGGCACTCTTTGCCTGCAGTTCATGGCAGTTCTGGCTCATGAGACCTCACTGCGCTAGGACAGAGGGTCTGGGGATGAGGTGGCCTCTTTTGTTGGAAAGCCAGGTTGGTTGCTCTTAATTCTAGTGGATTTTCCTCCCCTTTGGAATGCAGCTGACATTCATTTCAGGTACTGTGTGTCACTGAGCCAAGCAGGATGAACACAGGTGGGCTCAGAGGGGAGGAGGGATGGGGCTCAGTAACTGGAACTTCTTGGGAATAAAAAAATAAAGCTGTTGTTTTAGCCTCAACTTCACGCTTGCAGGCTGCCCACATTAGGGAAACATGAGCATGAGCACACGAGACCTTATGAATTTTAAAAATCTTCCCTCTCTGAGGGCAAGCTCTGGGTTAGCAGGTCAGCCCATTCAGGTGAACCGTTTAGCAGGCATTAAAATCAGAATTTATGCAATCTGCGCCCGGGCTTTAAAAAGAGCCAGCAATCAGGCGCTTAATAAAATCACCTCCAGCCCTCCTCTTTCGGAGGAGCTCGCTACAAATAAATGCCGCTTTTTTTTTTTTTTTTTCCCCACATCATAAAAATGGATTAGGAGTCATTTTGAATTGTTATCCTAGCAAGATGTGCAGCTCGGGATACGCAGGCATGTTGGCTGTGATTGAGGGTTGTGTGTTCTGGTGCTTGCATACAGCCAGCGCCTGGGAGACCTTTCAAATAAACATTTACTGGAACATCACATTGCATGTCTGAGCAGCGCAGGAAGGCTGAGTGGCAGGTTCACTCCTTCCTTTGTTTCCCTTCTTGGATGAAACAGCAAAACAAAATTGAGCGTGGTTTAAAAAAAAAAAATTATATGGAAATGCGACTTTTTGTCTGACTTGATATATTTTTATTTTATTTTATTTTTTTTTAACGTGGAAGAGTCAGGTTTTAAAGTTATGGTTCCCACAGCAACTGTAACTCTCATTGCTTGTGCGTGTGTTATACTTTATAGGACTGTATATGCTATTAAATTTATGCCCCCTGTGTGTATATATGGCATGGCAAGAGGATCTGCATGGGCTTGATGAAGCGATCCTGTGGGAATCCTTCATCTTAAACCCTTGGACCTCATCCTACATTGCTTGCACCACTACAAACCCATTCAGAGAGGGTGGTTCATGGGTGCTGTCACCTCTGGGCAGGGTCTGGTGACACTGTTGTGATAACACCACCAGGAGACAGTGCCCCATCATCTCTGGAGCTCAGTGGTGTTGTGAGCCATGGAAAGAGGGGGAAAAAAATGTGTAATATTGGGCAATTCAGGGAGCCATCCTTGCCCAGCAAAGCACTGAGGCGTGTGCTGAGGGCTTGTGGACTGTAATGGAAATTAAACATATATTTAAAGTTAAGTGTGCGGTTAAGCACCTTGGTGAAGCAGTGCTTGAATGGGGATTTGAAATGTACAGGGAGAAAATGTTGTATTTTTTAGTAGATTTGCTCTGTATCATCACTGTCTCTAATGGAGAGAGGTGGGCTTGTGTGGTCTGGAGAGCAGGATTGGATCCAAATCTCTTTGGAGAATATATATGTGTATATTTTAACCCTGGTGTTTGTCTCTTCCTCCCTAGCCTTCGTTCTGCCTGTCTGCCTGTCCTTGGTCCCATCCCCACCCTCTGCCTCAGTTTCCCTGCCCGGTGCTCACCTGCCCGTGGACTCACCCCTGAGCCTGTGGTGTGTGGGGATCCAGGCTGTCCAAGGGTGGCTGTGATTCAAGAGGTGGGCACTGTGTCCTCCAGACAAGCTGCCTGCTCTTAGGAAGGGCAGTTGGCAGAATCCCCGTGTCCCTGAGGTGTGCCAGCACTGCTCCATGTTTTGGGCAGGTGATCTCCAGTGCTTGTCCCAGCTCTCTTGGGAGTGTTGTGCTTTTTTGCCATTATGCTGCTTCCTGAATGATCCTTGCTCCGAGGCAGGTTCCCAACTTCTCATGCCATCCATGTGGGAAGAGTAAGCATTTTTCCATCCCTGGTTTACATTGGCACATCCCTTCTGCTGGCAGAGCTCTGTGAGGACCGAGCAGGATTGGTCAGGTCAGTGCCCACAGGAGCATCTCCTGAGATGGGATCCAGCACCTTCCAGAATCCCAGGTGCTTTTCCTTTGTTTCTGTCCATGAGCCCTGCTTTCCTCTTGTAAGAGATGTGACTGCTGCTTGCAAAGCCTGTTCCCAAAGCCCTGTTTGTCTCCTGTCCTCTCCCTCCTTTCATGCCTTTTGTTGGCTCCGATTACTCCTCCCTGCCCTCACCTGCAGTGTGCCTGAGTGGATGGGGTGTTCTGGAGCCTCTTTCCTCTGCCTGTCTCCTTTTATCCTAAGGCTGAAGGGGTGCTGGTATTTCTGGGATGTTTTCTTCCTTTTTAGACTTGGTTGTGATGGGCCAGTGTGTACAGACAGGAGAGGGGGAGGATGGAAGGGGCAGGCAGAGGTGCTGTGGATGCAGAAACCTTGATTTTGCAGGAAACGACCCAAACTCCCCCATTACAGAGGGAATCTGGTGTTATCCCTCCTCTAGGGAAGAACAGTGTAGCATCCTTTCCCCAGCCCTGCTCTTTCTCTGAAGCTGGAGGGATCATGTCCAGGTATGTCTTGTATCCTGGGAGGATGAGGAAGTGGCAGGATGCAGGGAAGGTCAGGATAAACAGCAGTGCTCAGGAGAGGGCTGACTGAGATGACTGCAGAGATCAGCCTTATTTTTCATCATTAGTGATTGGAAAGAAGTCGCAAAGAGTATGTTAATTAAGATTTGCAGAAGGAATATTTAAATGAGAGGTGCAGCAAAGAGAGAAAGAGCAATAAGGCACAGGAGTCCTGTGGGGAAGCTGGTATGGTGCAAGGTTTGAAGTGGAGTGGGAAGAAGCAGATGCTGTGCAACCCAACATGTTAAATGGGATATTGTACTTCCAGAGTCATCCCAAATGCAGTTTGGTTGGGGTTTAGATATGGGGGTTCTGGCTTGGACCTGCTGGCAGGGCTGGGAGGGAGAGGATGGCGAGGTCTGGGGCTGCCCAGTGCCCAGTCCATGGATGTCTTGTCCGAGTGTGGCTGCAGCTGAGAAAACTGATGGATTGATTGCCTGTTAGACACTGCTCTCCTGGCTGATACAAATGATCCCAGCTCTGTTCCTGGTTGTGGTTTGCCCTGGGACGTGGCTTTGGAGGGTCTATGCTCGTGAGCAAGCCTCTGCCTGCTGAAATAGCATTTACAGGGGCTCTGTGCTGCCGGTGGCCATTGGTTTAGATTCAATTAATTAGAAATCTGTCAGCTCAAATTACTGTGTAGCTAAAACCCAATACAGGTGTCTGCTACACCTGCTCATTGAGTACTGCTGATAGCCCTCAGTGACCAGCCAGGAGAGGTTTGTGTCCTGGGCCTACGGGGTCCTGTCCTGCCCCTTGTCCCAGTTTGGGTCTGGGGGTTGGTCCCTGATGATGGTACCTCCCCCCTTGGTGTGCCATAAGGTGGCTCTGCCTTGCCTGAACTCCTGTTGCATCCAAGATCTGGTGGTGCTTTGTCTCTCTGGGTCATCTGGGGTGGGCTGAAATGCTTTAGAGAGAGGTAGGATGCTGTGGAGCTGCAATGTGGGAAAGCTAAAACTGGGGTGAGTGGAATTTCGAGAATGGACCGCGGGGTCATTTGCTCTGCCCTCAGAGCCACACAGGGTGCAATAATGCCCTGAAGCTTTTATTTCTCATTTGAAATACAGCACAACTTTTCAAAAAGTATCCAGGCTTATTTAAAAATAAAATAAAAAAACCCCCACCAATGACAGTGATGGATAATCCACTACATCGCTTGGTAAATGTCCTAGTATTTAATTACCTTCATGGCCAAAAAGGAAAGAAAGGAAAAGTACACAGTGTGAAGAGCCCCAAGGGTTGTGTAGTTATTGCTGATACCTGACTGCTCACTGTGGTTCGCCTGCTGGGACGACACGGGGGATGTGCTGCTCCAACACTGGGGGCTCACTCAGCCCCCAGTCCAGCTGCAGGATGTGGTGGAGGCTCCTTGTGCTGTCCCAGGGCTATGAGGGCCCTGTTTCACCCAGCAGCAGGTCAGTAGCAATGGGGCTGATTGCCAGCACAATGTGGGACAGTAAATGACTTTGGATATCATGCAGGAGCAATAGTGACTTCATGTTAGGAAAGAAGTTGGGGTGTTTTTCCCCCTAGGATGTAACCTTGTCTCAGTTTGAAAGAAGCAGCAGAAGGGGCTCAGGGTAGCACAGGCTGAGTGCTGTGTTGTTCAGCACCAGTTTTGCTTTGACCTGTGGAAGGGATGCTGTGATGTAAGAGGTCTGCCCAGCCCAAATCGTGTTCTCCTCTAGCCTGGGACCTTCTGTGACTTCGTCCCCTTTGGATGGCAGCTGGAAGACAATCGGACTTGCTTTCTGAGCGGCTGGGTTGCATTCAGTGTGACTACAAAGCTGCAAGGCTGGAGGGGCTCCTATAAGGACCTGCCACATCCCCCCACTGTGGGGAGCAGAACTGCCCAGGCAGAGCTGTTAAGGCCAGAGCCTGTTGCAAGGAAGTTTGTCCAGACCTCAGAGGAGCAGTGGGGCTCCCTTGTCTCTCACTGCTTTGGTAGGGCAGGGTGCTGGTTGTGTTTGAAGCAGCACATGTGTCCTCTTGCTGCTCAGAAATTTCTCAGCATCATGGGCAGATGCCCAAAGAGTGATCACCCTCCAGTCCCAACAGCTTGGCAGCCTTCATAATTTATTTGAGGGCCCAATCTCTTGGGCTTCAAAGTGGCCTGTCCCGTCAGTTTTCCTTCTGTGCTTCACATGAGTCCCAGCCTTGCTGCTCTCCAGCTTCAGCTGGAGATGTGGTGCCACAAGCCCTGCAGTTCTTCACACATGTGGGTTGTCCCCACCAGACCTCTTCTCCCCCATCCTCCCTCTCCCATCCATTGTGTGGGTCTCAGCAACTCTCAGGTGCTGGTGGCTTCTGCTTGGCCGGCCCAGGGCAGGCAGGAGCGCGGTGGGAAGGACATTACGTGGGAGAATATGCATGTTCACAGCTCAGAGGATTAAAGGCCCATGTTCTTATCACTGCAGAACAGAGTATTATAAATCCAGCCTTAGAATACCAAATCCCCGCGCGGCTCGGCCATTGTTTGGGAATATTAAAAAGCTTGGAGACAGAAATAATCAGTTTCCGAATGACACATTGTCAAATAAAACATTTCTCATATTATCCCTTCTTTCCCCTTTCTCTCTACCGCTCCCTCAGTTGGATAATTTAACATGAAAAATAGATTAAAATGAGGCTGGCTTCAATGCCTCCTAAGTTTGACTCTTTTTTTTTTTTTTTTTTTTTTCTTTTTTTCCCCTCCCTTTTCCCTGGGAAGCTCTCCCAGCGTGTGTGGCGTGGTTAAACAAGCAGCTGCTGGCGCGGGGTCGGGGACGAAAGGAGCGTGTTGAAAGTGAGCTGCCTGTGATGAGCCCGTGGTGCTCACCTGAGGGGCTGGCACAGGCACCCCCAGCCTCTCCCAGGCAGAGGGGGTCTGTTGTCTCGCTGGCTGGCACAGCAGAGGTCTGTGGCTCATCCCCAAAGGATCTGGGAGCTGCAGCTGGGCTGGGCTGGGCACCCTTCCCTTGTTGTTCTTGAATTGGAGGGGGAACGGTGCACTGGTAAGCTCTGTGACTTTATGCCTTTTTGTAGCTCCTCCCAAACAGAGAGATCTTTAATTTTATATGCTGACAGGTTTATCTGCTCTGAGCGGTTTCCCAGAGGCAAACACAAGGTCAGCCCAGCCAGGCTGGTTCACAGCCCCCAGCCCTGCCACGGGTGCCCAGACCCCTTATCCGGGTCTAGCTGGCACAGCTGCTCTCCTCCTGTAAGACTTTCTCAGTCTTCCTGACCTTTTTCAAGCATCTGGGTTGTCTCCAGTTGTGGTTTTCCATGGAGGGCGAGTGCTCATGGGTGTAGAGTTCTCTGCCCTGCTCTACTACTTCATAGTGGCAGAGCATCATCGGGCACTGTGCAGACCCAATGAAACGTGTATCTTCTCTCCCAGGTTGAGGTGTTCATGGTGATTCTTGCTTCTGAGCATGGAAGGCCATGATGGGTCCTCATCCCACGGGTCTTCGAAGTGCTTCAGGGTATAAACCTGGGCTGCTCACTGTGCCCTGCTGTTCTTCCCCACAGAGATGATCCTGGACAGTTCTGGACACTGAGCCTTGCTTCTGTTAGTGACAATTATGGGGGAGAGAAAGGGGTCCTGATGTGGGGGATGTTGGACTGAGCTCCCCTCTGTGGCAGGTGGTGGTGCTGGGGTGACACAGGGAAGTGTCTCTCCTCTGCTCCAGCTCCTGAGGCCTCTCCTCAGCGGACTCATCCTGTGAGCTGCAGTTTTTGATGCCACCTCTTCGCGGCTGATCCTGCTTAGGAGTCAGAGCAGCGCTCCGGGTGCAGTCTGGTGCTTCGTATCGAATACAGAGGGAATATTTTCACGCCTCCACTTTGCTGTTGTGCTCAGTGGAGCCCTGGGCTGTGGCATTCCCAGTGCTGAAGGAACGCCTGCCCTGCCCTGCCTGTTCATGTCTCTCTGCAAAGCCCTGGTCGCTCGTGCTGCTCCTGATTTACATGCCCTGCCTTGCTTGTCTGCCACGGGATAAAATTGCTGTGATGCTGCGGAGATTAGGAGGCTGGAAGCTGGCACAGGCACAGCTCCGGCGTGTGCGGGGCTCAATTTAACCTCCAGAGCAGCCAGAGGCAGGGCTGGCTCCCTGCAGTACTTCCTAGCCCAGATCCCTTGAGAGGGGATGCCACTTCCTTGGATATATATGTATATATATATATTTGGAGGTCAAGTTTTTTTGGTTTTTTTTTTTATGTTAATGTAGTTGAGAGCTGTGGTGAATAAAGGAGGAGGGGAAAGAGGAGAGCTTAACAGAGGAGGGCTTGGTCTGCAATACATGGAGCTGTGCCCCCTGGTCAGCAGTTGAAGTCTTGAAACCACAGAGAAATCAGATCAGAAATGAGGGAGCTGGGTTAACCATACCCTGGGGAGTGGTGCCTCCATGGGGCCATTTGTTGCACCATCATTTTTATAAATTGTTGTGTATCTCTGCTGAGGCTTTACCATTCCTGTGTCCTGGCTGGGTTGTTTCAATGAATTTTTTTCTTCTAAGTGGCTGGATGTGATTGTCTCCTTCCCTGTCTCCCCATGTGCAGGTGAGCAGGGGGGCTGGGGGTCCCAAATGGAAGGAATGAAGTTCCTGGGAGAATGGGCAGAGCTGAGCTGGGCATGTTGCTGTACTGTCCCCAGCTAAAGGCCACCTCTAGCATCCTGCTCCACTTGACCTCCAACCCCAGAGGTGGCTGCTCCATGAACCCACCTGCGTTGATGGAAGTGTGCTCTGAGAGTTCACTCGGAGAGTGGTGAAGCGCTGCAACAGGTTGCCCACAGAAAGTGTGGCTGTCCCATTCCTGGAAGTGTCCAAGGCCAGGCTGGACGGGGCTTGGAGCAACCTGGGATAATGGAAGGTGTCCCTGCCCATGGCGGAGGTTTGGAACAAGATGAGCTTTAAGGTCTCTTCGAACCCAAACCATTCTATAGTTCTCTAGACACTGCAGCATCTCATCCCCCATCCCTGCACCCCATGCATCTCCTGACCCTGTGCTCTCTTCTCTCCTCTTGCAGGGCGGGCTGATCGCGCTGCTGCTGCTCCTCTTGGTGTTCATGGTGGCCCTGTACGCCCAGCGGCGCTGGCACAAGCGCCGCCGTATCCCGCAGAAGAGCGCCAGCACCGAGGCCACCCACGAGATCCACTACATCCCCTCGGTGCTGCTGGGCCCCCAGGCCCGCGAGAGCTTCCGCAACTCGCGCCTCCAGGCCCACAACTCCGTCATTGGGGTGCCCATCCGAGAGACCCCCATCCTGGACGACTACGAGGATGAGGAGGAGGAGGAGACCCCGCGGCGGGCAGAGCCCAGCACCAGGGAGGATGAGTTTGGCAGCCAGGTGACACGGACGCTGGAGAGCCTGGGCCGGGGCGGGGAGGAGAAGCCCGACTACGAAAAGAAAGGTTCGTGGCTTTTCCCTCTCTCCTCTGCTGGGGAGCAGCGCGTTCCCCAGAGTGTTCCTGCTAATGCACACTTGATTGCCTGCATTTTTAAAAGTCTGTCTCTCAGAAGCCTCTACACCCACCTCTGCTTATTGAAATGTTATTATAAGCCATTTAATATTGTTCACCTGCAATGCACAGTAAAATGCATTTGAATAAACAAAAGCAAAGCACATTAGTGCCAATTGTTAGTGCTGCGAGTGACTCCAACAGGAGCGAGGAAGGGATGCGGGATGTACTGGCTCGCTTTGTGCAGGGAAAGGGTCTTGGGGTGATGCTGAACCATCCTTCTCTTCTTGTGTGGGCTTCCCATAGAGGCTGAGTGGCCCTTGTTGGAGCACCCAGGGTGGCAGGGTTGGGGACATGGATTCTTTTTTGGCTTCATGGAGCAGACTGAGCAACAGAGCCAGGGAGAGCCTAGATGATGCATTGTATCTGGAAAGCAGCTCCCTGCCCTTGTGATGGTCAGAAGTGGTGGCTGAGATTGTGTTTCTTCCACCCTTAAAGTGCTCTTTACGCTTTCCCTTTTAAACGAGGTGATGGTGATGGTTATTGTTGCTCAAACAGATTCAGAGATGCCCAGGGGTCAATCTGCCATCCTTGAGTGCTGCTCTGAGCATCCCTGTTGGCATCCCTTGGGGTACAGCTGGCTGTTAGCAGCCCATGGGGTTAAGAGATGTTTTACCAACCCTCTGCTCAGTAAGAATGAACAAATGAAAGCCTTCATATATTGTAACTGAACTACCTTCTTTATTTGTTCATATGATCGTCTTTGTTTTGCTTTTCCATAAATTATTTAGAGTTGTGTGAGTGGAGAAGACAGCAGTAACTGCATTTCAGTACTCTTCAAAACATAATAGCAAACAAGATCTAGAGCACAATATTGGACTGAGTGCTTCAGGAATTGTCAGTAAAGATCTTGCACAGGCTCCCAAGCCAGGGCTGCAAGCTGGCTGCAGGGCCAGGGATACCTGAGCTGGGAGAGGTGTTCACAAATGCTCCTACCAGCTCTGCTTGTGATGCTGTCAGGCTTTGCAGCTTGGATCGAGGCAGGTTTGTGCCTTGCCTGGTCTGATAATTCGGCACTGTGCCAGTTCACCATGTGTTTCCTCCCAGATGGGCACTTTTCCCTCTTGGATGAGGCTCTGCTCAAGGAGCCAAGCTATGGTAGGCGCTCACTTACTCCTCTCTGCTGAAGCTGGTTAGAGCCTGGATTGCCAAAGCTGGCTGTAGTTCAAGGTCAGGAGTTTCTAGATTAGAAATATAAATATATGTGCTGTGGGCTTTCCACTCTGACCTGGTTTGCACACGTGTGAGAAATGTGGTGATCTGGGAGTGCTTTGACTCACCTATGAGCAGTTGGTGCAGACAGATTTCCATAGGGATGTGACAGGTGGGGTGGAGAAACTGCAGTTGGTGTGAGCAGGCACCATCTTCCTGGAGAGCCCCAAGGGCTGGAAACCAGTTCTGCTCAGGCATGGCTTTACAGCTGGGTTGAAGATAGGTGCATTAAGGGAAACCCAGCTGGAGCGTGGCTGCAGTGCAAGGATAGGGCAGCCTTTTTCCGGTGCCCATCTGGAGCTGCCAGGTTTTGGTGTGATCACTGGGGACGGGTGAGGAGCTGTGCCTGCATCCCAGGGAGCCCATCAGCTCCCATGGGAAAAGCTCTCCTTGCTGTTCTTGCTGTGTTGCGTTGTGATAAGGCATCAGCTGGGAGTTGTCAGCGGGCTCCAAACGATATCATCGCCGGGGCTGTCACCAGAGGCTCTTTCAAGTGTCACTTCTCAGCATTAATTACCAAGGATGGCAAATCCAATGAAGATGGAACATTTCTGCTCACCCTCCACCTGCCTGTGCTGCAGCTTCCCCCCTGTGCTGGGCACTGATTGATTCACAGGGTGCCAGGTCGTGCCAAGAGCGAGCACCTTCCCCCCCTTGGGGGTCTGTGCACCCCACGCTCAGCAGATGTTGTCTCAGTTGTCCTTTCCACGAGGAAGAGTGTTGTTTTGGTTTTTTTATTCCCCACTTCTAGATCTATCTGGTCAGGGAATCAGGCAGGGGATTGCACTGGATGGCTCTGTGACATGCAGCCCTGCAAAATGCGAGAGAAGTCCCTGCTCGGAGGTTGAGCAGCACAAATATTTTGCACATCACGGCTCAGTGAGCCAAACTTTTCTCCCCAGCTCAGGCAGCGCTCTGCAGTGATGGGGATGGGCGGGATGCTCCCGCGTGGTGCCAGAGCATCTGAAGTGAATCCCCATACAAACAAAACACGGGAGTGATGTGCTGAATAATGACATCCAGCAACAAGCGCGTCTGAGTGATAAAGTTAATGAAATTACAGGTTCTGACCTGATACCAGGCTCTGCTGTGGGGAGATAAACAGCAGGGCAAAGATGAGATGTTTATTTCTCCCTAGCTGCAGTTGTAATCTGGATGCGCTGTGCAGGGCCATTAACATTATTACTGTTATGCAAAATCATTTTTGACTTGGGGGAAAAAAAAAAGGAAGGAAAGAAAGAAAAATCTCCCAACTGCCTAGAAAATGGAAAGCTGGCAAAATTAGAATTGCAGCAGGAGCACAAGCTGACCTGGTGACATTGCACAGAGCCCAGATGAATTTAGACAGAAGAAAAATCCAAGGCAGTTTAAGAAGAAAAGTAGAAAAGTAGTACTTTTTTTTTTTTTTATTAATAATAAAATGAAATGGAGTGAGGCAGGAGACAATAGCCAGGCTGTCCTAATTGTACAGAAGGATCCCTTGAGCTGGGGGTGGCAAGGGGGCTGTGCTGTCTCCTGGTGGGTTTGGGTTCTCTCTGGCAGTCAGAAAGTCTCCAGAGGGTTGTGTACCCTGTGCGTGTGTGTGTGGTGCCAAGTGGGGTTTGCTGGTTGGGATGTAGTTTCTGGAGTCTTGTTTTTTGCTGGGGAGACCCCCATACCCAAACTCAGCCCCTGTGCGTACGCAGTATCCAGCAGTTACAGGGATTTGGGT
This sequence comes from Pseudotriccus pelzelni, assembly GCA_035584735.1. Taxonomy (NCBI): domain Eukaryota; kingdom Metazoa; phylum Chordata; class Aves; order Passeriformes; family Tyrannidae; genus Pseudotriccus; species Pseudotriccus pelzelni. Next base: position 7,703,406 of record JAWMRA010000038.1, read on the forward strand.
CAATCCATGCAGGTGATGCCACTGTCCTCACTGTCTCTGTGCTCACTTCACTGGGTAGTTTCCAGTCCATGTTCCTGATGGTTTCTGCTCTCCTGCCTTTCCCGAGCAGATGGCCTCAAGCTCCATCCCTGTGGGAATTCCTCACTTGCTTTTCTCTTTTATAACACCTGGCTCTCATCCTTACCCACATGGCTTCATCCTACAGCAGCAAGAGCCCTGTTTTTCTGTCCGTCAGGTACTATTTGAGGGGCTTTGGCCCCCAGTCCATCACTGCATCCCCAGCTGGGAGGTACTGGGTGCGCAGAGATGGAGTTAGTAAATGAGGGCAAAGTCCAGCAAACCTGAAATATGGGATTACTCTCAAGTTCCTCAGTGAGAAGATTTTGCCATACCAAATCTAAGGACCAGTGAGAAGCAGAACTTCTGCCTGGTTGAAAACTGAGGAGAAATTAGATGTCAGACTTGAAAATTGAGTATCTGCAATTCCAGTCCTGCAACAAAGGACCCATCTTTATTTCTCGGTTTCTTTCATGTTCAAAAAAAGAAGTTTTCAAGCAGGCCTTTGTGCTGGCTTCACAGGCTCTGCAGTCTGGGTATGGCCACCAGGTCTAGACAGGAGACAGGACTGATTTCCGATGCTTCCAATGATTAATACCATGGGCATATCAAAGGTATGGCTCTGCAGTCATCTTGATTTGCTGTCTCCTGGATTTTCCTCTTACCTGGTATGTTAGGTAAACCTCTGAAGCTTCTCCTACATAATCCATGTATTCTTTTCTCTGTAGTGGTAGTGAGATGCTTGTGAGCGTTCCTGAAAGATGGTCTGGCACCTAGAGCGCACCTGGAGGTGTAGGTCCACCTCTGCTCTGCCACTGGCTGCTCTGTAACCCTGGTCATGCCACTTAATGGTTTAGTGGTTTTCTGTGGGTTGGAGAGGAGAGCTGGAGAGAGCAGGCAGGGCAGCACGAGGAAACATTGAGAACTGAAGGGCTTGTGGTCCCTTCCACCAAAACTTCCAGCCAAACTGCTGGGGGTGATGCAGTCCAGGAAAACTGCAGGAGAAGGGAATTAGGCAGGCGAGACAAATGGCTTAGGCTTGAGATAACAGCAAAAGGCAGGGGAAGGACCCTTGTGAAGAGGAGAGGGAGCTTCCTATGACCCCACCAGCACTGGAGCAGCTGTTCTGGTGGTCCAATCTCAATCAGCATTTTGACCTTCCAGCAGAGACTCTTCTAGGGAGGGGTAAGGCAGAGCTCCAGCTGGAGGACGTGATGTCAGGACTGGGGAAAGGGACATTTTGGGGGCTGGGATGTGGAAGAGGGAGGGTAGGTAGTTAAGCTGTGCCCTAGAGTTGCTATTCACTGCAAATACATGAGCTCTCTAGTATCTCAGAGGTGAGATTTAAAGAGGGGGTGTGAGTCAGGGGCGATGCCCTCGCAGTGGGCAGGTGGTGGTGTTGCCCTCCCTGCTGGAGCAAGGAGAGCCCAGTGGCAGCAGGAATGAGATGACCAGCCTGGTGTTGATGTCCCGGAGCTGACGAGCTGGTGTCCTTGAGGGGACATCAGTGCCTGGTTGTGCTCCTTGGTAGCCACCATGCCAGGACGTGCCAGCCCACACCGCCAGGGCTGGGAGCCCCTCTCTGCAGCTGCTGTTTGCTCGGGTAGTCAGATGCAGTTCCACCCTGATTTCCAAGCATTAACCAGAAGCTTTCTGAGCCCTTAATAAATAAAACGATGGCTTAACGTTTACTGGGGCTGGAGGCTAAAATGGGACAGTACGTCAGGCCGGCATCTGATGTGTCTTGGGGCTCTGTCTTCTTTTCAGTGACCTGATGGGATCATGACCCTCTTTGTACGTGATCAGCTTTTCCTGGCTCTAATCCCTGCCAACTCCTTCCGTAATTTACAGAGACCTTTGAAAATGTATATTCTTGTAGCTTGCCAGTGGAATGTGTTTCTTGCGCTCCACTATTCCTGGCTGCAGAACACAGCTGCAAATTTCATTTTTAAAGAAATAAAAAAGAGAGGCCTAACAGGATAGGAATTCAGTCCCAGTTCAAAAAAGCATTTCCACACATGCTAAGCTAGTGTCTTTAGTTACTAGAGACATTTTAAATCTTTTCAAGTCCAACATGCTTAATTGCAACTGATTTGAATGTATTAATGAAGAGAATAAGGGCCTCAGTTACCAGAGGTTAAACCAGATGCCATTGGGTCCTTTGGTCCTATGGTGATGCCAGCTCAGACTTCAGTGTTGACTTGAAAATGTCCTGACCTGCCAGGGAAAAGCTGTGCTTTCCAGAGATAAACACAGTCATAATTAATATATTAATATATTAATTGCCTTTTGAGATCTAAGTGGAGAGCTGCCAGGCTGGAGTTTTAGGTTTGTTTTGATCGTCCCATCCCATTGAACTGGTTGCTTCCATCCCAAATCTGAGTTATCCTCGCCAACATGGGGGGAGGGAATAGCAATCTCTCAGTTTGTTGCCCTCTGGGACACACTCCCCATCCCTTAAATGCCCAGGAGGGTGGTCTAAGGCATCATCACAGGTGCATGAGAGCATAGCATGTCTGGGAGGTCTCCTGACAAGAGCCTTGTCTGACATACTCCTGCTTCCAGTCGTGACTCAGAAGGGGCAGGAAAGCTCCAGGGGGCTGGGGGCTTCCTCTGGTCCTGCAGCCCCCTGGCTCATGGGTTTTATGGCACATGCTTAATGACTAATTAAGGCTTAAGCATACTGGACTAGGCAGGGCTCTTCCTGGCCCACAAGTGTGGAGAAGAGACTGGTAGGGCAGGTTTCTGATGTGCTTTATTGTTTTTCTCCCCTCCCTTTGCTGCAACCCACTCATCGATTTCATGAGACAGAGGAGGGAAGAAGCAGATGGAAAAGCTGCTTTGGATGGTGCCATAGGGAATGGAAAAGAAAAGGGATGGTTTATTATGCCAGAATTTTGCTGAGCATCCTGAAGGGATGGTGGATTTGTGGAGTGCTTCTGCTTTTCAGGGCTTGGTCTCACCCTGACACTCCACGACATCCCATGTTGAAGAAATAGCCTTGGTTGCCCCCTCTCCCAGCCACAGCCGGGTGACTTGTGGCTCCCCAAGTCAGCAGCAGCTCTTTAACAAGGATTTTAGTTGGGTTTTGTGGGGCTGCAGATGCCCAGTGGGGATGTCATGGCAGTTCCTGTGCAGTCACCCTGATTCCCCAGGTGTCCAAAGTGTTCTCCAGCCAGGCAAAATCACAAGCTCACAGAAGACAAGCTGTGAAGCTTTGGCTGTCCAAGGAAAATAAGCCATCAGGAACTATATTTATATAAATGCCAGGCGCACATTGTTCATCACTTTGTGCATCACTATGAATGTTTGATAAAGCACTACATTATTTAAGCTGTAGCTGGGCTCTGGGATGGTTGTTGACCAGGATTAGCTTTGAGATGGTTTTTTTTTTTAATCTTTTTTTTTTTCCCTGATGGAAAAATCTAAAAAAATAATATGATGGCTGTTTACTCCACCTTGAAGGATCTCAAGTGTCCTTCTCTCTCCTGAGTTTCTCTACTGAGTTGCATCTTGCAGCCACTTTGTGTGCAATGCAGAGGACTTGGGAGAGCTTCAGCTCTGCCAAGGCTGTCATAGAATCCCTAAAGGTTTTGGGTTGGAAGGGACCTGACAGATCATCTCATTCTCCTGTCATGGGCAGAGACACCTTCCACTATCCCTGGTTGCTACAAGCCCTGTCCAACCTGACCTTGAAAGCTTCCAGGGACGGGGCTTCCATAGTGTCAGCATGGAGCAAAAACCTGCCACTGGTTTCTGAATCAGACTGATCAGGAGAAGAGAATGTGGGATGAAGAACAATCCCACAATGTTCCCCATTTCTACTGGAAATACAGAGCTGTTAGTGAGAACTCAGCCCCTGGGATGTGGGGCTCAGAGCTGAGGCTGCTCCAGGTCCTGTCACCTGCACGAGAGCAGTGGTTTTGTCTCAGTCCACTGATGCTCAGCGCTGCTTCTGCTTGGCTTTTAGTGGCATTGTGGCTCCACCAGTCGGCATGTGGAGGTGTTCTCCCCATCAGTCTGTCCTGGGCTCATGGGTTTTATGGGGAAGGAGCAGGGAGGGCAGCTGCAGCAGCAGCTCTTCGCTCTGTTTGTGTGTCCTCTTCCCATCAGTCGTGTTTTACCTGGCTACGGCACTGAGACGGTTTTGTCAGCAGGCTCCTAAGGAAGATGGATTGAGGCCAGGCATCTGTGATGATACTGGGTGTGCAGGCACCTTCCAGCTCCGTTTATCATTGGGCAGTGACCTCCCTGAAGGGCCAGTAGGAAAGGAAACTTATTAACAAGGTGCTTCAAATCAATCCTTTCTGACGGGCCCACTGAGTTACAGCGTTTGGTGAGACTCACCCACCGGGTCCTGAAGGGTCTGACTGTGCTCAGCCTCTCTTCTTTACCTGTCTGGCTTGGAAGCAGTTTGGTTTTGACATTCTGGTCTTTCTGGGTGTTACCTTGACTCCAGGTCTTCTCCTGAGCCAACAAACTGTCTCTTAGCTCCTTCTCTCCTGCCTGCTGCCTGATATCCGTGTGCTGCCCAGTGTGGGAGGTGGCTGGTTGATCCTTTTGGTGCTGCTTATGCCGTGCATGCAGGGCTGAAGCTCCTGGATGCATTGTAATAGAAATTTTGGGTCGTTTGTCCTTCTCCTCTGTGCTGACATTGCTCCCTTGTTGACCCCAGCACATGGCATTGTCAGAACTGTGAAAAAATGTCACCTTGTCTGTTGGGCAGAGGAGATTTATTTTCTAGCTACAAGTTCATCCTGCACCCACTGCTGAGCAAGGAGTTGGGTAATGGTTAAGACTGAAGAGGGGCCACTGTACCCTGTTTCCCACTCATATTTGCCAGCCTGAACTGTTCCTAGAGCCCTGCCCTGCCCATTCCTTGTTGTGCTGGCACTTGCTCACACTTACTTTGTGGATGCCAAAGTTCTGCTGCCTCCAGCACTTCCTTGGCCATGTGGGGTTGAGGTTTGTCCTTCCCTCAGTGTGCCCCTGCCCCAGCTGGCTCCATGGGGCAGTTTCTCCTCTGGCTCTGTGGAGCTGCAGGAGATGTGTGTTGGAGAGAGGGAGCTGGAGGTCAGCGTTGTGCTCTCGAGCCAGTGTCTCTCCTCCACGCAACATTAGCCTGGGCTGCTTTGTGTGCCCATTAGCGTCAAATCAAGAAGCTTCCTCCAGAGTGTTCTTATTTAACTTTTCAATTATTTGATAACTTGAGGAGCATTAGCTGATACCGAGGGTCTGCTCATCTTCCCTGCTCCTTTCTGCTCGCTGCCTAAGCGAAAAAGTTATGGTATCTCATGGAAAAAGGTGAATTAAGGGTTTTATTAGAGCAGAGAAGGTGGGAAGAGGAATCTCTGTTGGCCTGGACCTTCTCAGTGCTGGGGCAGGGGAAGATGGGGCAGCACCCCATGGCCAAAGGCTTTTCCTTGCAAGAGAAACGGGATGAAGGGGATGATGTTAGGGAAGGGATGTGCTAAAAAACTCCTTGCCCCATGGAAGAGCTGAGGGTTTGCTGGCCAGAAACAGCTCCTGGGAAGGTCAAACCCAGCTGGCAGCAGCCCCAGGAGCGCAGGGACCCGTCTGCTTTTGGGAGGTGCTCGCCATGCAAAGGTGTGAGCGGAAGGCGGAGACCGTCGGGCCACGGCTCTTCAGCATTTGATCTTTCCTAATATGTTTATAATTATATTGCATTATCTTAATTACCAACAGGGGAAGTGGGGAGCGCTGCAGAGGGAGGGAGAGGAGGAAGGTGGAAAGGCAGGGAAGGAGTGGGGTTGGCGAGTAACTCGCAGCCTCTGTCAGTGGGGCCACGATTGCGGTTGGAGTTGAAAATTATGCTATTAATACAATGCTTATTCATTTCCCATAATAAAAAAATGGAAGTGCATTCCGAGTGAAATTAACATTCCGTGACATTTTCCGGTAAACGGTTAGTTTGCACACATGAGTGGAGGCAATTAGCTGGGAAGCGATTGAGCGCCGTGACTGGAGAGAGGATGAAGAAGGGTCAGGGCAGCTGGGCCTGGGTGGGTGTTGCCGTGGGCTCTGGCTCCAGCTGCCCCTTCCCGGTGGGATGGGCATTCCCCTGGGCCCTGCTGGTTTGAGGAGCAGCTCACCCCGCTGCAGTGAGGATGGGAGCTGTAGGTACTATCTGTTGTTCTCTGTAGAGGGGGGGAAATGGCAAAGCTTTGCAATGAAGAGAAAAACCAAAGAGGGGGTGTGTGGCCAGAAGGGTTTTGGGGTGCTATGGTGCACCCTGGGTTCCCTGTCCCCACTGCAGGACGCTGGTCTCCATCCCCCTCCCACGCTGCACTCCAGCCTCTCCCGACATCCCCCTTCCCGTCACGCTCCTAAAGCTTTATTGGAAAGCAATGGAGACATTTTTTCCCCAGATTTGTTAAACTACTGAAAACTTCTGATCCTATCAGGGCTTTTTTTTTTTCCCCTGCCTCGTACCAGATAAGGACTGTGCTGGCTCCGAGCCTGGAGCTGAGGGTGGCGGAGAACGGGGTAGGGAAGCAGTCATCTCATGAATATATGAAGGAGGAAAGTGCATTTGTTCGGTTTCCTTCAAAGGAGACATCTTGAATAAAACTTTCTTCTTCTGCTGCCCTCCCCCTCCAATTTGCAATTGAAATCAGACTTTTACGTAGAAAGACCTATTTTTATAGCGAGAGATTTATTAATGTATATAATAATCTATTAATGTATTAATAGCTGTGTATTAATAGCTGTGCTAAAAAAAAATAAATGTATACGCTCTCTATTTTAGAACTCAACAAAAAGGGCCAGGAGAGAGAGGGAAAAAAATCAAGATGGAATACAAGGCTGTTTTCAAAGTGCTCCTGGGTTCCTCTGTCCCTGTGTTGTTGCAGATGAGAACCCCTCTATGTAAAAGAGCTTTTTGGAGGTAGATTGATCCTCCTTCGTGCCACTATGGCAGGGCTGGGGGCCAGGTCTGACAAAGCATAGGGTGGCATTTCAGTGGGTTTCTGAGGATGGCTTGGAAATACAGGCATTGCAGTAGGTACTTGGTCCTCTGATGTGTGGGTATAGGTGGCAATTCGTGCTTTCTTTTGATGTTTTTATAAATATCCCTATATATACGTATATAGGGATATATAGCTGTATTTAAATTATATATGTATAAATATATATATATGGACATATATATGTATTTAAATAAAAAATGTGTTGAGAGATATATATGTATTTAAATTATATATATATATATATCTGTCTCCTGAGTTGGTTGTGTAATGCAACGAGCAGTTTCCTCAGTGTGTCTTGGACACGGTGGTGGCTGTGCATGGCATTTGACATGGTCTGGTGGAGATCAGGGGACTGAAGGGGACAGGCTCTCTTTCTCAAGAGGTGGTTGAGGGTTTTGGTGGCTGGAGAAAGCCGTGAAGAGATGAAGTTCTCAGTGTTTCTGATACCTCTGCCTTATCCACTGTGCTCCGTGGCAGGATGTTGCTCTCCACATGTGTTTTCCTCCCGGTACGTGGGGAGCTGTTGTACAAATCTCTCCCACTGTCATCGCATCGGCATCAGTGTAATTACCTAATTTTATGCTAGTAAAACTCCGTGCTTTCTGGAGCTCCATACCTTCAGGGTGGCACTGTTGAAAATCAGTCCACATCCCGGTCTCAGAACAAACACCGTTAGTTATTTCATGCTTCGAAAAGCAACAAACACCCATTATTTAAAGCTGGTGAGAAATCAGGGTTTCCACCATGTGGAAAACTTCCAGTATTGTGAAATTTATGCTCGTCCCAAACAGGATCGGAAAGTCGATTTCTTGAAATAATTCGTAGAATAGAAATTTCTGAAATATTGATTGAGAAGCATCAAAAATGAGCTTATTGAAAATCAGGGGGTTGATTTGGAGGAAACAATTAAAACGTTATTAAACTGTGTTACACGTGTGTGTAACCGTGTTTCTGTGGTGGGTCAGGGTTGTGATGGTGCATTAAACCTTTAGAGCCCATGTCAGTGGTCCCAGGAGAGCCTCCTTTCCCCTGCCTAGAAAAAGTGGACTATTTGAAAAATACTGGAAGCAGTTGGTGAAAGGGCAGGAGACAACCTTGGAAAAGAGTCTTAGATGTGGGGGCTGCATCCTACACATGGCCACGGGTGCTGTCATGAAGGCATTGGAGATCAGGAGGTAAAAACCCCAGTGACCTTGGCTTTTAATTGCACCCAAACTTTTCCATTTAATCCTTGACTGAGGTGGGTGTCTTCTTGCGAAACGCTTTGATTCCAGCGAAGCACCGTGTTCAGTGGAGCAGCTCCTGAGATGCTCTGTGAGCTACTCCTCTCCCCAAAACTCTGGGAGCATTGTAACCACTGGTAATATTTAGGGATCAATAACCTGCCTTCTGACACTCAGAAATCAAAGAGAGGGATGGGAAAACCAGAGGCTTAAAACCCTCTATTTTATAAAGACATGTTTTACTCCAGCCTTGGTGCTGTGACCACTGCCTTGAGGAACCTGTTCCAGTGCCCAGCCATCCTCTGGGAGAAGAACTTCTTTCCTAACCTAAACCTGCCCTGTCACAGCTTCAGGCGCTTCCCTGGGGTCCTGCCACTGGTCCCCACGGAAGAGAGATCAGTGCCTTCCCCTCCTCTTCCTGTCGTGAGAAAGTTGTAACTGCAGTGAGGTCTTCCACAGTCTCCTCCAGGCTGAACAGACCAAGTGCTCTCAGCTGCTTATCCAAGCCTGAGACTGTGTTTTGGAGAATCCCTCCTGGGCACTGATGCTGGTGAGATCCTAGATGTGGTACCTCCCCAGAACAGCCCTCCATACCCAGGCTGTGTGTCTGGGAAAGGGTATTGCTCTCCTGGCTGCGCTGCGAGTCCTGCGAGGGCTGGAACGAGTGCTGCTGCTTCCCATCTCCACTGCAATGTATTTTTACCCAAACATTGCTCATATTGTTCAGTTGATGACTATTATTTTTTGTTGTTGTTGCAATTTTTAAGCCAAGCAACGTACTCCCCCCCACCCCCCCGTGCAATTTGTGCCAGCAGAAAGGAAGGAGGAGAGAACGGCTCTGGGTAGGAATTGTTTTGTGGGAGACGTGCAAGCGAATAGGGGAGCCATAAGGAGAGCAAATCGCTTTCCAAATAGCACATGGGGGTGGACAGGAGGGAGGTGTACGTCAGGAACATGTACTGCGCTTCACAAAGGTATGGTGACCTTCAGCTGCGTCCTCAAAGCGCTGCCAGAAAGGGAAGCTGATTTTGCGGAGGCTGAAAAGCCTCGTGATTCCTCTGCTTCAGCCCTTTCCTGAGGTGGTTCTGCTGCTGAAGGCTTTTGCTGTAGAACAAGGGGGAGACTGAGATCGAGCATTGTGCCAAACCTCGGGGTGGATCTCACCACCTCTGCCAGGCTGGAGAATCTCTCAGCGTGGTGACGAAGATGTGAGCTCAGTAGCCCTGATGTATTTATCTCCTGGAAACTGTGGATGGGAGAGAAGGCGGTTTGGCAAGCTCTGCTGGAGGAGAGGAATGGTCCTGTCGCCTCCGAGATGTGTCGTGCTCGGCCGGCGTTGGGCGGAGCTGGTGCCCGGGCACTGGTGATGTGGCTGTGCCAGGGAGGAGAGCAGCGTGTGGGTAGTGTGGAGGTGCCAGGAGCTGCTTCCTGAGCCCCTGTGTGACACAGGCAGTCCAGGGATGTGTAGAATAGGATAGTTCAGTTGGAAGTGCTCTACAAGGACCACCCAGTCCCAACTGCCTGACCACTCCAGGGCTGATCGAAAGTTAAAGCAAATTATTAAGGCCCTGTCTACCCTGTAGTAGTGCTTCACATCCTTTTCTGAGCATCTAAAAACTTCATAGGGCAGCTGTGGGGAGGCCCAGGTTTGTAGTGGACTGTCTCTCTCATGGATATGATGGACACCCCCATAGCCAGCAGGGTCCCACCAACCCCAGCAAGTGCCGTGTCTCATTCTCTTACAATGCAATGGTTTCCTCCCTCCCTTTTGGTACTGTTGGCATTGCATGAAGGACCCTCCTTTCATCCTTCACCCCTGCTGCTCACACAGTTGAAGCTCAGCTACCTGCCATTTGTCACTGAGAGTTTTCTCCATGCTGCTCACCCATGTCAAACTCTGCTTGCTGACATCATGTCAAGGTGGATCTTTTCCACGTTCTCTCTTTCTACCCCTTCCGTTTTTCTTTTCTTCCCTTTCCCCTTCCCTTCTTTTTTTCTCTTCTCCTGTTTTACTTTTCTCCCCTCTCCTTCCCTCTCCCATTTCCTTTCTCCAGACCCCCAAGCTCAGGGGCATGGAGCACATGTGCTGGCACACACGAGCTGTGCAGTGCAGCGAGACACACCGACTCCTTGCTCCCATTCCTGCAGTATTTGTAACATCATCCCAAATAGCTGGCAGCTGAAGGACCCCCTCCTCTCCCTGTGAAACTTTCCCCCCGCTTTTGGCATTTGTTCTACTGACAGGCACGGGAACAGATGCCCTGGGATGGATGTGCCAGCGCGGTGGCCAGATGGGTATGATCACCACAGGGTCTCTGCTCCTATCAGCTGAGCAGGGACCCATGAGAGCGCTGTGACCTCGCTGTGCTTTGCTGCTCGCCGAAGGCATGGCCCTCTCCTCCTCCTCCCTCCTGTGCACTCTCCTCCTGGCCTGCTTTCAGTAAATAAGCCTCAGCCGTGTGGTTCCCGAGCTCCCTGCTCCACTTCCACACATCCTCTATCACACAGCCCCGAGGTTTGGGCAACTCCCCATCTGTTCACGGTGAGGCCCTGCCACGTGTGCTCCCGGGTGAAGGAGCTGTGGGGACGGGCTTCCCCCCATGAACACGGTGGTGTGAGGCTGAGCTGCCCTGGTGCTGCCACAGCAATTACTCCCTGGCACCTCGGGTTGGATTTGTGCTGATGGGGTGGGACTAGATGCTCTTTGGAGTCCTTTCCCTGCTCTTGGTATATTTTTTTCCCTTGTGATGGTGCCTGTTGGGGCATCTGACAGCACAGGATTCAGCTGCGCCTGCCGTAAACGTCGGGGGCTTTGGGGAGCTTTGTCTTTTATCTATGGTTCCTGGGGGAGCCTGGTACTGGAAAATTGGAATACGTAGCGTAGATGGTCCCTTAGGCACCACTGTCTCCAGAGCTCTCCCGAGATGGTTCCCACTGTTGGTGCTTACGCAGGCAGTGGGTTTGATCCTCATCTCTCTGTTGCCTGGTGTGGCAGCTCTGGCTGGCTGGATGCTCTCCCTCTGTCTCCCAGTGCAGCAGCTCTGGGTGGATGGATGCTCTCCCTCTGTCTCCCAGTACAGCAGCTCTGGCTGGCTGGATGCTCTCCTGAGCCCTCTGGATGCACCTGTGCCTGCAGGCACAGCAGCTGATCATCTCTCTGGTGCTCCCCCTCCCAGCAGCCCCAGCAGATTTTGGAACTTTCACTGCAGCCTGCAGGGGTGGGAAAGCACCCTGGGGTGTTCTAAAGCCTGTCAGCTCTGGGGAGGCTGAGGACATTGCCTTTGGAATTTGGGGAGAAGTGAGGTGGAGCTGCTGGTGTGGCACCACCTGTGGCATGGGGTGCGCTTCTCCCTGTGGCATGGGTGTCTGTTGGAGAGTGATGCAGACTCCATATTTAGGTCAAATCCTTGTCTAGCATTCCAAATGCCTCATCCTGCATGGCCAGCTTCTCAGTCCTCACTTGAGTGGACGTGCACTACGCTGGGAAGGGAATTGTGGTCCATGGTCCGGAGCAGTTACACACCCTGAGCTCAGTGGGTGCTTGAGGATCTCCTTGCACATCTGATGTGTCTGGACATGGGAAATGTGATGGGCTGATACATCAACCCGTAACTCCTGGCAGGCAGGGAGCTCCAAGGTGCTCACTTATCCCTTATCCAAGCAGGATGTGACAGGGCTGTAGGACTGGCGGTCCCTGCCATCTCCACGTGGGCAAACTGCAGGAGCTTCTGGAGCTCATCAAAGGGACTTGGTGACTCTGGAAATGGAGACAGGACAGAGGTTATGTTCTGCTAATGAGTTTATTCAAGGAGCTGACAGAGGCCAAACTGATGTTGAATGTGGAAACCTCCGGGTCCTGCAGGGCAGACCTTTTGATCCCAAATTTCATCTTCGCTCTTTGTGAGTGGCTTCATGATTTCCCGCAACTGCCCATTGTGTGGGTGGGTGTGGAGCTTCAGCAAAGGTCTGGGGGGGTGTTCCTATGTGGTTTGAGCCTTCAGGCTGCAACTTGAATAAAGGCACAATGCTTCCAAGTGCCTTGCGTGCACGTGGGAGAACAGGCAAAGAACAATCCAACGTTCTGGAAAGCAGCGTGGAAAATGCAATTTCCGTAAAATCACAATTTTCTAATTTCTGTGGCTTTGGTAGGACTTGGAAAGTTCTGGATGGGTCCCCATGGGTGAGGTTGGAGAGTCTTAACAGAGCTCGTGTCCCAGGACTCCGTGCTGGCTCGCGCTGTGCTCTGCGAGGAAGGACTTGTGTGGGCAGGGGGACGTGGTGGCCGCATCCTCTTCTAACCACTGTGCCTTTTTTGGTGTTGCAGCTCCCGAGGTGACTCAGGAGACGGTGGAATCCCTGATGCAGAAGTTCAAGGAGAGCTTCCGCACCAACACGCCCATCGAGATCGGGCAGCTCCAGCCTGCGCTGCGCAGCACGTCCGTGGGGAGACGGAAACGCCGGAGCCGGCCCCGAGGTAGGATGTCGTGGGCACCACCCGCTTCCCCAGTGACCAGGTCCAGAGGAGTTCGGCTGGGGAGGAAGGAGGGAGCTCCGCCACCCTCCCTGCTCAGCGTGGGGATACCGGAGCTCCTCTGGGATGGGGTAGAGAGGGGCAAACCTCACGCAGCATCCTCTGGGTGGTCTGGTGGAGGTGTCTGGGAGTCGTGTCACGTGTGTCCCCTCCAATGGATTCTTCCAGGTCTGCTGCAAGTCCAGAGTCCTGGACTAACTGAGGTGGGAGTGAAATGTTTTCTTGGCAAGTTTTTGTTTCAGAAAGAGGTGAAGTTCATTTTGGCTCTAACATCATTGGGATCTCTCTTCTTTCTGCTTTCCCAGTGCTTAGGGGTTTTTGGACTCCACACAGGGTGGGAGCAGTGTTCATGGATCTAAAGGCTGTGCTGTGCAAAAGGCTGTGTGGAGGGATCAGGTTCACATTTCCACCTGTGGAGGAGAAGGAGTTGTCAAGGTCCCTCCAGGAATGGATGGACAGGAGGGTTCCTCTGCCATGACCTGCCCAGTGCACTGAGGGTCTTTGTGGCAGCACTGGGAGCTGGGAAGGAAATGCTTTTCTTTCTGTTTACTGTTGGTTTTGTTTTTCATTTATTTATGAGTCTGAAATGTGATCCTTTATTCTGGATACATTTTCCTGCAATAGAGGCCTGGAGAGGGCTTTTTTTTATTATAGCTCTGCCCATAAATTATTCACTTAATGTGAAGAAAATGTTCTGACTCTTTAACTGGTTTAAATTATTTGGTTTGTTTTCTAGTAGTTATTCAAATACGTGTCTCTGGATTTTACTATGTGTGTGTGTGGGTGCTTTGGGGTCCATAGGGACTGTCTGAGGAAATTTCCCTGTTTGCCTGCTCCAGCCTCATTTTGTGTGTGTGTGTGTGTGTTTATTTCACTTTTGAACTGCCTGGTAGGTAAGAGGCTTTTTGGTCACTAATGGAACAAGTCAGTTAATCCTTGCAGCCGAGCTTAGGAGGAGGCACAATGCCCAGCCGCAGGCAGAGCCTCTGGCTGTGTGGGAGCAGAGTGTGGCCCCGATTGTGTCCCCAGTCTCTGGAGACACCCTTCACCCCACTTCCCACCTCCCCAGGATTCCTCTGCCTGTTAGTGGCCACGGGAATAGTCTGTGGGTACCAGGACAAGAGCGTACTTGGTCACTTTCCATTTCTCCCCAGACTGGTGTTCCCTCAGTGTGAGAGCTGGAGATTTGTTTGTACACAATATCTGTTTGGGACCCTGACTTGCAGTGTCCCCACCTACGGGATACTTCACCAGCACGCCCTAGAGAAGAGATTTTAAGGTGTCAAATCATCAGGAATCAGTGAGCAGCCCCAAAAAGCCAGCCAGTCCCAGCATCTCCAGTGGCGTTCTCTCTCCCTATAGCCCCTTCCCATCCGTCCTCTTTTCCCCTTAATTTAAATTTCTCTTTGCTTGTGGAAGTGGTAGCCAGGCACTGCTGCTCTGAGCTGATCCATGCATTTCCCTGCCTTTTCCCTGGCCTCTCCTGAGCCAGAGGTTTTGTTTTTACAGCCTGTGGTTACCCATCCTTCTGGCAGGCAAGTGGCTTCAGTGCGAGCGAGCGCTCGGGTTAAAGGATGATACCACAACTCAGGATGTTTGTGTTTGCCATCCAACTGCAAACACAAACCCTTTGCCTCATTAATCCATTGCAATTCACGAGACTTTTTTTTTTTCCTCCCCCTAAATGAAATTGTCCATTTGGGATACATTTATTTCCTCCTAATGGCCGCGTGACAGTTCCGCTGATGGAGTTTGCATCCAACTTTGTTCCTGGGTAGTGACAAGTCAGCCTGACAGATGCCTGTGTGTAATTATTTTCTTGTGGTTTGATTTAATTAATGCTTAACCTCATCAGAGCCCTACAGCTGGAGCGTTCTCCCCGCAGGAACTGTGCACAGCAGAAGGATTTCCTCCTTTATGGAAAGACTCTGAAAGGGTTTCTGAGTGCTGCTCCTTCAGAAGGATGGGATAAACCATCCAAACCAGAAAACAAACAACTCAACCCCCCCAGCGCAAGGAAAACAAATCTGGGATCAACTTTGTTTTGCTTCACTTCCCTGCACTGAGTGTGTTTAAACTGCTGCCCATTGCTCATCATTAAATCTGGTTCTGTGCTGAGTGTTTCCAGCAGCTCTAGGAAAGGATTTTTTTTCCAAGTACATTGACTTAAAAAAAAAAACCAAAACCACACCACCCTCTCCATTTACAATGCTCTATAACTTTATTTTGTCTAATGCCTCTTTCATACAACCTCTCTCCCTAAACACTTCTATTGAGTGAAGTGTGTTTAGAGGTTGTAAATAATAGAGGGAGAGTGAGGATGGTGAGAGCCGAGGGGCAGGAGGGGTGGGCTGGAAGGAGGAGGCAGTGGTGGAAGGAAGGATGCTGAGTCCAAGAGGGTTTATGGTTCCCAGAATGGAGCCAGGTGATAGCCAGAACATCCCAATCCAGCTGCACCAGAACTGGGAAGTGATGACCTGGGAAACACAAGGAGAGGCAGCAGGGCAGGGACTGAGGGTGGGGGTTTGGCCAATGGACCACCCTGCGTATGTGGACGAAGGGCAAGGTGGGATGTTGGGGTGTGGGGCTGGGGGGTGGCCTTGGGGTGGCTGGTGTGTGCAGAGAGGGGGTCTGGTGCCCTCTCCTGGGGCAGGGCTTTAAAAACACCCTGGATTTGGGAAGAAATAACCCATAACGGTCCTTCTCCTGAGACGGGATGTGCTGCGTAGTGGGACTGCAGCTTCTTATGGTTTAGAGGTCTTGGCTGTGCCCTGTCTTACCCAAAGGTCCCTGAGGAAGGAGAGCTGGAACTCGTCTGGGCTCATCCATGGTCCCTGCTTTTGACAGGACAGCTCTGCCTCCGCCTCGCTCTGTCCATCTGTCCTGTGGTGCCTGTGGAGCATCACGTTTTGCTGGAAAGGCTTTTTGAGCGTTTAGCCGGGAACTTTCGCCTCCTCTGAGTCAAAGTATCGTGCCCAGCTCTGTGAGTTGTCCTTGGTGAAAATAAAACCCTTCAAGGGCTGCTGTCTGGGAGCGTTCCATAGTGGAGGCCGTGGGACCGTCACTTGGTTGTTGCACCACCCATGGTGGGTTTTTTGGGTACAGACAGAGGGAAAAGGGACAATAAATGACGAGGAAGAGCTTTCCTCAGCATTGAAGCAGTGTGTGTGAATGTACCCCTGCCACAGGGCACTTAATTTTAAAAGGCTTCCTTCTCTTCTTTATGCTTTTTATGCATGGACTGGGTAAGTTTCAAACACGAATGTTTGTGTATTTATTTTTTTTTTGTGTCCCTAAATCTGCATCTAATTTACTTTTCTCTGGCCATGTTTAGGTTTTTTTCAGTTGGCTGGTGCTCTTTTCAGCGTTAAATTAATTATACTGAAAATTCCCACTTAGCTAATTGCATCTCTCTGCACAGCCCTGCCAGCCCTCTGTGCACGGACCTCGCCACAGTGCTGGGGTGGTGGGGAGGGCACTCCTCATCCAGCTTTAACTGGGAAGCCTGAAAGCAGAGCAGCTTGTTGAACACTTACGAGACTGTGTTGCGTGTGAGTGTGGAGCAGAGTGAACCCAACACAGTCGAGCAGGGAGGTTGTGGGTCTTGAATCCTGTGGTATGTGCAGGGTTTGGCCCTTTTCTTGTAGGGAAGGGGTGCAGAAACTCCTTTTTCCATTGGCAGTGGTTGCAGGGCAGGGGGATGCATAAAGATGGCGCCCAGGTTGGCACCAATGGGGACAAAAACAAGCTCCAACTTCTATTATAGCATGCAGCTTGGAGAGATTAAGTACTTGAGGTCAACTTGGCCTCAGGCAGGAGTTACCCAAATAGCTCCTGTTACTTATTTTGTTATTTTAACTCCATTTTGGTTTGTTTTGCATCCATAGTTATTTTCCTAAGATGCTCTGTGACCTACTGGCTTTGGGGAAAGGATTAAAAATGTCAGGTTTGCTTTTTATTTCCTCATTAATGCCAAAAGCTCACTTTCAAAAAACATGCATGTGGCTTTTAGCTAACAAAATTCTTTGGGGATAACGGAGCCTCTGATACCTGAATTTTATTTCCGTAGTCCCCACTCGGCATTAACGCTACCACCTTTAATTACACCCTAACGAGCTGTTTGCCTTGGCACCCTGCCTTGCTCCCCACTAAATTAATGTTGCACTCAGAAAAGCGCCCTGCCCGGGTGCCTGGCGGAGCTGAGATCTATTTGAACGGATTAACGAGCTTGTAAATCTGCAAACAGGATTAGAAACAAGAGCCTCGTCTTTGAGCTCCCCCTCCTCACCCCCCACTGCCTGGGGACCGAGCCATGCAGGAGACGGGGCTGTGGGTGAGGAAGGGGAGCTTTGTTTTCTCTCCAGTCTAAATAACAGGAGTGAAGGGGGGGTGTAACTCCTTGGAGGAGTCACCGGAGAGAGTTCCTGGTGCATTACAGGTATCCAGTGCTGCAAAGTTGCCGTTTCCTCGTTCTGTCTTTTAAGCATCTTATTCCACTTTGTAATCGCTTGCAGTGATTAGGGTTTGTTTGTTGTTTTTTTTTTCTGATACTCGGTGATTTTCTCCATGTTTTTAAAGGAAAAGGAGTGCTGACCAGGCAGGGCTGCTTGGCTTGAACTGAGTGTTGTCCTTATTCGTCCCCACGTGGACGCTCTCTCTGTGAGCATCCTCAGCCCCATAACATGATTATCCTGGGCCTGTGCCCAGGCAGCAAGCTGCAGCTGAGGCTGGTTGTTGGGCTGGGTCAGTAGGCATTGCCCCAGTTGTGAACGTCTCACAGGGGTGATTCAGCAAGGTTTTGAGGCGAGTTAAACATGAAATCAAGTTTACAGCAGGGTCGGTTCAGGCTTAGTATTCCTGCATCCTCCAGGCTGCCTCAGCTGAGTTCCAGGACCCTTAAAACCACCACCAAGATGTGTTCTGGCATCTTTGGCAACACAAAGGAACAAAAGCACATCCCTGGCAGCCGTGTCCCTGCCCTGGGCTCGTGTTTCCAGGCTGACCTCTGCCACTGCATGTAGGGTCAGAGGAGACGTTTCCGCTCCGGGCTGGGGACCTGCGCTGGGTCTCCTGACTCCTGTATTTATACATCCTGCGCAGTGCTGGGTAATCAGAAAATGCAATATCGCTGTCACCAGCTCTCTGAAGACATCCAGCCTGAGTAATTTAACATGTCAGCTCCATCCATCACGGAGACGCAGCCGGCACACAAACGCGGAGTGGCCGGAGGGGGCTGGGCCGGTGGCAGTGGAGCAGCTGCTGCCTGTGCCACTGCCCGGTCCCCTCAGCAGGCTGTGAGAGGAGAGAGAGCACCAGATCGCTGCCTCTGTCCACCCCAGCCATCTGCCTGTGCAAGAGGGGCCAGGTCTGGTGCATGGGAAGGTGGCAGAGGGACGTGCCATGTCCTTCCCGTGCAGTCAGCAGCCAAGTCCCTTTCCCAGGCAGAGGAGATGGCTGTGCTGTGCTCCTGGGAAAATAACCCTCCTGTAGCTGGTGTCTGTCTTCCAGCCCTGGACACTGTGGCTGCAAAGTAGCCCAGGGGAGTGCCTTCTCAGTGCGAATGGGCTGTGCAGTAGGGCTGAAGCGCTGGCTGGTTGCCCAAGGGCCTGTGTTAGAAGCCCAGATTAATTAAGATTTTTCTCGCTGATGCGAATAAGCCTGATTGGTTTTACCACTCTGCTGTGCCTTTCAAACCCCCAGACCCTGGGTGTGGGTGTATTGTGGCACTGGATGTTCACTGCGTTGTTTGTGTGTGAGGCGGGGCTGATGGTGGGTTGTGGTTTGGCGTGTGAGTCTATAAACCCACCAGCCCACCTTTCCAGCACTAAACTCTGCTGTGTTTAAGCAGTGACCCCTTCTGCTGCTTTCAGGAGGAAAGGAGCTGGCAGAGCCTCTTCCTACCCCTCTGTTAAGACAACCCCCGGTCCCTCTGATGGCACTTCTGGGCCAGGTGAGGGCATGGACAGGGCAGGAGCCACGTGTGGAGCTCCCAGTGTCCCGCTGGCTCCTGCCAGCCACCTCTCATCGTGGTGATTAAGGATTCCAGAGGGCAGAAGGCATTGCTCATTTTCTGTTCTCCTGCCAAGAAATGGGGAAATTGTGCTTCTGCCTAGAATAAAGGATTTTTTAAAAACAGTAAAATATTTTAATGGCAGTTTAAAGGGCCACTCTCAACCCCCAGAGGCCTCTTTGTTTTAAACTCTGTGAGGGTTGAAGGACTTCTGCCAGTTAAAGTCTGCATCATTTCTGAAGCATCCGTCGCTCCTTGGTGTGTCCAGGGCTGAAGCCAACTGGGCTCCTCCTGAATCCTGCTCAGAGAGGAGGATGCCAGGTAAACCATGGGCCAGCCCCGCTGCTGTTGGTCCTGACCACTGCAGGAACACGTGCTGCTGGTTCTCATGGTGAGCTGGGCGAGCAGATGGGCCAAAGCAGGTGATGAGGGAGAGAAGTGGGACCTTTGCCATGTGATGGGGTCCTAGGTGCCCACCAGGTGCTGTGTTCCCCATGTATTGCTTGTCCCTGCTGGCTTTGCTATGAAGCAAACACCTAAAATTCGCTGTACTTCACTGTGTAGGTGTCCTTGAGGAGAGCAGCTGCTACACTCAGGGGTTTCCTTTGTAAATACCTTTAAATACATTTGTATTGTCCATTCCTGAGGGTAGAAAGCATCTTCTTACATGCATATCACAACTGGCATCGTGGAGCCTTGATTTTTGTTGGGGGCCATAAAGAACCAGTGAAATCATGAGCAGCAAAAGTGCCTGGTTACTTCTGGTGACCCCAAGTAGAGCATGCTAGTGAGGAGCACTGGATTCTGGCCAAACCTGGTATCTCTGCCAAGGAGCTCCTCCTGCTGCTGAGCATCCCAGCTGACAGGGCTGATTTTTTCCTCTCTATTGCTTGCAGGTGGGATCGGGTTTGGACGTGCCAAAGGAAACTCTGGCTCAGAGGCGGATGATGAAACCCAGCTCACCTTCTACACGGAGCAGTATCGGAGCCGGAGACGGAGCAAAGGTACAGAATGACCCAGTGATTGCACGTGGGGGAACAAATGGTTGAGCGCCTTGATTGTTCCTATGGGTGATGGTGTCTGACATTGCCTGAGTCTAAAGGACAGCCATACCAGTCCGTGGTGGTAAAGACATACCAAGATGTGCTGTCTGTGTGATGCAGCACCATGCAGAAGCCATAAATCACATTTCTCGGTGATGTTGCTGAGGTTCTGGGTTTCTTTGATGGTTTCTAATATCAGTTTCCTTCCACATGCCCTGGCACTTCCCCAAAGCTGCACCAGCAGGGAGCAATTGTGTCCGTCATCATCCTGGCAACCGTGCAGCTGTCAGGGCTGGTCACCTTGGCAATTCCTTGCTCCAAACTCCCGTTTTCTGCCCTTTATTTCCCATGCAGAGCCTCCGTTGGATGAAAGTTTCCTGGCCTTCCTCTTGGCACAAAGGCAATTAAAAGGAACAAATTCAAGATGAGGGTTGGGGCAGGGATTTGTAGACCAAAGTCCCTTCAGGCTCTTTTGTGAGTTAGAGAAGCTGTGAAACTGAAATATCATCTGCAGTTTGAAATTAGTGTCCGCGTTTCCTCCGGTCACATCACGCTGGATCGTTTTTGTTCGGGACTCTGGGCCCGAGCTCTTTGGCAGAGGGGAGGATGAGCCTTGCTGCTGCTGCTGCTGTGTTTGAAAAATCACAGTCGGGAAATAACTCCGTTGGGAAGCAATTTAAAAATTGCACAGTGGGGCTGCTCCCTCCATTTGTTTTGTGCAGGGAGCCGGGCCTCGGCACAGCGCAGCAGCCAGATAGATGCCGGTACCCACCGCAGCACACACGGCCCCATTTGTTTCCATGATGAGCCATTCCCATAAATGCTCTCCCAATGTGTTTATTTGAATGCAAAATTACCTCAGCACCTCTGATCAGCTCGGTGGTTGCACACGGGAATGAACACACGCGTGCACAGGGGTGCACTGCGTTTGTTCCTGCTGAAAGGCTGGGCCTTCAATTTTAGAGGGTTGTTGTTTTTTTTTCCTCTTTTCCATGTGTTTTAGAACCATGAGAAATTATCACTGAGTTTAAAATGAGCTTTTGATGAAAAGCAGGGAGGGAGTCATGAGTTAAAGTTACCTGTTACAGTATGAACACAGCTGCATTCGGGGGAAAATCATAGAATCAGAATCACAGACTGGTTTGGGTTGGAAGGAACCTCAAATACTTTCTTCTTCCAACTCCCTTGCTATGTGCAGGGACACTTCCACTAGACCAGGTTACTTAGAGCCCCAGCAAACTGGCCTAGAAGGCTCCCAGGGATGGGGCACCACATCTTCTCTGGGCAGCCTGTGGCAGTGTCTCACCACCCTCACAGGGAGGAGTTTCTTCGCAATATCCAATCTAACCCTGTCAGTGTGAAGCTATTCCCCCTTGTCCTGTCACTATATACCCTTGTCCAAAGTCCCCGTCCAGCTCTCTTGCAGGCTTCCTTCAGGAACCAGAAAGCTACAATAAGGTCTCCCAAACCCTTCTCTTTTCCAGGCTGAACAGCTCCAACTCTCTGTCTTTCCTCACAGGAGAGGTGCTCCATCCCTCTTATCATCTTTGTGGCTGTGTGAGAGAAGGAAGGAATGGTTCTATTGCAAACAGGGACCAAAGAAACTGTCACAAAACAGGGACAGGGGGAAAACTTCCTGGGTGCTGGAGTAGTTTTTTCAAGGAGTTATTCTGCAATACTGGGCTGGATGTGAAAGCCCTTAGGTACTTTGGAAAAGTCACTGAAGTTTGGGTTTTTTTCAGGTTCCACTAGGGAAAGGGGTGATGGTGTGCAAGGAAGATGTGGAATACTGTGTTTTAATGAAAAGCAGATAAGTCTTTGCAAGGCTGCCTTGACGCCATTCCCCCTGAGGTCAAGTGCTCTGCCAGTCTCTTGAAATGAGTACTGAATGCCAGGTACAAAGATATCCTTATTGATGTATGTGTTGGTTTTGGGTTGTTTGTTTAAGCTTCCTGGTAGGGCAGATACAAACGAATAGAATAGATGAATGGGAAGAATTCCTTTCTCCTCCTGTGAATAAGCTGTTGTTCACCTGGGCAGCTTTGATGGCTGGGTTTGAAGGGAATTCAGGAGGCAGAGCTGCCTCGCGCCATCGCGCAGAGCTGGATGTTAGATCTGCGTTAGCGTTTGAGCGATGCTGCGAGAACCTGGTTTGTTCGTGTTCACTGGTGGCTAACAGAGGGAATTGTCTTGCATAAAGTCCCCATTGTACTCCCCCTCCTGTCTAGCTAAATTTTGCCATCACAGCGTCCTTGAAAGGAATTTTCTATTATCTTTTCATTGACTCCTCTGTCCCTCATGGAAGGAAAGCAATAGCTCAGTGGGAAGTCCTAGTACCAAACTCATAATTACAAGTTCAGCCAAGATCCATAATTGGACGAGATCGTAACTCTAATAGAGAAGGATGCGTCGTCAGATACAGTTAATTCTTACAATGATGTTCCCATATTGATTTCGCTGTGCTTGCGTGTCGTTGCAGGTGCTGTCAGATAGTTATCAGGTCCAAGGAGAGAAATTCCTTGGGGTTTCTCTCCTCGGATGAAATTTTGCAGGATTGAGCCTAATTACTGGTACTGTCAAGGCATTGATCCCAGACCACGGGAGGGGAGTTGCCACTTAGGTGGTGCATAGGTTGGGTTGTATTTGAGCGTGGTTGAAGCTGGCTGGTTAACTGGTCGTGCGTCTCCTGGAGAAGGAGGACAGCAGGTTCTGCAGTGCCTTGGCAAGGTATGTTGAAGGGACATTCCTGCAGGTCAGTATTGAGCAAGGGAGAGCTGGTTGTGGTAGCTCAGGAGCAGCAGACCCGTTGATACCTGTTTTTTCAGTGCAGGGATACATGGAGAAATAAGTCTGATCAGTCCAAGTGTGGAGTCAGGGATGGCCGAGGCATCACCTTCTGTGCTCCCAGCACACTGCACCACTCATCCTCCCAGCTTCTAGGTCTGTGGGATGCCCTTACGCTTATGTGCCCTTGTCTTTGGGAAGTCTCCAGAGAAATTATAGGGGAGGAGAGTTTAAGAAATAACACAGAGGACACCTTCCTGTGGAGCCTTGGTCTTTGTCTGCTGTTGGGCTCAGCCCCATCTCTGGGATTTGAGCTGGGAGAGGCAACGCTGATCAGCAGTGTCTCTGAGGAGCTGGATCATGCCAAGAAGTGCTCTGTTCATACCCATCTTCAGTGAGACATCTCTTTGCCATGGCTCCCTGCCTGTGCCTGTGCCAGCTCTCCACTCTTTGCTTGTTTTTGAGAGATCAGTGGGAGCTCTACTCTAATGGCAGTGCCGACAGCAGGGCTGACATGTAGTCTTAAGGGAGCTGGAATTTGGACTGTTTTTCCAAGTGGAACAAGTCCTGAGAGAAGCTCTGTGCTCAGAGGCTCTAGGGACCTTCAGCTGGGGCCACGGATGCTTCTTCCTGCTGACCCTCAGTACTGACTCCTCAGGGTTTTCCAGAAATCAGATTTTATTGCAGCCTGATTGCAACAGGTTTGTGCAGTTCAAGGCTCTGCTTGTCATGGGGGCTGGCTCTCCCCTTTCCCACCTCCCTGGGAGGATCTGGAAACATGGGAACCTCTTTGCATGCTGGCTGTGGTGCACAGATGGCTCTTGTCTCCTGGGCTGTCATTGCACCTTTTACCAGAACTGAAGTCTTGTGTAAAGACTGAAGTCTTTACAATCTGACAGGGTTGTAAAGATGTGAATCCACACCCCCTGCTGTCCATCACAGCCGATATCAAAGCTTTGATACTTAGATCCTCTCTCTGGAGCAGGGTGGGATGTGTTCAGTCAGGTCACCCTCTGAGTTTGAGAGGAAAATATAGTAGCAAAAATCACCCTAAACCAAGGAGGGAGAGCCCTGTACCCAAACCTCACTTGTGCGTCACTCCTGCTGTCTCCCTTGCCCTGGAGTGGTGTTTGCCTCCTGCCCAGCAAAATATATTCAGCTCCAGGTCTGAGTGTGCAGTCCCAAGCTCCCCTGGTGGCAGGCAGCCCAGTAACTGGTCAGATAGAGAAAGATGAGGGGGAAGAAGCGGCACTGTAACTCCAAGGCCATCCCAGAGTCTGTGTCTGGCTCGTTAAGGACTCAGTGAATCTAATGAGCCCCTCCTTGCTTGAGGCAAAAGCAAGTTTCCCCACCTCCCTCTGCTTTCTCAGGCCACAGAGCAGCTGCTTTGTAACACAGAAACGTGCAGCAGATGCCGTGCAGCTCCCTGGGCTGGGGGGAACTGAGGCAGGGAAAGTGATGGCATCTTATGGAGACCCAGCAAGGGGCTGAGCCATCCCAAGACCATTTTTCTGGGAGATCCAGAGACTCTCTGCCCTCTCCTGCAGCCCAGATGGTGTCTGAGCCCCTGTATCCCAGCCCCTGGGACCTGCCAGGGGTCTCTGCTGCTGCTGGCAAACCCCTGGGTTGCTGGAAACCCTGATACAAAGTGGAGCGTGGGGTGCAAAGGCAAAGCAATGCTGTTGCTCTTGGGATGGTTGAGATGTACTGGAGGGCACCTGGCACAGTGTCCAGATGCCTGGGGGGTCTGATGGAATGTCCTCAGCTGGCTGCTGCTCTTCAAGCAAGCTCTGGCATCTGTTTCAGCTTGAGCTGGACCATCCTGAGCCCATTCCCTCACGCTGGGGTCTAGGATTGCTTCACCCCTCTCAGCATCATCTCTTGCAGCCTGTTGAAAGAGAGAGGGGGGGAAAATACCTACCCTGTTTTCCTTTATAGCTATTGCTCAAGTGGCACCTTTCCATCCCAGGACAGCTCCCCTCCACCCCAGGGAAGGGAGGACATGGTTTTGGGATGCTTCTCAGCTGAGGTCTTCATGAACGAGGCACCTGGCTGTTCCCATAGCACGCAGGGATGGTTTTGACAAATTAACAGAGTTCAATTATGTACCTTGGATTGGTGTCAACCGCACGGGCGTGCACGTGTGTGTGTGCTGGGCTGGCTGGCGGAGCCTTCTGAGGGCTGTTAGAGAAATGAGAAGCTGAGCTTTGATCTGCCTCTGTATTTGGTGTTTAAAACAAGGCCTTTTATAAGGGAATATTAGGTATTCGGAGTCTGCTACATATGAGGAAGCTTCTCTTTGATCCTCTCTCGTCTCCAGAGGCAGCAGGCACTTATTATTTCATGGGGAACTAAATGAAGTGCAGAATGAAATTTGGGTACCATTCTCTGTGCTCTGCCAGTGCCCCTGGCCTCGCTGGGGCTGAGAAAATGCCGTGGGCAGCACGTGCACCAGCTCTGCTGTGCTCCTCAGGGAATTGCCTCCCAGGTCTGCCCTGGGCTTGACTCACCTTCAGACTAGGGGAGATGCTGTTGGGAATCAAATGGGAGACAAAAGTGATAAAACAAACCTGTCAATTTGGGTTGTTTATGGGAACACAAGGGAGGAATGAGTCTGGTGCTGTCTGTCTGTGCTCGGGGAGCTTCTTCCTCCCCGGCAGCCCCATGCCCATCCCCTCCTCATGTGGTCAGTACATGGCACAGACAGGTTAGAGTGTCCTGGGAAGGGTACACAAAAGAGGGACAGATGGACAGGTCAGTGCTGGTGTCTGGTGCATGTGGAGCGTGGTTCATGGCATATGGAGCCGTGCTGCTCCTGTCAGACCAGGGAGGAGCACCCTAGAGGGCACCTGGACATCCCCAAACCTCAGGGATGAGGTACTGTCATGATACAGGTCTTGTCTTTACCCCTCAGAGCGCTAGGGTCCATCCCACCAGGCTGCAGCACAGCCGTGCCCACACCACTGTGGTGCCCAAGGCAGTGGTGCCGATGGGGAATGCTGCTCATTTCCAACCCTTCTTAGCCCTTGGTCTTGACTGCTGCTTTTCCAGCGAGCAAACAAACGTGGTGGTGCTTTTGCATGATGGCTTATTTTGCCCGCAGAGCAACGAGGCACTGCAACAGCACATAAAACTCTCCCTGAGCCTCTCTTCATCCCTGCTAGACTCTGGCTGTGCTGGGAGGCTCGGCTGGGGTTGCTCCAGCCACCTCTTTGCTCCATAAATCCCCAGTGGCAGTAGGTGTGGGGGCGTGCACACACTCCTGTCCATGCTCAGGGAACTGAGCTGTTGGGAGAGGGGCTGCAGTGGGAAGCTGGAGCTGGGCAGCAGAAGGCTCTGCAAGTAAAGTGGTGGTGGAGCTGTGGTGGCCACAGGCTCTTTAACTTCCCTGGACTGTGTTGGAGATAAAGGCTTTTACATCTGTTCCTGGAGGCAGTGCGGGTCTTCCCATTTATTTATTTATTTTCCGATTGTATCTGATACAGCCTCAGCGAGTAATTGAGTGTTTGAGAGTGAAAAATTATCTCTCCGGCTTGGCCCTTATCTTGACAGCAAAGCAGCACTTTTAATTTAATTTTGTTCAGAGCATGTGGGTAACAAATTTCACTAATCGCTCTGCTGTCGCCCTCCGCATGGTAACGAGTCTCTTGTTTCCCAGGAAGCAGAACACAAACACAGTGCTGGTTGCAGGCGGGAGGAGGGCGAGGGTTACTGCTGGATGGAAAATGAAGATGCGTCTCGTTGTAGATGCTCAGCGTGTCCGTGGCACGATGGATTTGTCTCCTTGGCTGGAGCAGGGGAAGAAGCAGGAGGTGGTAGATGTCGTGTTTATACTTCCATGATGATTGGCTGGAGGGGGGAAACTGAGGCACGGAGGGATGTGCCCCCACCCCGCGGAGATGTTGCAGAGCACAAACTCTTTTTCCCATCCTGTTGTTCAGTTTGCATCTATTCCAAAAATAACGGATACAATAGAAAGGTGGTTTGGGATTTCTTTTGGGTTTGTTTTTTTTTTTGAGATTCCAGCACAATTCCCATATCCCAGCTCTGCCTGCAGGGTGACAATGGGAGGATGGGCAGTGTGCTGAAGGTCCAGCCAGGATGGGCAGCTTTCTGGGTCCTTGAGCATCTCTTGTCACCAGGTCCTGGGACATCTCCTGCCAGGTCCTGGAACATCTGCCACATCCTGAGGCCTCCCTGGCATCCTGGTCTCCATCACTGCCCTCTCCTGGTCTCCAAAATCAATTCAGCTGTCTGACCAGCCCTACGTTCACTGAGCACAACCCTCCCTGGGCCATGACTCAACACGAACTATTTCATAGATAATGATTACTTTTTTCCCCTTTTTCCTGTAGGAATAATATTTTTGTTACACTGTATTGAAAATTGCTTTTCCTCCTCCTTAAAATGAAGCCTTCCACTCAGATTTGCCTTTGTGCTTGTATATTGTAAAATTGGGACTCATTTGGAGTGTAAAACAAAAAAAGATCAGGCCTTAATTCCAGGAGAAGTGTTTTCATTGATTTTTGTGAAAGAAAATTCCAGTGCAGGCAATCTCTGCCTTTAAATATGTAACCGTTTCTTTAATGTGATTTTATCTCGACCGATTCAGCACCGAGAACATGAAAGCAAAACCGACTTCATTGATTTTAATTGTCCATGCCCAGAGAAATGCAAAAAATGTAACAGCGCCGGGAGAGCAAATTGGGTTTGCACAAATTCTCCCCCCTTTGCTGTGCTGAGGGAGGTCTGAGGTATGTGGGCAGGAGAATGTTCCCACGGGGAGCCCAGTGATGATGGGGCTGGTGGATCAGCAGACCAGCATCTCAGCCTGTACCACTCTGGTCATCTCCATTTCCACCCTCCCCTCAGCTGCTCATTCCTTGCCCAGCCTTCAAGGTTTTACCTTTCCCTCAGTTTCCCCCCTTCCTCCTCCTCTTGGTTGTAATTTGCTGGCGGTGCCTCTGTGCCAGCTGCAGGCTCAGTGTTTTAGAGCAAAGGGGGAGCACCACCGACAACTGTATAATTAGGAAATATATACATTTATTCAGTACATAAGGCATTATAACTCCAGGAGCACCTTAAGAGCCGAGGCTCAGGCTGCTGGAGGAGCATAAGAACTCACAGTGGCACACAGGAGCTCAGCCAACGAGTCTTTGACCCTGCCATGGGGTCCAGCAGCCCAACCCAAGCCTCCCCACAGTGACCATACCACCCCCTGATATCCTCCTGTCCCTGACCTGCACCCCAGGGCTGCCTTTTCTGCAGCCCCCCCATGCTGTGCTGGAGGATGGCTTGGCTAATTGCTAGAGGATAATTCATAAATGTTAATAGTATTAATCTGATTCAGCATGTGCTTAGCAAGATCAAATCCTCCATAAATCCAGGAGTGTCTGCTCTCACCCTTCTGCTGCACAACGTGGCTGTCTTTGCTCCTCGCTTCCCTCCATCCCCTCCTGTGTGCACCCTCCCTGCCTCCTTGGAGGTGAGAGGAGTCTCCCTGGGGGTCTTCCCCAGTATGGGGGCTGATCCAGGGATCTCCCCTGGATCTGTTGACTCTGGGATGAGGCTGGGACTGTCCCATCCCCAAGCCCTGACACAGGTCTGGGCTATAGCTATGAGCACCTTCAGTTGGGATTTGTCCAGGACAGCAATGGAGAAGATTCCTCAAGAAGGGTCTTGGGCCCAGCCGTGTGTTGAGGGTGTGTGATGAAACACCTGGATGCTCTCACTGCTCGGACGCTGCCTGAGGTGTCCACTGAATCCACATCCATCCCATTGTCAGGGAAGTGGCTCTGGGGCTGAGTGATCCATGAAGACTTGGTGGAGTCGTGGTTTGGCTGGAAGGATAATCTCCCATCCCATCCCACCCCACATGCCTGGCGTGCTGGAGAAAGAGTGACCATCGTGCTGTGGGAGGGGACGGTGTGGGGCAGGAGAGGAGATGGGCAGTGCTGCTCCCTGTGCAGGGGTGCTCCATGGCCAGACCCTCTTGCCAACACTGCTGCTCATCCTAATTGGCATTTGATTTGATTGGACATGATCTCCCCCTCGTAAAGCACCTCGAGACGTTCCTGTGTGTGAGGGTGTCCTGGAAATGCTGCTGTACCGTATTAATGAGCCTCTGCTGGAACACAACGGAGGATCATTGGGAGCCCAGTTCCTCTGACATTTCAGCAACATCGGCGTGCTCTGGGAGCATCATGGGGATGTGGGATGGGCTGTGGTGGGATCGCTGTTCCTGGGGTGCTGCTGTTCCCCGTGCCGGGTGTTCCGCATGCGGCACAGCACGGCGGGCACCGGTGGCTCTGTGTGTGTGTGTGTGTGTTGCTAAGCAGTTCCAGCACTCTCTGTTCTCCTTCTCTCATTCCCCGTCTTCCTCAGCTGGTGAAAATACATTTTCATATCCCGAGTAGCCACGAAACATTCCGTACGATGCTGTTATCTCCGGGGGGGGCGGAGAAGATTGCAAAGCACTTGGCATTTAACACCCACATATGGTTAACACCACGGGCTGTGTGCTGATAAAGATGGGGTAATTAAAGTTTATTTTTTTTTTATAGACTAATCTCCCAAGCATATATTTATGAGCCTGATTTAGAAACATCATATTACCAAGAGCATGGGATATTTGTGTTGCTCGTAAATCCATACGTGTTCTGAACACACCTTTTATTTTTTTTTTTCCCCCTCCCTAAATTTAGGCAGCACTGCCAATATTAAAAAGAAATGAGCTCAGAGTTTTGTTGGTTTCTTTTTCCTTGCCTTGTCCTTTAGGTGGGCAAGGGAAAGTGTACAAAGCAGCGAGTAATTAACTGCATGAGGAAATGATATTTCAAAGGAGACACGGTGCGTTTGGAGGGGCTGTTTGCTGAGTGTTTACACCAGTGGCTTTGAATTTATCTTCATCTTGCAGCAGGTGCAAAATCTTCAGGGGAATGTGGTGCTTTGCAAGCGGTTTCTGAGCTGTCTGCAGAGGGACCCACATCTTTTCCAGGCTAATTTGCACTGAGGTTTAAGGAGAGGAAAAAAATCCTGGGTGGGGAAGGTGGTGGTGACTGGAGCACCTCTGACCACAGTCCTGGCTGCTCCTCTTGTTTTCCAGTTGAATTAAGCTGCCATTGGATCTCTAGCATGGATCATGTCAGGTATGATTCTGCCCTGAAGTGGAACAGTTTGCTTTTCTTTTCTGCTTCTCACTCTTTGCTCTTGCAGGCTGTGGGGAGAGGTTAGTTCTCCCCATTTGAAAAGCAGTAATTTATTCTGCGTCCTGGTTGTGTGCCCTGCCCACTACCCTGCCTGCTGCTCTAACTGCTTCTTGGACACAGACTTTCAGGTCTGCCACTCCTGGAAGCCCCCACAGGCCATCACTTTCTCCCCAGAACAGCCCAGCTGGGCACTTGCGCACACAATCTCTCTGTTGCAACCACTCAAAATACAACAGAAACATCTTTAATTAAAGATACAGAGAGGTCATCTTAATCTATAAAGCAATTTTTTAGGGCAGGAGGGTCTGGGGAGTGAGTTTGGTCTCAGCTGTGCCTGGTCACAATCTTCCTCTTGGCCTTTTTGTACCTCAGATAGTCAAATCAAGATTTGCATTGGGTGCTGTGGCTCTCAGGGCTCCTGAGTCCCATCAGCCATCCATGAAGGTGGATATTCCCCACCCAGCTTCCTCCTTTTGATAAAGGAGATTGATACCAGCTTTTTTGGTAACCTGGGTTTACAAATCTGCTCTTCAAACACCTCCCTGAAAGCCTGGAGTTGACAAGGAGAGGAGGGAAAGAGCAGGATTTAGCCTGTTCCCATCTGCAGCACTGGGGCTTATTTGGGACTGCCTGAGCTACCGAGCTGGATTTGGATCCCCTCCCTGGGCTGAGGAAGGAATGGATCTGTCTGTCTCAGCTCTGGAACAGAGTGAAGCCCTGGTGAACCTGCTGAGGTGGGTTTGGTTAGCAGGGGTTTGCTGAGAATTCAATTGCTTATTGTTTTAGAGGCCTGGAGTGAAACTGTTTAGCTCCAGATGGGTGTTTAACTGCAGCACAGCAGTGGTTCTACTGGAGCATCAGTGGTCTGAAGAGCAGGGAATGGGATGGAAAACAAGAACCCTGTCCCTCTATTCAAAGAATGAGGGAAGGATCTGCTTTTCCACCAGTCTCCCTTCAAACCTGGCAGCAAATTGGCCGTGAGCAATAAAGAGCTGAGCTGGAAATGCAATTTCTGCTCAAGCAGAAGCCACGTTGTTTTGGTTCAGTTGGTCAAAACCAACGTGAGGCAGTTCTAGAGGTCAATGATTAGCAGTCTGATGGAAATGAGTGAGTACAGGAGGCAAGGAAGCAGGGAAGGGAGTTGCAGGAGACTTGGGACAACTGTCCCTTTCCTTGGGCAGCTGAACTCAAACTCATGGAGCTGTAAAGGGCTTTTTTGCTGTTTCAAGCTCTTGTGCTCCTCTCCTCTGAGTCACGGGGAGAGAAGAAGCCCATGGACTGATTGGGGTGGGAGATCCTCATTCCTGCAGCTCCACTCTGGCTGCAGGACATTGAAAGCTGCCATCATACCTGTGATTCAGGCTCTCTGTGAGAAGGGGATAATACTCATCTAACTCATAAAGGATTTATGATTTAATGTTTGCAAAGCACTTTAAGACCCTGGATTGAAAGGTGATTTATAATGGTGAAATCCAGTGTTCTCTGGTCTATTGTATATTTGATTATGTCCACTTATCCTGAAAGAGGTTTTCTTTCCTTGCCTTTTCTTTTTTTCTTCTTTTTTCTTCTTTTTTTTTCCCCTCTTTTTTCTTTTGCGTTTGGGTAGTAACTTCCAGCCAGGCAGGGGTTGTGGCAGGCACAGTATGCCCAGCGAGAGGATGAGTTTGCCTCCCAAGGAGGTGCTAACTTATGCTGATGACATGAATAAAGATTAGGAAGGAAAAAAGGGAATTGCAAGGTGAAGGGCACAGGGGATTGGCAATAAAGCTGTGAAATGGGGGTGGGAAGGCTGTTTAGATGATGCATGCATAAGGAAAGGAAAAGATGCTTCATAAATAATCAATTTGCATGCTCTTGTTTGTAGAAATGATGGGGGTACTTTCCAGCAGATCAGCTGCTTCTCCTGTCCTGCAAATCCTGACTGGAGCATCCCTTGTGCAGGCTCCATCCTGTGGCAGGGGATGCTTTGTTGAGGCTCACTGCCCTGCATGGAAAGCACAGGTTGTGCCAAGCATGAGGTCCCTGCCCAGGCATCAACATTTGCAGCAGCAGCTTTGGTCAAATTACAGGGTGTGCAATTGCTAACTTGTGGATCTATTTCCTGTTCAATTTTCAAATCTCGCTTTGCTGGTGAGATGGTGAGGGCCCAGGAGCAAGCAGGGAGAGGCTGCACTGGTTTCCAAAAATAAATAAGTGTCCTCACCTGAATCCTGAGCAGGGATGTGGTCAGCTCTGCCAGCAGTTCAGTTGTCTCAGCTGCACTGTAATGGCCTTTGCAGCCACTTACCGCGTTCATGCCAGGCTGTGCCCTCTGCTTGTCATGGACACTCTCATCAAGAGGTTTTTAGTCGGCATCCCAAGCCCCAGAGAAGGGAACCAGCTGCTCTGTGAGGTGCCTGTTGTTGACCTTGAGGAAAGCAGGGTGCTGATGTGAGGTGGCTATGGGGGATGTGGTGCAGTTGGAGCAGTGGTGGGGCAGCTCCCGGGTCCAGAGGGATCAGGAGAGCCCCAAGGATGAAGGCTCCAGGGCTGCTCCCTTCTCAGGCAGTGAAAGGCTGTTGATGGGATAGCAGTGGCCTGAGATGGTTTTTCCTGGTCATCTGCATTGGTGGAAGGTGTCTCATTTGGACACAAAGGCATTCCCAGCCTGCATCCAGCAGCAGCACCCAAATCTGCTGGGGAAGCCAGATCTCTTCTGATGACTTCACCCCGTTCCCTACAGAATCTGGAGGTTGTTCTGTCCCACCCAGCTATAGCTGATTGTGATTCAGCCATCCCAACACTTTACTTTTCCATGAGGTTGTCCCAGTGGGTTTGTACCTGCTGTGGCCTCTAATGACTTGTGGATGCTAGAGGACCTTTTTGGCTTATTTTTACCTATTGCTTAAAAAAAATCCTAATAAAATAGAAGCCACTAAATAAAATAGAAGCTACCAACCAGCTGGCTGAATGTGCTGGTCTGAGTGAATCTGTGGGGCTATGGGATCCCCTCAGGTCATGGGGTTATTCCTTGGTGCATCCCTTAGTCCTGGTGCCAGGCATGTGGCCTTTGAGATGAAGGATGGCAGCCTGAGAGTGATCCGTGTGCCTACTGGGGACCAGGCAGGCTGAGTGCCTGTTTTGACAGGTGGCATCTCGTGCATCCTGCTTTGTGGGAGATACTGTGAGCTTCTGCACCTGATAAAATAAAACTTGTTTTGTAATATCTCCTGCCTGTCAGAAGCAGCTGGCTCTGGAGGTTGCTGTGTTGTATGGTGTAGTCCCTCTGTGATGACTGAGTATTTATATGTTTGTGTAAATAATTAGCACTCATTAGTGCTATATAACTTTGACAGGTGTAATTTCTCCTTGGTATTAAGGGAAAGCAAGTGGTCCCCTGGTCCAGACAGCCCTCGGATTCATCTTGGTTGTTTTTTGTGGCTTGACAAGATTCATAGAATAAACCAAGATTGACGAGAAGTGATGGTGGCTTCACCAGGGGAGCATGGCAGGGGTGATGGGTGGCTCTGGGAGGGGAAGTTCCTGGGGAGAGGGTCTGTACAGGGCTCTGAGAAGGTTTTCTCCCTCCTCTAGCAAAATGAAGCCCCCAGTGTAGCTCAGTCAGTGGAACAACACGAGTGTTGAAAACTCAGCCAGAGAAAGTGCGATGGGAATGATGGGAGGTGTGCGGGACCTCAGGTTGCCTTTTGGCCACCCAGCCCTGTCTCTGCCTTGCAGGTTCCATGAAGAGCCCTGTCAACAAGACGGCGCTGACCCTGATCGCGGTCAGCTCCTGCGTGCTGGCCGTGGTCTGTGGCTCGCAGCTCTCCTGCCCGCTGACCGTCAAGGTGACGCTGCACGTGCCCGAGCACTTCATCGCCGACGGTAAGACCCTCCTGGGACTCTGCGTTCGGGGATGTGGGAATCCCTCCCTTTTGGGAACTGCTCCGGCTGCTTTCAACTGCAGGGGGATCCCCCCTTTGCACGGGAGCAAAGCGCATCTGTGAGCCTGAGGCCGCAATCTTAATCATGTCAATTAATATTATCGTTTTTATTATTGCTGCTAATCGTGTCTGACGGATATTCCTGTTTTCCTCCGAGCTCCAGCCCTGGGAGCCTGCACAGGCAGGCATCCTCCTGTCCTGCAGCAGCAGAGCTGCTCATCCCAGTCCTTGCTGAATCGCTGGGGTTTGAGTAAAAGCAGAGATGCTTTGAAAAATTAGACGAGTGCTGCTGTCACTATTTATTGCTCTCTCCGACTGGGCTCCTTGCATTTGTTGTGTTTCACTGACCTTTTCTTTATAATGTGCAGTGAGCGCCGAGTGCAAGTTTTCGGTAACATGAGGGCAAATTTCATTTTCTTCCAGCAGACAGGGCCCATTATTCAGTCGGTTCCAATTCCTCAGCTCCTGCACTCGTCTCGTTGCTTGGGGCATGCGGAAGGGGCACCTTCTCTCTGCCACAAATCTGCTGCATGGAGCCAGTGCATCAGCAGCTGCTGGGGTGTCCTGGTGTGGGGAGCCCTAGGAAACCCCCCACTTTCAAGAACAGCTCTTGGAGGATTAATGTTTTGGGGAGAGGGAGATGGTTAAAGAGATGCAAAAGGGTGACAGCTGCAGGGAGTGGTGGAGAGGGGCTGAAACCATCACCCCGTGGCAGGGTGGGAGTCAGTGATGTGTTTGAAGTCAGATTAACTGTTCTAAGAATGGCTCTCCTTGGAAGTATTCAAGGCCAGGTTGGTTGGAGCTCTGAGCAACCTGGTCTAGTGGAAGGTGTCCCTGCCCCTGGCAGGGGGTTGGAATAAGATGATCTTTAAGGTCCCTTCCAACCCAAACCATTCTTTGGTTCTGTGGTTTTATGATTTGAAAAAAGGAACTTGTCTACACCTTGAGCTGTTTCTGAAAGGCTTTCAGGATTGTCCAGGCTGCACATGAATGTTCTGAAGTCTTCACAGATGGTTATTCTCATTGCACTTGGTGAATGAGGTTGCTCCAGTGCAAGCTTGTCTCCCTTTGGGATGGGCACTGGCCAGTTCAGCACTAGGACTGGGAGTTCACAGCTGGTTTTGGTACTTGCTGAAGGTTGACCGGGAAGGCAGTGATGGAGACAAGACCTTGGAATCCTGGTCCCAGCCTGGGGTTCTGGCCCAGGGAAGACAGAGTGTCTTCAAGAAAGAAAATAAACAAAATGCAGTGAGACTGCGTAGAATGAAAGTGAAAAGCTGAGCCTGTGCCTGTCACCAGGAAAGGGGTGGCAATGCAAATTATGCAAATGCAGAGAACACTCAAATGAAAATGACAATGAAATACCAATAAAACAGATTAATATCCTTGAAACTGGGGGAAATGGGACGATCTCCAGTCTCGACTTAATGACTTTTCTGAAGAGAAAGTGGCAAGAGGACTGGTAACAACGGTTTGGAGAAGAATTAAAATGAGCTTTGTAATGAAACTGTAAAATATAATTACAAACTGTGAAAACTTTTTTAATATTTTTTATGAGAAACAGTCAAATTCCTCACATAGAAGCAGCCAAGACATTTTGCAGGGGCTATCACTTTTCCTGAAATCTCATCATTTTATGCGATGGCAGTTCCTTGCCTGGGAAGAAAAAAGCTCTTAAAAGTTGTCCCTCCTTTCTGAATAACAACAAATCCCAAGGTGGCATCTGACTGGCAGCAAAATATTGCAGAGCATTTAAAGGCATCGCAGAACTGAGCTGGGTTGGGAAATTTTAATGATACCCAGGAAAAACGTGGCTGGCTGTGCTTGCCAAGGCTCAGCACCCGGAGTTTGGTGGAGAACAGGGAACCTGCTTCTCTCTGGCAGTCTCCTGCAGGGGGT
Source organism: Pseudotriccus pelzelni (assembly GCA_035584735.1). Lineage (NCBI taxonomy): Eukaryota > Metazoa > Chordata > Aves > Passeriformes > Tyrannidae > Pseudotriccus > Pseudotriccus pelzelni. The sequence continues at coordinate 7,739,073 of JAWMRA010000038.1, forward strand.
TAAACCTGCTTTTTTTCCAGCTGAAAAAGGGAGTTGGTTTGGGCATCCCAATGGCACCAGAGCTGATGTATAAGGCCTGGCAGAGTCTGGGAGCTTTGATCAGTCTTGAAACAGCCTCTCACATGGCACCTGATGGCGGCACCACGTCTCATAAGTGTTGCCGTGCGCTTAAATCGCCTGGTTCCTGAAGCTGTTCTCTTTTGTGTTTTACATGATGATAAGGCAGGCTCTGCGAGAAGGCAGGGATGGTGCATTCACAGGAGATGTTCCTGTGCGAGGGAGCGGTGCCCTCTCATTCCTTTTTGAAATGCAGGATTTCAATAGACGCCAGGAGCCAAGGAAAATGTGAAAGCGGAGCCGCTACCGGCACCTCTGCAGGAGAAGCCAAACAAAGGCAGAGGCTGAAAGAAATCCCTCTCCTAGACGATGAGAACTCGGCTTTGAAGGAAACTTTAAATAGATGCCAGCCAGCTCCGGAGTGCCAGCAGCCAGAGCCAAGCTGGGAAAAGGAGAGGGGGGAAAGGCCCCCCCCAAAATGTCTCGAGCCTTGGAGAAGAGCAGCGTTCCCTGCTGCAGCGAGCAACATCATCAGAGGAAGCAGCTCCTGAGTCTGCTGGAGTGGCACTGTGGGAAAGGGGAGGGGAAGGACTGGGACCAGAAGCCAACTGGCAGTCAAGCTGGGAGGATATATTCCAAGCAGCAGTGCTAATAACCAGCCTGTCTCTGTTGCCCTTATTTCTCTCTCGGTTTGTTTTCTTCCCTTTGTTCATTTGATGGGGTCCCCCTGCCTCGCTCCCTGCTGAGCAGTTATTGCCTGGTTTGCACAGCTGCTCTGCCTTCACTTCACGGGGCCAGTGGAGCCTGGCAGGAGCTGCTTTGGCTCGCAGGGAGGGCTGGGACCTCCTGCCTCCCAGGAATGAGTTGGTGCCTCTAAATCCTCTCTTCAGGTGGAGCGGTTGGAGCATCCTCTCTCCTCCCTTCTGCTGCTCCAGGGCTTTGTGTTTCGGGACAGCCTCTGCCCGTGCTGAACAGAAGGCATCGCTCTGATTTCAGAGGTGGCTCAGATTTATGGAAAGAACCCTAGTGGCTTTTATGAGGATATGGAAATGCAAGGCATTATTTAAAGGACCCTTTAGCAGAGTCAAAGGGGGAAAGAATGGAAAGAGAGTCCCTCCATCTGAGTAATAAAACTGATATGAAAATGTGAGCCACTCAGCTGTACATTCAGTAGTTGTTTTTTGTTTGTTTTTTTTCTTGTAAGTGATCATTCAAAAAGTAGAGATGGAGCAATGGGAGCAGCTTGCAGGGAAGGCAGGGCTGGAGAAAGATACCCTGGAGGGCTCAGCCTGGAGTACGTCCTTGCTGCACAACAGTATGAAATATAGCATCAATTAAAGCTTCCCCTTTTTACAGCCTGTGAGAGGTTATATATGGTGTGGGTGGATGTTTGTATCTGGGTACTTTAGTGGGAGAGGTGGGTGAGATCCTCCAGTGGTACTGAAGGAAGCAAGAGCTGCATTAAGCGAGGGGCTTGTAGGGCTTTGTTTTATAAATGGAAATAAAGCAAAGGGCGTAAAGCAGGTTTGTGTCACTTCAGAGACATCTCGGGGCGTTTACAGGCTCCTTCCCTCCTCTTCTGAGGCAAATGCCAGGAGAGATGTGGTAATTTTTCTTCATCTTGCTGAGCTGCAGGCTGAGTGTGCGGAGCTGGGTGGGCAGGCAGAGTCCCTGTCATGGATTTGGAGCTTGGCATGGGCAGACACCGTCCCCACTGTGTGCTCGGAGCTTGGCATGGGCAGGTGCTGTCCCTGCTGTGACTCTGCTCTGGGCTGAACTCTGAACTGCTCTGGTATGGCTCCATCACTCCTGTAAGTCCTCATGAAGTCTCTCTCATGATGGACACTGCCCTGTGAGCGACAGGGGGAGGAGATCAAATCCAGTCCCCACCATGCAAAGCCAGGAGAAGTGGAATTTCCACTTGAGACCTGTTTTGGGTTGGAGCATCTTGACAACATGGCAGAGGTGGAGGAAGCTTTTGTTTTTTTTATTCTTTTAATCTTCGTGCATCTGTGTCTGCCCCCCTGAACAATGCCATCGTATTCTTGCCAGGCAGCTGATCAGTAATTGTTTCATCTGAAGATTATTTCCTACCTTTCCCCATGAATGTTTCATCCAAGATACCGGTGAATTGGATGCTGCTATTAGCAGCCTGTGTTAATTTTCCCTGAAGATTGTGAGAGCTCTGCCGACTGCAATTGTTGCACTCGCAACAACTTCTCATTTTGGTTTTCATTAAATGCATTGCCTTAAATTGTTTGCTTTTGACATCTCCTGCTCAGTCTTCTGCATCCCTCAGAGGTGACCAGGCATTAGCTTGAGCCCTCAGGTGCTTGCACTCAGCACATAAAGCAACAGAGAAATGAGCCACGGGAGGTGGGGAACTGGCTGTGTCCCCATCCTGTTGGACAAGGAGAAGCTGGAGACACTCTCTGATTTACATGTGAAGCATTCCAGCTTTGTGCCAGAAGGATGGAGAAAGAGGTCTGATCTCAAAGGTACCTCGGGCCAGGCTGGATGGGACTCTGAGTAACTGGCACAGGTTGCCCAGAGAAGCTGTGGCTGTCCCATCCCTGGAAGTGTTCAAGGCCAGGTTGGACGAGGCTTGGAGCAACCTGGGATAGTGGAAGGTGTCCCTGCCCATGGCAGGGGGTGGAACAAGATGATCTTTAAGGTCCCTTCCAACACAAACCATTCTGTGATTCTCTATCTCTGCAAGCTTTCAGAGGGTTTCTGCCATTGGGGTCCACCATGTTCTCCAGCTGTTCCCAGCACCACCAGTCCCCTCTGAAATCAGCAGAGGGAACTGACTGGCTTAAAATAAGTTTTTCTTGTGTTGTTTTCTCCCCTGGGAGTTGTTCTGCTGCAGAGATGCCTCTTTTCTGTACAGAGACGGGGATCACAGCTTTGACAGAAGCAACACTTCCCTGTTGCAGTCTGAGTGCCGTGTCTGGCTTTGCCACAGACCCTGTGTGTTTTGGGTAAGGCGACTGTGTTTGGGGGCAGCTTTACAAATTGCTTCTGATTTCATCAGCTCTTAATCACAGGGTCACCTCAGTGCCACTGTTACAGCTCACTCCTGCTCCCGCGCCTGCTTGCCTGGCAAGAAAATGCGAGCAAATGGCTGCAGCGTTACCAGACATGAACTCTAAATATTAACATCAATTTATGAACTGTATCAGCGTGGATCAAAGGGATTCCAAGACGGTTTTACGGCGTGAACGCTCTTTGCATGAAGAACTAATAAGATGCTGGAGGCTGAAGTACATCATGTTTTTATCGTGGCTCTGACAGGCTTGTGAACCTGCACTCGGCTCCCCCAGCCCTGTGCCTGCCACGGGCATTCCCAGCTCCCGGGCCAGCTCAGTTCACAAAGGAAGCCAAATGCCTCTGCCTTTCTCCTTTGCAGGATTCATCAGAGCAGAGCTAGTGGGATTGGTGTTGGAATTGGGATGGTTTCAGCAGCAGCTGGTTCAGAGCTGGGAGCTGTTGCATCCTGAGAGAGGCGGGATGTGCCTATACCTGGGGCAGGGGCATCTCCTGGTGCCTGCTGAGCTTTACTAACAGCATTTAGCCTCTGCTTTAGGAGGGATGGTGAGGGAAAACTGTGGTATTTGACCAACTAACCTGCTCCATTTAGTGGATGGAAAGATGCAAACATTCATGCAGCTTCCTCTAGAGGGGCAGCAGAGAGGCAGGCACTGATCTCTGCTCTGTGACTGATGCCAGGACCTGAGGGAATGGCTGGAGCTGTGTCAAGGGAGGGTTAGGTTGGATCTCAGGAAAAGGTTCTTCCCCCAGGGGGTGGTTGGCACTGAACAGGCTCCCCAGGGCAGTGGGCACAGCCCCAAGGCTGCCAGAGCTCCAGGAGGGTTTGGACAATGAGGGACAGGGTGGAATTGTTGGGGTGTCTGTGCAGGGTCAGAGTTGGGCTGGATGGTCCTTGTGGGTCCTTCTCACCTCAGGATATTCCATGACTCTATGCAGAGTAAATAGCATTTATTCTTAGATCATAGACCTTTTTTAAAGAATTGTGACCAAATATCAGGACTTCATGCTGTTAAGGGAATGTCCATGGTGTTTGTGTCTGCAGTTCTTGTAGAAGAAACCTAATAATATCGTGACATTACATAGATGGGGCTTACTACTTGCTGTTTCCTACTAATAATCTTTTTTATAATGTGTTCTTAATTATCTTAATTAAAAAGAACTCAGGAAAAAATCCTGTTTACAGCAACAATGCACTTATTGCCAAAAAAGCAAAGTGTTTTCCATGCATTCTCAGGAGAATCAGGTCTTAGATACACGGCTAAATGATTTGGATCACACACTGGGATAGGGATAAACGCTGTAAAGAACACAGGAATTTTCAGTCCTGCTTATACAGAAGATAAGAGGCAACTCTCATCTTGACACACACAAGAGAAGGTGTGTGATGTTAGGAAAGGGTTGGTTTAGTCACAGCCTCCTGCCAAGGTGACATCAATGTTTTGCTATACCTGGGGGGTTGGGTTTGTCACAGAATTGTAGAATGGCCTGGGTTGGAAGGGACCTTAAAGCTCCTCTCATTCCACCCCCTGCCAAAACCTTCCCCTAGACCAGGTTTCTTCCCCCTGCACTGGCAGGAGCCTCTCCCAGAGCCCCCCACATCTCTTGGGGGTGGCAATTTTCATCTGATCTGTATTTCCTGACTCCTCTACATCCAACCCCAGCATCAGGTCAGAATGTGGGGCACAGGGAGTTGGTGCCCAGCAATGGCATGAGAGGAACAGGCAGGAACTGATGCCCAGGAAGCTCCACCTGGACAGGAGGAAGAACTTCTTTGCTGTGCAGTGACCGAGAACTGAACAGAGACCAGAGAGGGTGTGGAGTCTCCTCACTGGGGATATTCCAGAACCCTCTGGACACGATCCTGTGCCATTTGCTTTGGGATAACCCTGTCTGAGCAGGGAGGTGGGACCGGATGATCCAGCGTGGTCCCTTCTGACCTGACCCATTCGGGGGTTCTGTGATTTTCTAACTACAGAATCACAGAATGTGCTGAGTTGGAAAGGACCCACAAAGATCACCAAGTCCAACCCTTAGCCCTGCATAGGACCACCCTCAAAAGTCACACCATGTGCCTGAGAGCATCATCCAAACGCTTCTTGAGCTCTGTCAGCCTTGATGCCATGACCGGTGCCCTGAGGAGTCCTGGGGTGGGAGAATTACAAGGCAGATGTCACACACCTTCCCCACATGCCTGGAAGGGGATCAGCTCAAGGGATGTGTTCTTGACAAGGCAGGCAACACCATCCACAGTGATGGGGGTCCCTCAGAGCAGGTGCATGTGATCCTTGTGCCGGGAATCATCCCGGTCTATCCGGATCGTTGACTGAACGCAACCGCCTTGACTCTGCCTGTCTGCTTTCCTCGTGCTTTGAATGATTCACTGTCAGGGGAAAGATAAAAGAGGGCAGAGCATAAAGGTACCTTTAGCTGCCAGCCCTGCTCTCGCTGGATTATGGCACGGAGAGACCCAGCTCCGCGCTCCGGCCGCATGCGGAGGGTGGGAATGCTGCTGTGGGGAGGTGCCGGGAACTGAGGGCGCTTGTGCCCCTTGTGCCACCTCCAATCAAAGCTGACCTTGCCCCCAGGGCAGTGAGAGGGAGGGCGAGGCTGCCTTTTGCCAAGTGGCAAAAAGAGTGAATTAACGCAGCAGGTAAAATTTCCCTGCTTTTAAGTGATTGTCAAACATAACGGCAGTTACCTGCCTGTTGTCTTGGGGGATTTGTACTGAACAAGGGGAAGAGCTGCTAACAGGATCCCAGGGTTGAGGAGAGATTTGAGAGGAAGGATCAGAAGAATTAAATATGTGACATGTAGCGAGGCAAGATGATAATGAATGGGTATATCTGCCTGTGCTGCTCAGTGCCAGCCACTTGAATGAATTTATTTAGGGAACAGAAGCAAAATAGCTGAATTGCCATGATTCTCCATCCAGAAAATTCCCTTTTTTTTGGTCAATATCAGTTAGCTTAAGGAAAACCTTCTTTCCAGTCCCATGGGGCTGAATTGTTTCCATAGGCACGCTTTTGGCATGACCTAATAGTCGATCAAATCAGTGGAAACACTTTCTTGGACCAAGTTATTAAATCCAGCTGTTTGAGGAGGAAGGGATATGATAGAGCTCCGTATATTTTGGAGGCTGGAAATGTTAAGGTGAGAGGAGGGGGTTATTTCATGTAGTACAAAGAGATCTATTTAAGCACTGAGTTGCACTAAAATAGGAATTTTTATGTGAGCCATAAGAGTGTCAGATGGCTCAGATAATAATAATATCGCATAAAATAAAGTAATTGTATTGTATAAAGGTTGTCAGTTTATTTGCAACACATCTAGTCATAAAGCTGATCATTTTCTGTTAAATTAAAGTTGCACAACTTGCCTCTGAGCAAGAAATAAAGAGCCTGGTGGGTTTTATTCTGTATTTGTAATTTGGCTTGCTCTGTTCATTGGATTTTTTAAGTCATTAAGTGAAAGACAGAGGGCCAGACATTCACTCACTCAAAACCAGGCCATCTCAAATGAAAAAGTGAAGTCAGCCTTAGAATATTGCTTTTAAAAAAGCACTTGGGTGATAGGAGAGGGTCTCAAGGAAGGCAGAAAGAGCAGCAGGACTCGGCGTGGCTGGACAAGGCAGCAGGAGAGTGTGGGATTGAGAGCACTCAAGGGCCTGGACTGGAACCTAATGGGGCTCTTAGGGAGCCTGGGAACCACTTGTAGCAGAGAAGTGTGTGTTGCAGAAAAGCACAGGGTAGCAAAAATTGGGTTGGAAGCTCTGATTTTCATGATGAGTGCCAAAGTGGTTCCAGTTCTGTATTCTCAGCAGCAAGGCTTGTACATCTTCCATCACAGGCCATCAGTTTGGTGGCCTGAATTAAGTGGCACAGCAAATAGGCACTCATATTTTATTTACTCTCTGGAATGGGACATATATATATATAATTGTCAAAACTCATCATAAAATCCTTTTTTTTTTTTTGTCCTTGATAAATGAGTTTAAGACTTCAACCCCTCAGATCAGTGAGTAAGTAAGATGAAGCAGTAAAGCAGAGAAGATACTTATTGCCAAACGGATTAGGAATTTGAGAACTCCCTCTATGTAGGCTATAAGTCCCAGATCAGATTTGATAAATCAAGTGATATTAGAAGAGATCTGCAGGGCTCAGTAGACTTAAATATTGCAAGGAACTATTACTCTCATATCCATCTCCGCACACAACAGTGTGCTGCTGTATATTAAATGGCTGTGGATCAGCCTCCCTGCGCCACTTACGTATTTGAAAGACAATAGATCAGTAACTTAATAAAAAAAAAAAAAAGCAGTCCAACTGGAACTGCATGGAGGGTGATTTTAGCTATTAATTTATGTGCACTTTACTTTTGTGTGCAAAATTTGCCTCCCCTCCATGGGTGCAGTACAGCCCTGGATGGATATACCAGAACAGTGACGAAACATGGTTTAGACCTCTGACACCTGCATGCAATTTTCCGTATTTTATTTAAATTATTCCAGCTAGGAATGAAAGCAGGATTAGAGAGTGGTCTCCACCTGTATTTGAACGGCACAATCAGGGAATCTACAGTAGACCTTTAATCCCTTCTGCTCCAAAACCACGGGCCAGTTCTACAGCATTACAGTGACCATCTTGCTGGAAGTCAAACTTCTTTGGTTTGTGGAAACTTGCTTCAGGTTCATGTCAGTTCATGCAGTGGCACAGATGGTGGGTGAGGAACCTCTGTGTGTGTGACTAAAAGGACAAACCATGGGAAAAAGACTCAGTTAAGATGCAAAGCTGCAGCTTCGGCATCTCCAGCGTTTACAACGCACGGTGTCGGGAGTTTAACACGCTCCAGTAAAGACTTCAGAGCAACAGGGAAGGCATCTTTGTTCTTACCTGGGTTTTGTGTCTGGTACTTCATTAAAATAAAATATGTGGCATAAATCTGCCATGCTCTGTGTCAGCCTGTCACCTCCACCACTGCGCAGGGGTGGAGGCAGCAGTGACGGCGTCGATCCGGTCTCAGGGAAACAAAATGTGCCTCCCTCTGGGCCCAGCGCATCCATGTCCTTGCATTTCTCCATGTGCCCTAATTCCTGGTGACCTGGAGAGTCAAGAGATGTCATTCAGCTGCTGGGTTAGAGAGTAGCTGGAGAGGTATTGGGGATTGTGCAGGGAGAGCTGGGGCTGAGCAACATGCAATGGGTTCCTGTTCCGTGGAAGGATTTACAGAGGGTTGATGCTCCTTTCCAGTCACCAGGTTCCTTCCCAGAAAATTTTAAACCAAATGCAAAAATTATTTTGACCAAGTGAACTGGGTAATTTGGAGGGCATTCATGCCTCTTTGGGTTTTTAATGTAGCTACTCTGAACCGTTCTCTGCAGGTGTCCACAGTTCTTGGCAGACACTTTTACCTTCTGAATGGAGACTTGGGTACCTGTAGTGCACTGAAGTAGAGGCCACTAACACTGTTCAAACTGGCTGAGTCTTCACAGCCAGTTCAGTTTTCACTTTAACAGGGGTCTGACAGCTCCAGTCCTGGTACTTCCTGTACAGATATCAAAATAACAGCACTTATCTCTGATAAACCAAGGGTTGTTTCACATCCACTGGTTTGTTGTTTGGTTGGTTGTTTTTTTTTTACTTCCAGCCTCCCATGAAGTGTAAAAGTGGCTGCTAGAGAATCTGCTCAAAAAAGAAAGGTAAAAGCACTTCCATCAACTTAGTCTATAACCTACCTTAAAAGACTGGATTGAGTTCCACAGGCAGAATATTTCTCCCTGGTAAGTATGATCATTTCTCATTCTATCACAACCAGGATCAGTTTAACTGAAGATATTCTCTTTAGTAATTTCTTTTTCTGCCACTTGCTAGTGCATATGCATTGCCAGCACCTATTTTGGTGTGTCCAGGTTAGGGAATGAGAAGCAGAGATTGGCCAGGTGCAAAGTATGTGTATGAGTAAATAAGTGAATGACTCGGTTTTGGAAGTGAACCCCCTATAAAACCGGGGAAATGGTGGTGTGGTGTCCAATATAATTGAGCAGCAGGTCTGAAAGGGCTTGTTAAAGGATTCCAAAGAGGCTCCAGAGGGAGGGAATGCTGCCCAATTGGACAGGCACACTTGGCTCTGAAAATCAGGCCCTGCACATGCACAAATGTGTAGATATGATGAGCCTGTTTAAAGGGAAACTAATTAGAAGTATAGACAATCCACCTTTCTTAAATGGAATTATTGTAGTCTCTGATCCATAAATCTGACATTTATACATATTTATATGCTATTGCTTAATGAATACCTGATTAAGGAATACAGCTGCCAAGAGAATAAATTTGTTGTTAATCAAATGATGCTATAAAGACAGATCATCAGACCTATTAGAACATATTCATTCAGCAGATAAATCTGCTCACTGCAGCCTGTTAGTGCAATGTGTAATGCAAATCAAATTATTCTTCAGAGCTAAACCTTCAGCTTTGCCAGAATAAAAAAGACTTTGCATGGAGGCAGATGAGATGAAATCCTATATTTTTGCAGAGGGTGCATTATGTCTTGTATTGAAAGTAAATTTCACCCTAATTGAACACTAAAGACAGGAATGCTTAAGTCTGTGCACTGAAGATTTTACTGTGGTATGTAATTGCCTCCCTCTTTTGTTGCCGTATCTAATTCAGCAGTATAAATTACCAGCTTAATTTTTTTCTTATTGTGTGATGTACTAATACTATTATTTTGTACTACCAAGAATTAGCAAGTGGCATTTACATTTATAGCTCCTTTCATCCAGGGAAAATCTAATAACAACATTGGTCTAAATATTACATTAAAGGGGCTGGAGCATGTTGGAGATGAGAAGATAGCCCAAGGTAACCGTGAAATGGCCACAGTGTTTACAGGGATCTGTCACAACACTGCAGAGACTCTCACGAGCTCTGAAATGCTGGTGCATTTCTGAACGCAGATTAGAAGTGCTGTTTGCAGGATTGTTTCTCACGCCAAGTGTATTTCATGGCGAGTGTATTTATGCTTCAGACATTAATGAAGGGCAGACACAGGGTTTCTAACACGGTCTGTGATGAGACGAGCCCACCCCTCTCCATCAGGCACCGGTTGTCCAGCACCAGCCTGAGGAGCTCAAGTTTGTAAATCCCCCTGATGAAGAACCTGCCTATGCCTTTTCTCCAGCCCTTGCCAACTCTGGGCAATATTTTAAAGAGAAATGCTGCATCTATCCATAGCTGAAGTGTTCAGAGCATTTTTATACCCAGCACAACCCTTTTTTTTCCCCTGATCATGTCCCACACATGCAGAACTCCTGGTTACTTTGCATAAAATATAAAATCAGGCAGATGGTCCTTGTTTCCACCTCCAGCCTACTTTTACTCCCCCACCTAATTTTCCTCCTCAGCCTACTTTTCACCTGATAAGTATTTGCTGATAGTAGTAAATATAATAGTCCTGCTCTAGGTCATGTTCAGTTGAAATTATTCCCGCTGGGTTTATCAGTATCCATGAAGGACAAAAATGACCTGAGGAAAAAGCCCAACAAGGGGAAAGCTTTTGAGAGGCTCAGGTTTGGGACAACTTGGTCCAGACTGTGGATGGGAAAAACAGGTATTGTTTTGCTTCCTCTAGCTGTGGAGAATTTGGAAAGCGGAAAAGGCTTGGAGAAGAGCAGGAGGAGGCTGTATTACAGTTTCCTCTGGAGCCACTGCCAAGGGAGCTGGGCTGGGGCAAGAGGTGACAGTATGTCCAGGAAAAGGCTGTCCTTACCCTGGAGATAACTCCAGAGGCAAAGCAAAGAAAGAATCATGACTGCTCTTGTTTGCTGGTCTGCTTCTGGCACAGAAGAGCAGTTTCCCACTTTATCTACTGTCCAGGATTGAATGTCAAAATCTAATCTAGTGCTTTATTAATTGCATTTATCATGTACTTTGACCATCTCACATGAAACTTACCCACTAATTTGTCTCTGATGGCCTGACTTGCTCTTAAGAAACCTTTTGAGCTGATTCAGAAAACATCTTTTGAGCCAGACATTCTGGGTAATTTCTCTTTAAAACCCAATTAAATTTTCTCAGTCTATTCCATGCATTGCCCACAGAACTGTGGGGGCAAGTGCCTGGAATTCAGGTCAATGTGATTGTTAGTGCTGGGAATGTTCCCTTTGGCATGGGCTGTCCAGGGACGAACAGCAGCACTCAGCAATTTAGTGCTTGAGACAAATAATCCAATAAACACAATTGAGAAAATTAAGGCTCAAGAGGATTGGAAATTTCTTTGTCTTCCACTGACCCTTGGCATTCTTATCTGTGTGTGCAGATGTGTACAGATGTGCATGTGCACACACACTGCAGTGCTTGGAGATGGTCCTGTTGGTTTTCCAGTTTTGAATGGAGAACAAATTGCCCAGAGGAGCTGTGGCTGCCCCTGGATCCCTGGAAGTGTCCAAGGCCAGGTTGGACGGGGCTTGGAGCAACCTGGGCT
>JAWMRA010000038.1:7750761-7760885 GCA_035584735.1 Pseudotriccus pelzelni
AGTGGGCACAGCCCCAAGGCTGCCAGAGCTCCAGGAGGGTTTGGACAACGCTCTGAGGGACAGGGTGGGATTGTTGGAGTGTCCTGTGCAGGACCAGGAGTTGGAATAGAATAATCCTTGTAGGTCCCTTCCAACTCAGGATATTGTTGCAGCATGGTGGTGGCTGCATCCCGGGAAGCTTAGGCCACGCTGGCTTTTGAACAAGAATTCATGGGATACCTGTGGCATCAGTAGTGCAGCAACTCAGTGAGCATTTTTGGAGGCTCTGTAGGCAAGCAATGTGTTACTTCCCTGTGTTGCTCTCCCAACAAGTAACATTGCTGATGTGCAACCTCTCAATGAGTGGCTGGTAGCTCACCTTGGCCCCATGGATATTAACTTTGCATGTGCTGCCTCTTGGTTGTGTTTTCTGCTGTCCTGGGAGAACGTTTGGTCTTGGTGCTGGCTGGAAAATCTCAATTCACACACACTTTGTCTCTTAAAGCTTATCATAGCTCCTCTCTACTTTGTGATGTGATTAGATTTAGGCTGATTTTCCCTGAACCCTTATCCAATATCTGGAGAGCATCACTGCAGAAGAGCCCCAGGCTGCAGCGTGGGAGTTGGGAGATATGGAGCATTAAGGAGAAGCTTTTCTTTAGGAGTCTAATTCCTCTCTGAGCCATTGCTGGCCCAGATGCCTGCTGAGGGCAGAGATGTGCTGTTACCAACACCTCCACAATTACACTGTGTAACACTATCATGAGAGATGTCTTTGCAGCATGAGTTTGACCACAGTGCAGGATGGGCAGATGCCATCTCGCTTGGGTTTGGGAAATGTTGCCTGAGCCATCACCTGCTCCATAAAGTTAAATACATGTGTTGCTTGTCAGAAGCTCAGCCCTGGCAAAATCAAGACTGACTGCCAAGAAAACCCAAAGAAAGAGAGTCTGTCAGATTTATCAAGAAAGTGCAATTTAACGCTTAAAATGTGACCCTGCTCCTCCCACAGGAAAGATGCTTCTAGGCTGAGCTGTAATTACACACAGATTTGTTTGACTTAATTGGTTTCTGCTTTGCCAGAGTGAAGAAGCTCTGGCAGGACTTATGGTATTTCGAGGGGATGGGGGTCTCTGGGTTTGGTCATTGGTGGGTTTGGGTGAGAGCCAATGGCCATGGCTCATGTGCTGAAAATAAATCCTGGAGTCAAACACTGTGAAGTAAACTGTGTGTGCTTCAGCTGAGGGAAGAGTGAATGAAAGGGGTTCCTTGTGTAAGCTTGTGCTGTTTTAAAAACATTAAAAACATTCTGTCATAGCTTTCTGTTTAGGCATTTCACCTTGGTCAGGAGAGAAACAGTTTGAGAAACAAGGTGAAGTAGGTTGGCTTGCATTTTAACCCGGTGTGTTGCTATCCCTGGATTCAAAGTAGAAGATAGAATGCAGAGGTTGACTTCAAAGAAATTAAATTATTCCAGGATTACCTGGTTTTGTGCTAAGCAGGAGAGGGGTGGTAAAGCTGAACACTGTGTTAATCTAGGGGTGCAATCCTACCCCAAGCCCCATTTCTTTGCTTAGGTCAGTACCGGTGTGTCCTGGGCATCCAGAGCCCCCCTGGATCTTCTGCATTTTCTGAAACAAATTTAAGAAAGAGACATTTTCATTCCCTGGGACCAGCACAGGAGAGGGAGAACTGATCAAGGGGAAGAGCAGATAGGGGAGGAGTTGTCTGTTTGGGCAGTGTTCTTTCATGTTTCACAAGTTAAAAAAAAAAAGAGTCTCTAAAGAAATCAAATAGGGTTATTCTTTATACCTACAGAATGAAGCAAGAGTGATAATTCTTCCTCTAGTGTTTAAAAAAATATCTGTAACAGGATTAGAATTGTATGATAGTAAAGGGATGGATACATTAATAGCAACCTATAGTATGACCTCCCACATCTTCCCAACACAAAATACTAGTTTTAGATGAAAAGGAGTTTTGTTGGCCAAGAAACACTGAATGGACCAAAGATGACAAAAAGAGCAGGGAGAGGAATAAATAGACGTTCTTCAAAAAAAAAAATTATGTTTTGATCTTTTCTCTTGAAAAGAAAGAGAAAGAGAAAGGAGAAGCCAAACCCTTTTGCCTGCTTTTGGGTGCTTTGTTCTTTTCCCTTGTTAGATGTCTCTTCTGAGCTGTTTCATCCTGTTGTGTTCTGGAAAATGATTTTTGAAATGTCGAAACTTCAAGCCTCCTTTGTCATGGCTTAAGCAGTTCCCCTGAACTTTGAAGGAGACCCCGGCACGAGAGACATGAACTTCTGATATTGCCTTAATTGGTCCAGCTTTGATCAGCGTTGGAGAAGGGAAGGGGGTGGGGGGAAAAACACATGCATAGAGAAACCCAAACAAATCAACGCCCCGAGATGCTGGAGGATGTCGTGGAGTTGTGAGGGGGTTGTATCTGTGTACTGGTGTTCTCCACAGCACTGCAACGCAGCTCTGTGGCATAGACTGGCTCATAAAGCCAGTGGTTCTTGATGGATGTGTCCTACAGTGGGATTTCTGTGATCAAGGAGATGGTGGTGGGTGGAGAGTTGTCTTTTTATCGCTGTATTCCCTCATGTAGTTGATGGTTGCTTTACCCTGAGACCTAAATGTCTCTGGTTTAAGGAGGATCTCATCAAGGTTTTGAGTGGGAAGCTCAAAACTTGTGTCTAGGAGGACAGCGTGGGGGGGGACGAGGTTGGCAGCGGAGGACCGCAGGGTGGATGGTCTCTCTGGATGTCTTCAGAGGGTTTCTGTGCTGGAATCTGCTCCAGGAACTGCAAGCAGTGGCTGTAGTTGTGCTTCAAATTGGGTGTGGGGGCGGTTTGATAAGGTCTGAGGTCCTCAAGAAAGGTTTTCGGAGGGTACTTTGGAGCAGGGTCTACCACCCACTGTCACAGAATTGCGAGCCCCTCGGGTCCCTCATCACCCCATTCCTTCCTCCATCATTTCCCTCCATCCAGAGACTCTGTACTGGGGAAAACAAACCTGGCTGATGTTCCTGGCAAGCTAAAGGTGGTTTTGAAACAGCTCTCCCTTAGAAAATGTTTGTTCTCAGTAGATTCTAAAGGGATTTGTTACTCAACCTGCCCTTTCTGAGCTTTTCAAGGTGGTTTTGACTTGTGTGCGATGGTAACTTCTGAACACTGTTTTCTGTGTGCGAATTCTTTGAAAATAAAGAGAAAAATTGTGTGAAAAGGCTTTGCAATAGTCAGAATGTCAGCTTTCAAAATATTTGCAGCATGTCTTTTGCTGTTATTTATGTCTGGGGCAAGCTATAAAGGGATCAAGATTGGGATGTTTGTTTGTTTGTGTTTTTGGTGGGAGCAAAGGTGATGAGAGTGTCTGTCTCAAAATCTTACCCAGCCGAGCTGCCACACACTCAGCTTCAGATATGTGAGAAGTTTCCTTGCTGAAAGTTGTCCCTGCCCTGCTCCTGCTAAGGAAGGAAGGAAAATGTTTACAATTAACTAAAACCTTTGATTTCCCCAGGTTTGGGGTTTTTTTTAGACTGAGGTAGAAACCCCTCCATTTTACACTGAGCCTGAATTCAGAAATTTTGGATTCAAATGTTATAATTTCTGTTTTAAAAAAAACAACAACAAAACAAAACAAAAAAAAAACACCACAGAAAACTGATAATGAGGATTAATTCTCAATCAGACTTATTAAAATCAAAATAAGTAATTAATCTTCAGAATACCAGCACTTCCCTTGTATAAGTTACAGTTCCATTATATTTATGAAGATCTTTCCATGTAGGGAATGTTGCAAAGCTTTATCAATTTGTAAATCATTTCAAGCTTCCCAAATTTGTGGTTTTACGTGGACACCCAACTTGTGCTGAGAGAGAAGTTATTTGCTACTGGCCAGGTGTCACATTTTGGTGTGGATTTAGGAAGCACTGCCGTGAATTGATAGTTATGGGGTTTTTTCTATACTGCCATCAGCAAATAGGCTGGGTTTTCCAAAGGAAAGTTTAGCTGCAGGGCTGTGAATGTGCTTCCTCTGCCTGGAACAGTTCAGAGTGTGGGGCTGGTGTGTCCAGAGGGGAGCTAGTGATGGGTCTGGAGCCCAGGTCTTATGAGGAGCAGCTGAGGGAGCTGGTGGGGCTCAGCCTGGAGAAAAGGAGGCTCAGGGGGGACCTTGTTGCTCTCTTCAACTGCCCAAAGAGAGGTTGTAGCCAGGCAGGGGTCAGGCTCTGCTCCAAAGTAACAAGCAATAGGACAGGAGGAAATGGCCTCAAGTTGCAGCAGGGGAGGTTGTGGTTGGATATTGGGAAAAATTTCTTCACAGTAAGGGCTGTGCAGCCCTGGCACAGGGTGCCCGGGGCAGTGGTGGAGTCATCATCCCAGGAGGGATTTAAAAGACATGTGGATGTGGCATTTGAGGACATGGTCTAGTGGTGGCCTTGGCAGTGCTGGAGGAACGATTCGATTCGATGAACAGAGGGGTCTTTTCCAACCTAAATGATTCTGTGGTGGGGAGCTCAGGGGGTTACCCCTCTCTCACCCACCTGACCTTGGGGTCCTCCCCTTCGTGTAGCAGCTCCTGGGCCACCATGCCCTGGCAGCTCGAGTCACCTTCATCCTTCTGAATCCTAATGATGTGATTGCTTCATGTCTGGTTTGCTTCTGTTACTTGCAGGCTGGCTGTGTTCTGACTGGAAGTGGGGTTCATTAAGTAGGGATTTAATCAAGAGCTGGTGGTTTCGCTCTTCAGTCTTTGGGTGCAGAGGGAGTTGTCTGTAGTTGAGTCTCCAAACAAGGCTTACGTGCTTCCCAAGCCTCTCTATTTATTAGAGAGCTGCAAAAATGAGGACAGAAACAAGACTGACAGGCTACTACATAGACACGTACACATAAATAGTAAACACTCCCAGAGGGTTCGTG
Organism: Pseudotriccus pelzelni; assembly: GCA_035584735.1. Classification (NCBI taxonomy): domain Eukaryota; kingdom Metazoa; phylum Chordata; class Aves; order Passeriformes; family Tyrannidae; genus Pseudotriccus; species Pseudotriccus pelzelni. Next base: position 7,755,662 of record JAWMRA010000038.1, read on the forward strand.
TTGCATTTCTTTTTGGTAAAAGAAACCAGCAATTGATATTGGCATTTAGAGCTATCTTTAAAAATTCACGGAAAAGAATAATTAGACATAAAACCACGTGGCTCTGAGATACCTCTTTGTGCTCAGTGTTTTGCTGCTTTCCAGTGGTGCTGGGGGGTTTACCCAGCGATCTGCTGCTGCCATTGTCTGATTGAGATGTATCCTGCAGCCTTGGCGGGGCAGCCCTTGCCTCACAGTGTCTCCAGAGCAGCTGGTTCCTGGATGTCTAATTTTCATTTGCTTGAACAGTCAGTAGCTTGGCAGCCTCCATTGGCTTTGAGTGCAGGGATGTGTCTGTGAATATGTTTATGGTATATAAACACTATGAGTGGTGAAGACTTGCATTCGTGTGAAATTAGGGCTCGGATTTGTGTGGTGCTGAGATCTGGGGATGCCTGAAAATGAGGTCACTCGCTGGGATGCTTGACTTTGAGGCTTTGCTTGTTTTATCCTTTGCATGGATAACGTGGCGCAGGATGAGGGTGAGAATCGCTCCTTCTTGCTGAAGCATCAGGGATCCTCTTCAAAAGGAGATTCAGAGCTTGTGTTCAAGCAGGTTCATGTGGGGTGGTCACTGCTGTGGGCTTATTGTCCTACCTTTTTAATCTCTTGGCTTTCAACAAGTTAAGATCTTATGTGGTACTTATAAAAATGTTGTCCTAGGCCTTTACTAAGTGGCCTAAGCCCTAAAGTTTCATGAAGGTAGACCCTGGATCTATAAACTTGCTGTCTTTGGGTAATCACCGAGAAGGATTTGAATCTTCAGATAGTGGTCGCAAATTTTGCTGCTGTTGCCAGTCCTCACAGTGGAAGGGTGGCTGTGGGTTCCTGGGCTTTGTGGCAGTTCCCCTTGCCCACTCCTCCTTGCAAGTTTCTTCTCCCCTGTTTTTAGAGGCTTCTACCCTGGTAAGTTTTGCAAAACACCACTTAAAGGCAGAGGTTTTTTGGCTCCGCTCTGATCTGTGCAGCACTGCTATGGAGGCAGTCTTATAATCAATGTAATTGAAGATCAGAGTTAATGAGGACCTCTGTGCCTGCAAAATCCCCCAAGCGATGCTGGGCCTCAGATGTTAGATAAGGAAATGATTGGGCTGAACTGAAAATCTATTTGGCTAATTAGATGATGCATATTCCCAGATGCCGGTGGGGAAAAATACATTTTGCAAAATAAAGAAACGTAAGATTTTGTAAGAAAAGGTTTTTTGCAAGAATTCACTTTTAACTCTCAGGAAGGAAAGGGTGGGGGAGTGTCTGGTACAAGAAGATGTGTGTCAGGCCAACTCACTCACCTTCAGCTGAAGGTGAGGTGGGAACAGCCTGTGCTGCTGCTGCCCATCTGTGCCCTGAGCATCCAGGTGCCTCGTGGATGTTGTTTGCATGAGCTGGATGCTCCAGTCTTATGGCTCAGAATAACTGCATCAGTCCACATTTGTACAGAGACTTGGGAATCAAATCCTGCTAGTGTAAGGGTAGGGAAACATCTGGGCAGAGGAGTCGGACCATTAGCTGTGGCACATTCCTCTGGAGAGGAGTGGTCAAATGAAGTTCTTTGGGTCCAGGAGCTGAACTCGTTATTATTTGCTGACCTTGATGTCACAGCACCTGCTGTAGAGTGTTCTGATCCTGAGCCAAAATGCATGTTTGGGGTTTTGCACTCACCTAACACACTTTTTTTCCCTCTCCCCAGGCAGCAGCTTCGTTGTGAGCGAGGGGAGCTACTTGGACATCTCCGACTGGCTTAATCCAGCCAAGCTGTCCCTGTACTATCAGATCAATGCCACGTCCCCCTGGGTGAGAGACCTCTGTGGACAGAGGACCACTGATGCCTGTGAGCAGCTCTGTGACCAAGACACAGGTAAGGGAGGCCGGGGAACAGTGAAGACCTTGGAAAGCTTGGAGATGCGAGGGAGAAGGTTTGTCTCTGGGTATTTTGATGCCCTCTGTGCTCACCTCTGCTTCAGCCTGGTGGTAGGCACAGAGGATTGAGAAGTACCGGCAAGGTCACCACAGTGGTGACCCCCATCAGCAAAATGTGAAGAAGATGGGCACAAAATGGGGATTTGAAATGGTGGATCTACGAGTTCTTTGGTGTGGCAGCTGCAGGCATGTGGAGTTTATCTGCTTCTAAGTTGTGCTGTTTTGCTGTGGGGCGTGCTGTGCCCTCTGCAACAGTGAGCACTGCTCTTTCTCAGCGATGGGTCACCGGTCTTGGGTGGGATGCCTTCTTGCTGCTGTGGAGACAGGTGGTCCTGTTGCTCCTGTCTTGCTCAGCATCTAAAGAGCACCCAAACCCCCGACTCCTTGCAGAGGTGACATCCCAGGTTAGCCCTGACTCTCCGTGTGAGCCGTTTCCCTCATCCCTTAGCAATGAGCTTCTTCACTTCATGTTTGTATATGAGATTTGTGGCTGCAGGGAAGGATGTTGTTGTCTGGTTCTGCCAGGGGGGTTGGAGGATGGCTCACAGTGGAGAAGCCTTTTCCTAAGCCTCCCACTGCCACAGACCATCATGAAGACACAGAATTAGAAGTCCTTCAGTCATGAGTGCCCCACGGAATGACAGGGGTGACCCTATTCTCATCCCTCCCTGCTCAGCTGAGATGCAAATATGGAACTTGGTCTCATAAACTCATTTTTCTGGTCAAGACAACATTCTCTTCTTAGTATTCCTGTTCCTCAAGGCTTGTTTGCCCAGAGGTACTGGCAGGCATGGCTGCAGCAGAACAATGACGCTGGAGAATTCCCTGTGCGGACAGCCTTGGGTGGCACCTACAGTCCTAGGGAGGTCTGGGAGGTGACAGCAGCCACCCCAACAGATGGAGACGGTGCAGGAGGAGGCTGTTCTCATGCAGATGTCACAGAGCAGAAGGATCATTTCAGGGACCGGCAAAACGCAGCCACCTCAGCGGGAGGGGGAAGATGCGTTCAGCTGTCCCTTGGCTCAGAGGAAGGCACAAAAACTCTGCCTCCAGCAGCAGCTACGGGGAGACCGTATGGAGCCAGACTGTGACTTCCCTGTTGGAAGAGCCCCGTGGCTGTGCGCTCCAGCCCCACGCCCTCCTTGGCACCGAGCAGGGCTGGTTTAATCCTTGCATGGCCTCTGCTGTGAGGAGCGGCTGTTCCCCCGTGCCGGCCCAGCTGCTGCTCCCGCTGCGTGCCCAGCTCCCGGAGCAGCTTGTCGCTCTTGCTGGATGCCCCACGCTTGAGCAGGATGTGTCAGATCTTGTTTGCAGGGAAGGGAGCGATGCTCGTTAGCCTGGGAATCGCTCTGCTCTGGCACTGTCCTGGATCTGAAGCTTGCCAGCTGCTCTGCAGCTCCCAACCCTGGTACCCATCCCCCCCTGCTTACCCGTGGCGAGGGCAGAGCAGCCTTGAGCTCAGCCTTCAGGTCCCTCACCTGAAATCTGTCAATGGGTTTCTTTCCCCTCTCTCCGGTCTGAGTTCTCACATGGATAAAATAGAATCTTTCTCCTCTCTGTGCCAGCTGGATCTGCATGGATCGAGCGAGACTGGCTGATGGAGCCTAAAACTAAGGCTCCCTTAAGAGGTCCAAACATCACAAGACCTGAGCAAGCACCCACTTAAAATTAGGCCTTTGGACGTACCTGTTTGACACTGCCGCAGGAACGTAGCCCCAGGCACCACATAAGTTCATCACTGTTGACCAGCCTTTAACTGGTGAGAAGTTTCCACACCAGGCTGGGGGCAGACTGCAACCCCGTGATACACTGCGTGTGCTTTTAGTTTCATTTTTATTGATGTCATTCTATTTTTAAGGGTGATTTATTTTTATCACCATGAGAGAGGCAGCCCTGTGGTTTTACTGTGGGACATAAATCCTGCCTGAATTTCAACCTTTTCGGGTCAGGGATTTTTTCCTCTCTGTGAGTATCCCAAGGGATGGGTGCTGGGGTTTCCCCTGTCCTCTGTCTTCTTGGGCTGGGCAGAGCATCCATGAGAAGGATTGACTGATGGACTGAGGATGAAAGTTTCCCCTGTGAGGAGCAGAAGAGCCAGGGTTGAGGTCCTCCAGCACATTTATAGCTAATCTGACTTCAGCCTTACCATTGGAGCCACTCTCTATGGCAGTGTGGATCCAGCCTGGAGATCCAGCATGGTCCCAAAGCTTCCTTACTCCAAGATGTAGACAGACCTCTGTGGGTAGGACCTGTCCTTGGTGGAAGTGCCACAGACTCCTGTCCCACGTTTGGACAGAGAGCTTCCGGTCACATATGCTCTGTCTGGTGAGGCTGAAGCTCTTACCTGTCCTGCCACCAAACACCTCTTTTGGGTTGGAGTTGTAGATGGGATCTCTCCGTATCACGTTCTGACTCGTGACACCAAGTACTCCTTCAGCGCAAAGAATAATCCCCAGTGTTTCCAGGGCTCTGAAACGCTAGGAAATGCCAAGATCCATTTTGCTTGCCTGACCTTAACTTGCCTTCCCTCGCATCTCTGTCGTGTGACTCAGTCTTTAATTAAGTGATTGCTGCCCCCCTGACAAATTTCAAACCTGTGTTGCAAAGCTCATCAGAGCGTTTTGGAGGTATCACCCGACATCTGCACATGAGCCAAACGTCTTCCTCGTCCCTTCTGCCTTGGAAGAGGCCAGGCTGGTTGGTCTGACAGGACTGCAAATGCAGAAACAGGTGGGTGCTGCTGAGAGATGTCCCTGCAGACGTGACAGACTGGCCATGCCCAGCCGTGGATGGGGCAAGTCCCTGCTGGGGGCAGGATGTGGTCCTCGGCTGGAGAGTTTCAGCCAAAACACCCCATCCTCTTGGCAGGTGCTGCCTGTGCTGCTTGAGACGAGAACAGGGAATCTTTGTAATCTTCTGGGACTTGCTGTCAGCACTCTCCATATTTTGGACAGATGTGGGGAGCGTTGCCGGTGCCACTGCTTGTACCACACACTGGGATACGTCTGGGTAAAATCCAGGAGTGCTTCTTCTCTGGCCTCCTGATCCGGTTATGGGATAAGGGTAAATTCCAGACAAGTGGGTCCTTGTCCTCTGAGTTGTAGTTCCTACGTGCGAAGTCTCACAGGAACGAGACACAGACGCAACGTGCAGGTTGAGGGTCAAAGCTGATCTGGTTTGTTGGAACAACGTGGTGGGTTTATACAGGGCAGAAGAGGGGAAGTCTGGGATAGGGGACACCTGGACCTAGGATTGGTAAGGTAACATG
>JAWMRA010000038.1:7760985-7787263 GCA_035584735.1 Pseudotriccus pelzelni
CTGTCGCTTCTTTCTACTCTCTGAAGTCTGCCTCAGTTCTCAGCCTATCTCCAACAGCCTCCCTTACCAGCACCAGGAGCGTTGATAAGAGCGTCTCTTCCCAGCAGCATATGCAAATCCTGATTTGTGAGCACAATTGCCTGCTTTGTATGCACAAAACTGATTCACTTGCACATTCTGTGGGCATCGCTGAAGAGACCTGCTGGAGAATCGGTCCCTCAGGGCCAAATGCTGGAAGAAACAGCCTCTGATTTTGTGCTGTCAGGCTTGCTGGAGCAGTGGCATAAATGAGATGGATAGCAACCTTGATTAGCAGGTGCAAATGTGTTGAAATTTTTTTCCCCATCTACAAATCAGGCACTTCTTCATCAAAATTCTCTCTTTGCATCCACAATTGGTGGTACCCCTGAAGCAATAGGCTTGTAAGGACCAGATGAAATGTGGTAGCAAAAGGTCTTTTCTGGAAACTGGCAGGAGGGGGTAAAAGAAAAAAAAAGCTTTCCATCATCTTCCAAATGGGCCAGTTTGTCACCAGAGCCACAGATGGTGCTCCTGTCTGGATAGGACAGGGATGTTGTGGGCAGGAGACAGATGAAAGTAATTTTTAAACAGAGCCATTTTTTTTTTTAAGGCAACCTGTTAAGGGGATTTGGAGGTTGCAGAGCTGAGCATGTAAATCAGGAGATGACCAACCTTAGCGAGGGTGTATTTGTGTTTATGAAAACAGCCATTTCCTCCTATAGTTCAATTTAATATCATGCAGGTTTTGTGTACATCAAGTAATATTTGTTTGTTCTTGTGCACTTCTGCTGTTTTCACTGTTGGAGGATCCCAGTGCCTTTATTGACGTAGACTTTTATAAGATGAGGTTCTGTCTCTCTAAGGTATGGAGTTTAATAACTTGGTCAAAACCCATGCAATATACGATTCCTTTTCCCGTGGTGGCACAGCTTGCCTCGTGCTCCAAGCAGGGCAGGAGGCAGTTAACTCTCAAGCTAATTTAGCTTCAGGCTGAAGTGTTATACATAAACAGCAATCAAAACTCGTGCCTGTGAGGGGCCGAGTTAAGGTTATCTGTGCTGTCTTTACACTCTCATTTTCTGCCATTAGAGTGTTTAATCCTGCAGCTGCTAATGTTCTTGTAATGGCATTTCTGTGCTTGTCTAGAGAGCACGGGGAGGAGGGAAGAGGAATGAGTTTCGTTGTACAGAACCATGCCTGAACCTCTCTGCCTGACTTGGCCCATCCCACCAGTGCTGCAGGGGATTCTCACCCTGCCATGGTCTGGTCGGCTGTGGGGCCATGCTCACCCCAGAAGATGGCACAGCAGACCACCCTTGTCCACCCTCGGGACCTCTCGCTGCTTCCTTGGGTCAGCTGGGCTCACGTGCCCTTGGCAGCGCAGTGTGGGAGCTGAGCGGATGATAACGAGAATTAAATCCGTGCAGAGCCTAAACTCAGGCACAATCCATAGAGGTTAAGCTTGTGCTTAAGTACTGTGATGGATCTGGTGAAGAGGGTGACTTGCAGCAGGGGGAGAGGAGGGATAACTGTCAAATTGACTCCAGGTTTTCCCTCCATGCTCCGTGCCGGGTCAGCTGGGCAGGAGCCACTTCCCTGGCTTGTTCCTCGGGAGCTAAACTGCTTCTAAGGGAGTTGCATTTCTCATGAGGATGAAGCAGAGGTTCAGGTTTGGAAAGTGCCATCCCTGAAGAGCAAGGACAGCAGATACCACGGGCAGAAGAGAAGCTTCTCGTAGAGTTTCACTGGGAGCTGATGCTGCTGCTGCCCTTACTGGAGGATCCCCATTCTCAGCCAGAGGCCAAACCAGGCCTGAGGAGCAGCTCTCTGAAGATGCTGCACTTGTTCACTGAAGCTGGGAATTTAATGAACTATTAAGACCGTTGTTCGTCCTTGCCTGTGTTTAATTTTCTCTGAATCTCCTCAAAAGAGGCCCTTGTTCTGTTATCCCACAGGGGCACACCAAGTTCTTTAAGGAAGGGATTTGTTGTGGGGTTTTAAATCTTGGTACCAACCCTGTGCAAATGTGTGTCTTGTCCCATCCCTGGCAAGCTCATCCTTGTTGTCTTTCCAGTGGGAGCTCCCTGGGAAGTTTTGCTGGGCATCCCCTGGCTCAGGTACCCCAGCAGCCCCAGGATGCTGTGCATGCAGGACCCTGGCAGGTGGTTTGAAGCTGACACAGGGTATTCTGGTAGCAGATAATTTGCTGTATTATTGTTTTTATTTTGGTCAGACTGCAGGCAAAGAACTCCTAGCTGGAGGAGGACATGGTGGCTCCTGGGCTGCAGCTCCTGCTGTGGGCAGTGGTGACAAGGGGACACTGACCTTGCCAAGCACCAAGCTGATGGCCAGGACAGCAGTGCCCGGGTGGCAGCTGCCTTTTGCATCCACTTTTGCATCCACCTTTGCTGCTGGTGAGGGGATTCAGGCCCTGCATCCCTGCAGGGAACCCTCCAGTCCTTCTGCCTCAGAGCAGGCTGGTAACCCTGGAGATGGTTCCACACTCGCCTGGAAGAGAGAGGGGCTTTGTGCCGTGGGCCAGCACAAACATTGGAGCAGTCAGGGCTGGCAGGGTGGGCAGCATTGTGCTCAACAGCTGCCTCTGTTCACCAGAAAATGCTTGGCCTCAGCTTCCCACCCAGTGCCCACCTCCCTCTGCAAACCCTTTCTCCTCGTGTGCTGTGGAGGGTGGATGGAGGAGAAGCAAGAGGAGGTGTTGGGCGAGCTCACCCCACTGCTGGTTGGGGCTCAACAGGAATGATGACCCAGCTGGGCTACGGAGCTGAGGGAGGCTGGGAATGTGGTGCTGCAGCTTCCCTTCTCACTGGCACTGGGGATGCTCTGCTGGGGCTGGTGTGACCCCTGGGGGGTGTGTGTGTCCAGAGAGGAAGGGACCAGGAAAGCTGGGACTGGACCGTGTATTGCTTCAGATGGAGAGGCAGCCCTGATGCAAGTGTAAGTGTGTACGTGCAATGCTTATGCAGGTGGAAAGATGTGTATTTATAGCCCCCCAGGCTTCAGGAAGAGGCTACCCCTCCAGCTGGGGTCTGGACTTGCCCCAGGATGGTCCCTTTGGGGCTGGGACATGACCCTGGCACAGCAGGGCATCCCACCAGGACAAGGGTGAGCACCAGGGGTGGAGGTGCTGCTGTGGAGCAGGGAATCACAGGCGCCAGCAGTGCCAAGAGAAGGCTGACGAGCCACAGCTTTGCTGCACCACAGCCAAAGCTCTTCCAGCTCCTTAAATAGAATCTCCAATGACAGCAAAGAGCAGCTTCCCCAGGAGCACAGGGACTCCGGGAGCCTCCACTTCACGCTGTGCACTGGGCGGGTGGATTAGGGGGATCTCGCAGCATTATCACCACAGATCGGCTCTTGCCCTAATGAGTCTAACAGGATTACTTGGCACGCTGGCAGTTTGTCCCTCAGCCCTGCTCTGCTGTTTCTGGGCAGAGCATGGGGACAGGCAGGGAGGATCTGGACACAGCAGGATACCCTGCTCCCCCTCTCAGCAGAAGCAGCAGCACAGTGTCGTGAGCAAAAATGGAAGAATAGTTCAGCAACTTCCAGCTTGGATATAAAAAAACCCCAGAGTTAAAGCCTTGAGCTGTGCTGGTCAAGATGCAGCAGGAGCTGGGGAGTTGTTGTTGTCCTCCACGTAGCTGGCTTTGCACCGTGCCTGTTCCGCTGGAGGTGGTGAGCTCGGATGTGGCCCATGTTAGATTTGTTTCTTTCAGGCATGAGCAAGCCTCAGTGTGGTCAACCCTGAGCCAAAATCCGTGGATGCTAAGGCTGGCTGCAGCCTGTTCCTGCCCTTCTGCAGCTCCAGCACTGAAGCCAGCATGGAGCACAAGGCACATGAGAAACCCTTTGCTCAGATGGGCAGAGGCAGCTCACGCCTGCATGAGGAAACTGGCTTGATTGTGTCCTTAATTGGCCCTGTTCCTCCAGATGAGTTTCCAGATCCTTCTCCCCTTCCCAGCTGAGGACAGGAGCTCTCTGCTCCTGCCCCCCCAGCCTTTCTGCATGGGCTCTGGATGGCGCGTTGGGTTGAGCTATCGGTCGTGTCTCCCACCAGCCTCCTTGGGGATGAAGGCACAGAGGAGGAAGGTTTGCAGGTGAGATGTGCCTGTGGTGTTTGGGGATGTGTCCTGCTGCTTCAAACAACAGGTTCACTCTCCCTGAGCAGAAACTGGCACAGAGGCTCCGTGTCACCTGTAATTAGTCGTGGCAGCACAGTCTGTGATGAGATGTTGTGTAAGTAAGTCGAGAGAGAGGGGAGTAGGGGAGGATGGAGAACAGAGCTGTGAGTGCTTCCCATGGCCTCAGCTCCTCCCTTGCTCTTCCACATAGCTGTACATGTCACAGGAATGTATCTGCATATTAGAGTTACATAATAAGTATCTGAAGAGAGAGTGTCAGAGGGTGGAACCAGGCTCTGCAACAGAATGAGAGACAACGGGCACAAACTGATGCACAGAAAGTTCCACATAACTATGACGAACTTCTTTACTGTGCAGGTGACCAAGCACTGAACAGGCTGCCCAGAGAGGGTGTGGAGTCTCCCTCACTGAAGATATTCCAGAACCATCTGGACACAATCCTGTGCCATGAGCTTGAGCAGATGACCCCACCAGTAGTCCCTCCCAGCCTGAACCATTCTGGGATTCTTTGAATGATGTGTTTTCAGAGCCTCTTGCTAGGGCTATGGTGTTGCAGTTCCTACTTTATTCGGAGATTTTCCTTCCCCTCCCAGCATTTTATTTAAATGGAAATAGAACGTTGGACCTCCAGAACTGAGCACCAGGATCTGCGCTTGCTGTCACTGAATGAGCAGTGACCCTTCCATTTCCTATGCCATGGATTATCCTACCTGATTTGTGACTTATGAATCCAAAGGCAGTGGAAGGACTACACAGACCTGTGTTTTTGCTGTGGACAGGGTGGGGGGTGGTGGCTGCAGAAGCAGGATGCTTGTCACGGCCATTGGTAGATCCTGATTCATCTGCACCACACAGACAGGCATGTGCAGGACCTGTGGAAATTGCATCCAGCTTCAGGTGTGGCTATTTGTCAAACTTGGTTACCTTGGTTGACTTTGGCTTTAAGCTCATCTTGAATCCCAACCTGGCTGCAGCAGTGCTGAGCAGATAACTGTGTCTGTCTCAGTAGCACGCGGGATTTAGTGTCTCTGAACAGAGGCACTGCTGGTTTGGTGGTTTGTTTAAAAATACACCCCAAGAGGGTTTAGAGGTACAGCAACCCCTGTTCCTGCCACTCTGGGCACTTTATCAGGTGTTTCTCATTCCATGGGGATTAGCCAGGCTCAGCATCCTCCTTGGCTCAGCATCAAGCCCAGGGAGGATGGGAACTAACTGAAAATAACAGAGTAGTTCAGGGGGCCAAAGGAGGAGGGTGAATTCTGATGGGGAGAAAGCAGAAGCTCCTGAGAATCTGTAAGAGCACAGCAGGTTTTGCTGAGTTTTTTTGGAAGCCCCACTGGTTGTCTGTTGTTGTAGATACAGGAATAGATGCAGAAATAGAACCATCTATACTGAGGATATGGAGTCCCCACTCTTCCAGCAGACTGCAGCGCTCAGCCAATCCCGTGCTGGGAGCCTTCCTATCCAATTTCTAACTTGCCAGAGGGGTGTAGATCTCACTGGAAAACCTGTGGAAAGCTGATCCCAAGTGGCTACAGAAATGGGCAGGTATCCCTAGTCTCTGTGCTGTGGGTGGCTTTCCCTGGAGTTCTCCCTCTCTCCTGCCCAACCGGTGCCACCACTTGCCCTCTCACTTGCTGAAATAAACCTCCCAATAAACCTCCCGATAAAGCCTCGAGCACCAGCTGTAGCTGCTGAAACTCTGGGATTGGAGTCAATAAAATCAATATTCCTGCAGGTTGATAGAGTTTCTCCTTCTGACGCCAGACTGACAGAGCAGTAAACAAGCCAGCAGAGAAAATAAACTCTCCTGCACCACGGGGAAGGGGTTCAGCACCAGCACCCCCAGCCACTGATACCGAGGGAGGCGTTGGGGCTGCCGGATGCCGACCTCTGTAGGTGGTTTTTCCCTACTTGCTCTAATTTCTGTGGCAGGAGCTGAGCGTGAGCCGGTGCCCCAAGACTCCCAGCTCTGCTTCGCAAGCACTTTGAGATGTCTCTCATTTGCAGAGCATATATTTGTTATGTAATAAGCACCAGGAATTAATGATCCACAGCACGGCTGGGGAAACTTGTGCACTAAGCACCAAAGGAAAAAATAACTTTTCTTTTTTTAAAATCACTGATGGAGCCATTAGGACCTGTGTTTTCTTGCACTGAGACCGCCCCAGCCCCCAGGCACGGCTGAGCCTGAGCAGGGCTGAGCCCTGCCATCTCTCTCCCAACTCTTTCCGTTTTGGAGGAGCAATGTTCCTGCCGCTCCGGTTATGAATCATGAGGTTAGCAGCTTTTGACAGATCATAAATCAGTGCTTCGAAGTCGCTAGGACAAATCCCAGGACATTTAATCTTTAATATTAGACGAGTTTGAGGCAGTGAATATTTCATGAAGGTGCTGTTGCATTTTAGCACATCATTAGCCGTCTCTTCCCCCCACCCCCTTTCCTTCTTTTTGCCTCCTCTCCCTTTTCAGGCATCTCTTCCTTAAAAATATCAGCAGTTGAATCCCCTTCTTTCTCCCTCCTGACAATAAAGCTCTTTACTGTAATCCCTGTGAGGCATTTTAAGAACTTGCTTAGGATCCCCATGAGCACCAAGGTACCTGCCAGTCTGCATTGCCGCCGTGCTGGGGGTACCCCCCTCCCAACGCCCTCCCCAGGTCCCCCCTCTCTAGTGTTTACAGCTCATCCTGCTGCACCACCAGGCACGAAGGGGAGAGGAGGGGAGGGTGGAAAAACGTTGGCAGCAGCTTGTAGCAGAAACTCCACGTGCAAATCCAATTAATCTTTTGATTTTGCTGTTTCTTGCTCCGGGTTATGTATTTCTACCAAACACTGAATCAATTTGGGCCAAGCGCACTCATGTTTCTGGTGTGGGAAATGTCTTCTCTTGCTGTCAAATGGGTGTAACAGGGTGAGGCAGCAGCCAGAGAGTGGAGGGGAGCAGGTCTGAGGGCCCTTTTGTTGGGGGGTGGGGGCATGGCATGGGAACTGCCTGTGGAGGACAGAGTTTGGGGGGTTCTGCATCCTTCTGTGGGAGTTTGGGCTGCAGGAGACTCTGCTGCCCCATCCTGTGTGAGGTGCCAGGAGCAGAGGTGAGAAGGGGATGTGACCAGGATGGGTTTGGGGCATCCTGCCTCAGTTCATACGTGGATTGGACACTGGTTCTGCTCAAGCAAGGACAAATTCCCTGCTGAGGAGTGAACCCCTGACTCCTGAGCAGCCCCTCTACCAGGGCTGTGGGCAGGTCTCAGGGCAGGGGCTGGATCCCTGTGGGTACATCTCTATGGGGAATATTGCTTGGGGGCCATTGAGCAGAGGTCTGCTCATCCTGGAGAGCTGCAGGGCTGCACAGGAACACTAGGTAAGGACAGACCTTTTGCGTCATGGAACCTCATCCCCGGCTACTGTGGGTGCTGCATCATGTAATCCACCCCAGAAAAACTCCAGGTTTCTTGCAGCTTTCCACATCTCCTCATCTCTTTCATACCTCCTGGAGGTTTCTGGAGTCCAAAGTGCTCCAGATCCATAGCAGGGATCAGGAGTGGTTGTGAACATGCAGAGATAGGCAGCAGGGGAGCAGAGCCCAACTCTGCAGTTGTTGATGTGCCTCTGGGCCAGAAGAGTCTCATCTTTCCCTCTTCTCTTTTAGGAGAGTGCAGCTGCCACGAAGGGTACGCCCCAGACCCCGTTCATCGGCACTTGTGTGTGCGCAGTGACTGGGGACACAGCGAAGGGTGAGTGGGGACAGGGGGTGGGTTTGCCCTGTCCTGGCTCTCCCACACTGGTGAGGAGCCTTGTTCTTCTCTGCTCGGGTGATCACTGGCCCCAAAGACCTGGGACCAGGCTGTGCTGCTTTCCCTGCTGAGTGCTGTGCTCAGCTGCTCTCTTCATCCCTCCTCCCAGGCCATGGCCCTACACGACGCTGGAGCGGGGATATGACTTGGTCACAGGAGAGCAGGCGCCAGAGAAGATACTCAGGTGAGTCAGAGGAGGGTTCACCTGGGACATTTGAGTGGGGAGAAGAAGACATAGCCGTGAAGACATGCCGGCAGATCAAACCTCTTGGTCACTCCCAGCTCTGTCTTGTTGTGCTGGCAGGGACACACGAGTGTCATTTGCCTGTCACAAACTTGAAAGATTTATCCAGGCAGAGAAGGGTTCCTCTCTTGTCCCCTCAGCAAACAGCAGGCCAGTGTGCACAGAGAGTCCCTGTGGACTGAAAAGAAGAGCTTGACCATCCCCTTCTGTAGCATCTCATAGAATCACAGAATATCCAGAGGTGGAAGGGAGCCACAAGGATCATCGAAGCCCAACTCTTAATTTGGCACGGGGAGGGGAATGCCATTATTCCTCTCCCATTTGGCTTTCAGGGCAAGACCAAATTACTAACTTATCCCATGGTGCCACCACTGCTCTGACTTCCAGGTGGGCAGGTGCCATGGAGGGCCACCATTCCCTGTGGGCACTGTTTCTTTATGACACATTTGCCCTTTATTTCAGGTCTACCTATAGTTTGGGTCAAGGGCTGTGGCTTCCAGTCAGTAAGAGCTTCGTGGTGCCCCCTGTGGAGCTTTCCATCAATCCTCTTGCCAGCTGCAAGACAGATGTTCTGGTGACGGAAGATCCAGCAGATGTCAGGTAGGAAGCAGATTTCTCGTTTTCTTCGTGCTTGAGTGACTACACTGCTCTTTAAATTGTTATTGAGGATGCAGTAATTTCTATGATGATAGGTTTGATTAATTTTCTTCCAATAAGAAATGTGATGTGATGGCTCTCCAGGCTCTTTGGTCTGATGGGTCTAGGCCAGGCCTGAGTGTGTAGCTCTGAAGTCTGCCAGTACAGACAGGTGAATTGGTAGGAGAAGGCAGTTTTAAAGTGACTTAAATGTAATGTTAGATTGCAGTGCTTAAATGGATGCATTTACCAGGATGGAGGTGCTGTCATCTTTCTGAAACTCATACATATATCACATCCACCTGGCCCTTGGTATCTGCTGGGATGCTCATGAGGGGTGAAAGGCTCTTTTACTCATCCAATTATTATACAATTAGATGGGTCTTTACTTCCTGGAGTTCAGTAAATGCCAGGATATTTTTCTGGCTCCCCCATTTTGGCCAGTTTGTATTCTAACCAGATGTCCTTGGACTTGGGATAGTCTGGTTCTGAAGCGGGACCTAAGAGGGCGTTGCAGGAGGAGAATTGCCCTGGTGGAAGGAGAGGCTGTTGCTGGGAGACTGGGCTGAGTGTGGGCAGAGGAGGTCCCTGGAGAAGGAGACAGGCACATCAGTTGTCTTCTGTGCCCCAGCTGCATCCAAGAGGTCCTCACTTTCAAGAGTGTGTTTTTGTTGCTAATCAGTGCTTGTTCCCTCTCTTTCAAGAAGAGACTGATGGTACATATCTATCACAATTTGGCTCTCTTCGGAGCGTTGTTTCTCTCGTCTGCAGCAACTTCTGCTTTTTATTTGAGAGGGAGAAGGGTTGGTTTATGTTAACATTTTCCAAGCCAAAATGCCAGGAGAAGATTATTTCTTTCTTGCCTCTTCACGTCTTCATTAAAAGGACCTTAGTGAAGGTAGAGGCTCGGAAGCTTGTTTTCTACTCCAGTGCAATAATTGTCTCTGGGCACTGATCCTCGTGGAAAAGTCTCTGTGAGGATGGATGAACACCAGACAGGAGGAGGGGAGGTTCTGCCACTGAGCTAGTTGCCTTCTCCCCTCATAAAAGAAACCTGAACTGAGAATTCCAGGTATAAATATTGGAGTGACTCAGGTAGAATAAGGGGAGGTGAGTTCACGGCGCTTGTATCGTACACACAGGAGTTGCTAAATTATTAAAACTTTAATAAACGTAATAATAAATATTTGATGTTGAATTATGGAAGGTTTCACAGATACACTGAGAAGCGAAAAGCGATCTAATACTTCTGCGTTAGAACTTAAACACTTCTCAAAGGAGAAGCTGCAAGCCGGGGGTCCTGAGCGCCCTGGGATGGATGGAAAACAAGGTGATACCTCCTGAGTGGAGTGGGATGGTGCAAAGGAGCTAATGCTGGGGCTGCTCAGATCCACTGCAGGTGGTGAGCAGGGTCGTTGTTGTGTTTGGTGCTCGTGGGCGTCACTTTGGCCCGTCTCTGAGAACTTCCTCTGAGGTTCTTGGGTGCTTTCATGCAATGAGAAAGGTACTTTTAGAGCTGCTTATCTTGCAGCCACTTTGCTTTGTCCCGCTGGAATGACGCAGGTGTTGGCAGCTTCTCAAGGGAGTGGTAATGCAGCAGTTTTGGTGGTTCAGATGTTCAGGTGATGACCCATCATGTCAGACCAACCATCAGAGGTGAACACGTGCTGTCTATGGTGTAGGTGTTCAAATACAGCCACCCCTCTGCCTGAAGGGGACCTGTTCCCTCGCTGTGGGACTGTGGTAGTGCTGCTGACCCTCCTGTAGGTGTATCAGAGAATCATCAAGGTTGGAAAAGACCTCCAAGATCATTAAGTCCAACCTTTGACCAAACACCATCTTGACAACTAAACCACGGCACTGAGTGCCATGTCCAGTCATTTCTTGAACACCTCCAGGGATGAACACTCCACCACCTCCCTGGGCAGCCCGTTCCAATGCTTGACAACCCTTTCAGTGAAGAAATTCTTCCTGAATTTCCTGAACCTCCAGTGCTTGGGCTTTAATACAGTCACATCTCCGTGCCACGGGGCCAACCCTGGGCTGTGTTACATCAGCTGCAACACAGCCATGTCTCAGCACCCCGAGTGCCCTGTTTGCTGTCCTGTAACACGGTGTTGGTGGCTCAGTCCTGTGTCTCTTCTGTGTCTTTAATAAGGAGCGTGCTGCATTCCTGCAGACCTTTCATTAGTCTGACACCTTTGGCTCCGGGGTCGCTTGTCTTGAAGAGTTTAATGGAAGGAAATTGCAGAAAGCCTGGCTCGGAGAAAACAAGTGATGAAGTCTTTACAACTCGGAGGGTTAAAGGTTCAAACGTGGCCCTGTATTTTTATGAAGATGCTGGAGACTGCGGAGGGCCAGGTGGGGCTTGGCCTTTCAGCAGCTCCCTGGGGAAATGCTGACTCCGGTGCTGTTCTCCATGTGTTTTCACTGCTGAGCTGTGCACACCAAGCTGCCTCTGCGCTTCGGTGGGTGGGGATGAGGGGCCCAAACCTCCTTCCACTGCTGCAGCCAAGTCATTAGATAAACTTCCTACAGACAGGAGGCAAGGGGCTCCCTGCAAACATCCCACCGGGGGTGCTCCCACGTGTCCCAAGGGTTGAGAGGGGCAGGACTTTGCGTGCAGAACTCAGTGCTGGAGGCTTTAGGGCTGTGTGTCATAAATTAAGCAGAGTGCTTAGAGTTAATGAAACTTGCATGTATAATTTATCAGTGACCATATTGAGCATCCCCTCCTCGACCCAGAGACTGATCCTCCGCAGGGTAATCACACTGGTCACATGCCTGGGATCGTGGCAGCCACGCTAATGGTGATGTCTTTGTTCAGATCAGGTTGGTCAGTGGTGCTGCAGGGCTTCCCCTGTGCTGGGCAGCCTCTGCCTTGGGCTGGAGACAGCTCCCAGGGTGGGCAGACTGTCCCTGTGGCACATCCCCTGCCAGGACAAGAAATACCTCCTGGTCCTACCTTGCCTTTCTTGTTTTCAAGACCCCTCTTTGTTTCCATTACTCCCATCCCTCTCTCTTATTTATATTTCTCCCATAACCTGGTGGTAGGCATAGAAGTCTCTCTGCTATTTTTAAACAAACTACTTTTAGGTGTTTAATCTTTCTGCTGGCCTTCCTTAGACACCTTGCCATCTCTGTTTGGCCCTTCAGAAGGGGGTGGGAACCAGGAATTGCTACTGGGAGGACCCACAGCCCCAGCCCCAAGAATCCCTGCAGGGGAGAATAAAAACATCTCTTGGGGCACAGGTGGCTGTAGGAGACCAAGAAGAGGGCTAACCTGGGGGACAAACGCCTGGTGGTCCTGGTTCACTGTGCCACCCGCTCTGCAGAAAAGTTGGTAATTTCTGGTGAGCAGCTATAAATCAGAGGCACGAGCCTCAGCTGCTGCCTGACATGACATATAGTTCTATCGTTATGGCAACCACAGAAACAAATAAAAGCCTTGCCTTCGCTTGACAAGCCTTTGAGATGTCCTGATGGAGAGACAAGTGTTCAGCGGCAGAATGAATTCTCTTGAACTCGCTGTCGATTCATCTTCGTTTTGGTCCCAAGTGAGCCCCTTTGCTCTCTGAATTCTTTGCCAAAGTACAATCAACTGGATTTTTTATTTCTAGGTTTTTTTTTTTATTTGTTTGTTATTTTATTTTCAATTCTCTTGGAGGCAGAGTACTCTGCTCCCCAGCTCTGTGCCTGCATGAGTCCCGTTTTGTGTCAAGGATGGGAGCAGGGCTTTTACTCCCTGCCTGTGGCATTTGCTGGCTCAGCCCTGCTGTGCCCTTTGTGACACATCACTGCTGCCCCAGCCTTGAAGGGGTTTTGCAGTGATATTTTGCAGGAGTTTTGCAGTGATTTTGGGCACTTGTGATTTTGCAAGTCTGTGGTGAGCACTGTAGTGTGAGGCTTCCTGAGAGCAGAGGGGGATGAAAAGTGAACTGGATGAGAAAGGCAAAGGGAATCTGGGCCAGGAGAGGGGAAACAGTTTTACTGTGGCTATTCTGTCTCAGCAGGAAAGCTCATCTGCCTGTGCCTTATCTGCAGGGACACAGGACAATGGGTAGAGCTACAAGCGGGCATCCCTAAACATCAGGAGATGGGCTGGGCTGGTCCCCGTGGGACCAGTGGGGTAGAGCATGCAGGCAGAGGGCACCCTGCCTGCTCTTCCTGACATTTGTGTAGGAAATGCCTTGGGAACTTGGTATTTTTTCCGCTGTTTTTTTTCCCTGGAAAGGAGCAGTTTGTGATTTCTGGATGCTCAGTGCTGCAGGGACCTTCAGCTGGGAGGCTGCGGGAGAGGGGAAGCCCCTCTGTTCCTCAGCAGGGACCTCCAGAGCCTCTTGCTCTGTTGGTGCCAATAAAGAAGTGAGAGCAACTGGCAGTTGATGCCTGTGATGAATGGACAGCGTTGCATGATGGAGCAAATTGATCATTGCATCACCAGGCACAACTTACTCATTTCTGCAGAGAAAGGGCAATTCATTACTGTGCACATCACAGACACACCGTCATCCTCACAGATAGCATCCCTGTGCTTTGGCCTGGGCTTCTTATCACCCCAAGAGGCTGTCATCTCTCAAAAAGTGGTGGAGAAGCAGCTTGCAGTGCTTAACACCGGGAGAGAGGCAGCCTTTGGCCTCATCCTCTGGAGAGAAGGGACAGACACTTTACAGAGAGGCAGCCACCAGCCCCTGCCCTGCAGCTGTCAACTTGGCTTTGTCCTGGCTGCTTACCAGGATTTTTCCTCCTCCCTGCCTCCCACTGTGATTTATGAGAGCAGGTTAGAAGAGTCAGGTACGTCTCACTTTGCTACAGGGTGACTAAATGGAGACGTAACCTTGAGGCAGCCACAGAAGGGTGTGAGCAGCAAAATGAGAGAGGGATTAGGGGAGTGGTGCAATGGAGAAAGAGGGGGAAAAAATGGAGCTGAAATCACCCAAGAAGTATCTGGTGTAGGTCAGAATTGAAATGTGGATCACCCAGCACCTCTAGGAAGGTGCAGGGACCTCACTGCCCTCAACCTGTCTCTTCCTGGTCCATCACCAGCCATGGCGTCTTTCATGCCCAGAATCCAAGGGACATTTCAGCCCTCCCTCTTCCTGGGCTTTTAATAACTCCTGCTGCAGTAATGCTGAGCTTCACTCTCTGTGCTCTTTTGTGTGAACCCACTGCATTTCTGAGGTCTTAATGCTGAGCTGTAAAACTGCATGGAACATGATCAAACCTCTTAGGGATGGGGGATGTAAATTTGGACCTGGCTCGCAGGCAAATCCATCGTGGGGAACACCAGCAACATCTAGAAGTTTGGCAGCTGAGCGATTGCTGTTCCTCTTGTCTGTGGTGCTGCAGAGCCCAGGAGGGAAAAACAACCCATCGAGTGAACAGATTTTGTTTATATGTTTATTGAGACAATTAAAAATACCCAACACTCGCCAAATATGCAAGAGCTGTCTCACACCCAGAACGATTCCCTTTGATGTATCTGGGATCTCCCATCACAGAGTAGGGTTTGGCACTGGACTCTGTAGCTGTCCTGTACACCAGCTCTGCTGCTGTAGCTTTGTGCCCATCCATCCGGATGCCTGGAGCAGGATCTGTGGCGGAGCAGGATCCTGCCAGTGCTGAGGCGAGCAGTGAGTGCCCAGGGTTTGGAGGGGGAGGCAGGGCTCTAACACGCTGTGCTGATGTGCATGCTTAGCAGAAAGGGTGATGCGAGGTGGCGAGATCAGACCTTGGGTTCCTTCCCTGAAAGGTGTTCTCCCGTCCCTGTTTGATGGTGTTATTTGTTTTTATGTCACTGCCTTTGCTTTCTGTTAAACATCGGCTGGAGTGTGCTTTGTAGCTGCCTGTTCAAAGCACAGCCCCTTGACCCCTCTGTTTATACAGCCTCTCTGTACTGTTTTTCCTGAATTACAAATTCCACACCCCCCTATTTGTGTTTCATTACTTTCGCCTTTGTCTGCATCTGCTGCCTGGGAAGGGGACTGGAAGGATTGCAGGAAGAAGGACCAGGCAGTTCATTCCCTGGCCCAGACACGGTGCTGGCATGATGGGGATCTGTGCCATGAGGCTCCATGCTTGGAGCAGGAGAGCGACAGCAGAGGAAGGAGGACAGTGGCAGCAGCAGGAAGGACAGGATTTCCTGGGTGCCTGGGGAGGATGCTCAGCGTCCCTCCCCTCTTTCCCAGGGCTGACCTCAGCGACTTGTCCTTAAGACTCTGAGATGCTCCAGGGCGGGATGGGACGATGGCCCCAGTCCCATCTGGATTCACAGCTGTCCAGCTGTGAGGATACAGCCCCAGGTGGGGCAGTGACATTGGGAAATGCCTTTTCTTCAGCTATTTCTTAATGCAACTGAGTGGAAAGAACTGGCACCTCCACCAACCAGTTCTGATGAGATTTCAGTTGCCTAAAACTTGGCCGACGTGGATGGGACCTACTCCTCCTTTCCCGTTTTTATCTCCTGTAACTCCTCTTGGATCACTTCAGCCAAAGGACAACACTAATAAAATTCAGTGGAGCCGAATTGTTCCTGGGAATGTGCCAGGAACCTGCGACAGGCTCCGCAGCCGGGGAGGAAAAGCCATCTCGGCAGAGACGACAGGAATGGAGATGGACACAAACAGCAGAGTTTTGTCCTTTTCCTTTAAGGGCACCACAAGAAGACACTGTCCCTTGCAGGCTTGGAAAGGGCTCTTGGAAATGACATCTCACTGGGAGCTCAGGGAGAGTTACAGACTCCCCTTTTCCTGGGAAAACCAGGATATGCTGCACCGCAGAAGACAGACCTCTAGGTTTATTGTTATGGGTTTTTTTTTCATTGCTAAAGGGAAGAGGGGATGCACATGTTGCTGCAGAGGAACACTGTTTTCGCTGTGGAAGGACAAGGGATGGCAGCTTGGTGCAAATCAGAGGGGCAGAGCTCCTGTTCAGCTTTCACCCAGCACAGGCAGTGCCCTGTGGCACCACGGCTGCCAGACCTGGCAGTGTGGGCAGCTGGGGCTGGGCATGGGGGCAGCCACAAAGACACAGCCAGTGAACCAGGATGGCTGTGCTCAATGAAGACAAGTGAGGTTAATTAGTTTCAGCTCCTGCTCCTCCAGGGTGATGTTTCCATCAGCTCCAGTGGACTCGGTACAGTGCCCTACTACCATGGTTGCTGCCTCCGAGGGATTTGCTCTGCTCCGAGATGTCACCCCAACTCTTGGGGTGATTTATTAGGAAAAAACGCCCTTTGTGCTCTTGGTGCAGCACTTTCCAAGCAGCTCAGAGTAGCTTTGCTTGTGCCATGCTGGTTCTTCTCACTCCACGCTGTTTCCGAATTCGGGAGAGATGCTCTACAGGCTCTCCTTGGCCTGCTCACCTCCAGGCAGAGGAGCAAAAGCAGCTCAAAATGAGGTTAGAAGCACCAAAAAGCTCAGTGCATGGTTACAGGCAGTGTCAGCATTGCACAGAGCAGGGACAGTGTGTCCTGTCTGGCCTTGCCCACTGGCTCAGAAAACCCTTCTGTGCTTTGTCAAGGCTGGATCAGACTGAAAATCACTGCCCTTTCCCTCTGCCCTCCCCAGGTTTTGTACTGTTGCCCCTTTTGGTCTGTGCTTTTGCTCCTTAGTGCCTCCTTCTCTGATTTAGATGTTTTAAGTACTTGTCAGGGCTTTTTCTGGTCTCCCCAAAGGGGGTTGCTGCCTACAGAGCCAAAAGCAAAATCTTCCTTGACTTTTTCCTGCTGCATGTTTGTAAATCCTGGTGATACAGGGGGTGGCGATGCTTTCCTGGGCACTGTGCTGGAGTGTATTGAGCAGAATATTGTTTTCAGGAACTAAATCAAAGAGCAGTGCAAAGCTGGAGAGGTTTGGAAGGCAGGCTGGGGAATGAGCAGGGGGAAAATATCATCAAGAAAATTAGGTGAAGCCTTGCTAAAAAATAATCCCATCTTGGGAATTGCCCTGCTTTCACTGCCTGAAGAATTACTGTGCCATAATCAATTCAGCTCTAGACGTTTCCTGCGGTGTTTTTGATATTATGAGATGCTATTGACTGCTACCAAATGCTTTTTATCTTAAGGCAGATGGGTGCAGTTGGGGACCCGCTGCCACACTGTGCCACGGGCTGTGCCCTGCTCTGGGCAGGACTCTGGCAGTGGTGACCTGAGTGGAGGCAGGAATGGCAGTGCTGGCAAAGAGGGACGGGGGTGTTGATGGACCCCCTAGTCCGTATATAATCCATCCAGTGCCTGTTTCACTTCCATCAGAGGAAACAAAAGGGTGGAGCAGCTCTGGAGGGGAGGCGCAGGGAGCGGCAAAGAGCCCCCAGTTGCACTGAGGCATATTCAAGTCTGCTGGCACTGCAGCTGGATGGGTTTTGGGGGAGAACTTACTCATGTCTTCTGCAAACAGGTCTGAGCATTGCCGAGCTTGTCCTGGGTGTCACACAGCCAGATAGCTCCCTGCAAAGTGATGTTGTTTTGCTTTATGTAAAGTGAGGCAGAGCTGTCCCAGGCTGTGTCCCCCAGTGCTGCTCTCCCTCCTGGCCAGTGGCTCTGCTGGTGGCTGTGCCCCTGTCACTGCCTTGCCACATCTCTCCCAGCGCTGCTGTGCCCCAGGGCTCTCTCCCAGCTGCGCTGAACCCAGCAGCACACAATTAAGCCCCAGCTAATACCTCCCTGCTACTGTGGAGGGCTTAAAGTGACACAAATGAAGCAGCTGAGCATTAAGGCAGGATGCTGTGTAAATATGCACTGAGCTTTCGCAGTGAGAAGTCTCTTTATTCAGTTCAGTCCACATTTCTTTTCTTTTCTTTTCTTTTTTTTTTTTTTCAGATCAGTGTGTATCAAACACAGACAGGCCAGAGCTGGAGGTGTTGGCTCTGGACTGTGGGTGCCCTGGATTTAGACCCAGATTGGGGCCATAGCCGAGTAGTTTATAAAGGGTTGGTAATAAAGCTGTGGTTGGTCTAATAAAGCACTCCTTGACAGATGGAATCAGAGAATCACAGAATGGTTTGGCTTGGAAGGGACCTTCTTGTCCAACCCAGCTGCCCATGGTGGCTCACATTCCCCATTCCTGCAGGGAGCTGTTGATGACTCTGGTTATCATCCTGTACCTCCCTGAGGAAAGGGGGAGCTGGAGGAGACAGGGAATGGCACTCTGCTTCTTTGAGCCAAGGAGTCAGCACTAGGTGTGTTAGGAGACCTGGCTGCTCCTCTCCCTTACAGAAATTTCTTGAGGACTTAGGGGTGGGAGTGGACCATCCCAGCCTGCTGTGACTGTAGTTAAATCCAAGCCCACCCTTCCCACCTTCCCTGGGTGGTGGAAACTGGATCCAGCAAAATGAGCGCTCCTGGGTTTGTGTTAGTCTGACTTGGTGCCATGTGGGGTGAAATGGGTTTTTGGAATGTGAAGGCCATAATTTGTGCCTGAACACAGCTGATAGGTGGTACTGGTAGTGGAGGAGGAGGAGGAGAGTCGAGACTGATGCCATTGACCTGAAGGGCTTTTCATGGCATCTCATTGGGAGCTTGGGGACAGTTACAGACCCCCTTTTTCCTGGTAAAACCAGGATATGCTGCATCACAGGCAATTCATTGTAAGCAGAAACCTCCTCTTTTCACAGAATCATAGAATACCAGGTTGGAAGGGGACCCCAAGGAATTATTGAAGCCTGCTTTATAAAAAAGGAGCTTTTGGTATGGAAAACTTCACTGCAGTAAAAACAGTGCCTGGCTTGCTTATAAAGCACAGGTGGGCAGCAGATGGGCTTGGATGCAGCAGGGGTGGCTGGGTGGGGGGACACTGCCTGTATCTGGGGAGGAACCATGACAATCTGCTGCTTTCCTGGGTGGAAAAGAAACAACAGAAATTCCTGCCATGCCCTCACCTGGTGTTGGAAAGGGGCTGAGAAATGGGGGGGATTGAATGGAAATCTGGTAAGTGGTTCAGGGAGAAGCCGTGGTTGTTTTGTGCCTTTTGGATTCATCAGCTGGGGCTTTGCAGGGGGCATGAAGAGATTTCCTGCTGAACATCTGGCTCCACGGTATTTTGGCAGCCTGCTTGGAAGGCCCCACGTGTGCTCAGGTTGCAGGCAGGTGTGGGGAGCTCTGCTGCCCCTTTGCTGCAGGGATGGTGATCCCGACCCCACCACTGCTTCCAGCATGGATGGGGGGCTGTTCCTCTGGAGGCTGGATGTTGTCCTCCTTCTGTCCCTGTCTCTTGGTGTCATTCCAGCTGTGCAGCTGTGGGTGGCAGAGCATGCAGAGTGTAGGGTGCATTGCCACAGATGCTCCAGCTACCTGCCCTACACACACTCCTTTCTCTGTCAGCCAGGGGAGACTGTTCCCAGAATAGCCCAAAATAAGCTCATTTCTGGGCAGGGTGCGGGTTTGGCTGTGCAAAGCCCCACTGGAGTAGCTGCAGCAGGGAGTTGGAGTGAAGTCCCTGAGCTCTGGCCTCTCTGCAGCATCTGTGACACCATGACCTGTGTCAGCACGTCACCTGCTATAGAAGGTTTTCTGAGCTTTGTAAAGTTCATCCGGTCTGTCCTGGTTTTCCCAGTGGGAGTAGGGCTGGGAGAGGTTTCGGCTGGGAAGGCTGGAGCAGTTCAGAGGGATCTGAGCTGGCTTGCAGGGCCAGCACCCTGTCCGTGTGCAGCACTGATCCTGCTGATCTCCGGGTCAGGGTCTCACTCATGCAGGCACTTCCTCAGAGCAAAGCTACAGAAATAAACCCAGCACTGAGTTCTAGGCGACCTATTTAGGAAATCCAGGGCTCTGCTTGGACTTGATGCCGCAGAGTCCTGGCAAACTCAGTCCCCTGAGGCTGACGAGGTCTGAGATGATGTGGCTGAACAAGGCAGAGTTGGACATGCTTGTGTATGGGCTCTGCTACGTGAACTGCCTCTATGGCTCAGGTGGAACAGTGGCTGTGTGTGCTCATCCTGGTTTTGGGGGCTGGAGCAGGGGTATATGTGGCATCTTTCAACAGCACATACGTGCATGCAGCCTCTCACTCGGGGAAGTGCAGCTCCCTGCCCACCCAGGGGGATGGGGCAGCCAGGACATTGGTCACAGGCACCTAAACCTGTGGGGGGGTGCTGCCTCAATCTGTCTCAGTTCTCCTGTGAAAAACTCTTCTTTTCATAGGATTCCGTCTGGCTTGGCTAAGACACTGTTTGCAGAGCTTTGGCATTGGGGGTGGCACTTGCTCTTCCTTTCTGAACTGGGCACGGGGAGCCTGGGTGGGGAGAGCAGCAGAAGGTGGCTCTGACATATGCAGACTTTGCTGCCAAACTCCTCCATCCTCTAATGGGAGCACTAGTGTGAAAATCAAAGAGGGTCAGTCCTCAAAGGGCTTGAGAAACAGTACTGAAAGCTCCCTGTTGCATCTTTCTGCTCCACTCAAAGGCTGATTCTGTACTGTCTTGGGACAGTTTCATGTCGATCCTTGTCCATGATCTCTTTGATCATAATTTCCCTCCATTGCTTTATCAAGTATCTGTCAAAGTCCAAACAAAGTATTTCCCTTTCCTTTAAAAAAAACAAAACCAAATTACGTTTGCAGAAAGATAAGGGGTAAATCTGATACTGTTCAGAGTCAACAGGTAGACACAGAGGGGACAGGGACCAGTCTGGCTGGAGCTGCCACCCCCTGCCACCCATCCTGCCTGGCTGTGCCCGTTGATGGGATTGATCCCTGTGGGGATGTGCCAACCATCCCACTGGGTCCATGAGCTGCACAAGCTGCTGTTGGCACATCCAAGAGCTTTCTGAGCTTCCACCCACTTCAAGCCCTCCTTGCCTCACCCCATCCCAAGCTCTCTGGTCCCCTCTGTGTCCCCTCCCAGTGCAGAGCCCCCCTGCCCTCCATGGAGCCCCCCAAGGAGGAGGGGTTCCTGCCTTTTCCCAGTGACAAAATCAATACCAACAGCTTTCATTAATATTCTAGGAATGGCAGGGAAGATTGACTGCCTCATTAGCAGGCATCGTGTGAAACTCTGACAATAATTAACAACTCAACGGTCTTATTTGCTGGCCTATCACAGAAGTATTCAATCAAAAATGTAATTTGCTCGACGCTCCCATTTACCATAAAGAGAATATTCCTTCAAAGTTTTAAATAGACTAATTAAGAGGGAAGAAATACAGGGAAAAAAATTATTAACAGTATAGTTTTAATGGGAAATTACTGGAGCGTATTAATAATGCAATAACCATTTTTAACAGCTGTCTGTCAGTTTGTGGGCCGGGGTAATTAAATTAGTCACTAAAGGGTTAGTCAAATTAGGTGTTGGAGAGCGGCACCGGGACTAACGAAGGCGTGTCAGGAGGGATGCTCTGGCACAAGGAGGATGAGGAGGTGCTGAAGGAGGGCGAGATGTTGAGGTCAGAGGTCCCCAGGGACCCTGCAGAGAGGGGAACCCCTCGTTACCTGGGGGAACCAGCATCTCCCAGCTCCTCTCCTTGATTTAGGTCCACGGTGCCAGGAGACGCGAGGAGCCTTGGCAAAGGCTGAGTTGTCTCCGGGAAAATGATAATAAGAAAGAGTGTTATCTGAGCATGAGCATGGCCCGGGGTGGCCTCTGTGACGTCTGCTTCAGCCTGACACCGCTCAGGTTTTTAATCTCTTTCCCAGAGCCAGAAGGCAGCTATGCAGGGGATTTTTGGCAATTTCTTTCAAGGCTTTTATATTCTGCGGGTTTCAGGCTTGCGTTCCCCCTTCCTCCGCCCCTTCGCCCCTTTTGAAATGAATTGCAGTTAATTTTGGATGTTGTTGAGCCTGGAAACACATCTTTCTTGCCGCCAGCCTATTAAAAAATATATTTACAGTTCCATAAAGCAAAGCCAGCTGCCAAGGTAACGTCCTGCTGGCTCCCCTGCGTTCCAGGCAGAGAGTAAGGATTTGGAGAGGTACTCTCTTCCGTGATCACAGGGAGGATTTTAAGCCCAATGAAGAGGTTTCTGCGTGAGAAAATCATTGGGTCCAGTCTGGGGAGAGGTGTTGGTGGTGGTACAACTCCTTTTCCTTCTCCCCTCCATGAGTCAGGGTGGGAATGTGGGCCTTTAGGTCTGAGTGGGAAGGGATTACACCTTCTGATGTGATTTTTTTGAGATTTCAGACATTTTATACCTCACCCATCAAGAGGTACCAAGGAATGTGGTGGTAGGGGTGTTTGGAGGGTGTAGATGTCTCTGAAACCTCCATCATGCAGAGCAAGGACATGAATTTCCATATATTGGCTGAATGTTTGGGCTTTTCTGGGCGATTTTCTTGCTCTGGTTTTACGTTTTCTCACACTCAAGATCTGTAGGTGATAAGAGGGGGTGGCAAAACCTGTGTGTTCTCCTCAGAGGTTTCAATTTTCATGAATCAACAGGAGGGTTTTTCCATAATTCTTTCTCCCGTCATCCCCATTTGAAATTTAACTATGGAGTCATCCTGATCTGCCTGAAGTGCTCGGGGCTTTCTGCTGCTCTTTTTCTGTCATTTAAAACAGATGTAGAGCTCACAGTTGCTTTAACTGGGTGACATGGGGAGAAAATGTGCCCCACATGGCATGTGGGAGTCGAATAATCACCCAGTAGAAGCATCTCTGATTCAGCTGTTGGCTCCTCAAGAGGAGAATCCCAGGAGAAGGGAAATGGTAAAACCCATCAAACTCACCAGAACACCTCAATATCCCAACAACTGCAAAAAAACCCTGTGCTTGGGTGGGCACAACCCATGTGGGCACTTGGGTGAAGTCAGGCCCTCCTCTTTCTCCACATGATGGAGAATTACAAGCCGTATAGATTATTTTAATGGCCGTATTACTTCCAACTGTGCCTCTGCCATCTGTTCTTCTCCAATTACAGATGCAAAAACCCAGCATGTTTCCCCATTCGGGCTGTAGAGGATGAAATACAAGCATTGTAAAAGGGTGTATATTCTTCCAACAATGTAGTTGGCACCTGTGATGTGCTGCTCGTGCTTCTGCCCCGTGTTAGTCGGGATGCTCAGCCTGGTCCCTCTGCTCCACATCCCCGTCCACGCCCGGACCTGCGGTGGCAGAAGGAGTTGTTAATAAAAGGAAGAGGCTGGTTTGCTACATGATTTGTCTGTGCCGAGCGGGGCAGCTGAATTATTAACGGTGACCAAGCCTCTAAGTGCTACAAAACTCGACGAGAACCTCTTACCTCCGGCACAGCGATAAACAGGATTGAGGCACGGTGGGAGGGAGGGAATTAAGATAGGACATCAAAGACTGGATTCCGTCAAGTAAATCATGCCATTGCTCCAGTATAAGAGCCCCTAAATGTTTTATTAGGGATTTTCAACAACTACCAAAATTAAGATGGAAGGGATGAATTATTAAAAAATAGATTAACTAAACCAGCCGCTGAATTAAACATGAAAGGTGCCTATCAGGAGCGGCACGGCCACCATGTGCTGCAGGCATCTGAATCCTTCAGCCAGGCGTGCTGGAGGGACCCTGGAGAGGGGGAGCAGCAGTGCTGGGGGCATGGAAAGACACAGGCTGCTCCTCCAGGTCACTGTTGCACAGCCAGGCTGTCAGTATTGCACAGAGAGGCTGTTGCAGGGGCAGGAAATAACAGTGCCAGGTGCTGTGGAGTCATCAAATGTGGGGTTTCAGCCTCAGGCTGAAGGGGGATGCAAGGGGGAGTGAAACATGGGTAGAAAAAGGTGTCTTGCCTGAAGTACTCGAGCCAGGATCTGAACTTTTCCTTTCCTCCATGTTAATCTGCTGTTACCAACTCAAAGCCATCTGTGGCAGAACAGGGACTGAGCTGGGGAATGGCTCGGGGGTTGTGGTGGGCACTGACAAGCTGCTCCACCAGGTCTGGTGCCTGTGGCATTGCATAAGGGTAAGGAGGGTTTGCAAGGGCCAGAGAGGCCCCAGTGTGGGGAAATAGGTGAGGAGGGCTCATGGTCCCTCCCATTAGCCCACCTGGGAAAACAGGACACGATTTGGGTATTGCCAGCACCTGGGCACAGCTGGAACAGGGTGTCTGTCCATGCCCCTGTGTAGTTTGAGTACGTTGGTCTGCCCCCATTGCTTCTTGTACTAAACCTCTCCCACCTGGGTGTGCCTGTTGATGGGATTGATCCCTGTGGGGCACAGAGTCAACATCTTAATCCCTTCCTAAAGCCGACTTGTGATCCCAGTCTGGTGTTTCTGTGCCCTTGCAGTACAACCTGTCTCGACATTCCCCATGGAGGGCTGTGGCAGCCTGTGAAGGTAAAGCACAGATGAGAACAGGAGGTGAAGAGATGCTGTTGTCTGGGGTTTGTTTTATTCCAGCCCCCAGGAGGGTGGGAGCATCGTCTCCAAGTGTGAAACACAAAATGTGGTGGAATTTCTATTTGTTCCCCCTCTCTTTCTTCTTCCCTCACACGTTCAAAGCTCTGACTTGGAAGTCTACAGTCAAACCCCTGCGAATGCCAGCGGTAGTAGAGCTGCTAGGAGCAATTCACAGTGTCTGCAGCAGCACTGCTTTAAGGGGCACTGATGGAACAAGTGGAGGCTTCATTCATAACAATAATAAACTGCTATTTTGCAGTTATACGCTGCTTTTAATCTTCACAAGTCAAAGCAGCATTAATTAACTGCGTGGCACGGTGGGAGGCAGGTAGCTGTTGTTGTCCCTGTTTTACAGATGAGGAGGCTGGAGCACTGTCACATCCTGCAGCCTGCCCACAGTCAGACAGTATTTCACCATCCAAGTCTGCAGCCGATCCCAAAATGCCAGCTCCTGCTCGGAGCTTTACTCTTGGGAATGCTCTCCTGTGGCAGGGCAGACCCTTGGGGGTTCTGAGGTCGTTTCCATTTCTTTACACCCAGTTTGGTTTTGGATAGATAGAGGTGAATATTGCTGAAGTCAAATGTGAATCTTCTAATTTGAATTAGTCCAAATGCCGAAAGCTGGTTCCTTGCCCTCGGGCCAGTGACCGGGCAGAGTTCCAGCTGGGAGAAAAACTCAGAGAAACATGTTAAGCTCAGTCTTTGCTGTGATCCCCACTTTTTGCTAATGTGTCTGGAGAAGCCTGTTGGGTGAAGTGATAAAAATGCAATCCCTGACTGTTTTCCTGCTCAGAAATGCCCAGATTTGCCTCTCTGCCTCCAAAATCTCCAACCTGACTCTTTTTCCAGGGGTGACATTTGCAGATGTTTGCTTCTGCTGGTGCTTATTGGCTGAAAGATCAATATTTTGGCCCTTGTGTGTGTAATTAAAGAGGAGTCTTGGCTTGTATTTTGGGAGAGCACGTGCTGGAGAGGCTTTGGGTAACCCTGACCTCTCCTTGCACACGGTGGCTGGCCTCCAAGGACCCCCCTGATGCTCACAGCTTCCCTCTCAGCGCAGAGGCACCAGCTGCCATGGGCTCTGAAGGATGCTCCTGGCATCCATCAGGTCTTCATCCACTGCTCCCTGTTCCCTGGGGACTTGTGGGATCTTGTGGTGGGACCATGGAGGGACATGTCTCTGCATGGCTGTCTCTGAGGTATTTCAGAGGAAGCAAATTCTAGTTTGGGCATCCTCCTCAGCCCCTCGAGGCAGACCTTGGATTAGCATGGAAGCTTTTTCATTTAATTTTCTTAATTAAGACAGACACTGAAATAAAGGTGGTGAGTGAAGTGTGATGGGCAGGAGAAGGAGGGTGGTCCTGCAATGTGCAAACGGTGCTCTTGTCTTTCTTTCTTACCCTTTTTTTTCTCCTCTCGTCAATCTCCTGTTGCTAAATGTGCAGCTGGGGAGAGGGTTCCCAGGCAAACTTCCCACTGATGGGTTCTGACAGATCTAATCAGGCAGGAATGGCGACAGCCACGTCCTGCACTGCTGTGGATTGTGGTTCAAACCTAATATCCTTCACCATGACGCACTGTGGTGACTGAAACGAACCTGATGGCTGAGATCTGGTTGGCCTGAGGGCAGGAATGCTCCCATCAGCTGCACACCTGCCTGCTGCTCCTGTCAGTGCCTGTGGGATTGGCCCCTTGATGCATCCCTTGCAACCTCTGCCATTGCACAGCTCTTCTAAAGGCCTTTGATGTCTCTCCCAAGTGGTGTTTTAGTTGTCTGATGCTTCCTGTTCCTCAGGAAGGCTAATAACAGGTTCCCCCTTCTCTCCCCAGCACCTACTGCCAGTAATTTCAGGGGCTGTAGGCTGGGCCTGATTTGACTGTGTTTAGGAGTAGCTTAGGTCATCTCTAGGTCTGTATCTAAGCTAGTCCCTGAGGCTGCCTTCTGTAATCACTGGAGATCTGGTCAGTGGGGCTCAGGGCATGGATCAGCTCTTTTTCTATCCTTGACTGCCTTTGGGCAGAGGGATCATCCATAAATGAGCTGATTTTGAAGCCACTCAAAAGGAAGCAGTCTTCAAAACACTACAGGAAAGCTTAATATTAGGAACCCATGGAGGTAATAAAT
>JAWMRA010000038.1:7800886-7811533 GCA_035584735.1 Pseudotriccus pelzelni
CATCTTGTTACAACCCCCTGCCATGGGCAGGGACACCTTCCACTAGACCAGGTTTCTCAAAGCCCTGTCCAACCTGGCCTCAAACACCTCCAGGGAGGTGGGAGGTGTTCCCAACCACTCTTGCACAGGGGAGTTTTGCTGTGCTTCCAGGTGGGAGCAGCAGAGCTCAGCACCTCGCCCAGCTCTAACCCATCTCACCTTGACAGCAAAGTCGTCTCTTCCCTGTGAGTGAAGCTCCGTGTGAGTCTGGTGCATCACACAGAGACACAGGGCAGAGCCTTGGGAAATGGGGGAAACCTGGAGCATCCCTTTTCCTCTGTCTGTTGTAGGAGTCCCTGCCTGCCAGGCAGCAGTGGTGACCCCCGAGGAGGTCAGGAGCTGTCACCTGCCCTGCCAGCCCCTCGAACACGTGCCTGCTGCTCCTAAACACGCTGAAAACCCTCTGTCCCTTCCCCTCGCCGCACGGCAGGCAGAGCCCCCGCACCCCATCCCTCCCATCTCAGCAGAGGCAGGAGTTAAGTGTCTCTTTATTTATTGAAGATGTTTGTACACGGCAGCTGGGAAAGGTCAGGCTGGAGCCGTGCTGTCCCAGGGGGAGGCGTTTTCATTATCCCCTGCTCCGGTTGCTTGTTAAGGCCATTTAACAGGACAGCCTGATGTGTCACCAGCAACGCCTGGTGCCATCTCCCTCTTTCCTCTCCTCTCCCGTTCCTGCTTTCTTTTCCCATTGTCTTTTTTTTTTTTTGGTGTATGTCCCCTTTTCCAGTCTTTTGGGGTGTTTTTTCCCCTTTTTTTGTGTTGCTCTGAACACTAGTGTGCTTCCCCAGGCACTGTCAGAAGCAATCGGGGCTCTGATCGCCCCGTGCAGCTGGGAAGAGATGCCTCTTTTAAAAAGTCAGGATATATTAAGATAGAAATTGTCAATAAATTACAGGCCTAGTGCTCGCCACGCTGGCGTGCAGAGAGGCAGAAATGGAAAACTGTGTCACTCCAGGAAAATATCCCCCCACTGTAATGCCTGGCTTGAGGCTATGTGCAAAGAGAATGGACTGTGTACAGTGCAGGGAGAAAAGAGGAGCAGCAGGAGCGCTCTCCTGGAGTGCATCCTTCTTCTGGAAGCCGTGGGTGGGAGGTGACACACAGGGACCACTGGAACCCCCATCCTACACGTCACACCAGGCTCTTGGGTCCGTGCATCCCATGGGGACAGGAGATGGCTGTGGAGATTCCCATCTCTTCCCACTTAACTCTTCACCCCTTTTCCTTCCTACTGCAGGAGGATGAGGCTGTTCTGTCCTTTTCCACAGCTCCCAGTCATGTAGTAAACTCCCCCAGCTCTCCAGCCCCAGTTTGAGGATAGCAGAGCTGAGCTGCCCAGAGGGAGTGTGGGGATGGCTGCTGCATCCCACCTCCATTCCCTGTCTCCCTGCTTCCCATCAGACTGACACAGGGGCACAGTGCTCCATCCAGCTCTCCCAAGCCAGTGCAATATTTTACACTCATGGCCTGCTTGTAGGTCTCCCAGCAAAGAGCGAAGACCTGGAGAGCACTCTCCCCATGTTCCTGACTGTGCTCCGTGGCTGTTGTCCAGGGAAAAGCTTAACAGGGGGGCTGGCAGCACTGCCCCCAGCCCTGAGTCATGCTCAGGGCACTGAATGAGATTTCAGGGGATGGGGTTGGAGTCTCAGAGCTCCCTGCAGCCCTGGTCTGTGAGGTTGTGGCACTTTCTGCACTGTCCCTGCACTGGGCGACACATCCCCTCCTCATCCCAGCCCTGCTCCCGGAGCCTGCTGGGTGTGAGCTGGGCTTCCAGTGCAAGCAGGGGTGGGGTCATGTGCTGCAAATTTGCGGAGATGTCAGTTAGGTTTGAAGCTGAACTGCTGTGAACTCAATTTGCCAATTTGGTAAGTGCTATGGGCAATATCGGGATGTAATTTAATTAAGCTCTCCCCTTTTTATAGAGTTCAGGGAGCATTTGCGTACTAATTTTAGCACTAGGTTTGCTCCAGCTTTACTCTGGACGCAGTTTCACAAATCATGACATGTTGTTAATCTTTACCAGTCAACAGTTTATTAATTTGCTGAGGACCACAGAAGTATATAATCAGTGGTTCATCAATCAAGGCTAAATCCAACAAATGTTCCAGGCAGGTACTGAGCATAAAATATACATGCAGCCTTGTAAGCAATTAATACACCACAGAGCTGGAGCCGAGCGGCTCAACCAGGGAGCAGCACAAATCTCCAAGATTTCTTACTCCTTTTATATATAATCATCATCTGTTACCAGTTTCTTCGTGCCTTTAATACAGCTTCCAGTAATTCTGCGAGGACTGGGATGCATTTATCTCCGGGTTTTCAGTGGCGTGGGCTCTGCCATTACCTAATTGTTTGGTCTTAAAAGGTCTCGGTTGAAATGTCGAGGGCGGATTGCTCGCAGCTCATCTGGCTGAGGAAAGTCTCCTTGGGCTTGAGGAAGGAGAAAGCAGGATGTTGCTTTGCTCACTTGAAATCCTGCAGTGAAGGCATCACCTGGAGGACCCCCCCCCCCAGGCTTTCCAGTGGGGTCCCCACCGGGAGGGGTGGCAGCTCCCCTGCTGCCATCCCTCACTTCCCATGGCACCCTTTTCCCCCCTCATCTCACGGTTTTCTGTTGGCTTTACATGTACCCAGTAGATGGCATGAGAGCATAAAGGGTTTCTGCAGTTCTTTTCTTGTCGGAGGCCTTTTATTTGGGTAATTTTGATTGTAGAATCATAGAATAGTTTGGGTTGGAAGGGACTTTAAAGACCATTTAGTTCTAACCCCCCACACACGCACCATGGGCAGGGATGCCAGCCACTGGACCAGGTTGCTAAGTATGAGTGGCAACCTTGGTAAGACCTTGGCATCACTAACTGGAGCCTTGCCATTGAGCCCTAACATAACCAAACAATCCCCAAGCTCTGCAAAACCTATTTCCATGTTGCTTTTCCTTGTTGCATCCTAGAATTGCTGTTGGATCTGTGGAAGCTGCGGGCATGTCCCACGAAAATAAAATTCCAGTGAGCTTCTCTGAATCTGGCAGCTCTGCAAGTCCAGTGTCTGTTCCATACAGTCTTGCAGGGATCACAGCAAACCAGGAGAAACTGTGCTGGAGGAAGAAGTGAGATTGTTGCCTGTAAAGGACTGTGTGTTGTTGATCCGTTTCACTGGCACGGTGGTAGCTGCACAACCCAGAGGGAGGATGCAGAAGGAGGGAAAGTGCTTGACAGTCATGTGTTGGTGATTTGTAATTTGAGAAGTGGCCCTGAGAGACTGAAGGAAACACCTGCATCATGACTTAAATTCAGGCTTCCACACCTGTCTCTCAGCTTGGCTTTGCTCCCTGGTGCCAGTCTTCTTGTCCACCCAAAGAGAAGGGGGGGGGCTTACTTGCATCTGCTGCCCCATGGCCTTGTGCATTTTTAAGCCTGGAAAGGCAGGATTGCAGCCTCAGGAAAATAAGAGGGGTGAAGATTTTCATCCCCAGGTAAGGAAGCTTTGGCCTTGGCACGTGAGCTGGGCGAGGAGGTCATCGGTTCTCTCCTGGTGCACACTGGGTGTCCTCAGCATCACTGTGGGAGGAGGCAGCAGCAGGTACAGGTGTGCAGTGAAGGTGTGTGTTTGAGCCTCGTGGTGCCTCTCAGGATGGGGTCTCATCGCTGTGAGGATGACCTGGAGAAGCAGGAGCACAGGAGCTGCCCAGCTGGGTGTGAGGAAGGCAGCTCGGGGTCCCGTGCCAAGGCAGTGACAGAATCAGCTCCTTGTTTCCTTGTGGCTCTTCTGGGACAGGTGGTGTGGTCTGATGGTTCTGCAACATCTGTGGTGCCTGCAGATACTGGTGAGTTAGTTCTTTAAATCAGATGAGAGTGCCACATAGGTCAAGGCTGTTGCAGGTGGGTGTGGAAGGGCTCAGAGCAGTGCTGTGCTCCAGGATCCATCCCACCTTGAGAGAGGTGCCAGCAAGAGGCAGGAGGGTCCACCCAGCCCAGGCAGTGGGTGCTGCTGTTCTGCACAGATGTGAAATCCTGCTGATCTCCTCTCTCACAGGCTCAGGTTCCTCTGGCAGAGATTTATTTCTAATTTGAGCGAGAAAATAGTATAGTTTGCCTACAAGGACGATGTGAGCTGTTCCTTCCCACGATGATGGGTTCAGCCTGCCAGGCAGGAGGGAGTTTGCTTGGCTCAGCAGGAAGAGCATCCACCAGAGAGTCACTTAATGAAGTTGTGGCCCACGGTGACACCGGTGCTGTGTTGGTCCCAGCCTTTTTAGACACAGAAGGAAGAGAAATTTGGCATGGTCCACACAGGTGTATAAGCCTTAGCACAGCCTGTGTGGAGCTAATCCTTCTCTTGCTCTCTTCCACATCAGAATGCTGGGCTGTTCCTCAGCTGCTGAGGAGCAGGGCAGAGAAGTGGCTTAATTTAGGAGTGTAACCGTTTTGGGGAGAAATGGGATTAGAAACGAAGGATCAGGGCAGATGCTGCTGCTGTGGTCTCTTCCTTCCAGCCTTCGACCCAGGGGTGGTTTGAGGACCGTGGGCAGATGCTTTGAAATGACGTGGGTGATGCTGAGAACTCTTCATGTGGGGAAGTGGCACATTCGGCACTTTCGGCCCAAAACAAAATGCTGTGCAGAAATCCCTCACATACGTGAAAATTCAGAATATTTTGGTTCAAAACATTTCCTTTCTATGAAGGAGGGGGAAACATTTAATTCCACCGTTATCATCTGGAGCTGTGTGTTTTATATTGCTTTATCCCGGTGTACAGCCTGAAACAAAAACAAAATTAGGCGATGGAAACCAAAACATTTCAACCTTGTCAAAATTAAATGCTCTCCTAATTTCCCAATGAGTTTTGAGATGTAATTGATGGAATCCCACAAAGCACTTAAGCTTCATCAAATCCGCATTTTTCTGACAGACAATTGTTCATGGAAAAATAAAAACTCATCCGTCCCTGCCTTGCGAGGCACCTAGCTAATTATGGCAGAGATGCACACACCAGGGAGGGAGATGAGGAGGAAACCAGTCTCTTCTAATCCTTTTAAAATTTTGCTGTCTCCCTGGAGCAGGAGAGGCTCCTTATGCATGTTGTGGTTTGAAGCAGAAGCCTCCTGAGCTCAACAGCAACCCCCCCTCCAAGGAGCCTGTGGTTTTGGATTTATCTTGATTATCCAGGTAAAAAACCTGTGTTTAAAATGAGACTGGAGGAGAGGGTGGCAAAGGCTGTTGGGGTTGGTATTAGCAGCAGGTGGAAGCCACCACCCGCCTGCCTTTGCTTTCAGTGCTGCAAAGGGGGTTTGCACCATGTGGGCAAATGGTTGAATTTAAAAGCAAGTGGGATAGCTCAGGAAGCACCGACCTGGGCTGGAAGTCTGTGCCTGCATGGGGAGGAAGTGCTTTGGGTGATAAAAGCCCTGTTTTCTCCAGTGTTGGCTTTTTCAGAGGCGTTCTTGAGGGCTTGCCTGGCACCAGCCCTTGTCCCTCTGCTCCCCACCAGACTGGGATGCTTCGTGTGTTGTGGTCGCAGCTGGGCTGGGGCTTTGGGATTGGGTCAGGTTATAGGATTTGGTGTATAGTGTTGTGGCTGGGCTGTACCCTGGATGTCAGATAGGGCAGGGGTTGTATTTCTGGTTTCCTGGAGGTCTTTGGAGGTGTCAGCTTCTGCTGTGGATAGGGGAAGGGAAATGTCCCAATGGGCAGGAGATGCCAGAACACCCCAAAATTAGCAGTCAGTGACTTCTGGAAGGGAAGCAGCTGGAGGGTTTCCACTGGCCTGATTTCCTTGCTCCAGGAGCTCTGTACATTTCTATCTCTGCATGGCATCGCACCAGCTGCTTGAAACAAATCCATCCCACTCGGAATTGAGATGCAGACGTACACACAGCCACGTCCCCAGGAGGGTCCCCGGGAGGTGTGTGGTGGCCAGAGGCAAGGAGACACTGCCTCATTGCCCAGAGCTTTGGTCTCCTCCATGGATCCCCCCATCCCTCTGTCACAGGAGGGCCAGGCTGAGGAACACAAGCTATCACAGCGTGTGCTCAGGAGCCTGGAAGACAGATGGGTTTGATTTTTCTAAGGCTAAAATAATGATTGATGATCTTTAAAAGGGAAAAAGAAGCAGGGGAAAAGGAGGGAGGGGTGGAAAGAGTGGGAAGATAATGACTGTTATTTCAGAAAACTGTTGTAATGTTTCCCTCTGGTTGTTGTAACGTCTCCCCGCAGTGGGGTGTCGGAAGGGGTCTGTCACAGCTGGGGGTGGCAAGGACAACACTGCCCCGAGGAGACGAGGCAGGGGTAGCACTGGAGAGTGCTTCAGCAACCAGCTTTTGGCCACGTTTTGTCAAAATATGGGGAGAGGAGGGATAAATGTCACCCACCGAGACTGGGCAGTGTATAGCCATGCTCTGTCTCCCTGCTGCTGAGGAGCGTTGCTTGCTGGGGGCCTCCTGGGCCAAGAAAGTGAAAGCAGAATAAGCTAGAATTGTCCAAACATATATATATATATTTATATATAGCTCTCACAGAATATGCTGAGATGGACACAGAGGGGTTTACTGCACTTGTATCATTTCTGAGCTCCAACAAGCAAATAAATACACGCCAGTGCATAGTCAGGAGCTCATTAAAATGCTGGCACTTGCTTGTACCGTGGCAGTGCCTCGGATTAATGTTTTTGTCTCACAGTGGGGAGGTTCCTCGGTGAGGAGCGAGGATGCCTTGGCACAAAGGGGGTCATTAGGGCGTTTGGACATGGCACTTGGTGCTCTGTGGCACTGGGCCACCCGCCGTTTGTGCAGCCTCAGGCTGGCGATGCTGGGGCTGCATGGGGCTGGAGTTCTGGGTTTTTTCGCCTCTGGATGCATCCAGGAATGAGCATGTGGTACCTGGAGCAGCTCTGGGAGCAGAGTTTGGTGGCAGCTTCCCTGTGTAGTTTTAAGAGCCAGGGGGGATTTAGATTCATCTGTGCCCAGAGCATCACCTCTGGCACCGTGGCCCAGAAGTTTCTGACAAGAAAGCTTTGCTGTTGTTGAGAAAACAGAGTGGAATAACAAAAAGGGCTGTTTACTCTCTACAGAAACACTTTATTAAATATTCTGGGGTTTTTAAACTTAATAATAGAAGCGAGGAGCTGAGCAGCTCTGGCAGGCAGCTCAGATGGAGAGCTGGTGTGCTCTCGTCTGGGGGATCTGTGTCAGTAACGATTTTACTTCCAGTGACCCCCTCGCCCGTCTCACTGCTAATGAGCTTTGTAAACGAGAAAGTGAGCAAAAGCTCTTTTTTTTTTTACCTAACATGAGCAGGGGCTTGTCCAGATATTTATTTTCCTAAGGCACAATCTTGTACGGGTTCTGTTATGTGCTTGCATTCCTTCCTGAAGATGATCCTCCTCCTGTCATGTTTGTTCTGGCCGTGCTGAGGACGGTGGTGGTGGGTAGATTAGCCCAGCCCTGATGGCAGGAGGCCACGTGGTGCCACACGCTGGGATGGGGTGACAGCGATGGGCACAGGTATCCTATGTCATTCCAGACCACAGCCCTGTGTAGCAGTGGGGCTGGATCTGGTGTATTCCCAGGGGTGGCTGTGGGCATGTGGCAGCAGGTCCTGCCAGATCTGCCACTCCATGTCACCTTGGAGATGTCATTTAAAAGGCAAAAAAGCATGTTTCTCAAAAAAAAAAAAAATCCAACAGATAAAAATAGCACTTCTTATTCAGCACATCCATTCCCTGTGTGTACTCAGAATTCATTTGCTGACTGCAGTCAGGAATGAGGACCTGGGTGCTCTGCCTGGCGTGGATGGAAGGGGATGGGCTGTTGCCCAGCTGTGTCATCAGCTAAAACACATGGAGCTGCTGGTGATTCCTTCTCCACAAACCCACTGGCAGCAGCAGGGTCGGGGCCTTGGAGCTGTGGGTCACATTTAGCCTGCAGGATCTGTGTTGTCAGTGTTAGTGCACAGAACGACGACAAACTAAGTTTTCTTTCCCAATGCCAAGAGCAATTTTCAGGGCTGTCTGTTGTCACAGAGAAATCAGTTTAATTCTGCATAGACAGAGTGGATTTGCAAGGCAGTGGAATTACATTTGTGTGGTAACAGCTTCTCCTTGGCATTTCAGAGCAGACCATGAGCTGGAGCCTCTCCCTATATCTCTGTTCCTCTCTGTAGCATGGATTAAGTAGCAGGCCCTCTTCCCAAGCTCTGAGATATTTTTGCTGGTCAGATCTATGGATGGAAGATGGGCTGGCAATGGGAAGTGAACCCAAGCAGTGTGGGTCTAACAGGGTAAACCATGAACAGCTTTTTCTTTTGAATTGCTGGCTAACAGTGTGTATGATCCATCTCTGGATAGATGGATCCATCCTCTATCCCGATGAGGGGCATGCAGAAGTAGATGGCCAGAACCTGCTGGGGCACCACGTCTCACCATCTTTCCTCCCACCAGGGAGGGACGTGCCACCCCTGATCGCCCAGACAGAACTATTGATCAAGTTGCTTATTGATTTTCTAATCATTTTCCAGCACAGCCCCTCCATCCTGTGTCACTGCCAAGGCAGATCGCAAATTGAACTGCAGCTAAATTGATGGGGAATTGATTTAAACTCACCATAATTATTGGTTCTCCGCTGCCCAAGCCAGGCAGATCAATGTCAGCAAGAACAGATCTGCTCCTTCACGAAAGCTCAGCGAACACAGGCTGAGTGCTGATTTTGTAAGGCCAACCAGGAGCCAGAACTGACCCATCAGCACAGCCCAGGGAGTCAGGATTAGCACAAACAGGCTTCTTCCTGGGTCATTTCTGACTCCTGTGAGAAATAATATAGTTGCACCCAAATGGGCTTTGATTTCACCTTACTCTGATCTATTGATGGGATGTGTCAATGGGAAATCCTCTGCTCCAGAGGCAGGGAGATCTGTTATAAAGCTTTATTAGTGCAGAGAAGCTGTGGCTGCCCCATCCCTGGAAGTGTTCAAGGCCGGGTTGGACAAGGCTTTGAGCAACTTGCCCATGGCAGAGGAGTTGGAACCAGATGATTTGTAAGGTCCCTTCCAACTCAAACCATTCTGTGATTTATTGTACCCATAGTTGCCCCATTCACCTCTTCATCTGTGCAAACCCCTCCATGCAGGGGCTGTTGTTGCCTCTCCTATTGGTTTTGTAGGCTGGCACTGGTTGCTGAGCTTGTTGGATCCCCTGGCTTGCTGTCCCTGGCATCTTTGTATTCCCCAGCCCCACAGAGCAGGGACACATCCCACGTTTGTGTGTTGGCTACCAAAGCTTTCTGTGCCTGGAGAGCTTTGTGCTGTGGCACAGAACTGGCTGGAGAGCTGGGTCTGCTCCGAGCTGGGACAGATGTGGAGGGGAGGAGGCGCTTTCTTTTGCAAATGTTGTGCTGAGCTATTTGCCTGCTCTAATTAATTATTAGGATGCATAATTACAAACAGAAAGGAAACACGTTTCATGGGCTTTGAAAGCCAAAACTGGAGGAATATCCCAAGGGTGGCTCGAGCAGAGCAGGACTAAGGGAGGGAGGGCTTTGGTGACCCACTAACCCAGTCCCAGGGAAAGAACCATCTTCTTCCTCTGTGGGCTGGGAAAGATGCTGAGCTCAGCACATGGATCAGTGCCAAGGCAAGAATTCAAAGTGACAGCTCAGAAAAGCCGTGACTGATCCTCTGGCTGTGGTCCTGCAGCTCTTGCTGACTTACAGTGCTATCCAGTTGCCTTCAGCACCTGAAAGGTCCCTTGGGAGCTTGAGGGTGCTTGGGTAGAGCCCTGGCCCCCCACCCCCAATCCCTGTCAGTGTAAGGAGAGCAGCAGAGACGTGGATGCGGTGCCGTGGAGCGGGAGATGCTGTTGCAGTCAGCCCTCGGTGTCCTCCTCTGCCAGTTTGCGCAGCTCTGCTTCTTACAGCAGGGCCGGCAGACACAGAGGAGACCACGGGAGATAAAGTGTTGTATCTGCACATTCACAGACAGTCTTATCCTGATCCTGTTTCCCAGGCAGTGAAAAGCACAGATTGTTCTAAGTGTCCTCTCCTCCTTCATCGTTATTCTGTACATGCAGCTCCCATGTCTTCTGTTGCTTTGTGCCTGGTCAGGGCTACTAATTCCTGAACTGTGTCTCTGGCACCCTGCTTGCTCTGCAGAGATGGGCAGCACCCTATTCCAGAGGCTTCTGCTGCCAAGATCCTTTGGTTGGAAAAGCCTTGTGCCTTCCCTTCCCACCTTACCTGGTGTCCCCAAGGAAGGTGCTGAGGTTTGCAATGCCCACCTGAGCTTCAGAGCTGAGGGCATGGGAGGCATTGTGGGGTCTGAGGGGTGACTGGTACAGAGATCAAGACATCACAGTTGCTGCAGACAGGGCAGAAGCAGCTTTGGTGCTGCTGCCATAGGGAAATGGCACAGGATTTGCAGGAGGTGGAGAGAAACTGCTCATCCTACAAGAAAGATGGGGATGAACTTTTTAGCAGGACAGGACAAGGGGTGAGGATTTTAAACTGAAGGAGGGTAGGCCTAGAATAGATATTAGAAAGAAATTCTTCTCTGTGAGGGTGGGGAGGCCCTGGCACAGGTTGCCCAGAGAAGCTGTGGCTGCCCCATCCCTGGAAGTGTCCAA
>JAWMRA010000038.1:7811633-7849174 GCA_035584735.1 Pseudotriccus pelzelni
CCTGGAAGTGTCCAAGGCCAGGTTGGACGGGGCTTGGAGCAACCTGGGCTAGTGGAAGGTGTCCCTGCCCATGGCAGTAGGGGTTAGAATGAGAAGATATTTAAGGTCCCTTCCAATCTGAACTGTTCAAGGACTCTGATTGCTCAGGGTGGGCCAGGACTCTCTAAAGCCCCTTTCTGCTGTTGCCCATGGTCAGTTTGCTTCTTGAGTACCCAAGATTAAGTGTGGCTCAGCAGCCCACCTCCTGTCAGGACCCTGCCTGTATTGGTGAGCATGGGGTCCAGGCTCTCCTGAACTTTTATTAATATGTACAGCATTTTGCTCACATGGAAAAT
The DNA here is from genome assembly GCA_035584735.1 of Pseudotriccus pelzelni. Taxonomy (NCBI): domain Eukaryota; kingdom Metazoa; phylum Chordata; class Aves; order Passeriformes; family Tyrannidae; genus Pseudotriccus; species Pseudotriccus pelzelni. The sequence continues at coordinate 7,811,969 of JAWMRA010000038.1, forward strand.
TGATTTTCTTTTTTAAGCACGAAGTATAGAGGTTTTATAACCTTTCTTCTGTTTGACAGAGGCCATTTATAACCTGCCTTCATCACTACCTGTGCAAGCTTCAGTCTAACTCATCTTCAAGAAATTCCATAATGCATTTTTAATTGTGAGCTGCTCCTAGGCAAGATTTATGTATTTTTTCAAGGCCTGCCCTTTTTGTTGTTGTTTTTGTGCGTGTGTGTTTGGCAAAAAGGGATAAATAATGCAAGTGGAATAGTACTTTAATCTGGGTAACAATTTATCGATGGCATTTGCCACCCACTTGCTTTTTTCTTTTGGGGCAAGGAAAACTAGCTGGGGAACTGGAATTAAAACCTGGAGCCAGATCTCCAGCTGATGCAACTCAGCATGGTTGCCTTGGCTGAGGAAAACTGATGAGCCTGGGATGTCATCCTGGCTGCCCCTGTCCTGCTCTGCCACGGGCTGCTCCTGCCCGTGGCAGGCAGCAAGATCCTTTTGAAGATAATGCCAAGACCATGCTTGTTGGCCTGCCTGGTGTGGGTTGAGATGATTTTCTGGGTCATTCCTGAGCACTGAGGGGGTTGGTCTCAGGTGCTGAGGTGGTTTTTCTGGGTTGCACAGGACTCCTCTGAGTCTTGGAGGAACAGGTAACAAACTCAGAGGGTTGTCCCACTTTGCCCCACACTGGCCTGAGGCTTCATGGCTGTGTGATTTCACTGCCTCAGAGATTCACACTCCTCTGGAGGGAGCTTGGGGAGCAAGGCTTTGGCAGCAGCCAAGTCCTTGCCCCATTCCCAAAGGCTGGGCAAGGTGACGTAGGGCCCGTGGGGCTCCCCTATCCATCCCTCAGGACAAACTTGTCTCCTTTAGGTGTAAATGTTGTTCAGCAGCACTGGCTCTTGGACGGGCTGTGTTCTGGGAGGGCACCCCCTGGGCAGGGGCTCCAGGGTAGGGGAGGACCCACAGGTGACCTTGCCTTGTCCCTCTCTGGCTGCAGTGCCCCGAGGACCTGCGACCCATGAAGGATGGCACCGGTTGCTACGACTACTCCAAAGGGATCGATTGCTCAGATGGCTTCAACGGGGGCTGTGAGCAGCTCTGCCTCCAGCAGACCCTCCCTCTGCCCCACGACCCCTCGTCCAGCACCATCTTCATGTTCTGTGGGTGAGTGCCCTCCAAGGCTCCTGCTTCTCCCACTATATATAACCCCTTCCCTTCTCCATCCCTGCCAACCTTTCTGTGCCACCCACCCCAACTCAGCGTGCCCAGCAGCGGAGCTGGGTGTCCAAGGAAAAGGCTGTATATGGAGCTGAATTCCAGCAGGGAATAGATGCACCTGGTTTGCCTGTGGGCAGGAGTGTATGGAAGTGTGAGGAGCAGTGTGAGCAGATGCACCTTCCTCCTCTCTCCCACTGTGTGATGGTACAGTTTGATCTGTGACTCACCGTGAAGGGACCCAAAAATTGTTCATTGTGTGTTGGAGGGCAAAGATGGAGGATTTGTTTAAAAAACACTACTTAAATTTATTTCCCCCCCCCCTCCCCTGTGCCTCTCTTAAAATAGAGTTTCATCCCTGATTTTGGCCGGGATCCTATAATCCTACACAATTTAGCATTTTCTCTCAGGAAGATCTCCCTGGCTGCAGTGTGCTCTAAAAGGAGCTCAGTGATTATCTGGCTTTAGGCTGCACAGCTGCAGCCATCCATCGCCCACCCCGGCTCTGTCAGCTGCATCCCGTGGCTGGTTCACACTTTCAGGCACACCCAGGACCCTTCATGTCCCAGTGGGAAGGATTAGGTGAAGAAGAGGAAAGGAGCCCTTTTGGGAAGGAAATGCCCACAAGCAAAAGGGGGAGCAAATTCCTATCAGTAACTCAAAGGAGTTACCCTGTCAGGTCTCGATGCTGCAAGTGCAGCAGAGACCTTGTGCAGCCCTGGCTGCTCCCTGGGAAGAGGGAGCTTTGCCTGTGCCAGCTTCTCTGTTATTTATCCCTTTTTGCTGGATTGTTGTGGGTTTTTTTCCTACACTACCTTCTTTTTTATTGTTGTTTAGCAGCACAGAGTGGTTGAGTCACCCAGAGAGAGCACACTGCCTGTGCTGTACCTGCAGAAGGGGTTGGAAATCCATAGTCATCCTTTGTAGGGAGGATTTAGAAAACCTTGGGACGTTCCATGGTCTCCACCCATGCCCACGCAGGGAATCTGCATTTCAGTCTTCCATTCCCCAAGGACAGAGAGTGTTTCCCAGGGGTTTTTTTCTTTTTTTTCCATAATCCCTCTTCAAGGCTGAGCTGCACTTCGGGAACAGGCAAGGAAAAGTGCAACAGACGGGTGGGAGTTTTACTTGCAGCGGTAACATGCAGTAGAGGAATGGGAGAGGGAAGCAAGCCCGCATGGAGGTGGGAGTGGTGTTAGCAGAGTGCTGTGGCTATGGGGAGGAAGGGGCAGGCAGGAAACAGAGGTTTCCCTGTCAGGTGGGAGCCACAATGCTGAGAAAAGAGCTGGAGGAAGAGAAGGAGGAGGGAGGCAGAGGAAGCACATATACAAAAAATTCCACTGAGGTTTGCAGTGTCTGCAGTTAAACCACATCCCTGCTGCCTGCCTCAGTTTCCCTTCCTGTCTGTTGAAGGTGAGCGTGTGCATCTTACCCACAATATGCTTGAAAGTGGAGTGAAAGAGCTGAGGAGCAGCCCTGCTGGAGCTGCTTCCTTGCAGAATACCACTGCTGGGTGGAAAAAGGGTCAGGAGCTTGATCTTTTTTTTTTCCCCCCTCATCTCTTTCTGACCTGGGAATGTTTGTACCTGAGCAGCAGATGCACAGTGGGCCCAGCTTTGCTCTCCAGTGCAGGGGCAGCTCCAAGCAGGAGAGCATGGAAACAGAATGGTTTGGGTTGTAAGGGATCTTAAAGATTGTTTCTTCCAACCACCCTGTCATGGGCAGGGACATCTTGCACTAGACCAGGGTGCTCACAGCTCTGGCTGCAGGCAGATGGGCCGTTCTGCTGCACGAGGGAAGCAGGGTTGGGAGCCATGTGCCTGTTTGCTGGTCACCCATCCCAGCCTGGGCAGAGGATTTGGGCTCTGTGACCCCTTCTCCTGCCCAGGCAGCTGCAGAGGGTGTTGGTGGCGCTTAGCTGGGCTTGGCAGAGGTTTGTGGGGTGGGATGCTCTGTGTCTGGCCCATTCCAAGTAGCTTGTGGTGCTCCTCAGGTGCGTGGAGGAGTACAAGCTGGCCCCAGATGGGAAGTCCTGCCTGATGCTCTCTGACATCTGCGAGGGCCCCAAGTGCCTGAAGTCGGATGCCAAGTTCAATGACACCCTTTTTGGGGAGATGCTTCACGGCTATAACAATAGGACCCAGCACGTCAACCAAGGCCAGGTGTTCCAGATGACTTTCAGGTACGTCCTGGTTCTGCTCCTAGTCTTGGGAACAGCAGCATGGGGAGACAGGACCAAGGTCCAGTGGTACAAAGCCAGCATCTCTGAGATGCTCACTAGGGAAAGAGAACAAAAGGACAACAAGCATCTATGGCTTTCCTACTTGCTCATCCTTCCCACAGGCAGCAACACAGGACCTTCCTGGGCCAGTGTGTTTCTCATCAGATGAGTGTTTAATTGTGTTCTGTGGGCTTTTCTTGGTAGTGTTGCCTCATCTCTTTCTGAACACTTGTGTCTTTCATCTCTGTAATATCCTGTGACAATGAGTTCCAACATTTAATTACTGTAGTACGAAAGAGCATTTCCTTTGGCATATTTTCAGCCTATGCAAGCTGGTTTTATTCAGTGTCTCCATTACAGCACTGGGAGGAGCTGTGGATATAGCATGATAAATAATGTAAATGAGCTGAAGGTAAATGCCTTCACCTTGCAGTGCTCACAGAGGAGAGCTTCCTGAATTCAGCACTGGACAATGAGTTATTTTGTGATTTTTCGTCAGTTCTGAGTGCAGCTGCATTTTGATCAGGTGTAAGGCAGGGTGGGTGTATGAGTTTCAAAGCAGCAGCACTGACCACAGTCAGGAAAGAATCCAGCCCACATCCCACCCAGGTATGGCTCTTCCCTGCCCAGCACCTGCACTGAGTGTTTCTTTCCTGTTTTGGGCACCGAGGCCTGATTGCTGCCTCCAATTTTAACTGGAGCTCTGGGTGCTCACCCCTGCTGATCAGAGTTTTGCTGGGTGCTCTTGCCCAGCTGAGTGCAAAGCTTTCCTGGCTGTGGCTTCAGGCTGAACTCTTGATGACAGAAACATTACAAGCTCCATCAGCACAGCGAAGTGCTTAGAGCCAGCAGAACCTCAGCCTTTGCTGGAAGTGAGAATTGACAGGACACAAAGGCAGTTTTCCTGCTGGACTCCTCTTTGTTTTCTCTCCCTCACACATTACAAGCATCAGTGGGTCCATCAGAGCAGAGCCAGGGCTGCAGAGATGAAGTTTTCCAGGAGCTGGTAGGTGTAAGGGATGTTTCCAGGTAGCAAATGCATCCTGTCCTCAGGGCTAAATTCCAGCTGGAAGGCACACAAGGTTGTCTATGGAGCTGGTTTATCCTGGGATGTGACTTCTCCAAGATTTTTCCTCTGAGGGTGCCCTGGGGATGGCGGGTTTGGGCAGTGCAGGGCAGGATCAGGAGTGCTTCGTGCTGGAGCTGCCCTTGGGATTTTAAACACTTGAGGTGTTAGGATGGCATCTTCCAGGGGGTCAGAGCCCAAAGCTCCTGGGGCTCTGGCTGACAGGTCTTGTGGCTAAAAGAAAGGGCTGTTAGTGATTCATCTCCCTTCCCACATGCTGGACGGGATATCGCCGGGGTGTGCAGTGTGAGGAAACTTTTCCCAGTGAGGGGCCGCAAAGTGACAGCCAGGTTCTTTGCACAACCTCCTCTGCCAAACAGGGTTTTCAGTGTCCGAGTCCCAGTTGTAACAGCTGTGAGGGTCAGGGGAAAGCGGATCTGAAACAAGAACAACCTGCAAAGCTGCCCACATGGTACAGACTGTAGCGTGCGATGAACTGGCTGGGCAGAGCTCAGAGCCTGGAGGGAGGCAGCACGTCTTGCTCCAGAAATACTTCCAGCAGCCTGGGAGGTCAGGACGGCTGCCCTTTCCCATTTGAATGCAGGCTGCTGGCTCCAAGGGCAGCAGGCAGTGATGAGGAGGGCTCAGTTCCCAGAGCACAGTGTCCTTCCCCACGGCCAGGCTGCCCAGGGTGTCGGTGGGTTACGCTGTAGAAGCACCATTACATCATCTCTTAACAAGGGAAGAGGAGGTTAATGGAGAAGAAATTATTAACTAAAAGATGTAATTTGCCTCTGATTTTCATAGATATTCAAGAACCTCTCTGAGCATTAAGACACCAGCTGTTAGAGAAGCCCTTAATTTGGTGCATTTGAAACATAGCAGGAAGCTGCCTAATACCAGGGATTAAAAGCCTGTTTCTGCAAAGTAGGAGCAAGAACCTGCTATCAGAACAAGCGGCTGAGTATTTTAGAGGGATTTATAACTGCTGGGATCCTTTAGCTATGCAGATGTGACTGTCCTTTGAATGGTGTCTGCTTCCCATGTCGCCGCATCTTCAGTGTCTTTAATAAATAGGATATTCTGGATTTGCCAGGCATATCAGCATGGTGTTGGGAGGGAGCCTTTGTGCTGGGAAAAGCTGCCTCACACACCCTGGCCTGGGCAACACCTATCAGTTACCACAGAGTTTCCATCCCATTAGGGTCAGGGGGGTCTCTTTGCCACCTAAGGGGCTGCAGCACTGGTTGGAGTCTCTGTCCTTCTGGTGTCTCTGTGGTCACACAGAATCACAGGATGGGTGAGGTTGGAAAGGAACCATAGTGGGGCGTCTGGTCCAGCCTGCCTGCTCAAGCAGGGCCATCCCAGAGCACATGGCACAGGTTTGTGTCCAGGCAGTTCTTGAATAATCCAGTGAGGGAGAGTCCACACCCTCCCTGGGCAATCTGTTCCAGTGCTCAGTCACCTGCACAGTAAAGAAGTTCTTCCTCGTGTTCAGGTGGGACTTCCTGGGCATCAGCTTCTGCCTGTTGCCTCCTGACCTGTTGTTTGGTCCCATCAAGCCTGGTCCATCCCCTGACACCCTCCTGGCCATGCTTGGCCCTCACTGGGATGTAGCAGGTGTAGCACCAACAGCTTTAGCGTGTCTGACCAGCTGAAGAGGATGGGGATGTGCAGCAGAAACCTTCAGGATGCAGAGTAAGGATGGACATGGGAATGCAGCACGGTGGGGCTGGCAGTGGGAAAGCTGCACAGCTTAGGAGGTCCCAGACCTCAGACCAACACGCTGCCTCAGATTTTGGGTTTCCCCTTTAACTGGTGTAATTTTATGCAAGGGGGTCAGGCACCACCCAGGGACTTCAGTGGTGTGACTGAGGAGATGGTAATGCCCAAGAGGAGGATGGAGGAAGGGGGAAACACCAACCAGGATGTACCCACAGCAGGGCTGGGCAGCGGGCAGACTGGTTCCTGCTGCACTGTACGTGCTCCATGTAGACACCAGCACTGATGGAACAACTTAGAGCCTGTCCCTGCTCCCACGTCCCTTTGGGCTGGTGCCAAGGACCCTTTCCCCATCCATCAGTGACAGTGAAGCCACAGGCCAGCAGGATGTGAGCACCACAGCCTCTCTGCAGCTTGGCCATCAGGAGTTAGGAGCTCTGTGGACACCGTTTGCTGTACTGAGGGGGCTTAATAACCACTAATTATTTCCGTGGAGGTTGGGGTGATCCGTTGGACATGCCAGCATCAAGGTTCCTGCTCAGAGGAGTGCCCCATGTCAGTGCTGCTGCTGCTGTTTTATTGCAAGGCTTTGAATCAAAGCACTCCTCCAGTGTTGCTTCTTCTGTGTGGTCCCTTGTGGGTTCTTTGAGAGAGGGCTCAGAGGAGGGATTTTCTATCACACACCAAAACCCCACCTTGCTCCTTCCACCACTGAGCCAAAAGCACATTCACAGCCACCTTCTTCTGGACACACCTCTGCTTTCTTTAAAAAAGGTTCTTCTCATAAGACAAAATGCTGTGTGGTGTTAATAAGTAGATGGGATTGGAGTTGATCTATTCCAGTCACACCTTCCAGTCTAGCTGGGAGGCTCAGCAGTGGATCCAGCTCACTAAAGACTAGATTAGAGCGATTTTCCCCCCGTTGCCTCACGGTGGGGCAGAGCCCGAACTCCGTGTCGTTCCCAAATCACTGAGGAATTATTTTCCAAATGGTTGGTTTGTTCATTCTTTATCAGTTTTTGTGCTGTCTCTTTGCCATGAGGGAATCGAGATTTTTGTTTAAAAGCTGTTTGCAGTTTCAGACTGTTGCTTTTATGCCATTAATATGGAGAAATCCCAAAATACTGCTGGTGGAGGCAGCTTCACTTGCTGGATTATTGCTGCATGGCAAACGGGATGTCAGAGCAGTATGGGACAGAGCACTCCCCAGGAACATCCATCTGCCCTGACTGGGGTCCCTTCCTATCCTCTGGCTCTGTCTCTTGTCCTGGCTATTGCTCCAGCTTCCCATAGCCCCAGGACACAGGGAATACCCACGTAGCCCCCATCTGATTCCCTCCCAGCAGAAATGCAGCGAGTCCGGGGAGTTCCAGAGTGTTGAGGGGCAGATAAGGAGCCAAAATTGTTTGGTGACTGGAGGGAGGGAAAGGATTCGTGTTGCTGCTCTCACACTGCATAGACTCTGGTGAGCACCTGGTGGTTTCCCTTCTCCATATCCAGGGAGGACAGCTCTGGAGGATCCAGGGGTGCCGTGCTGTGCCATGCCATGTTGTGCCCTGCCATGCTGTACCGTGTCGAGTATTGGAAATCAGTCCTTGTGGGATGCTGTTCCTCCCACCCCCTCCTGTAAAAGAGGGCTGCTGCTTCTTTCCAGCCTTGGGGAAGGAAAAGGGCAGGTTGGGGGTGGTGCTGAGAGCAGCTCTGAGGAGGCTGGGGTACCACGGAGAGGGATGGGCGCCCGCCCCAAGTGCTGCCAGCCCACAGCTCTGCCTCCATACAGCTCCATTCATGCTGTCAGGTCAGTGAACTGATGCAGGAAATTGTCATAATATTGATGGGGAATTTGGCAAGTTAATTTTAAATCTGTCACTTCTTCCCCTCAACGCTTCTCAGCCCTTAATAAACCAGAACAGTGACAGCGGGGTGAGCTGGCAGCTCGGCACCATCCCTTCCAGGGCTGTTTTGGGAAACATCTCCACTCTGTTTCTCCCTGCACCTCATGTAAGCTCCCATCTGGTTCCCTCCCATCCATGGGTGCTGGGATGGGGGCTCAGCTGGGCACAGCATCACACCTAGGTGTGAGAAACCAGGGGGACTTCGCTAGTGGTTTGTGGCTTGGAGCTCGCGAGTCGGCCGTGGTGGGGACATCCTGCTCCCCCCCAGCATCACACATGGAATGTCTGTAACTAGTTAAATTAACACTGCTGATTTTTTTTCCTGTGTTATTCCCTCTCTCTGAAACCTCCAAGCACAGGAGTTATAATTGCACTGTTTATTATTCCTGTGCTGGTGAGCTCAGCACCAGCCTGTGCACCAATGCCTTGTTTACCTATTACCCTTCAGGCCAGGATAATGGATGGGTCTCTTTTCCAGTGGCTGCCTTCCATTTCATTCCTCTTTTTATTATTTGTTGCTGCAATTCTATTACCTGTTCACAACTGTGAAGCCTTAGACATGCTAGGTGGAAGCAATGATGTCTTTCCAAGCCAGGCTACAGCCTCATGCCGTGGTGCTCAGTAGCAGCTAAGGGGTTGTGAGCAGTTTAGCAGCTCTGTGGAGGTGGGATCACTTGTAGGATGTGATGCTCCACTCCTGATATGTGCTGTGCAGGAGCACTGCCTGCTCCCAGCCAGGGATGCTGCCTGCAGAGCAGAGATGTCCCGGTGCCTGCTGTGGCCATGCCGCATGCAGCAGCTTTGCATCCTCCAAAGGGCCCCTCTCTGAGCTGATTTTCCTCTATCCCATTTTTTCCACCTCTCAACCTGATGTTTGGAACATCCTGGCGGCTTCTTGAGTCCGTACAGCACTTTTCAGAGCCCATAACAGGTTGCACACATGTACTTTGAACATATCTTCTCTGGCAGGCTCCGCAGTGAGATTTTATCACTCTGTTCTATAAATGACTAATGCAATTAGCACAGCACTCCATCAGTTAGGTCAGTGTTACATCTCATTCCATTTCAAAGTTCTCATCCCACCAGAAAGGAGGACAGATCTTGTGGCTTTGAGCTGGTTGTCTGCAGCCACATGCTTTTGCACTGGGTTGAAAACATTTTTTTATTCTTCTAGAGAAACAAAAGCAAGTGTAGTGCCAGTGATACCCTAAAGACAGAGCAGGGGTCCAGAGTGGAAGAGGTGCTTTGTCATAGAGGTTGTTTAGAGAGAGGTTCTCAGAGGTTCTGGAGGTTCTCAGAATGGTTCTGTTCCTGGTGCAGGTAGGATTTAGGGAGTGGGCCACTGTGTACTCAGTGCTCGTGGGCACAGCCATCACAGCCACCTCCTGCTCCTGCTGCCCCATCCCAGCTCCAGATGTGCCTCTGAGCTGCTCCACTTCGTTCCTGTCTGTGCAGGCAGCAGGGTAACCTCACACAGGATTAGTCTCTGCTGTTTGACCATTGCCTGTGAGAGCCCCACTTCTCCCAGCCTGTGCCTCAGCCCTGGTGAGGAGGAACAACAGGGATGGCCAGGGTGGAACCTGCCACTGCAGCCAGAACCCAAAACCAATTCTACATCCCTGATTGCAAGAGTCAGATTAGGAAAAAATTCCTTAATCAGAGGGTAGAACTGGCACAGGTTGCCCAGAGAAGCTGTGGCTGCCCCATTCCTGGAAGTGTCCAAGGCAAGGTTGGATGGGGCTTGGAGCAACCTGGGCTAGAGGAAGGTGTCCTTGCCTATGTCAGGGGGGTTGGGAAGCTCTTGCAAACACTGGCATAGTCTAGAGCCAAGGCACTGCTGTCAGAGACAGTAGCAGCACCCCCTGGAGCTGATGGAGTGTTGCCCACGGGCTATTCTGGGTTCAGGGACCAGAAATTTCCTTTCCCTGGTGAGTGGAGCTGCTGCCCCTGCAGCGAGGGATGCTCAGGAGCTGTTCTTCCACTGTACCCCTGCTCCCCTGGCCCCAGCAGCACCGTTGTGTCTGTGCAGATGTTTGTATTCTCTGCAGCTGATGAAAATATTCATTATCTTGTTAGCTGCTGCTGCGGCGGAGCAAGTTCGGATTTGCATTCCCACAGCTCATCACGCAGCGCACACGGAACCTGCCACGCAGCAGCACTAATTGGGCAGTGCAGTGCTGAGCCCGGGCAGGGAGCCCTCCCTCCTGCCCTTCCCGCTGCCACGCTGCCAGGCCCACAGGGCTGGCAGGGCTGAAGTGCTGGTTATACTGGGGAGGCGAGGAGAATGACGGAAGCAGGAGGTAGGGGAAGGCAGCAGGTGTCTCTGTGGGGCTTGCCCTGTGTGTTAGCTGGGTTGGGAAGCAGAGGAGTGCTGGTCCCTGGGCAGGGTGGAAGCAGGCAGTGGGATCCCAGTCTAGGAGTGCTGCTGGGCAAGGCAGGGGTGCAGATGTGTGTGTATGTCAAGGTCCTGTCTCCTGGCTCTGGGAGGTGGATGTGCAGGGTCTGGGGGAATGCTCATCCATCAGGGAGCTGGGCTGGCACACAGACTCCTCCTGCAAGGACCCTGCTCTGCTGTTGCCAGCCTGTCTTCTCCGACTGAAATGATTCTATGGAATCAGGAGGAGGCACCCAGGAGTCTTCCCCCTTCCCTGTGCTGTGGGGAGCAGTCTGAGGGATGGACTTGCTGACCTGCTGGCCTTTCCCATATCTGACTTTTATGATGTTAATTATAGCTGGTGTTATTGCACGGTTAATCTGCATTATTAAGAGATGTGGTGGAGATTGGTTTTGTAATAACAGCTCAGATTTATGGAGTACCTTTCATCCCAGGGGGTCCTTATTGTTTTTATAGCCTTGCAGGGCTGGACAGCCTTGGAGGGAGGAATTGCTGCTTCTTCCTTCCTCATCTGACACAGGCTGCAGCTGCTCCTGGGCCACAGGGGCTCTGCACCCACTCAGGACACATGAAAATAAGGGTTACGTTCAGCTGAAAAGCAAGAAGAGAGACAGGAGGGTTGGAGGCTGTAAATTGCAATCACACAACTTCAAGCTGTGAGAGCAGCATTTTTCCATCATGCTGTGGGCACTGTGGTGGTCACCGTTAGCATGGGCTGTGGGTTTGTGCTACTCACACCACGGAGCCGCTTCAGTGTCCCCTCCAGGGACAAGGCTGGCACCTACCCACCTGTGACTGCTCTTCCTCACTAGTGCCAGCACTGGTTGATGGAGATTCCCCATCCAAGGACTAAATTAGCTTGACATTGACTTAGCAATGCGAATCCTTGCTCCAGGCAGTGCAGTCAGGAGCAGGCACCAGCACTGAGTGCTCCACAGCTATGCCAGCTGTCAAGCCATACCTGCTTCCCAGGTAGCAGCAGGGCTTGGATGCAATCCTCAGTGCAGCAGAAAATCTTGTCTTCCTCTTACCCATCCCAGGTGTTCTCCCCAGAGATGAAGGATTTGCTGTGCTATGGGTTGTGGTGTAAATCCTGATTGCATGAACCTGGAGGCAAATGCTGGGTTTGGGCTCGACCCCCAGTAGTTGAACCCAAAAGTGGTGGACAGGCTATGCTGGGATCCCTCCCATCCCCTGTTGCATCCCACCCATAGGGCATGTGGCATAACCCAGGAGATCTAAACCTTCCACTGCACATGGTTCCTGGGCAATGTGACCTGGCTTGGACGCTGGAGCTGTGGCTGAGTGCACAGGAACTCAGGACCAGCCCAGCACCCCTCACCCTCCTCCCCGTGCCCCAGCAGCGCTCCTCATGGCTGTGCTCTCTCCCTGCCCAGGCTGCAGCCGGGCGAGGAGTCTCCCATGGGCTGCTGCCTTCAATAACAGCTTTCTGGAGATAAAAGCTCAGGGTGCTTGTGCTGGTTCATTTCTCCCCCAGCGTGGGCTGAAGGAGCCCAGTGCAGGCAGAGCAGCCTGTGTTCCTGATCCCAGCTTTCCGGGGATGGTGCCACTCACCAGCTGTGCCCCTGCCCATGGGCAGCAGGTGAACATCTGGAAGGTGTGATGGCACTGCCACTTGTCATCAGGCAGCCTGTGTGTGATGGCTGCAGAGCTGGGAGGAGGGAAGCAAAGTGGGAAGTGCTCCAGGCACCTCTCTGGGCCTGGGAATGGGGCTGGGCTCCTCTGTTCCCTTGGAGGATGGCAGGGGTGAGTTCACTGCAAGGTGCCTTCACCCCACCTTGCACATCGTTAGTGGTTTTCCATAATTAACTCCGCACACAGAAACACAGCTCTGTAGATGTGGTCACAAATTCCAGCTAATTCTCCATATGCTCTGGCTGCCTGACAGTGCCAGGGAGCTGCTGCTTATGGGAAGTGTCCCCAAGCACTGCCTTGCCTGGGTACTGCCATTGCCTCCCTGCCTGTCCCTGTCCCTTAGAACACCAGGCTGGTAGAGCTGTGGGCTGGCCAAACATCCTTCATGGGCACCTTGGGCAGGCACTGGGCACCACTGGGGTAACCCCAGGCTCAGGATCCTGGCACAGGGCTGCTGGTGCAGCTGGAGCCCATGCTGGCTTACGGGAGGTCTGGTGCAGAGGGGAAGTGGGAGCGTTAGCTGCGTTGAAATGACTTTGTCGGAGTGCCAGCATATGAAATGTGTGGTGGTATTGCAGCCCTGCCACTGCCTGTGGCTGTTTTTCTTCTGCTTCTAATGACTAATAGAGAGAAGACAAAACAATTTCTATTAGTTTCTCCCACGCCGCAGTGGGTTTCTTATTTTCCAAACCTCATTAGGGTTTGTAATACCACGGTGGTAGTCAAGAGCAGTCCGAATCACCCTGGGGGGAGAGAAGAACCGAAGAGATATGATGTGCAGCCCAGTGTTAACAGTGCTCCTGGCTCATTTCCAAGGTCCCTCCTGATTCCTTTCCAAACTCTTACGCCTTATCTTCATCTTAAAGGTTAACGATGAAGCTTAGGAGAGAGAAAAAAAAATTAAATGTTTAAGATCTCAAATTGTTAAAGAGAATAGATGTGTGTGCTGAGCGGAGAGCTGGGTCTGCATTTACATTGGAAAGGCAAATATTAATATTAAAGGCAGTGCTTGTGCTTCCCAGGAAGCTGCAGCTGGGCTGTGGGTTTCCCTGGAAAAGCTGCTGGTGCGGGGGGCTGCTGGTGTGTGGAGAGGCCACTGGCTGTGTGTTGCCGTGCCCAAATCCCACAGGAACTGGATGCAACTCAGGCACCAGCCTCCCGCCAGCTCCTTGGGAAGTCCTGGTGGGTAGTCCTGGCTCCTCTGACGTCAGTGGGAGTTTTGAATTTGTTGCCTCGTTACAAACAATGCCAAGGGAAGTGCCAGGGATGGAACTGACTGAACAGCGCTTGGGAAGTGATTTCAAACAGCACCCAAACAACCCGTGGGAGAGGACCTGCAGCCCTGGCTCAGCTCAGCGCTGAAATCATCACCCACAGGGAGTGTCCAGGCCTGGAAAAATCACCCCTATGGTGATACCTGCCCACATCAGCTCACAGTGGCTGCAACCTGGTGGGCAGGAGCAGCTCTGTGAGCTGCTCCAGGAGGTCTGTCCATCATCTCAAATCGTAAGAGAGCTGGGAGTTGCTGAGCTTATGGAAGCCAACAAGGTCAGAGCCTCTGGCTGTCAGTGGGGACAAAGCTAATGGAGGGAGATGCCTTGAAGAGCAGATACGTGGAGCCAGACACAGATCCTCCTGGCAGACGCTAAGCAGCACCAGCCCTTTGCAGATGTGCGGATTTCTCATCGTCCACATCAGGTGTTGGGAATTCTCCAGCCCTTCCAGTCGAGGAGGGATGGCTTGTGGCTCAGATGTGTCATCCTGGCCCTGCCACAAGGTTCAAGGCTCAGGACAAGGCTGCTTGAGGCACTGTGAGAGTGGTGGGACCCTGGCACAGGTTGCCCAGAGAAGCTGTGGCTGCCCCATCCCTGGAAGTGTCCAAGGCCAGGTTGGAAGGGGCTTGGAACAACCTGGTCTAGTGGAAGGTGTCCCTGTCCATGGTAGAGGGTTGAAATGAGATGATCTTTAAGATCCCTTCCAACCCAAGCCAGTTTGTGTTTCTCTGGTTCTTTTCCTTTTCTCCAGCCACGAGTGTGTCTGATTTTTTTTTTTTTCCCCCTTCACTCTTTCACTCAAACATGGGGTTTTTTAACCTTTATTAAAACTTCTTGCAGGAAATCGTGTTTAAGCTTAGGTCAAGCACAGCAAATTTCAAACTCAGAGGGAATAATCCATATATTTGCAAAGTTCTGTAAGAGAGTAAAAACTAGAGCTTTGCACAGGATTCCTCCTGCAGCCCTGACTCCACAATTAAGGCATAAATCCAGGTTTTGAGCCTGCACGCTGCCTGCTGCACAGGCACCAGGCGTTGCTGTGGGAACTGCAACTTCCCAAATTTGTTTTTACTTGGCACTCCATTGCAGCCTATTCCCAACAGGCACTCCGGAGGAAGAAAAATCCACAGCCTACCACAGGATTTCACCCACAGGAGACAGTCCTTACTGGAATAAATAAATAGCTGTGTAACGGCAAGTGAGGTGGGGAGAAGAGTAAAAAGTGATAAACAAGGGCCAGGCTAGGGATATTCCACCTGAACCTTGTTGCCTCTGCTGGCCAGAGCCATGTGCTGGTGGTGGACCTTCTCCAGCAGCACGTCTTCCCACTGGCTGCCTGCTCCAGGGCTCAGTGGAATACAGGAGGGAGATCTCTGCCCCTGTCCCTCGTTGCTTCTCCATCTCGAAGCAAATTCCTTTGTGCTTCCTTTAGAAATTACTTCAGGACAGGATGCGGTTTTCCTCCACGATGGTGAATGTCATAATGTCATGTTCACCATCAGTGCTGCAGCGTTGGGCACTGCTGGCTGAGTTTCTCTCTTGGTGGCGCTTGGTGGCATCGCTGGGGCTGTGCGGAGTAGAGGAGGGCTTCAGTGTTTGGGGGATGTCTGGAGATATCTATGGGAAAATCAAGTTGGAATGGACCAGGATAGAGGGACATGATGCTGATGGGCTTGGGCACAGGAATTCTGGGGCCAGAGGGAGCTGCTGACCCAGGCTCAGGCATGAGCGGTGTGGAGAGTTGAGTTATCAGTTCAGCACCAGCAGTGGTGATGTGAAAAGAGGTCGATGTTCCAGTGTGCTAATGGAGAAGGGAAAAGCAGTCACAGTCTCTGCTGAAACTTGCCTTTAGTTCCCAGGGAAGCAAAGGACATGCTGGGAGGAACGGAGGTGGTGGCAGTGCAGTGATGAGAACTGTTTGTCTCCCTCCATCTATTTTGTGCTTAAGAAACAACTGAAGAAAATCTCTGCTCAGGTTCTGTCGCTGTTTCAAGCAGAGTTGACAAATACCTTTGGATCAACTGAATTCCTGTTTTACAAGGAATAAATAATTCACTGGGAAGGAATGCCTTTCCCTGCAGTGCTGCCCCCACCACCTGTGCCCTTTTGTCCGGCTGCCACTGCTGTTTCAGGTCTTAAAGTCCCAGGTCCAGATGTTATTTGCTGGCTGTCACCATCACTGTGCCGTGGCCAGGGTCCCTGCATGGCACCATGTGCCCCGTGGCACAGGCACTAGTGGTGTTTGCAGTTCCTGGGAATCCACAGACCCTGGTGAGAGCCACCACCCTTTGCCCTGGTTCTCGCTGTCCCCTTCCATTGTTCACTGTCCTCAAAATGGGCACAGTGAGGGAAGAGAAGCCACAGTGCTGCCCCTGAGGGTCTCTCACAGCTATGCCAGCGTGGCATCACAATTAGTATTCCAGTGCTGGGGTCAAAGAGCCGTGGAGCTGGAGTGCAATCCAAGGGGCAGTAGGAGGTGGGAAGAGGGTCCCAGTTGCTCCCAGCCCCACGGAGGGTTTTGGGGCTCAGCCCAAGGGCAGATGGAGGGGATGGTGCTGAGCACCATCCTACAGACCCATCGCACCGGCCTGAGGAGCACCGTGCATTCCCGCAGGCACTGCGGCCCCAGCGCTGGCATGATTTACCTCCTGAAACACCTCAATATAAATGCTAATTCTCCCTGAACCAGGGGGTAAGGCAGCTATTGAATATTGTCAGGCTGTTTATTGCTGGCACTGAAGTGGGACACGCTGGGGACATGGAGGGATGGGCAGCACAGGGGCTGACGGAGGAATGGGGGCGACGGCTGCAGCTGCACTGGAGGGATCAGGGTTGTGTGTCCTCTCTCTCCCCACAGCCTGGTCTGACCATACAACAGTGCAAACCACGGTTAGGGCTGAAGGCTGGGGAGCTGGAAGGGGCTCCAGGACCTGGCAAAACCCAACCACAGTGTCACTTCTTTTATCCTCCCCCATTCCACAGGGGTGGGTGCTCGCTGAAATTAATGCCCAGTAAATTTGGAGTAAGTAACTGCTGGTTCAGACGATTTGCATTAAACCTTTATAATTCACCAGTGCCTGAGGTCACAGAGACACACAGGGGGAGATTTACAGTGTGCTTACCTTCTCCTAAGTGGCTGTGGCAACAGGACACCCTCTTTTCTGTCTCCCAGTGACTCCAGCTCAATTTTTTTTTTTGTGATGACGAACTAAAAAGAAGCTATTTCTCAATGTCCTCGTGTCAGATGCAGGCTGGGCTCTCCTGAGGTTGCAGCCACCCTGGTGGGAACTTCTCCAAGGGAAAGTTGGGGGAAAAGCTGGCACTAAACAGCCTCAAATCCATCATGTTCTCCTCGAGCCAATGTGGGACAGAAAGAAGTAAGATTAATAAATAATTCTTTGCCAGAGCAGGCGTCCTCTCAGACTTGCATAGCAGAAAGCGTGGTCCTCGCGTAGGCACTTTGCTGAACATAAGCTTACTGGATGATAATGTGATTAACATTTGTAGCTGTGCTGGCTCAGATAAGGGTAATTAAATCTCACGCTTCAGGGCATAAGCTAATTGCTTGTGGGGTCATTTTATATATATATATTTACCCCTTCATGAATATACTTGCCCAGTTACTGCAGTGCACATTGTTTATCTGCTGTTGGTGGTGGGTGGTGGCAGGAAGCCCCATGGCAGCTGGTGCTTGGACTTGCACTGGGAGTTGTACAGGTGCAAGGAGGGTCTCCAAATGTGTTGGTGGGCAGAGTCTGTCCTCAAGGCCGTGTCCTTTGGGAGCAGAGAGCGAAGGGAGGAAGCCACAGCTGACTGAGCCAAGGAGGAGAAGCTGCTCCTTCACCCACACATGTTGCTAACAGGAAAATGAAATGAACAATCAGCTACTAGCTGATCTTTCTCTGCTGCAGGCCAGAATCCCATTGCAAGCTTGGCCCTGGATTTCAGCATCTCAGCAAGGAGACTCAGTGCCCCAGGGTCAGGATCATTGTGCCATGGACCAGGATCTGCAAGCCGTGGCCCCATCCAGGAGGATCACAGGACTCCACCTACTCCCCAGTGTCTGCATCAGTCTCTCCTGCTCCCCCAAAAGCCCATTTTGCTCAGGGGTGCTGTGGGACACTGGTCCTTTTTGGAGGCTTCCTATGGGCTGTGTGAGATGCTGCCAGTGCTGCAGGGAGCAGCAATGCAGCCCTGCACTGCACCGAGCTGTGACTGTGCCACGTGTCCTTGGGGGTGGTGTTTAAGGTCAGAGTCCCCAAAAACATGGTTAGTTTGTGTATCTGATTTCAGAAGGACAGGAGAACAGCTGCACAGTGGATTCTCACTGCCTGAGCCCTCCTTCAGGCACCTGAGTAGCTGTTACCCCACCAGCACCCTGAGACAGAATAACTGCTGTCAGTTATCTGTGTCACCAGAGATAACAGACATGTTTTATGACTCCAAGGTTACAGCAAGTGTCCATCAAGGCCAGGATTTTGAGCTCAGTTTAATCCAAACAGCAATCTTCCTCCTCATCCCACCTTGAGCCCACCCTGCTGGTACCAGAGCTCACTAAAGCCTTTGGCTATTTGACCTTTCCCAGCACCAGATTCATTTATATGGAAGTCAGTTTTCTCTAAGGCAGGCACATACTCTGGGTTGGATGCTGTTGGGGACCAGGGCTGAGAAGGAGAAACTGCATTTCCTTGTATAATGATTCAGTATTTGCAAAATGCCCCAGGAGATGCTCAGATCCCCACCAGGAGAGTGCTGTGCCCTTGGGTGGAATCTGGAGAGAGTGGCGTGCTCACTGCTCCACTGAGTATCTGGCACCTGCTCCCTGAGTGTTGGGGAGATGCTGGGAGAGCAGAACAAGAAACTGAGGATGACGCTGTGGGCCTGGCAGGTTTGCCTGGCTCCCCCCGATCTCGTTGGAATAAACCTGGCTCCACGATTGGTAGGAACTGCCCGGTCACGAAGGCATTGCCTCTTGGAAACAGCCCAGAGCCCCCCAGGTGTGAATCCCACACCTGGTCCTGCTCCTGTGTGGAAGTGGCTCGGCAGGGAGCAGATGGAGGCACGTGCACAGGGATGCTGCCACATCCCTCCCCTTGTCTGTGCCCCTGCCCCTCCCACAGAGCTTTGATCAGAGCTTCCAGAGAGCACAAAAGCCTGGCAGGAACTCTTCTTTGTGCCTCCACAGCGAGCAGCGCGTGAGCCACAGGTTTATTACTAAGGCCCCGTGGAAGAGGAGCTGCAGCCCTCTGCCGGCTGCAGGTCCATGGAATGCCATGCCTTGGGCAGCTCTGGCAGCAGTGTCCCCTGCCTGGTGTGTCCCCATCACCTGTGCTCCTGGTTTGCCATCCTGCACCTGCAGAGGCAGCGGAGGCTCTGCAGAGGGGCTGTGCCATGCCTGCACTCTGCATCCTGCGAGTGCTCATCCCTTCCTTGGGATGGCAGGGAGTGGGGGTCTGGAGGTGGGGAGAGGGGAAAGAGATGCAGGAAGGGTTTGGTAGCAAAAATGCATCATGGAAGCGCTCCTGAAGTTCTGCCTTGTGCTGGTCCTCCTTCCTTTTACAGGACCCCGCTGTGGGCACACATTGGTATGTGTGCCCACACCTTGGCTCTTGCTTGCCTCTTGTTTTTCCTTGACCTTTCAAGTGCAGAGCAGTTAAACAAATGGATGGCAGGAGCAGCCCTGCCTGCAGAGTGCAGCTGTTGGGTTAACACCTTCTCATAGAGGCAGCAGCTGCTGTGCAGGAGTCCCCTTGAGCCAACTCCTGCCCAGGGACAGCAGTTTTAAGGGTTCATGGCATAGGCAGGTGTTGGTGAGATGCTCCAGGTGGGTTGAGGGGGGAAGAGGAGATGCTGCTTCTTTGCATCTTCTCTGCCCCGTGCTGGGTGCAGGGCAATGGATGAACACAAGCTTTTGGTGTTTGTCCTGCCATGTGTTTCTGTCCCCTGGGGCTGAGCTTTTCTGGCACTGCCAGGTCTGTCTCTCCATGGGAGAGAGCACTTGGGAAGGTGCCACCAGCCAGTGACATTGTCCTTTTGGGCATCCCCTCCTGGTCCTCTTGTAGATGGGATGTGGGGCTGGGCAGGCAGTGACCCTCCTGGCCTCTGTGCTGACCCCTGGTGCAGGGTACGGAGCTGAGCCATCGGGAAGGGGACAATCCCCATGCTCCAGGATGGCAGGTGGGCTCAGTGCAGCTGCATCCCACTTTCCCAGTGCAGCATCACGCTTCTCCATGGCTTTGGGATTTGGCAGCGCTGATGTTTTCCCTGCTCTCCTGAGGCAGAGCAGCAGAGACTTCAACACGCTCCTTCCCCTGTTCCCTCCCAACATGCCTAATTTTGCAGCCCCGTTTCCCACCACCCACACGGCTCCCGACTCCGGCAGTAATTGCAGTTCCCCGTTTGCAGGGCTCAGAGCAGCAGAACGTGCCACCACGGGGATCCCACACCCAGCAGGATCAGTAGGAGATTTGTGAGCACGGTGTGAGCAAGAGGCTTTTCCCCTCAGACAGATAAAGCACTTTCTCTCTGGCAGTGCCTAAAATGAAGCTCCTGAGATGCAATCAGGTGCTGGCAGCTCTGAGGTGGGGGTGTAGCAGGAGGCAGCTGCTGCCTGTGCAGCCAGGGAATCCTGGAATGATTTGGGTTGGAAGGGACCTTGCTAGTTCCAGCCCCGTGCCATGGGCAGGAACACCTTCCACTAGACCAGCTTGCTCAAAGACCCATCCAGTCTGGCCTTGGACACTTCCTGGACCCTACTCGTGTTCCCATGTGCAGCTGCTCACCTCTGTGCTTCTTGCCAGCCTTGGGGCTGGGAAGATCCCCAGGCTGGTTGCACAGTGCTATGGCCTCTTGCTCACCTCTGGTGCAGGTTGCACTGGCCATATCCTGGCCCCAGAGCAGTGGGAGAACCCTGGGGAAGTGTTCCACGAATTCAGCATCTCACTGCAGCGGGACACATGGAAATAGCCAGGGTGTCCCCATTTGCAAGATGATCATGGGATGGTGGAGCATTCCCCCAGGAATGGGCTGTGGGGGGTAAAACCAGGAAAGGTGAGTGAGACCAGCTGCTGTTTAACAGGAAGTCTATTCCAAAAAATGCAGCTGGGGTGGGCGGTGTCAGCCTGAACCTCCCCCTGGCTCCTGGGGCTGACCTGATTTTGCAGGAACCTCCCTTTCTTCTGCTCCGCTGCCCTTTTGTCTCCGTACCCGGAGGACGCGGAGCCTCCTGGCCTATATTTTGGCTCTAAGATCAATATTTAAAATCCCCCCTCCCGTTTCCTTTGCGCAGGTGTGAGGCGTTTTCAGTTGCCGGGGGAGGCTCGTCTCCCAGAGACCTGTCTATTCACCATTTCAAATAATTTCCCCGGTACCATTGTTCTAGAAACAATTCATTAGGGGCCTATTTTACAATGTTATACCTGCCAAGGTTAGAAAAGATCCTGCATGTGTAGTAAAACTGCACTGTGAGCTGTACACGAGAGTGGGGTTTTTTTTGGTGCCTGTCTGTAAATGTATTTTTTGCTCCTTTTGGAGAGCGAGTGCCCAGGGGGTGAGGCTGTGGGGTGATGGTGCTGCCTGCTGCGTGGAGCCCCAGCAGGGCTTGGTCTGGTGCCTGGTGACTGTCCTTATCAAGATGCTGCAGGTGTTGAAAGGGGCAGTTTTGAGGTGTGGCACTGTTCCTCTCTCCTCACCATTCTCTCTACCCCCTCTCCAGTGGCCCACTTGGAAAATCTGGGCCAAAACAGTAGCTGGGTCCCCAGGCTGAGAGAAGTTCCATGCTTCTGGAGTGCTAATGGAGCTGTGGTCCCTGGGGAGCTCATTAAGCATCACCTTAGAGGGCTGCACAGCCAGGGACGGGTTGCAGTGGGGGCTGCAAACCCCATCCCCTGGTAGGGCTCCTGCTCAAGGGGATGTCCCTCGCCCTCCTGAGCTGCCTGTCCCAGTGCCACCGGGGCAGCTCAGCCCCACTGCCCGGCCGTGCCCTGCATCGTTGCTTTGCAGTTGTCTTTTTCTCTCTGCAGGGAGAATAACTTCATCAAGGACTTCCCCCAGCTGGCTGATGGGCTCCTGGTGATCCCGCTGCCCGTGGAGGAGCAGTGCCGTGGTGTCCTCTCGGAGCCCCTTCCCGACCTCCAGCTTCTCACTGGTATGAGCTGCCCCCCAGGCTCAGTTCCCCTGGGGCAAGTGCAGAATTAAGAACCCCTTTTCTCACCCTGGATTCCAGCATGGGTTTTGAGAGGAATCAGCACCAGTGGCATCTCATGGTCCTTGGTGCCATCCCTCCTGGGTGCCTGGGGCAGAAACAGTCTAAGGGCTGTGTGAGTCCACCCCAACACAGATGGCAGCATCTCCATCCCCATGAGCTCCCAGCAGCCGCAGTGCTGGTCCTGCCAGCAGCCCCAGGATCACCAGGCATCACTGCCAGGGAGGTTTCTGTCCCTCCAACCTTCCCGTTTCTCACCCCTCGCAAAGCAGTGCCTGGTGGGAGCATTAAGCACTCCCCAGAGTGTGGTCAGCAGTGGCTCTTCCTTCGCAGGGGACATCAAGTACGACGAGGCAATGGGCTACCCCATGGTGCAGCACTGGCGGGTCAGGAGCAACCTCTACAGGGTGAAGCTCAGCTCCATCACCCTCTCTGCAGGTGAGGGATTCCAGGGGCAGGGAGATGCCTGTCTGCGTGGGCGGGTGGTGGCCTTCTGCCCCAAGCATCCCACTGACATTTCCCACCTCCAGGGTCTGCTCCCAGCGCCGCTGCAGAGCCAGGCAGAGAGATTTGCCTCCTTTTTACGGGATGGAAACTGAGGCAGGGACTTTGTGCGGCTCAGCCAAGAGCTGAGGTCAAAGTCAGGATGAAGCCAATAAGCAACACTGTGGGGAGGATTCGTGTGGGGGGTGGCTGTGTGTACGTGTGTGTATGAAAATCAGTAAGTACTTGAAAAAACGTATCAAAAGGACCCAAAGCATTTGTAAAAGCAGGTCATATAAAGCCGGGAGTCGCAGATGAAGAAGGGGTGGGTGGGAGGGGAGGATCCTGCAAATGTCAAAACATTTCACTTCCACGTTTTTATAGCTACACATTTTGTTTCAGAAATGCTGAAACATTTTGTTGCGACCTGAAATGTTTTGCCTTTTCATTTCAAAATAGCATTTTTTTATTTAAAAATCAACGAGTTGTTAAATGGAGAAAGGGAAAAAAAAAGATTTAGTGCTAACAGGCTGCACAGACCCAAAATGAAATAACCTGCTCAGAGCTGAAAAAAATACTTGGGTTCAGCTCAAAATGAATTCTTCTGGCTTTTTTTATTAAACCAGCCTTCCCTTTCAATAAACCAAGCAACCAACCAGCCAGATAATCTCATTTTGGTGACAGTTATGACGTATTTTCTTGCAGTGTGTTTTCCATTCCACCACTGACCCAAAACGATGATATCAGCAATTCTAAATGATGCCGAGGTGCTGTGGAGTCACCAGTGCTTCCAGGATATTTCACCTCCACAGAGCAGTGAGGGTCCATGTCCTTGTCCCATGCCAGAGGTCCCCACTGTCTCCGTGGATGTTGCTCAAGTGATGCCCCAACCTTTGCACACCCACGGAGCTCCTATCAGCCCAGCCCCGTGTGTCCCTCTGGGCTGTCTCCAGCTCTCTCAGAAATAGTTATCAGTTGTGCAGGGTGTGTGCACTAGAGATGGAACACCTCTGGTTATGGATACAGCAAAGGAAAGGGCCAAGCACATCCTCTGGGAAGAGCATTGATGATGTGCCACCAGACTCGAGGTGGCAGGAGGGGGTTTGTGT
Source organism: Pseudotriccus pelzelni (assembly GCA_035584735.1). NCBI lineage: Eukaryota > Metazoa > Chordata > Aves > Passeriformes > Tyrannidae > Pseudotriccus > Pseudotriccus pelzelni. The sequence continues at coordinate 7,835,208 of JAWMRA010000038.1, forward strand.
CAGAGTGTGTGTGTGTGCACACACGTGTCGACATGCACATCCCTGTAAAGTGCTTTGAGAAATCTCTTAGGGAGAGGAATTACAGAAGGAACTCATAGGCACAGCCCAGAGTTATAACATGTTGTGGATTCCAAAGGATCAGGTAGATGGAGGTAAGAGTGGAGGAACTGCACTTTGCACCCACCCAGGGATTTGTATGACCTGAGCAGGGATCCTCTGGGGCTCTTTCCTGCCAGCCCTGCCTGGTCAACGCACACCCACCCCCTGCCTCCTTCCCACAGGCTTTGCAAACATCCTGAAGATCCTGAACAAGGACAGCAGCCGGGAGGAGCTGCTCTCCTTCATCCAGCAGTTTGGCTCCCACTACATCGCGGAGGCGCTGTACGGCTCTGAGTTCAGCTGCACCATCCACTTCCCCAGCAAGAAGGTCCAGCAGCAGCTCTGGCTCCAGTACCAGAAAGGTGAGGAGGGCGTCGGGAACGGGCAGGGGCACAAATCACCCCCTCTCCCCCATGCACTGACCTTCACCATGCAGGTTAGTGGGCTCAAACCAGGAGGCTTGTCCCAAACTGAGTGCCCAGTGTCAAGGACAGTGGCACGTGTCCCTTGGCAGCATCCCTGAGCCAGGCAAACCTGGCAAACCCACCCTGCCAGCTCCTGCCCTTCAGCTTCTACACTCTGACTGCGTCCTCCCCCAGGGTGACCCATTCACCACAGTGGCCCCCACATGCTGGGGGTGCTCAGGGTTTCCTGATGGAGATGTGACATAAATGAGCTGTCTCAGAATGGCTTTGTTTTATTGCTTGTGACAATGACAGTCTTTAAGGAAGTGCATTAAATCAATAGCAGACTCATTGTGCTACACCATAAATAACGAGACACATCATTAAACAGGGCAATAAACTTCAGGACTTTGAAGTAATACAATTAGGTTATGTTTATAAAAACTCCCTTATCGCTGTAGCCTTCCATTTGCCAATTCATCTCTCTCCTCCAGGGAGTTGGGGAAATTCCCCGGGTCTGATATTTTTCTGTTCAAAAGACATCTGTGGTGTATTACAGGCCCTATTGTAGGGCTGATGGTGACACAGGTCATCAAGGCACTTGAATCCTGCCCCGCAGGTGCTGCCAAGAGCAGCCTCGCTCCATGGAAGCCAGCAAATGGAGATGTGCTCCCACACGCCTCCTCCGTTGCTCCTGGCTCATTTTTTTCCCTGTTTTCCTGGCGCAGCTCGTCTTGTAAGCGTATTTATAACACCCTGTACTCGTTTGTTTGGGTTTTAAATAGTGATAAATGGAGTTTGCCATAGCAGTGCCCCTGTTTAGCAGGGGGAAACGCCGTGGAGGTGGGTTGTTTACGTACTCACGACGTTATTAATCATTCGGGAGCGCTCCCTGCCATCCTGGGGCAAGCAGGGGTGGTGGGGAGCAGACCTGGAGTGCCCCGTGGTCCCAATGCCATCACTTCACATACAGGTTTCTCAAGTGATGCCAGGTGAGAATGAGAGGCAGGCACTGCAGTCTGAGCTGGGCATGAGCACTGTTGCTGTTTCATGATGCAGGGACAGAGGGGATGTGAACGGCAGCAGTGCTTGATCCAGTGGTGAAATATCTCCCATTCCCGAGCTCCCACCTTCCCCATGGCTGGGGCCTGCAGTGGCTCTCAGGGTTCAGCCACAAAGCCCTGTGGTAGCAGAGGGCCTGCAGTGCCTTGCTGACAGGATAATTTCCATTTTAGTTCATGGTATGCAGCTGGCCAAGGCAGCTCCTCGCTCCACACCCGACTCCTGCCCGCACTCCTGGAGCTGTGCCTGCCCTGTGCTGCTCGCAGGGCTGCCCCTGGACAGGATCCAGAGCGTCCTTCCCGCTGCCTGTGAAGCACCAAAGCACTCACGGGACCCCAGGGATCCCCCCCGGCCTTTGCATGTAATGCCTGGACATAAACTTGTAACTTCTGACTGTGCAGCATTTGGGCAGTGGGTGCTGGCTCCGACTTTGTGCTTTGTGTGTGGCTCCGCCTGTGGCTTTGGTAGCTGGTGGGATGAACTTTGGTGCTGTGGGCAGTGCAGAGGGGACCAGTGCTATACTTAGCTCTTTGATGGCCACAAAATACTCTTGGAAGGACAATCGAGTATGTTCAGGGCTCTTGATGATACCAGGGGAGATCAGCTTGTGGACACAGGAGGCATCACAGGAAACCCAGGGCTCTCTCACAGAGAAATCCCAGTTAGCCAAGAGAAAGAGCTTGCTGTTCACGGTAGATAGATTTTATTCCCTGCTTCTCCACTGATTCACCCTCATCTTGCCAGTGACATAAGGCAGATCAGAATAAATAGCTCCAGCTAGACAATTCTGGATGCCTTCTCCACTCAGAACATCTCCAGCCTGCCGGGCTCCCACTGCTCACCAGCCCATTCCAAACTGCTCAGCGAGCACACATATGCATCATCTCTAATAAATACAAAAGTAGGACCAGGATAACTGTAATTAGTTAGTGAACAAAGCAGGTCATAAGAGGAGGGGGAGAGGAGAGTCTCAAGATAATTGGAATGACACCAACTATGAGAAAAATGCACGTCGTGGGGTGTTTGCAGCATCGCACAAAATTATTTTAATATTTTAATCAACTTCATAAATCAATCTCCGGGCCTCAGGAGGAGGCCTCCGCCAATAAAGGCACAATCTGCGCGTGAAACCCTAATTGAAAACATGGGTTTGAAGAGAAGACCACGCCGCTGGCAGCTGGGATCAGGCACTGGCTCTGTGCCGAGGCTGGAGCTGCCCGAACGCCGCGCTCACCGCCGGCACAGGAGCCCGTGACGTGGGTTGGTGTCTGCAGAGCGTTTCCCTCTGCCAAGTGGAGGGGAAAGGGATCCAGCTCTGGCCAGGGACAGCACAAAGTCAGTGCTTGCTGTCACCGCTGGCATGAGCAGGCTGCTCTGCCCAGAGGAGTGCAAAGTGTTCCCCTTCTTCCTGCAGGTGGATAAGGTGTGTGCTGGTCATGGTTTGAGCTCAGAAACCCAAAACCTAGCCCCGTACTGGCCACTGCAAAGAAAATTAACTCCACACCAGCTTAAACCAGCACACCTTTGTTCCTAAGGATTTGCAGGAGTGGATCCTGCAAATGAGAGATCCAGACAGGCTTGGTGTCACGGCTGTGCACACCGAGCACTGCGTTCTTCCAGGGCAGGCATGGGAGCATCCCCCAGGCTCCCTCCTGGGAGCAGCCTTAGTCCGTGAGCAGACCAGAGCAAACTGCAATTTTATTTCACGCAGAGCGATTAAAAGCCCATTTTATGGGGCTGCTTGCTCTGGCTCTGTGCAGCCAAGAAGGGCTTTCACTCATCGAGTGGCCTCCGAGCAGGAACCTCGAGATCGACCCAGCCATTGATCTGTGCCACAGGAGCCCACATCGGTTTTCTCCCCTCGTGGAAGGCGGCATTTAACGCTGATGGCACCTCGTTAAGTTCCTACCAGTTGTGTGAGCATCTTTTGGCACCTGTGGTGCCCTCAGCCACGTCCTGCTGTGTGCAAGAATGTGCCAGGCCTGGTGTGGCATGGAGGGAACTGGCTTTGTCGCAGCCCCTGTGGCGCTGTGCTTTGGATTTCTGGAAAAACCAGTGTGGATAACCCCCCGGTGTGTTGGCTGCTGCTGAGCAGTGCCTGCATGGCATCCAGGCGTCCTCCTTTCCCATTCTGTCCCCACGGTCACTAGGCTGGGATGGGCAAGGTGCTGGGAGGGGCACACAGCCAGGGCTGCTGGCCAAAATTGGGCTATTCCACACCAGCATGCTCAGTAATAAAACTGGAGGTGGAGGCTGGGAGTCACCCCACCACAGAGACTCAGAAAATGTACAGGAGGAAAGAGAATGATCCCTCCATCCAGTAAATCCACCTGTATGGAACCACTTCATTCGCTGATAAAAGTTTATCAGAGACCTGGTTACTCTGTGGCCCCTCAGTCTGGCTGGATAAGGAGTAGGAGGTGGTTAGGGAAAGGGAAGAGCTGTTCTGATTGCAAAATCTGGCAGCCCCAGTGAGATTTTCCCAAGAGCTGCTTCTGGCTTGCTGGTTTGCAGTGGACAAGCCCAGCGGGGAAGCAGGGAGGGATGTGCTCTGCATGGATGGAGCACATCCAGAGGGATTCACTGCCCAGCTGATACGTTGCTTTAGGTCTGCAGTGCAAGAAATGTTTGTTTTTCTTGCATTTCCTGTGATCTGTATCTAGGGTTTCCTTGGCTAAGGTTCTCTGGCCACGTTGGGCACTCAGCAAGCTGAGCCTGTGGCTGCTGCAGAGGTGAAAGATGTTCCCTCTCTGTAACAGATCATTTATGGAAATAGGCCATGGAGGGGCTGTGATCTGGCAGGTCCTGTCACAATCCCTAAAGCTTTCTGCCCCTTGGCCTCCCAGGTACTTGCTTCTCTTCTCTTGGACCTCACATCACTAATTGCATCTACGTTTAAAAGGCAACAGTTTTCATGTTTTCTTGTGAACTATTTGACAAACAATCTTCAGAAACTATATTTATATTCATAAATATCCTCATAAAATTAGGGATAGAGCCTGGAACTCTGCTAAAATAGTAGCCCATATTCCTCTCAGTAGGGTCTGTAGGTCCCTCCTGTCCTTTCAAGGCTCCATTCATCTCTCTTCAGGTCTGATAGTGCCATTAACGCAATTAAGATTGAACTAGTCCAGGGGAACCTTTAGTTTTCCTTTCCTAGACACAATTAGGTGCATTAAGAAAGCTGTAAGGAGAGTTTTGCATCTGTTAAAGGAGATAATGGGTTTCCCTTATACCTGCTTGGTGAGAAGTAAAGCGTATAGAATTTCCCTGTTCTAGAGATCTGTCCCTATAAACAACCACTCTATTACCTTTGCAACACTCTTACTTGCTTCCTTTATGTCATTATATTTATTTCCAACCCTCAGATTCTGACATTTTGTTCAGAGGAGGTAAAACCAATCTTAACTGGTTGCCGTGAAATTTAGTTTAGACTACAATATGTGCTGTGACTCAGTCTGCTAAATGACCTTATGCACTGCTCATTGTAATCCAGAATTGTCAGGCAAGTCGAGTAATTAGTTGTGCAAAATGAAATAACTTTAAATCCTCGCACTGAGTAATGACCCAGAAAAATCACTTAAGCTATACAATACAAACCGCTCAAAGCATCTGGCTTTATTTTTGCTTTTGCAGCTCTGCCCCCTCTAATTAAGGAACAGGCTCTCCCCCTCATCCCTTTAGGAACCCTAATTCCCGATTTTGCCCCAGAAAATGCCCATGGCTTAGTTTTTGTACCCTAAGAAATCAAAACTTGTGATGAAGTGGCAGGGTGGGTCTAACAGCACCACACAGCAGCTGTTCTGCAAGGATGTTTGATAAACCAGCAATTCACACCTGTTTTAAAGTGCTGCTTCCCATCACCTGGGATGAGCCCAACTGATAAAATCCTTCACTCAAGAGCAGCAAACCCAGAAGGGTGGCAGGACCAGGGGAGAACCTGCATGTGCTGCTGATGTGCCTGTCAAGGAAACTTCCCTCTCCAATTGTCCAGGAGCCTCTCTGGCCATCACAATCCCACCACCTGAGCTGGGACTGAGGCCCCTTAACAGCTACACCTCCCACACTCACCCAGTCAGACCAGGTTTCCTCACTGCTTCAGCCCCAGGTTTCCCAGAGCAGAGTGTTAGACATCTGGATTCTTAAAATAATTCAATTACTGTGCAAGAACAGAGTAACAGCCTAAGCTGGTGCTGCCGAGGACGGACCCTGAACAAAGAAAACCCCACGCTTTTATACCCCAATGGTCTAAACACAGGGAAGTTTGGGGTCTTCCAGCTGAGCCTTCAGCTCCTGATGTGTCTCTGGGTGTCCCACAGGACCTGGCTGTGCCTCAGGTCCCCGAGCTCTTTGTTATGCAAAGGGTTGGCAGTTCATGGATGAGCCAGGGACACGGGGATGGAGCCTTCAGCCAGGCTCCCACGTCCTGTTACCAAGCACTTGGAGCAGACCTTTGAAACATCAGGTAGTGCCTGTGGTGACAAGGAAGATATTACCCTTGTGGGAGTATCAGAGTGAATTAAGGTACAAAACCTGAGCGTTTGTTTATGAGGTGGGTAGGGAAGTGTCAGGTAGAGTTCCCTGGTCTCTTGCCAAGGAGATCAGATTTATCCTGTGCAACCTGAGAAAAGGGGTCCTGTAGCCCTTGTGTTCCAGATCTAATCCCCACTGGCTGTAAAATCCAATCTGCTACCAAGGGGAGGAGATGCAGTGTTTTAATAAGAAAATGAGCCGTTTGCAATGCACTTTTAATTGGATCAATTTCTCCTTTATTACACAATCTTTAAAAACCAAACACATACGTATGACCAGACAAGCTCTTTCTCCAGGTACAGGAGCCAACTATTTTCAACACAATCGTTAATTACTCCTTGTTTGGCAGACGATCACAACACTGTGTGGGGGCACCACAGCAAAAAACAGAGCTCTGTAAAATCATCTCACAGTCACTGTTGAGTTTTGTCAGGGGACATGCAGACCCTGGGCAGGGTCAGCAGGTTTTCTTTTTCCCTTTTCTGCCTGAAAGCCCAGACTAGAAGAGCTGCAGGCGAGACACAGCCCCAGGCGCTCATTGCAGTGTCCTGGCCCACCAGTGAATCGCAGGGTAGTGTTATTTTCCTTAATTCTCCGAGCGAGAAACAGATGACAGACGCTTTGTTTGAACTTTGTAACCAGGAACAGGCTGGGGTAACCAACTGTTCAGTTTGCTGGACCAGCTTTTATGTCCCTTCAAGCACTCCAGGAAATGTTATTGCTAGTACAGTGTGCTGTTTATTGCAAAAAAAAAATCCATGGGAACAGAAAATGACAGAGGTACATATTATCATAGATAATATTGCTTCAGTTATTCAGGTCCACGGTAGCTTCCTGCTTGGAGCAGTTCTTGGAAGCAGGAGAAATGTTTAAAAGACATCAGAAGGAGAGGAACTGCCATTGCCGTAATGCTGGAAAAACGCCTTCAAGTTACAATGTCATCAACTGCAGCACGGCCCAGTAATCGTCCTCTTCTCCCCAAAGCACACATGCAAGGTGAGAAAGGCTCCCCAGATTGCTGTCATGTGCCCCCTTCCCACCCAAAAAAAAGAGAAGCAGAGAGTGTAACTAGTGATGTGCAAGTTGGCAGCCTTGGCAAACACACGGAGCAGCTCAGGAGGGAAGGGGGGTTCAGTCCCCTGGGCTCCCTCAGCACCATCAACAACCTCCTGTCTCAGCTCCCTTCTCCACAAGCTTTTTCCAGTGCATTACAGCAAGAGGAATCAAAAGTTGCCCTGATTGGAGGGGCAGCTCCATCACACAGCTGTGTTTGTGGGCTGGCCCCTTCAGCACTCTGGCTGAGAACAACAGGAAGAGGAATAAAACCCGAAAATCCCACCAAAATCTGCTCCCAGCGCTTCTTCTGCAAACCCCGTCACTGCCAAACACCCATCTGGAGCAGCAGCAGCTCAGAAGCCTGTTTCACTTTGCTCTTTCCTTAGGGGAGACTGTATGGGAGCTTAAAAAAAAATAAAATTCACCTGTTGCAAACGTTGTAGGACAACAAACAATTTGCTGGAGCACGGCAGCCACCATAAAATCAGCTTTTATATTGTCTGTCGTGCCCCCAAATTTGCAACTACGTTGTTGATAGCAACAAATAAATGCACTGCAGTGTAACTATTATCTGTGGCAGATTAACATGCTACCACTGTGCCCTATTTAAATGCATCTTTCCTTCAATAAACTATTCTGGGCGAGCAGCACCACACTGAGGTACACATTTATCAGCCAGGAGAGTAGCACTGTGGGGGCCTTGGTTCACACAGCTGCAGTTTTGTGCTTCATTTGGCCCAAAGCCGTGATGAACAGCAACTCTGGTGCCTGCTGGTGCCGTAAAAAAAAAAAAAAATTAAAAAAAATCTGAGGAACGTAGAGTTTTGCTGTGCAAGGGAAAAAAAAAAAGCAGTGCATCAATGGATGTGCTTCCAAGTATGAAAAGAATAAAAGTGAAATAGCCCCCCCATCCCTATCTCAACAGTAAGTAACTCACACATAGGAGGTGCAGATGAGTGGAAACCTATTGCTAAATGCAATGGCCTGGAATGCAGAGCAGTGAAGTGCAGGTGAACATACAACGTGTTGCATTTAATCTCACTTTCTACAATCTCCCAGTCTCATTCCCCCAGCCCTTCCCCCCTCCCCATGAAATTTTAGATACCAGGTACACCTTCCAAAGACAGTTTCCAGGATACATTTAATAATAAAACAGCAGTAAATAGCAACCCTAGGTTTCCCCTCAGGGTTTTTTTCCTTCAACCCCCTCCCTTTTTACCCCCTTCTACCTAGCAGGACTCTGAGTAGTAATAAAACCCGTTTTCTTACTACTCAGTAATAAAGAGGGCAATTTTCTGGCTCAGCTTGGTCTCCCACGATTGTACAGTACTCACTTCACATAGAACAGAGTCAGCTCACAAATGGCACGACAGGGTGATCTCCTGAACACCAGAAAAATGGGAGAGAGACAACTGTCCCTTGTCAGGGTGGGAGTAAAGCTCCATCTCCGTGTGGCTGACGAGGGCTATTTCGTTTTATGCAATCCCAAATTGCTCTCTCTAGGAGTTGCCCAGACAACTGCTACCCAGTTCCTTGCCAGTAGCACAGACAGAGAGAGCAGGATTGCCTCGCTAGTTCTGTAAGGAAAGGTGATTTAGAGCAGTCACTCAGCTTTTATGGCACAAAGAAAGACACAATGGTTAAAAGCTGGGAGAGTAGGAGATGTGGCATAAAGAGGTGAGAAAGTTTATGGAGTGAGCAGTCACTTAGCAAGGAACCAATACTCCAAAGGATGGATCCCTTCCCTCACGCTTGTTCTTATTTGTATGGATTTTATATAAAAAAAGAAGAAAAAGCAGACCACCACCACCACAAAAGCTATTTTGTTTCTAAACACAAAACATGATGGCCTCTATGCCAGATCCCCTTCGGTTATGGCACAGTCTTCCTGAAGGCTTGACCCTTGTTCCCGTCGGATTGCAGGGAGGCTGGAAGAATGTCTGCTGCCAGGAGAGGCTCTGCTTACAGCCATGCCTTTAAGGGGTGGAGTATCTTCTCAGGTGGTAACTGTAGATCTTAATGCAGTGATCCCAACAGTCCAGCACCAGGAGCTGCCCTTTGGGAGTAATGGCAATACCGACCGGGCAGGTGAGCCCTTCCCGGATCAGGATGTTATAGCCACCTCCCTTAGGAAAATGCAGGATCTCCTTACGGCTGCTGTCAGCAACAATGAGGTCTCCCCTGGCATCGACACACATCCCAGCAATGCACCTGAAATCCTCGTTCTCCGAGAAGAAGTGGCTGATCTGCCGCCCCAGCTGCCCGTCGGGGCCGACGGAGCCGATGGAAAAGCCTCCTTCCAGATGGTGCTCGTACTGCCGGTTCTCCAGGTTGAGCCCCAGCCCCTGAGTGAAGTAAATGGTCCCTTCGGCGTCGCAGGTGACAAACTTGGGGCGCACCGCGCTGCACAAGCAGCTGTACTTCACCACCCCCACGCCACGGTCCACCGTGAAGCACCAGAGCTTCCCCCCTTCCACGTCGGTCACCACGAACTGCCCCGAGGGCAGCGCGGCAATGCCCCAGGGCTTGCTCAGCTGGCTCCGGTGACAGGCCACGCAGTGCCCGTCCATGGTGTACACCTTGACAGAGTTATCATAGCTGTCTGTCACCCCGATCAGGCCGTGGCAGTTCATGGTGACAGAGAGGGGAGTCAGATTGGGCAAGTCTGCCCCGAGGAAACTCAGCACGAAGCTGTCGATCCCGCTGGGGCTCCGGCGGATCTCCTTCAGAAAGCCCTTGCGGGTAAAAACCTGGATTCGGAAGTTGCCCCGGTCTGCCACGAGCACCTCACCCTGCGTGGTGACGTGCAGGCTGACGGGGAGGTTGAACATCCCTGGCAGGCTGCCCTTGGAGCCCATCTTCTTGATGAAGTGACACTGCTGGATGCTCGTGGCTGCTTCAGGAATCCTTGGCTTGGCTGGCGAGGAATGGGGTGTGCAGCTGGGCTCTTCCTGCACCAGGTCAGGCTCCCTAAATGACAGCGACGTGGATGCTGCAGTTTCCAGGAGCGATTCCTCCACGTTAACAGATCGAGGTTTCTTCACCACCTGCCCGATCTGCAGTGGTCCCACGTGGCTCACCTTCAGCAGTTCCACCTCTTGCAGAGTCAGCTCCCTTGGGAGGCTGTTTGTCAGTTCTGGTTCCTCCTCGTCTGCCGCCTCCTCTAGGAGAGCTATATCCCCCTGCTTTATTTTGGCAAGGAAGTAGTCACAGCGGGACATTATCTGCACTTCTGCTAAGTTCAGCAGGTAGGCTTGCTCCTCCATTACCTGGTTATTTACCTTCTCCACTTCAGACAAAGAGGTGGTGAAGAACCTGCGCGACCTGGCCAGTTCCTCCTGGATCTTGCGCTCCTCTTTGCTGTACTCCTGCAGAACTGCTTTGTACCTGGATTGCAGGTCTCTCGAAACGCCCTCCAGAGCAGCTTTTCTTTTCTGAAGATCACCCATGAGCTCCCTTAGCCTGGCAAGCCTCGTCCCAAATTCCCTCCTACGCTCTTCAGCAGCCTCTTTGATAGCGATGACTCTGTGCCCTTGGGGCAGGTGTGAAGCCTCCTTGCAGGGCTCACATAAAACCAAGCTGCAGCTCTTGCAAAAGTGCCTTGGCAACCTTCTCCCGCAGACCTTGCACATGAGGAGACCCACCACTTCCCCCAGTCCGGCGGTGTCGATGATCTTGAGCACAGTGAGGTTGTCAGTCAGCTGAGCCAGGCTCGTGATCCGGGTGATCTTGCTGCAGAACGGGCACCGTATCCCGTTAATGCTGTTTGCCAGGAGCTTCTCCAGGCACTGTTTGCAGATGGTGTGCCCGCAGTGCAGGAGCTTGGGCCTCAGGTGCTCCTCAGTGAAGGACTCCATGCAAATGGGGCACTCCAGGACCTCTCGGAGCGCGTCCGAGTTGAGATGAGGGGCGGCAGCCATGGTGTTCCCGGGCAGCTTCAGCCGGCGCCGTGTCTTGTGCTCACATCTATTCCAAGGTGCTCCAATTCTGTCCAGGAAGAAAAAAAAAAAAAAAAAAAGAAATGTGATTTATGTCAGCACCAGCAGTTGCATATACATGCAATTTATTTCTGACTTTATCACCCAACCCTGCAGAAAAGAAACCCAGTTAGCTTTTCCACGTTTGAGAAGGACTGATTAGTCATAGCTAATCTCGGAGTGGGCAAATTTCAAAACTAACTTGCAGCTCCCAGTGCGATGAATTATTCACTTGCAACATTTGTAAGTAGCAACTGAAAGAAGTGTAATGGCAGCAATAAGGAAGCCCAATAGATATTGATGACTGAATCATCTCCTCACAGTGCCCATCTCCCGCTGCCAAGCCTCCGAGTTTACATAATTTACTGAAACCCAGGGAGATTAAACCAAGCATTCAAAATGTTGCGCATCAAAAGAGGAACCAGATGGTGCGATGCTTTAGGACATTAATAGATCACCTCTGGAGACCTGCATTCAGATGTGACATCACATACGAATGAAATAAATGTGGTTGGTTTCGCTCTGCTTTGCTAGAGAGCCAAAATAAATGCTCAAGGTTTCGTGCATTTGCCAGGAAGTGAAACTAGCAAGAATGCTTCGTCAGCTTCCACTCCTTCTGGGGGTGGCTGCTCACGCTGAAAGTACACAGAGAAGGTTTGATGCCAGTGCATTGCTTTCACTGACCTCTGCTATGCTGCACCATGTTTCACCATGCCAGTTAAACACTTTGTGTTTACCTTGGGCAGATATGGGCAGTAAGGGGGTTAAAAGACAACTACAAACATCCAAACTCCAAACATCCTAACTCCAAACATCCTACGAGTGCTCACTGTTAGTCGCTGAACTCGGCTTAACTGCGTGTAATTTCTCCTCATTTCAGAGTCTTGCAGCACTGACCTCATTCCTGTCTCCCGGTTCAGTTTTACACCACTCTGGTTGCTGTTCAGCTTCAATCCAGGTTTCTCCACCCTCCCATCCCTCCCAGCAGGGAGCAGATCCCAGCAGCTCTCGTGCCAAAGCAGCCATCCATTCAAAAGGAACAGAACAGGGCTCACATCATTAAGTTATTATTCAGTAGACTGGGTTTCAATACTTTTGCTATTGCATTGCCTTGCCACTAAAAAATAGGGAAGAAAACCTTTTTTCTAGGGGAGAGGAGGAGAAGGAAGTAGTTAGTCTTTGAAATGAAGAGAGGGTGGCAGAGGGATGTGAAAAGACAGCTTTTTCTGAGTAATGGCTCAGTGCACACAGCATTCTTGCTTCCCTGCTGGGTTTGCCTCCTTCCTCCTCGGGAAAGCTTCAGTGTATTTCAGTTTACCACTTGCTCACGTGCAAGAAAACAACTGCAACAAACAAAATTTCTTTATGTTCATACAGAGAAGGAAAAGAAAAAAAAAGTCATTTAAAATTATCAGCTGCAGCCCTTCAAAGCCCGTATTTCAGGGAGAGACTCAGTGGTGTGGCAGAATCTGCAAGCACCAAGCTGGGATCTGATCCTCAGTGGTGGCAGGATGAGTATCCCTGACATCTGGGAGCAGAGGGACTCCAGGCACTTCCTGCCACTGGCACCGAGCACGCTTCCCTTTTTGTCTTAGCACATATCACAGCTGGAGAGGCAGAAGGCTGGGCACTGCCATGGAGAACAGAAACCTTCCTTTGAGGGATGAAAATTCTGTATTTTTAAAACGGTTTTAAAAAAGGAAACACAGGATACCAGGCTCATTATTCCTACTTTCCTTGGAAACGCGTCAAAAGGCTTGCTTAGGGAAGGACGAGGGAGCAGCACGGGCACCAGGTGCTGCGAGTTACATTGAAAGGTACCTTTAAAACAAGTATTTTCATTAAAGAACAACGGCGGAAGGGGATTTTAAGTCAGGCTGGCCTTTTTAGGCAGATGATTTGTACAATATTCTTTTCATACGTGACCCCCCTTTGTCGGAATGCCAGCGCGCCCTTGGTAACGTGCCATTATTTCTCCCTTTATCTCCCTCTCGCACTCGGCTGTGCCCGCATGGAAGTTTCCTTAGCAGCAAGTTGTTCTTGCGTATCGGTCCCTCCCAGGGCAGTGCCTCTGGCGCAGAGCAGGGTATTACAGAAAGCCTCAGCTGAGGATCGAGCTATAGAACTCGGCGAATTATGCCACTTGGGTTTCCTTATACTCAAAAAAGAAATTTCCTGCCGTGGTTTGGTAGGTTTTTTTTGGCGAGCGCCTCCGCGGCGAGGCAAGCGGCTTCCCCCGCGGCTCAGGGCTGGTGCCATCAGCGAGTGGCAATAACGGGGTGATGCTGCCGACAGGAGCTGTCACAGCCACGGCACCACCACCAACAAACCCCGCAGGACAGCGCCTGGGTGTGGGGTTTGCACAGACAATGCAAAGGGTTTGTGTCGGAAGGGTCCTTAAAGATCGCCCCGTTCCACCGCCTGCCGTGGGCAGGGACACCTTCCCCACGGACCGGCTCGCTGCGAGCCTCGTCCAGCCGGGAATCGGGCGCTCCCAGGGATGGCGCATCCATGGGATAACCCGTGCTGGTGTCTGACCACGCCGCGCTCGGGGCACACGCCCAGGCTCTGTCGGGGCGCACCGGGGCGATCCCACGGGATGATCAATGGGGGTTCGCTGCCAGCCCTCCCCGGCTGCCCCAGGGGGGCTCGGCGGGGCGGACCCCGTTCTCCTCCTCCCCCGTCCCTCCATCCCAAGCGCCCAGCGCGGCGGGGAGCGCCCACCCTGCGGGGCCCATCCCGTCCCGTCCATCCCATCCCGTCCCGTCCATCCCGTTCCCGTTCCCGTTCCCGTCCCGGGGGTCCCGCCGTGCCCGGCCCCGCCCGCAGGGGGCGC
>JAWMRA010000038.1:7850886-7882109 GCA_035584735.1 Pseudotriccus pelzelni
CCGCAGGGGGCGCCGCGGCCCCGGGCGCGCGCCCCTGCCCTCACCTGCCGCCGCCCGGGCCGCGCCGCTCCCGGCGTGCCCCGCGCGCCCGCGTGACGCTGCGCCCGCCGCCGCGGGGGCTGCTGGGAGATGTAGTCCCGGGACGGGGTGCGGGGGGAGCGGGAATGGCGGCTGGGGGGGGATCGCGGGATGGGAGCCTGTGCTGCGGCTGCTTCTGTCCGGGAAGGTTGACGTTAAAAAGGAGGGGAACGGAGACGTGTTGGCTTCGTTTTTTCTCGGTTTAGTGTGTGCTGATTCGGAACGCGCGTGTTGTGCGCTGCCCTTTGCCTGGACAGGCAGTGCTGCTGCGGGAGCAGCCCCTTCCCCCTTCCCTTGTTCTTTTCCTTCCCTTTTCCTTTCTCCTTCTGTTTCCCATTTCCTTTTCCTTCCCTTTTTCCTTCTCCCTTCCTTTCCTTTTTCCATTTTGTCCTTTTTCCATTTCCCTTTTCCTTTCCCTTTCCCTTCCCGTTCCCTTCCCTTTTCCCCTCCCTTCCCTTTTCCCTCCCCTTTTCTCGTCCCTTCCTTTTTCCCTTCCCTTCCCTCAGAAGAGTCTGGGAGTTCAGTGTGTTCTGCATCACCTATTGAAAATGTGTGTTTTTCTCATTCCGTACCCTGTGCTGGGGCAGCCCATGGGTTCCAGGACAGAAAGGACTATTTTTGGGTTCAGAACAGCAGCTGTGAGCAGTTGACAGGGTGATATTCTGGGGTATCCACAGCCTGGCTGATTTTAATCATCTTCGTGGAGTCACCCAATTCTGCATCAGTTTGTGAGGAAATGGCCAGTTAAAGGGTTCACCCTCGGTCACAGAAGAGCTTGTGTTGTCTCTTCATTCCACTCTCCTTCTCACTCTGGGAGGTACTAAAGGATGGCAGCTCTGTTACACCTGCCCAGGGTTGATCACTGGAGTCATTAATCATGGATTAGCCTTTTTCCTCCTGCCTCATCTCTCCTTCTCCTCCTCATCCTCTCAGGCTTTATTTCTGACCTCTCTGCCTGTCAGGCGTTGCAAGCTGGCAGTGGTAGCCAGAGGGAGGTTTTGGCCACTGGATCATGGCTGTGCTCTTGACTGGTGTTTCGTAGAATTCTAAAATACGCTGAGTTGGAAGGGACCCTCCAAGTCTTGGAGATACTGACGTCAATCCCATTCCAGCCCCATTTTTGCTCGGCCACTGTGATTCTGCTTTAGAGATGGCAGAGAGACACCCCTTTTACTGTGACCCCCGTGGGGCTGCCCAGCAGGACAGGGAATGTCATGTCTCTGGGAGCAGGGAGAACGCCAGGCAGGTGCAGGGGCACTGTGTCCTTCACGTACCAGCAGCACCGCTGTTCCCAGTGGCATCCAGGCGCTATCCCGTGATCAGCCCAGGGCTGATGTGCAGGTGGAGGCCCAGACTCAGAGGAATTCACTGCCTGGAGAAGGAGGCAAATCCTTGGTTTAACCATTTCCCAAAAACCCTGCACGTGGCCTCTCTGCCTGCAGCACTTTTCCACTGCTCACCCGCTCCAGCCAGCACTGAAGAAAGCAACTTGCATAATGCAGCAAGCCTTGCCACCTTCTGTTCTTGGTGGGTTTTTTTCTACTTTATTTAGAATAGAATAGTTCACTTGGAAGGGACCTACATCCCAGCAGCGATGAGGAGCAGCAGGGATCAGCAAATGTGGGCAGGGGATGCACTCAGAGGCAGTGGAGCAGATGCAAAGCCTGACCAGGTAAAGAAAATGAGTGAGATTTACAGTTCCCCTCTTTCAAGCACCAGTGGTTCCCTGGAGGTGTTGCTGTGCCCAGGGAGGGGACACAGGGTTCACTCCTGACTTCTTGCCTCCCCAGGGAAATGTTCTTTCAGCCCCCGGTGTATTTTCCAGTGAATAAAAGAGGATGTAAACATTGAACCAGGGTGGTCTGACAGATTTTGTGAGGCCACCCACACCTGAAAGTGAGCAGTGTGAGGAAATAACAATGGTAGGAATAGGAAATAATCTTTCAGTGCATTCTGGGGAGGAAACAAAGGACTCTCTGGATTTGATTAGAGGTGATAATGATGAGTCAATGATGTTACTGAGCATGTTGGGGTGTGGAGAGCTTGTGCCATGACAGTGAAGGATGGGAAGGTCATCCAGCCTGGGACCTCGAGGGGCTGCCCCACACCAGTAACCAGCCATCCAGCAGGCAGGCTTGGGAAGATCTCAGCCATCACATGGGAAAGGGGCATGCGGGGGGGTGTTGGAGCAGGGAGGGAACCAGCTGCCATGGGGGGTGATTTGGGGGATCATGGAGCCATTCTTGAGGGACTGTAGTGTCTCAGAGGCAGTGGAGTGAGCACTGAGAGGCTGCCAGAAGTCAGATGAGGAGGGCAGGGCTTTGGTTGCTCTTCCTGGGAGCCACTGCAGGCAGTGGAGAGGCAGTGGGGAAAGTGCAGGGTCAGCAGAGCCAGTTCCTTTGACAAAGCAATCTCATGGGAGATGCCTGCACCACTCCCTTTCAGTAAGGTTTATCAGAGATCTCTAAAAGCTCTTCTGGCATTTTTTTTTCTTAAAACTTCAGGCTTGTGAGTGTGTAAATGTCTCGGGTGAAGAAGAGGTCAGATCCTGCCTATCCAACCTGTGGGGAGCCAAGATGATCTGCCTCCAGATGCTCCCTGCTGGTACCTTTGGGATCATCGCGAGGACTGAGGGTCTGCAGTGAAAGGCGGAGGGGGTCATGGGACCATTGCGGTGTGGCTCCCTGGCCAGTCCTTGATGCTGGGTGTCAGGGCCCAGGGTTCTGTGTTTAACTGAGTTTGGTTAATTGGCTGTGAGCAGTGGGCACAGCATCATCAGGGAAAGGGGGGTGTGCAGCGGGGCAGGGGCAGGCTGGCAGTGTGGACATGAGGGGACTCTTCCTCAGGAGCTGTAGTGATAGGAAAAAGAGTAATGGGTACAAATTGAAGGGAAGGAAATTTAGGTTAGATATTAGGAAGAAATTCTTCCCTGTGAGGGTGGTGAGGCCCTGGCACAAATTGCCCAAAGAAGTTGTGGCTGCCTCATCCCTGGAAGTGTTCAAGGACAGGTTAGACAAGGCTTGGAGCAACCTGGGCTAGTGGAAGGTGTCCCTGCCCGTGGCAATGGGGTTAGGGCTTTAAGATGATCCTTAGAGTCCATTTCAATCCCTTAACATTTTATAAGCAGGAGATGAAAAGGGGGCACAAACCCTCACGATCAGGAGGTTATCGTTACACCATCGGGTTGCCACACTTCTCTTCCCGAGGCGTGGATGAGTGGGATGAGGATGGAAGGATGAGATCCCGAGGCCTCCCGGCAGAGCGGCCGCGGGGTGCGGGCGGGAGGGAAGTGATGCCGGGATGTGCCGCATCCCGGGATCTCAGCGCGGTCCTGCCGCGGTGCCACGAGAGGGCAGCAGGGCCTCACGGACCGCCACGGCCACAACTGCCCCGCCGGGACCGGGGCCCCGCGTCCCCCCTCTCGGCGGAGGGTCCCACGGGCTGCACACTGTGGGGTCTGCGCTCGCATCCTGCATCCCCCCGGCCATGCTGAACCCGTGCCTTTGCCCAGGGGATGTCATTCCCACGTGGGATGCCGTGCCATGGGGTGGCTGTGTGTCCCAAAAGTTGGGTAGTGGTTCCTTGGCGAGCCCTTCCTTGCCACGTGTGAGCCCCGGGATGTGGATGTTGGTGGCTGCTTGGAGGTCCCAGCAGCAGGGGCTGATGCTGTGCTGCAAGGAGTCATGGAGCGGTTTGTGATGGAAGGGACCTTAAAACTCAGCTCATTCCACCCCCTGCCATGGGCAGGGACACCTTCCACCAGCCCAGGTTGCTCCAAGCCCCGTCCAACCTGGCCTTGGACACTTCCAGGGATGGGGCAGCCACAGCCTCTCTGGGCAACCTGTGCCAGGGCCTCCCCATCTTCACAGGGACTAATTTCTTCCTAACATCTAATCTAAATCTGCCCTCTGTCAGCCATTCCCTCTTGTCCTGTCCTTCTCACACACATGGATGCATGTGACAGAGAAGCACTGCTGACTCCCTCCTCCCTCCCAGCAGTGTTTGCCCATCACTAACAGTGGGCAGCACTAAATCTGTCCAGGCTCTTCTCAGACCTGGTGGTGACTGCACTGACAATACGTCAGTGCAAGAGAAATTCTCAGGAAAACACATCTATTGATTTTCCTCCTAACTCCCTTTCGATGGATTCGCCAACAAACAGGTTATTATTCTGCCAGGTGATAAACAGTGGATGTGTGCTGGCTGCCCATGGTGGCACAGGGTCTGTCCAGTGGAGGGTGATGTACAGGGAAGGTGGACCAGAATTCCCTCTTCCTTGCATAAAATGCAAACCCCAAGTCCTAAATCAGCCTGGCTGAGCAGCCTGTTGGGGTTGGTGGGGTTAACCTGGTGAGCCTGGAGGAACCCTTACCTGGGTCAGTTCCTGATGTTCCTTTTACAACTTCAGCTGCAGAGCCTTTTCTCCCTGTTCCCAGCATTTCTGCTTTTGAAGAGCTACCACATCCTACCCCTGGGGTTGGCTGCATTCTTGTGGGAAGTGGAGTGATTCCCAGTTTTGGAATGACTTGGGAATCTTTTGGAAGAGGTGCTGGATAAAATGCTGGACCACTAGCAAACCCATCGTCTCCTGGGAGCTCTCAAGACCAAACAGCACTGCAGTGCAAAGGAATTAGGTATTATGCTGTTGCTGTTGTTACAGGAGTGGTGTTATGCTCCCCTCTTGCCCAGGCACCAGGAAGTGCTGCTGGTAATGCTGGAAGTGTTTCCCCACATCAGCAACTGCTGCATCCCGAGCAGGGACCCCTTTGTGCAGTCAGTCACCTCGTGCTGTGGGATTATAAGATCCTGGTGAAGCCCAGAGACAGAGCCAGGCGCCCCAACGGGCAAATGCTACCTCTGCACACCCTTTGCTGCTCACCCTCCCTTTCTTATGCAAGGCCTGACGCCTGGCACAAGGCTGCTATTTAATTCATTTTGTTTTGGTGTTGTTTTTTGGTGGGTTTTTTTCCTAAATACATATTTCAGATAAACAAACTAATAACTCCCACAAGTTGCCGTGGTGCGTCTAACCACATCCGCGGCGCTCTGCTCCCAAACAGATGTTGCCAGGGTTCAGCTGAGTTGCCAGCAGCGTTAGCAAAAGCATGTTCAGATTCAGGGGTTGATAAGGAATCCCTGTATCCTCCCTGCTGCAGTCCCTGCAGCTGAGCCTCATCCTGCTGCCAGAACGGGACCTTTGGAGCACCCTCGCAGTGATCACCTGCAAAGCCCTTCCCCAGGAGTGAAGCAGAGGCTTTGTAGCAGTAATCAGAGTGCACTGGGAGGTTATCCTGTTCTATATAGGTAATAAAAGACAGGCTGAGCCTCCAGGAACATGTGGTTTCCTCAGTTCATTGTCAGGTTTGCCATGGGGAGAGTGGCCTCCACCCTGAGCCCCCTCCTTGCATGCAGGTGGCTGAGGAGATAACCAGAACTCAGAGGTAGGAGAGAGGGAGATAGAGGGACCTCAATCCCTTCTTCCCAGGCTGTAGTTGCAGTGGCAAGTCCGGGAATATGTTTTGGAGGGAAAATACCTCTCAGATCTCCTCTGTGAGATGACATGAGTGGTGGGTGGTGTGGGTGGGACAAGAAGAAAGCACCATCTCTGTTGAGGAAATCTTCAGCTTTCTAGGGATGAAACACCTGGAGCTGATGCTTTCCACCCCTTGAGCAAGCAGATGAGGGATGGTGGTCTATAATTCTTTGCTATAAAGCCAGTAATTCAGGAAGGAAGGCTTGATATCCTATTGCCAATCATGAGATGACGGATTCCACTGCTTCTTCAGCTCTGTGTTCATGTCGTCCCTTAAAGCATGGCGCCAAAAATTCCTGCCCCATGGTGGATTGCTGAAATCGCTGCTTCAGCTCTTGTAAAGAAGCTTTGTAACCCAGAATTGTAATTAATTTCTTTCTTTTGTACAGCAGTGATGTTAAAAAAAAAGGTTACTCTTATGCAGAAGCAAGAAGAGGCTCATGGTATCTCCCTGTAAGTTCCTTCTTTCTGAGCCGCCCAGTTTTTTGAGGTTTTGTGGCTTTCCCTTGTGAGACTTGAAGTAGCCTGGAGCTGATCTTCTAGAAAATAATCTCTCTATAACCAGCTCCAACTCCCATTTTCCATGTCTGTGCACACCAGTGTCTCCCTAGACGTGGAGACATCTCACAGCCTTGTTTTAATTTATCTTAGCAACTGCCCCCTTTTATTCCTCTAAAAGATGAGTTGATTGGAATTTGCTCATTCTTCCCATGACGCCTTTGATCCTGTCCACAGAAGTGTTCCCTGACAGCCAGACGGGAGGGAAGGGCTGTCCCTACCCTGGAGGGCTCTGGGAGTCATGAATGAATATTGTGTTTATTTGTATTTCTAACTGACTAGTGCCTTGCCAGATCAGCTGCATGTCCCTGCAAGCACAGGGTGTTGAGACAGCCCTTGTTCCTCTTCACCTCCTTCTTGGGACTGGGAATTTGCTGTTGGGAGGCCATAGACATCCAGCTCATGGTGTTGGGCACGGGATGAAGGAAGGCTTTTCTTCTGTAGCTGTGACACCAGAGCATGGAAGTTGGGCCTTCTTAGATCAAGCCATCAGTAGACAAAGCATTTAAATTGGAGTTTAAATTGCAGAGGGCAGAGATGGGAGTTGTGTCTCCTTTGCTCAGGGTATCACTGGGTGTGATACTTCCCTTGTCCTAAGCAAGTGTTTGGACAGACACAGAGTGAAGCAAAGGCTCTCCTGGTTTGTCTCCCTGTGGTGAAGACCAGTAGGAGGTTTCACAGTGGGTTTTAAAGGCCTGAATGTTTCCTTGAGGCAGAGTGTTGATAGCTTGGGTTTGGTTACGCCTTCATCTGTGCGGTGAGTTTGTTCCCATACCTGCTCACATCCCCTGCCAAGGCCTTCATCCCTCCAGGCTTGCTCTTTGCAGCCTCTTTAGGTCCTTCCCAGCACCATGGATAATGTATCATCCAAAAGAGCAATCTAAGGACCATAGAGACGAGAGGGGGCTGCTATTGGGGTGAGGGTGAAGGCACTCAGCTCTTCGGCCTGGTCCCTTTGGGGAGGTTTCTCTTTGGCAGTGAAGATGGTACTGGGGTGGTTTTGTTTCAGTTTGGAGCACATAAAGTGAACATGCAAGTTAGAAAAGAGAAGAATAATGTGATCAGTTCTGTCACTCTAGAAGTGCTCTAGAGTGGAAATGCTCACACTTCCAAGCAATGGCATGAAAGTCCTGTTTTTCTGCGTCTCTCCTCACAGCCTGTCTGGTTTCCTGCTCCCACCTGGCCTAAACCTTCAGCAGCTGCATTTATCCTGACTGCAGCAAGGTTTGGGTTAGGGAAGAGGACCGTGCCGAGATTTATTTAATATTATTCGGTTTCTTCCCTCTCCCTAAACCAGAAACAACTGAGCTTGGGAACAAGAAGGAGCTGAAATCCATGCCCTTCATCACGTACCTGTCAGGCCTGCTGACGGCACAGATGCTGTCTGATGACCACCTCATCTCTGGCGTGGAGATTCACTGCGAGGAGAAAGGGCACTGCCCCTCCCCCTGCCACCTCTGCCGGCGCCCCGGGAAGGAGCAGCTCAGCCCCACACCGGTCCTGCTGGAGATCAACAGGGTGGTGCCTCTGTACGCCCTGATCCAGGAGAACGACACCAGGGAGGTGAGTGAGCCAGAGAGGGACCACCCACACCTCTGTGATCCTCTCAGTCCCCTCTCCAGTCGCTGCAGGAATGTCGGTTTCCCTGGGGTGAGGGAGTGTTTTGGTGTGCGTGTGTGTTTGGAGGGGAATGCTGCTGGGATGGTGTCAGGGATGGAGCTGGCAGATCCTGCTGCCCACCACCCACAGCCCTCTCAGACCTGCATCTCCCTGCCTTTGGTACAGTGAAGGCAATGCCATAAGCGGCCAAGTCATTCCCAGTGTCCCCCTCAGCAGACACCAGTGTGCAGGATGTGTCCTGTGGAGGGGTCTCAGAAGCCAGGCATAAGCTCAGCCCTTCAATCCTGGGTGAAAAGGGGTGGTCAAAGCCCTTCAGGGCTCAACCTGGCTTTACAAAGCACCCATGCAGAGGGAGGGAACAACCAGCCCCTTGGGACAGTCCCACAGCCACAGGAGGTCACTGTTACTCCAGGAGGGGCCAGCCAGGCTGGAGGCCACCCTTCCCTGGGGCTGGGCTTCTGCAAGAGCTTCAGTGTTAATCCTATAGAGATTGATTTCCCTCTTTCTCGGTTCGCTGCCACCCCCACCCCCCTGCACAGCCCTCTGACCCCAATCTTGAGTCCAAAAATGACAGACCTGCTTAAAGTCACTTATTAGCACTGAGCCTGCACTTGATTAGGATGCCTGGAGTGAGCCAGCGCTCAGCAGCTGTGGGTGGGATGCAGAGGGCTGCAGCTCAGGAAACAATCCCAGCACATGGAGGTGTGACCACCAGCAATGATGCTTCATCCTCTTCCCAAATCTACAGGCAGAAGAGCCCGCATGCTTCTCCTGGCACCCAAATCCATTATGGGGACTGTCCCTCCTTGTCTACCTCCTGATCTTGTTCCTGCATTCCCATCTACCAAGCCACCTGGTTCTTCCACACAACTGTGCCTGACTTCCATGCCTCAGTTCCCCTGTCTTTCCAGCTATTTCCCCCCAAACTCCCTTTCTCCCACTATTATTTCTTCCTGCATTCTTTCCCCACCCATGCCTGCTCTTCCCGCTGGGTAGTTCTTGTGTAGACATTGACCTGCTGTTATCAGCACGTCCACGGCAGTGCTGGGATGAGGCATCACAGGTACAGGGAAAGCAGTGGGAAAGCTGAATTCCTTCAAGCACGAAAGATGCACTTTCCAGCAGCAATCCGCAGGAAGACATTCCTTTTGGGATACAAGAGGCAGGTTAGCCAGCGGGGAAGGGGTAATGGTGAAAGCAAGCAGGATCTGGAGGATCTCCATGGACACTGTTCATCACCAGGTACCAATGCTGTCCTGTCTCTCTGGTCCTGGCTGCACAAGGTCCCCTCCTCCTCCTCCTCTTCCTCCCCTCTCCCCCCAGCCCTGCCGATGCTGCTGCGCTCATTTGGGGTGCATCTTTGTCCTGGGGAGCTGGAGCCTGTGTTTCACCAGCAGCAGCCTCCTTCCCTCCCTCCCTGCTCCCCTGGCTCCTGCAGGGGTCGGCCCCTTCATCTGCAGCAGCTGGAGCACAGCCCGCATTGTGCTCTCTGCTGAGGCACCGGGAAAACCGGCAAACAAACACACAAACAAACACAACCCCAGCGAGGCAACAAACCAGAGACACCCCAGACATCTTCCAGGGGGCTGTGCTCCGTGCATCCCTCCTCCTTCTCCACTTCCACCTGCTCACCCAGGGGTGGAGGGGCCTGTCTGTGTAAGGGTGTGTGTGAGTCTGCTCTCCCTTCACCCCAGGGAGCTGTTGGTCAGCAATGCTGGGGTTAGAGGTGACCGGGCAAAGGATTTGGGTCTCTGCAGGATGGAGGATGCTACCAGAGTGGATGCCCAGGATGCTGCAGCAGGACACAGGGAGTGTTTTCTGCCTTCCCTGGCCATTCCCATTCCCTTAGCATGAATCCTTTGTGCTACATCAGTTCCAGACTTTTCCTTTCCCCTTCTTCTTCACTTCTGATCCACTGTCCTGCTCCCTCCATCCCTTCCTCCTCAACTTGCTTCTTGCCCTTCTCTCCACCAGCCTCTGTCCTGCAGGATTTTTATTCTCCCCCTCTCCCCCCGCTGCCCTTGTCCCTGTGGGCAGGGATGAGTCCCGGTGCCTGGGGCCTGTATCCCACCACTGCTGAGGAACTCACTGCCACCACGGCACAAACCTTGGCTCTTGGTATTGGAGGTTTTGCCAAGCTGGGGAGAACTGTGCCTGCTTTTTTGGAGGACATGGAGCTGATGGGGGTCATGTCCCTGCCCTAGAGAGGGTAGTTTGGTGTGGGGTTAGTGCTACCTGCATGAGAATTAGTCCTTATCCTCTTACGGCATCGTGAGCTCAGTGACGAGGTGTTCCCACAGGTGCAGGAATGTGCCTTCCCCTCATCTTCCCCCATGAGTGTGAAGGCAGGGAGGGTGATCCTGAAAGGGATGGGGGTTCAGAGGTGTTGGGGAGCTGCCACCACTGCAGGGACATCACCCTATCACCAAAACCCCGCAGTGTGCCCTGGTGCCCTGGAAAGCCACCAGTTTAACCATGACCTTGACCGCACTTCAGGAGAGGCTCCCAGGCAGGGTGGGTGCTATCAGGAGCATCTCATGTACCATCTGGATGATGAAATGTCTTTTTTCAGCACCAAGTAGGAGGCCAGGGTGATCCCAGGTACTGCAGAGTGGTGTTCACCCATGGCATAAACATGATTTGCAGGTGCCTGGGCTAAGCCAAGGCATCTCCAAGCACAGCCTCCACAGTGGAGCTCTCCTCTGCCTGCCTTTCTCTGCTGGTGTGTTTGATCCTCAGTCAATACAGCAAGTGCTGGCCTCCTGGGAACTGCAGGCACATTCCAATTCCCTTGTAGTATTAAAAAATTAATAATTGTAAACACTGGAGCTCTTTCCCTTTGCATACATGTCCGCATAGTTTATGCTGTGTGTGTACAGAGAGAAAGCAAGGTCATTAATACGGTGGATATTAACTTCTATGAACTTGGCTGCGAGTTTTTGCTATATAAGCCCAGCAGCAGATATGAGGCAAGACACAGGTAAAGACATTTTGCCCTCTTCAATATGTGTATTTTTTCAATCGGTTTGCCTTTTCATCTGCCTCAGAACAGTGAGTTACGCACTTCCTAAAATTTACAGCTATCACCCTGTCCAAGGCCGTGTTCTCAGTTGCTGATGACCTTGCCAGATTCTTAAGTGCTGGGGTTTAAGTTCCCACACTGGGTGCGTGCATTGGGCTGATTTGTGATTTTTCTTTGTGTGCATGTTTGATTTCAGCTAAAACCGACCATTTCCAAGAGGGAGATTAGGTGAAAATATATTACTTTGCCCACGTGAAATAAGTTGGAAAACTCTTTATTTCCATGTCATTGGGAATTGCTGTTTTCTTCTTGCTTTGAAGAAAGGACTTGAAATTTGAAGGACTCCAGGAGGTTTTTTGCTGCCCAGGGAGCGTTTGTCCCGAGGCATTTGTACTGTGAGTTCAAGGAAACTCTCAGCTGTGTGTGATCTGTCCTCCCAGCCCTGCTCCAGTGCCACTCCTGCTCCCAGCAGTGGGGAGGAGCAGTGTATCAGGACCCTCTTTTCCTTCTTGGATGCGATGAAAACTACAGATTGAGCCCCTGCTGGGAGTTTCTTTTGTTTCTCCCTGTGGTTTAATATGTTGATCAGAGAACTTTTCTGGTCACTGATAGCCTCAGCCTGGCTGGGGACTGTGGCAGCGCTGGGCAAAGAGTTTCCCAGGGTCAAGGAGATGTGTTTGAAGGTCCAAGCACCTTTGAAGGGTCTTGCTGAATGTCTTTTTCATGGTTGTTACATATGATGTGTCTGTGGGTGGAAGGTTTCACAGCAAGGACTGCTTGCTGGAGCAGAGGCAGTGCTGAATTCTTCTCTGCAGTGGGTCCAGTCAGCTGGTGACATTCAGCTAGTCCAAGTAAGTTTGTAGCACCATTGTTCTAGTAGCTCCATTGCTTCTCAGTGTTAAATGCTCACACTGTGAGTTCAAAAGGTGTAAAGATCCAGGGAAGCCGTGACCTTGGCTTCACCTGTTGCTGAGTGCATGTGGTGGGAGAGCAAAGAGATGTGGTGACCCTGGGTGCTTTCCCTCTAGTGAACATCCTGGAGTCAAGGAAGAGGAGAGCTGCCCATCACCCCAGGTAGAGTCCCAGGCTGTGGTGACCTTCCTCTTTCTCCTTCAAGTGCTCCTCCTGCCCTCACCCCATGCCATGGGGTGGGCAACACCCTTCTTACTGCCCAGCACAGCCCTGGAGTCCACCCAAAGGCACAGGCTGAGACAGTGAGATCCCAGGTTTCTGCAAACCTCCTTGACCCTTGGCTGGGCTGCAGGAAGGCAAGAGGCCCAAGGAAGAGCAGGGATGCCCTCTTTCCCCATCCCTCCCAAGAGCATCTTTGACAGGATGCTCATGTGCATGACTGGGGCCACAGGGCAGCTGTGGCCAGGGGAGAGGAGAAAAGAGAAGGCATGCTGAGCAGTGTGGTCCGTCCCTCCTGTTTGTTTTCTCCCCAAAAAGAACCCTGAAACAAGCACAAAGCTGCTCCCATGGAACAGTTCCTCCAGCTGCAGAAGTGCTTAGAGGGTGGCTTGGTGAGGGGAGTGCAGGGAAGGGAGGCAGGAGAGATCAATCTCACTGCTTGTGGGAAATGGGCTCAAACCCCTGCTGTGTGTATTTAAGGAGACAAATGGATGTGGAGTCTAGGTTTTTAGAAGACCTGTAGGACCTTGGTTTATTCGAAAACTGAGTCATCTCAGCATTTGCTGCAGCCGTGGCCTCCTTGCAGCACACACAGCCCAGCCCTTGGTGGTGTGGGGGCTTGCTGGGGGGCACGTCCCTGTGCTGATGGTCCCACTGGCCTTGGCAGGAGCTCAAAGTGTGGCTGGGACCCTGTCAGGGCTCTCAGGCTGTCAGTGAGAGCTTCTTTCCTGCCTGTGCATGGACTGCAGCATGTTTGTGCCAGCAGTGCCAGGAAAGTCATCAGCTTAGATGGCAACTGAGGTTGGAGTAAAGTTCCCCGTTGTTCCTTCCCACCCCTTGTCTGTGAGCACCCCGTGGCCCCAGATAACCATCTCCTGCTGAGCACAGCACGGTCACCGCTGTCCTCTTTGGTGTCCCCTGACTTGGCCAGGATGAAAGATGTCCCCAAGGCCACTGACTCACTTTGGTCCCCGCACAGCACCCGGTGGCAGAGCTGCTGGAGGACAGCAGTCCTGCCTGTGCACACACAGCATCCCCAAACCAGCTCCTGCAGGCGTGGGGAGCCAGTGACAGGGATTTCTTTTTCCACCACTAAAGCTGACAGGGAGCCCGGGAGAGAATGGGGACAGCGTTTGTGTGGTTGAGGCGATTTTTTTTTTTTTTTCGGTCCTGGGAGTTTTTATTTGTTGTTGCTTTGTTTTAATACCTGCTAATTGGCTCTTATTCTCCTCCTCGATCCCTTGAGCATCCTGCTGCAGCTCCAGCCCACATCCAGCTCGAGTTTCCAGGAGAAGAATGGCCGCATTGTAACGCCCTCATCGGGCTATAATGGGGAGCTTTGTGCCGAGGTGTGAAAGCGGAGCCGGCTCCCCGGGACGGGGCTCGCTGCAGCGTAAGGGCTTTTATTTCCCCTGCTGCCAGGTTTTACAGCGTCCTCTGCTGCTCCCTCGGATCCCATAAATAACAGAAACCAGGATGCTGCCCACCCTGGGTCCCTTCCAGCACCCTGACCTTTCCAGCAGACCGATGATGTGCCTTCCCAGGATGAAGTGCCGGTGATCCTGCTCCCGGGGGAGAGGCAGCGGAGGCAGGGAGGGTGTGAGCAGCACAGGATGAGATCACCTGCCAACAGCAGTAGGGA
This sequence comes from Pseudotriccus pelzelni, assembly GCA_035584735.1. Lineage (NCBI taxonomy): Eukaryota > Metazoa > Chordata > Aves > Passeriformes > Tyrannidae > Pseudotriccus > Pseudotriccus pelzelni. The sequence goes on from JAWMRA010000038.1 coordinate 7,864,471, forward strand.
AACTTCATCCTCCTTTGCTGTGAACCTGGAGCAGACTTTCGGACGCAAACTGCATGATCCTGGAAAGAGTCTCTGGCCTGGGAAATCCTTGGCCTTCCTCCTCCCAGAGATGTCTAGACTAAGGAGCAGCATTTATTTCCTGTGAACAGCATTGAGAATTGCTGGAAGGGCATGGAAAGCTTTTTCCTCCAGCCACCCTGCCATCATGGTAGCATCCTGTTGAGGCTGTGAAATCCCTGCTGGAGCCTAAATCCCCTGTTCTTTCCCTTGATGAACAGCCAGTGTTGGTTTTCCTGTCCACAGACTGCTTGGAGTCGACAATGTCTGGGAACTCCGGTCAGTGGCTCTGTGGTGTCAGGCACTATATGGGGTGGCATCATTGGTTGACTGGGTTTGCTGCTAAGCCAGGCGTCCCACTGCCTCCTTCAGTGTTTCCTGCCTGTGCCCAGGGGAAGGTGGTGGTGGTGTGTAGGCATCATCTCCATCCTTCAAACAGGAAGGGATGGAGTGTCTCCATTGGGTGATGTGTCCTGGACATGGGGCTGTCTGCTGGCATGACCCTGCTTCTACTCTTCCTCTTTTTCTGCGTTGAGAAGAACAAAGAAGGCAAACAAAGGCCAGGGAAACCAGTGAAAAACCCCAAATGAATCAAATTTCCATCTTCTAGATCATCTCCACTATCTGCAGTACATCTCTGTCCAGCCTACTTGTGCTTACTTGCGGTTGTTTTTTTATCTCCCTGTATTTCCTTTTTAATTCTTCCAGAAACTGACGTGTGCACAGCAACCACAAAGAAACTTAGATTCAATGAGCCAGATTTCCATGTCCCTGTCAGCCATGGAGAAGACCAGATACTCACAGATAAGCACCCAGCGTGTGCCCTTTCCAGTATCCCATCTGTGAACAACAGCCTCTGTGGTGCGTTCTGACTCCTGCAAATGCTGATCTGTTCCTTCGTGTCCTATAACTTACCTCTCCTGGGATGTCAACAGAAAAACCACGGTCAGAAATAACTTAATGCTTCTCCCTCCATCAGCCAGGTCTAACAGAGGACAAAGGAAATGTTCTTCTCTATTCTATTGCTGAGCGTCTAAGCTATAAAATGGGGCCAAATGGCCTCCCCCTGAGCACAAATAACAACAGGAGAAAGATCCATATGCAATCGAGTGTAGGATAAATGTGCTTAGCTGATCGTTCGTTTCCCTAATATTTTTTTTATGAATAGGCTTAGCTTATGGTAAGATGGGACTTTATGGTCCTGTAAGTCTTGCTTGTGTCAAAACAAATGAACTAGCCATCCTAGGGGGGAACTATCAATCCAATATATGTGTGTGCATGGGTGTGGGGAGTCAGACCTATTATACCTTTAAGAGCAAATTAGATGCTGTTCCTATGATTCATAAAGCTATATATCTAATGGCATGACTCGTCATCTAGAAAATAAACGTTTCGAGCCAGTTTCTCATCTCATAAATTTCCCCTCTGGCACTGAAGGACGTAAACTAAATGGGCTGACTCACAGGGAAACAATACAATTTGGATACTTTTAAATGAAAGATAAAATTGCCTTAGGGCACGGAGGGGTGTTGGGGTCCCGGGGAGTGGTTGGCGAGCGCAAGACAGGATGTTGGGGGCTGCTGCCTTTCCCAGCAGATAGGCTGGACAAGGCTGCTCCTGGGAAGCCCTTCATGGTTCCACACCTTCTTGGGTTTTCACAGCTTGGTGACTTGTTGTGAACACCATGATGAAGCATCTGATATGGAAATGGTCACGTTGGAGATGGACTTCTTGTAGGTGCTGTCTCCTGGAAGGCAGGAAAGCACCTGAAACTCTCCCATGGGATTGATCTCTGGCTGCAGCTTCCTATGGGATGGATCTTGGCACCCTCTTTGTATCCTTGTCCATTGCTCTTGGTCTTCTTGTGCCATTGGGCTCCTGGTGGAGGTGGCAGCTGCTGTTCTGCTGCGTTTGTGTAAGTGGTTCCATACCTCCTGGGCTACACTGTTGGAAGGAGAAGTTTTCCTGTGGTTGTCACCTTCCCTGGCACAGCTTGAGGCCATTTCCTGTTGTCCTGTCACTTGTTGCCTGGAAGAAGAGACCGACCCCCACCTGGCTACAAACTCCTTTGAGGGAGTTTTAGAGAGCAAGAAGATCCCCTCTGAGCCTCCTTCTCTCCAGGCTGAGCACTCCCATCTCCCTCAGTCACTCCTCACAACTGACTCTCCAGACCCTTCCCCACCTCCCTTCCCTTCTCTGGACACGCTCCGACCCCTCAAGGTCTTGCTTGCCGTGAGGGGCCCAGAACTGGACACAGGACTCGAGGTGTGGCCTCACCAGTGCCCAGCACAGAGGGGCAAGCCAGGGACAGGCCCTGGTTGCCCCAGCCTAGCCTTGCCATCAGTCAGGACAGAGGCAGGAGCTGGTAACTGGGTTAGGGTGCGTAGGTGTGCTCTCCGTAATGAGCACGGCCGGAGGACGCATCCATCCACTAACCTCATTTGTGTGAAGGGTGACACAAGGCAGATGACAGCTGGATACCTGCAGGATCTAATTAAAACATATGCAAGGCTGGGCAGGCAAAGCAAAGGGGATTGCTCATCCAGCTCGCACTTAACAGAAGGAAAAAGAAAAACAGAAGGAATTGACTGCTGGATTTGGCTAAAGGGCATGGATGGGGCAGGTGGGGTTTCTTCCCTGGGTCAAGGATGAGCAGGGAGAAGCTGGGGTAGGGGCCAGGGAGAGAGCAGGCAGAGCTGGGGATGGGGAACAGCAAAGCCATCAATGTGGCAGAGCAGCTCTTCCCGGGATCACCCAGCCAGCATCTGTCTGCGCCCACGGCGCGTGTCTGTGCACACACGTACCCTCAGCACAGGGTACTTATTCATCTTGCTTCCTGAGGAGAGCACACGCTTCCCCATCCATCCACACACATCGGTTTCCGTTCCTATCCTGCACGGACCCGCCGCTCCCTGCAGACGTGTGTCTGCATCCATTTATCTGCGTGTCAGATAAACTCCTCTCTTCATCCCTCTCTCCAATTACTTCGGATGCCCTTTCCAGCCCAGCGCTTCAATTACATCTAAAGAACAGGGTAAAATAACGTCACATTTTCTTTTTCTTTCATGTGTTTTTAACTTCCTTTCTTTTTTCTTCCCCCCCCTCCCCCATTTTTTTCCATCTGGAACAGTCCCATTTTGTAAATGCCTGGAAGCAGAAAATTTTGAAGATGTGAGAGGCTTGAGGCACCTCATTAAAGGTGTTGGGGGTGTTTGGGGAGAGCGACAAAACCCTGGACAATGGGAACCCTGACGTCAGGCTCTATTTATACCTCCTCGTTTCAGAAACCTCCCCGGGATGGTGCTTTTCCTAGAGTTTTCTGCTAAATGCTGCAGTCTGAGCTGTCCCTGTCCTCCTCAAAGGGCACGGTTTTATCTCGAAGGCGTACCCTGGCAACACGGGCAGTATCGCCGGGGCCAGGCTTCCGCAGGCAGCTTTCCTTGGGAGGAGCAGTGCTGCTGCAAACAGGACTGCTCAGTGTGGATGGGCTCTAGTGAAGGTGTTTCACATCCAAAACATGCCTTGTGAAAGGTCAAAAGCCTTACAGAGCCTTGTTCTAGTGGGTGATGTTTTGGTGTTCTGATTATTCCAGATGGGCATTGTGGCCTTGCAGGGTTGGGTTGAATGTTGGCTCAGTGTGTGTGCAGGGAGAGACAGACCTTGTCTTCCAGGCTGGAGGTTTAATTACAGGCAAAGGGTAGCGGGAGAAGCCACCATAAATCCATGATGTCTGAACTACAGCAGGGTATGGAGCGAGGCATGTCCCATCCTGCAGTGTGAGGGCTGACACCGAGCACCCCAAGCTGTGGGATGAGCACAGGGAAGACCTGGGTAGCTTTGGGAATTCAGATGCCAGCAGGTGAACAGCTGTTATTCCAGGGATGCACTGGCATCATTAGGAACAGTCAAGGGGGCTCCTGATCAGGGTGGGGACAGCTTCCAGGTATTTTCCAGGTGTTTGTTTTTTTTCCTTTAGGTACTGCTGTTTTGCTTGTGAGTGTTCCTTAGGCAAGTGAATGAAGCAGCAGATTGCTTGCAGGAGGGCAGTTTGTATGGATAACAAACTTGTCACAAGGATGGAAATGGTCTGTGTTGTTGGGAATATAGGAATTACTTTAGGGGGGACAGAAACAGCTGAGCAGATGGACAAGTGGAAGAGTAGAGGAGTTTCACTGTACAGCAGCAGGGTGCAGATGCCATGTGTATGATGTCCATTGCTGCAAAGGGACTTAAATTTGTGCTCCTTCAGGTTCCTCCACCACAGGAGATCGCCTCCATAGGACTGTGCAGACAATTCCCCATCCCCACTGCAAAAGCAGCACTCAGGGATGAACAGGAGTTAAAACACAGGGAAGGGGTGTGCCCAGGGCCATGCAGCAGGCCTGTTGCAGAGCTGGGGAGGACACACACCCTCCCCATCCCATATTTTCTGGTCCCAGGGCTCTGCACACAGACACACACACACTCTGGTGATGCTCAGCCCCGTGCAGCTGAGCCACTGGCTGGATTTTGCTGAGTCCTCAGCACACATGTTCACACTTTTTGTTCTCATGTCAGGCCTTCAAGGGAGCCCTGATGAGCTCATACTGGTGCTCGGGGAAAGGTGATGTTATCGAAGACTGGTGCAGGTGTGACCTCAGCGCCTTCGATGAGAACGGACTCCCGAACTGCAGCCCTCTCCCTCCGCCTGTGTACGTATCGGTGCGAGCCCTCCTTTGGGTCACAGCCCCCCAGCAACAGCCCCTTTCCCATGGATTGGGACCCTGCACCAGCCCTTTTCCCACAAGCCATTACCTCCTGGCACCAGCCCCTTTCCCGCAGGCTCAGCCCACGGGCACCTCCTTCCGCACCTTTGGGCCCGGGGGCCGCAGTGCAGCCCCCCTCGCTGTGTGACTGATGCCTTTAGGATATCCTGGCTCCGGCTGTGGCCCTGGAAGGTTTCCTTATAGATTTTCATCACCTGATTAGCAGGCCTTGTAGAATGGGATTTCAAATGCTGAAAGAAATGGAATTACAGTGCAATTCATTGTGGCTTGTCAGAGCAAGAGCAAATCAGGAGCAAACTGATGGGAAATTAGCTGAGAAAGCAGGAAGACTGGCTCCAGCAAGCCACAAGGAGCAGAGCACCTTCTTAGTGAGCCAATATCCTCGGAGGGGATTCACTTCCCATCCCAAATCCAACAGACACGCTGTATGTTTGGAGCCAGACTCCCCGTATCCCTGTACTTGTGTTGTCATCTACCCCGGTGCAAAGGGAGCGGACGCCTCTGCACTAGCACAGCCAGGAGCACAAAGCTCCTCTGCCTTCATCCCAGCCCACGTTGTTCCTGCTCCAGGCAGGAGCTCCTGCACAGCTGCCCTGCTCTGGCTCTCACTCACACCCGGCAAAGGTTTGCTTGTTTGCAGCTGGGTAAATTCACACCACACCTGCTTCTTCCTTCTCCTCCTTCCGCCCTCCCTTGCCTTTGCTGGCTGCCAATGCAGACCAGACCCTCCCTTCCCATGGGCTCAGCCCCACTGGGTTTCCAGAAGCTGGATTCTCTCCTCTTTCGCTCCTGGGGTGTTGGTCCTTGGTTCCCCGTGGGCTGCTGAAGTTCAGCAGTTCTCCCAGATGATGAAGGCCCCTTTGGATGGGATATTTGGGGTTGCATAGTTGTGGCTGCATGAGCTTGGCTTTTCCAGGAGCAGGGGGAGGTAAGGGCACACACTGCAGTAGGCTGAACCCAACTAACCTTCAGCTGGAGGTTCTTCCATGCTCAGCTGCCCACTCTGCCCTTGTGCCTTCTGTCCTTGGGGGGTCTTTGTGCATGTGCCTGTGTATGAGTGTGAGCCCTGCCAGGGGTTGGGCTATTTTTAGGGGTGGGTTCCTCCCCAGAAAGAGAGCTGATGTCTTATTTGGTTTCTTTCCTGTCTCCTGCCCCAGCCTGCGGCTCTCCCCCAACGTGGAGCCCTCCAGCACCGTGGTCAGTCTGGAGTGGCTGGATGTGCAGCCTGCCATTGGGACAAAGGTGTCTGACTATGTCCTGCAGCACAAGAAGGTGGATGAGTACACGGACACAGACCTCTACACAGGTGGGTGTAGGGGCAAACTCCTCGTGGAGCAGAGGGTTCAAGGTGATGCTTCCTGTGCCCTGCCTGGCTGGGAGCTGCTGCTTTGGTGCAGAACAGTGCACAGAGCCAAGGTGTTACATGAGGTATCAGAACTGCTCCGTTCAGGAGGGGTTTCTGGAGGCTTCTGCAAACGTGGGTGTTTAAAGGGGAAGGGGAAATACAAAAATGCAGTGAGGCAGAAGGAAATAATTTGTCCTTTTTGGGCAGGAGAATTGTGAGTTGGAGTTTCTGAAGTGGCTGTTTGATCTGATGAGTCTGAAATGCTGCAGGATTGTGGATGTGGGGAGGGGAAAGGTCATCCCTCCACAGCTCAAGGCCTTTACTGGGCTATTCCAGTGAGTACTGTATTGCATGCCCACCTTTGAAAGGACACTTTCAGTTGCCTTGCCCACCTATCAAAGGAACTGAAAGCCTACAGTATTTAGGGAGATCATTTAAACTGCACAAAACTTCTCCAGGGGAATCTGAAACTTCCCTGGGTTGGAATTTAGTTCCCAGGCTTGTACTGAGCGCTCTGTGCCTTGCAGAGGCTTTGTCAGCAATTCAAGCCATGCTCCAGGAGCTGCTGGACGAGGCGTAGGGCTGTGAAGGATGGGGCTGGATTTGGGTGAGTCAATGATGGATTTCAAAAAATAGGACTTAAGACCTTGAGTGATGATAGTGCTGCATGGAAAGCCAGGCAGAACCTACTGCTTTTTGCCCGAGGATTTTGGATGTAGTTTGTTAAGGAAGCTCGTGGGACTTGTCGGGGGCAGCTGGTCTTGGAGCGGGGAGCCTCGCAGTGCTCGTGCAGACTTGCAGGGGCTCCCAGGGAATCCTGGCAAGGTGTTTGGCTGTGTTTCCCTGTTGGGGAAAAAAGTCTTGGGAAGATGATTCAGAGAAAGATCAGGAATTGCACACAGGCAGTCCTTAGGTCGAGGTCAGCCTTCTCAGCTTGTGATGGGGATTTTTCTTCTCCTCCTTAATGTAAGACCCTCTGAGCCAAGTGTTCAGCTGCCATGAGCTGTCTCAGTACACAGCCATAGGGAAGCTTCCACCCTCTCTATTCATCCCAGGCCCATCTATCCCGCTTCTGCATCATAGATGCCACCGTGTCCAGAAATTGTGTGCTATAAGAGCTGGCTTATTTCTGCTATAGAGAGCCAGATTCCCACATCCTGGGGACCCTGGCTGTTTGTGGAGACCCCTGTGAGAAGGAGCTCTGGTTTCTGGCTCATACAGGACCTTTCTGCTACACCTTTCCAGCATCCACTTCCAGGGCTGCCCAGTGTGGCCATGGCCCCTGGGTTATGTTTTTCGTTTCCCAGCATGGAAAAAGGCTTGTTCTTTTTTCTTGAAGGGGTACCCTCCAATAATGGAGAAAGAAAACAAGCCACCAAAGGAGGGGCTTTGTTTTGAATGGCGATTCCAGATTGCTCACACATCAGTCAGGTGAGGCCATACCAGGGGAACATGGGGTTTCTCCTTTGAAGTGGCTGGATCTTTGCCTGGCAACCAGAGTAGGAAATACAGATTATTATTATTATTATTATTATTTTGCTTTTATGACTGCCATGTGTTTGACAGGCAATTGAATTCATTGTGGGGAGTTGCCCTCCCCTCTCCCTGCTCTGGGGGACTGTTTGGGACAGAATGACCCTATTAACAATTAAAGAGAAAAGCCAGTCCTAAATCTCTCATTTTTTTCCTGTGTTGTTTATAACCAAACGACATTCCTGCCTTCATTCCTTTCTTACCCTACAGGCCTCTAATGCCAGATGACTTGATTCCTGCTAATACCTTGCGTAGGTTTGCAGAGGTGCTGACTGTTACAGCTCTCAAAGGCTTCACCCAACCAAAAATCCTGCCCTGTTTGTCCCCTGCCCACCATCATCCACCCATCCTGCTGCACCACAACTCATCCCATCTGAGCAGCATGCACAAAAACAGTAACCCAGCCCCAGAGGGAGAATATCTGGGAGGTGTCACGTGGGATATGAGATTTGGATAGCTTTCGATGGATGTTGGCACATTGCCCTTCCCCATCAGTCTCTCAGCTGCTGGCAGGGAGGAGCAGGTTGCTCCCAGTGCAGGGAGGTTCATCACAGGTATTGGCAGAGCTGGGGGATCCAGCAAGGCTGCTGCCATTCATGCCTTGGTCTCTTGAGTTTAGATGAGTGAGTCATTTGGGCTTGGACAGTGGTTTTGTTTGCTTTGTTGCATTTGTAGCCATTTCTTATTGGGATTCCTGGCACTGGCTGGGGCTAGACCTGTCCCAACCTGTTCATCAGCCCCATGGCAAATTAGGTGGTACCTGGCACCTGCCTTCTGCCTTCCTTCTGCCCCAGAAAAGCCTCCAGTCTCTTACCCACACAGAACTCCTTGGCCTCCCCATTGCTCTGCAACTGGGAGATGCAGCCTTTCCCTTGAGCCAGAAAATATTTGCTTCTCTTCCTCTGGGACAGAGTCAAGAGGGAGTTTTGAGGTTGGTTTAACGTGTGCCCCTCTGCTCCCTGCTGGGCTCCACACGAGTGGGCGATGCTGCGGGCCGGGGCACAGGGAAGCCGGGAGCCTGCATGGCTTGGCTGCCCTTGGCTGTGGGAGCTTTTTTAAGAGGCTTGTTACTGGTGCTAAGAAAAACACAGCCCTTGGCCCATCTGAGGCCGAGAGGAGGTGAACTTGTGTGCGAAACAAACCGCGCTTTCAACACCAGTGCGCGGGGAGCGAGCGGGCCCTGCGCTCGGGAGCCAGCGGAGAACGCGGAGGGCAATTACATCCCAAAGCTGTTTATTAAAACTTGTGGAAATTACTCATAACTCCATGTGTGCGACGGCTTTGTAGTTGAGTGATGCTCTTTGTTTGAACGTGGGGCTCTCGAAGAGGGCGAGAGCGTGGTGTGGTGTGGGGTGTGTGTGTGTGCACGCGCGGCCGAGCCCGCCAGCGCATTATGTCATGGACGAAGCAGGCGCTGCACTTGAGAGAGGGAGAGGGAGAAATGTGTTTTACAGGGTGAGGTACAAACTGAAATGGCTGTGAACATCTGGAACTGATATTAGGCTTGGAAAATGTTTTCTGTCACTCCAACACTCCTCTGGAGGAAGGTTTCTGAAGTTAAGAAGCTCCAAAGGGGTTGGGGTGGAGGGGGGGAGGGATGGAGGGATAACATGACTGTGGTGCAAAGTGCTTTTTATGTCTCCATTCTCTAAGCCAGGCCGTGTCCCTGCCTGTGCCAGAGCGGGTATCACCATTGCTAGCTGTTGTAGCCCTGGCTTAAAAATTCCCCTGGAGCAGCTGAGCTCCTCTGCCTGCGCTGGTCCTGCGTGGGGAGTGCAGCATCCTCCAGCTCATGCTGGGCAGGAGGACAGAAGGATCCTTGCCCTTGTTTTAGGGTTGGGAGATGAGGAGCTAAGGTGGGAGGTGTTGTCTGAAAGCTGAAGGGTGAAATCGTGGGGTGGGGACAGGCAGACCTGTACCTGGTTTAACACCACCTGGAACATCTCTGGGGACCACTTGGGAGGTTGGACCTGCAGCAGGTCAGGGCTGCTGCTGTGAATGAGCAAAATGCAAGGTTTAGAAATTTTAAAAAGCGCTTTGAATGTGTTTGTATCACATTTGTAGGGATGGCTGGGGGAAAATGAGGGGCTGGGCTTTGGCTGTGTGATGGACTGGGGTCCATGGGCTGGGCAAGGGGGTGTGTTGCTGCTGTGATGCTTTGTGGCTCTGGGAGCTCCTTGATCCCTTTATCGATATTCTTTTCCTAGTGCAGTTTTATTCCCCTCCTGCCCCTCTGTTTATTGCTGGGTCTCTGAACACACATCTGGGGGAGTTTTTTAGGGGGCTGCCATGTGCCTAAACAGTGGATGGTGAAGAGGTGGTTTGAGGAAGGATCTGTGAGAGTTTCTCAAAGCACTTTGCTGGTGATAAGTCAGACCTTGCACTCTCTGAGGTAGGAGCAGGCTCTTCTTTCTCTGCAGACAAAAAGGGGCAAAAATAAGACACAGAGGTAAAATGCCCGTGCTGAGGTCACAAGAGCTGGGCAGTGAATGAACCTCAGCATGGGACAGTACTCACCTCTGAGAGCAGAAGGGGGTGCAGGTCCTGTATCCCCCCAGCTTTGTGCCCTGCCCTGTGCTCACTCTGCTGTCAGGAGCCCCAGGCTGGCCACTGAACTACTCTGCACCTCCCCGTCGTTCCCCACCAGCAGGGTGGGCAGCCCTGTACCCGTGCACAGCACTGGCAGTAGCTCTGTCCTTGAGCATGAATCCACACCCTCCTGCTTGTGCTCCAGCACCAAAGTGGGCAGAACTGGGGAGGTGCAGAGAAACAAAGCATCCCTTGCTGTCACCGTGGCTGAGGGTGACAGCAAGTGTGAACGAAGCATTGCCACAATGCACTGCTGGCTCTGTGCTGCTGGTGCAGGTCACAGAAGGACTGGGAGGCTCTCCCTCTCTCCCAGCCCTTCATCCTTTGTCCTGTTCTTTGTGGGTTCTCACACTGTGGTTTCCTCCCTTTTCCTGTGGTACTTCACAGCTCAGTGTGTGCTGACAGCTGAGTCAATGTAGTTGGGGATGCTGAGGGGTATTGGCTGAGTAAAGGATACAACAAACAGCTCACCTGCTTTTATACAGCAGCTGGTGATGAGATGCCCTGTCCCAGCAGGACAGGTGAGGTCTGAGCAGACTCCTAAAGTTGATGACATCAAGGGATCCTGGCTGCTCTGGGGTCCTTTTGCAGTGATCACGTTCCGAAGAGGTAGCCCTCATCCAGAACAGCTTGTAATCCTCAAAGAAAGGAGAACAGAAACACAGCCTGCTGAGTGAGCTTGTTGGAGACCTCAGAGCAGGAGAATGTGGAGTCTGGCAGCCTGCTTGAAGTCCTCTGGTGTACTGGGATCCTTGATATACAGGACTGTGGTGTGGAGACGAGCCAGCAGGTAACCTGGGAGGGTGTCTGAAGAACGGACTGGGCAGAGTAATGTGCAGGAGTGGAGAATGTGGTTATATAAAACCTGTGCACATCACCATGCCAGCGTTGCAGACTTCTCTGGAGCAGAGCTCCTCTGCAGAGGAGTCTTTGCATATGCATCATGTCTATAAAAGAAAGTGAAAGAGGTCAAACCAGAAGGCTGAGTGTTTTGTACACTTGCAAGTAGTGCTCTGAATCGAGGCTCAGGAGTATCTTATTTATATCTTCCCTCTGTGGTGTGGAGCACAGTTCTGACGTGTCTGGATGGCCAGGGCTGTATGGATATAACTATGGCAACCATCACTTCCAGACACCCTCTCGTGTGCAAGCTGTGCTGCTACTGCTGTGTGAAAACCAGGGGTAGACTGGAAGAGGAGAAGAGAACTATCCTGCCAGAGCAAATACTGTGCCTGTCAGTAAGGAGTCTGTGCAGTCTTCGTACAACCAGGTTGCACTCCTATTACAGGCCTTAAAATCATTTTTATAGTCTTGGCTGGCAAACAGGCTGGGCACCAGAGTGAAGTGGCACAACAGCAGGTGTCACTGCCCTTGGTAAGGAGCTTGAGGTCCAGTCATAACTGGGTAAATACATGAACATTGCCCCTGCCTCTTCTGCGACCAGCACATGGGTAAAGATGTTCTCAACACTCAGAGTGCCTGTCTTGAGAGCTGAATCCACTTGTTAGCGTAAGGAAAGATGATTCAAAAAGAAGCCTTTGAAGTGAAGGTCAAGTTTTTGGAAGCTGCTTCCTGGGATGTGTTGTGTAACAGCACCAAGCAAGTGCTTAATTTTGGCCATTACCCTTTCTGTGAAGCCATGATTTCTCTCTCACTGGGACAGCTGTAGTTATTTCCACCTACCAGTGCCATTTTTGTATCCTGGAAAGCAGAAGGGAGGTGGAGGGTTCTCAGCTCTCAATTAGGGTTGAGTCAGTTGCTGAAATATTTCATTAATTCACATTTCCATAGGGTTGTTCCAGGGTTTTTTATTTTTATCTGCCCAGACACCTTTTGGCCAGAACTGGGCATTATCTTCACTTTGTCCCAAATCACTTTATAGGTGGAGACCTGGGACCGTCTGCCCTTTCCCTGCTGTCTGTGGAGGATGAAGCAGCCTGGCTGGTGCCACGAGTGTGTCATGCACTTCAGGAGCACCATGTTTGCCAAGGGCTTTGTGCTGTCTGCTCAGAGCTGCCTCTCCCTCAAGGCTAAGGACAGCTGTAGATGCTCCCTTCGAGCTAAAAAGGCTCTGAACTTCTTTACATGGCAGTTAATGAGGCCAGTCATGGAGTTTTTTTGCTGGTCTGTAATTTTATCCTCTAGGATTAAGTTTCTCCTGATCTGGAAAAGTCAGGGCCACAAATCCATCTTGTCAGAAAGCATCAAAAGCCAAGGCTACTAACCCAGCCAGATGGATCACGGCATGTGAGTGCAGGGCAGTGGAACTTTTTCATAGGAGCCTTTATTGACTCAACAGGCTTTTCTAATCAATAATTTGTGGCTGGAATTTGGAGGGAAGCTCAGTCTGTGTTTGCAAAGCTGGTGCTTGGCAGTGCAGCCCTGAGCTATGTGGAAAACACAGGCTGTGTGTCATCTGTGGATGCAACACAACCCTGCTCTGGGAGGAAACTTGGGCATTCTCACTGGGCAAACTATGTGGGTCTTCCCTTTGGATGGGCTCTCTGAATGACACCCAGACTGGGATTCCCTGCCAGGGTAGGATCTTCCTGGAGATTCTGCATGTTCCTCTCATTCTAGCCAAGGCCTGGGTTGATATCCTGAATGGGATGGGGAATCTGCTTTCCAGTGCTCTGGCTGCTGTTGAGGTTTCCCATGTATTCAGCTTTGTCAGGTGGCTGAAATACAATCCAAAAAGTTAGACAGTGTCCCTCCACACTTCTCTGGAAGGAAACAAGGATAGAAAAGGGTTCCAAGGAGGCACAAAGACTGCCTTGGGACAGCCTATTTTGTGGTGTTTAAAACCTCTGAACCCTGGCACAGGAGGTGCTCTGGGGACATTGCAATGATCCTGGGCTGTGATCCTGTCAGGTGTGTGCTCTGCCCTGCCAGCATCAAATCTGCTCCAACCCTCACCCTTCCTCAGGCACATCCACGTTCAGTGGCACGTGGTGGTACCAACATCTCCCAGGCTGAGCTGGGTACACTGTGTGTCCTGAGAACCACCATTCCCTGCTCACCAAATTGATGGGGGCTCCTCCTTTTGGGCAGTGGCTCAAGGTGGGGCCTCTCATCTATTCCCCATGTTGCTCTGGTGTGAGGGGAGTTCAGTAAAAATGGAGAGGGATTAAACCTCGAGTCAGGGGATTTACCAATTAAAATAGCTGCTCCTCCTGCAGTTTCATATGATACAACAGAGACCCTCCCCATCTCCCCTGTGACCCCTTCCCAGTTTGTTCAGCTTGCCAGGGATTGAGATCTGGCTCTTCGGAGAGAGGGGGCAGCTGGGTCTAGGTTACATTTTGTGCTGTTTAGATAGGATAAACCTTTCCTCCCTGTAATTGGGTGATTGGACTTGTGAGCTTTCCCAGATATTAATCTGCAGACCCCAGAGGGGGTCAGATTAGGTTATGGAGACATAATAGGAAATACTGCTCTGGCTAGTTTGGGTTATGGGGGATAGGGTGGATATTCTGCAGCATTCCCCTGCTGGGTTCCTGCTGATCAGACCTGTGTGGTGGGGTCAAGGAACGGTCTTCTCTCAGCATCAAGTTGACTTGGTCTTTTCTGGGAGTGACTGTCTCTGAACTCTTGCCACCCCTGTAATCACGCTTTTCCAGAGAACAGGACCGTGACCTCCCCTTTGCTGGAGGGAGGGGTGGGTGATGCTGGCCTGTTGCTGGGGCTTGTTCTCAGAGGAGAAGACATCCTTTTTTTCACATGGGTGTCATGTCTCCAGGATCCTTAGGATAGGAAAACCTTCATATGCTGAATTGTTGCTGTTTGGACCTAGGAAGATCTTCCTCTTTGCTCAGCTGTGTGGTGCCAATCGTGTGGAAGAAGTTGATGCATCCCAGAGGGGATCATTTAGAGCAGTAAGAATTTGAGTGCATGTGTTCCATCTGCCCCATGTGAGAGATGTATTTGAGGAAGGATGTCACGTTGATCTAGTCAGAGCCAGTGAGATGGGCTCGTCCCCGTGTCCAGATGAGTGTTTTGGGGCTGTACTGGTGGGGATCCTGCACTGAAGCAGCACCCTGAGGTGTGCTGGAGCAGGGAGTCCCAGCAAGTTTGTGCTACAGAGCTGTTTGCTGTGTGGGTTAATATCTCCTCCCATTCCTGTGGGCTGTGTCTGGGAGCAGCTCTGCAGTGCTGCTGGACACGAGTTCTGCTGATACAAGTCTGGCTCCAGGCACTGGTCTGAACACTCCTTCCAGCTCTTGTTTCTTTTTATTAACAGCGAGATGACAGATAGGGGATGGTCATTAATTTAATAAAGGATATTTCTGATCACGACTACAGAAGCAAAATCCTGAGGTTTTCCATGGTGGTCTGATGACTCACCCTGATGAAATAAGGTGACGGTGGGATAGGAAATACCTCAGTGGAGCTCAGAGCATGGCAATGGCTCTTCCTAAAGAGCAGCCAGGCTCCTACATACATTCTGCCATCCTTGGCTGGGCTGTCCTTGGGACTGGCATCCCCAATATGATGATTACTCACACTGAGAGGAGCTTGATTTCAACTCCAGAGAGATCCATGAACCCAGTGCAGATGGGTCAATTTGCTGGCTTTAATAAGGCTCACTCCCTGTTTCCCTGGTGCCAGCCCTGGACACCTGCCTGGGGGGACAGTGGAGTCAGGGAACACTGAGGTGTGGCTGTGATAGCGCTCTCCCCATCACTGCCTCTGTGCACACTCAGACATGTGCACACTCAGGAGGGCAGGTAGCAGCAGCTTGGCTGTGCTGTGAAAGGAGAGCTTCTACAATATAACAGATAATACTTGGCTCTTCTTGATCCTGTCCTGTCATCTGTGGAAATCAATAAATCTCCCCAACTCCATTGTGTGGACTGGGAAATTGAGGCGTTCAGCAGTAAAAATTGTGTGTGGACCCTAAATCCAGAAGAGCCAGTTAAGAGCAAGGGGTCTAAATCCGTGTACAGTTAACATTTACTGTGCTGGCTGCTCTCAAGCCTCAGAAGTTCACACTTGGCTGCAGATAATTTTCAGATCTCTGTCGCCAGTTCCTTTGGAAAACCTTGGGGTTGCCATGGCAGGCAGAGAGTGTCAAACACTGGTGGGTGTGCCCGTCCTGCTGGGACACGGTGAGCAGGAGGAATAGGTACCCCCAGCATCAAAGAAACCATGGAGTCTGCCTCATCCTGGTGCCCCAGCTCTCATGGATGGGAGATGGTCACGCTGTCAGGGTGCTCTGGGGTGTGCCAGACCCTCTGGAGACAATATGCAGTGGCTGCACGGACTATTCCTCCTCAGCATCCTGGCTTTACAAGGGGTCCTCCAACAGCTCTGCAGCTGATGGAGCTTCCTCTGTTGGATTCCCCCAGGATGGTGGAATGGTGTCTGGGAGCACAGCCTCATCTTGGCACCCTGATTTCTGAGGATAAAGGCATGATCATTGTCTCCTTATTTAAGCTAAGGAGTTTTCTTTAAAATCTCCCAGACCTTTTCCAGTCTTCAAGGGTGTGCTCAGAGAAGCAGCAATAGCTTCTTAATATTGGGTGCTGGGACCCTCAGACCTCAAGAGAGGCTGCGTGTTCCACTCCCAGGAAGCTTTTGGGAGGACTTTTGGCCCCTGCTCTGCCTGGCTCCAGCTCCCAGCCTTCCTTCTCCCTCCTGGCCTCAGAGCGGGCGGCTGCGGAGAGACATTGCCAGAGCTCGTTGGGAACGGGGCTGGAGAAGGGAGCGTGTGAGCCAGAGAGATGGCCTGTGATGGGGGAACATTGGAAAGCCAGGAGGAGGTGGGTGGCTGGACAGGCTTTCCTTGCTTGCTCCAGCTGTGCAGGAGGGTCGGCTGCTCGGCATCTGCCTGGATCCTCCAGCCTCGAACAGCTGGCGCATCCATGGGAACACGCTGAGCTGCGGCGGGACCGACCCCACTGCAGCACTGACGGGTCAGCCAGCAACCTTCAGCTCCCAGCTGGGGGCTGATCCTGCACCCAGGGTGCTGCAGGGAGGGTCCTCTCCCCCAGGGTGACCCCTGCCCTGCTCTCTGCGTGTGCGTTGATGGGCACAGGGTGTGGTGGACACCGAAGCCAGGCCACGGGGTTGGGGATGGGAAGTGCCGTCTCCCCTGTGCTTATCCGACGACCTCCTCAAGCACGTGATAGATTCCCTTTATCTGCTCTTATAGCCATAAGACAATCCAGATCTGTCCATAATCCTGTTAGAGCCTTTGACTCTTGCTCCTGTGACTCCCGGCAGCTCTAATTATGGATACTCATGCTGGTGATTAATGACTGGATTCATCTTCAGTGGCACCACTTTTTGTATGTGCAGCCTGATTTTTTCCCCGCTATAATAGTCCCTGTTAAAAACCAACAGCACAGAAATGTGGCACTGTTGGCGTTCTGCCTTCACCTGGCCCTTCTGCATCCTGTCCATCCTTTCACTTGTCTCCCCCTGGCCTTTCATCTCTGAATGGCCCTAATTGCTGCACGCTCTAATTTTGCTGCACTGTATCCCATAAATCACTGGTCGCACGGAGCATTTCCCTGCTCCTTAACAAAAGGAGCGGGATTTTCTCCTCTGCTGCATGTTTTACAGGTGACTAATTGCAACAAGGCACCTTTGAAGCAATGACTTCATCAATTGCTCATCCTGCAGACGCATCGCTGGTTATGTATTCCTGATCAGAATCCTGCATTTATTAGGATTAATTTATTCTCCAATCATTTTTCATCCGCCGCAAGGACAGGAAAGTTGAGTGATGTTACTTGCTCAGCTACGTAAGCACGATTTCTTGCCTCATTACTGAGCCTGAGATATTTTTGTTGCATGCTGAAACTTCTCCAAATGAGTAATGTTAAGTCTCGGACAGAAGTGCTCCCAGAACACCAGAGAAATCAAGTTATTTCAGGGTGCCTACAAACTGGCTTTAGATCTTCCATCATCTTCCTTCCTAATTTTGCCCTCTCTCCCCCTATTTGTCATGGGGCACATTTCTTGGGGCTTTGTACAAAGGGGTCAGGGATGGGTAAGAGTATGTTTTTTCCAACTACAGATCATCCAAAGTGGGGTTTCTTCTTGTCCTATGGAGACACGTTGAGAGAGAGCTGGGGGTGTTCAGCCTGGAGAAGAGAAGGCTCCAGGGAGACCTTAGAGCCTCTTCCAGTCCCTGAAAGTGCTACAAGAGAGCTGGAGAGGGACTTTAGATGAGGGCCTGGAGTGAGAGGACAAGGGGGAATAGCTTCCCACTACCAGAGGGCAGGGCTAGATGGGATATTAGGAAGAAATTCTTTATGATGAGGATGGTGAGGCCCTGGCACAGGTTGCCCAGAGAAGCTGTGACTGCCCCATCCCTGGAAGTGTCCAAGGCCAGGTTGGAC
>JAWMRA010000038.1:7888345-8146238 GCA_035584735.1 Pseudotriccus pelzelni
AAATGGCATGGAGGGCTATAGAATACATAGATTGGGTTACACCCATGAATTGGTCCCAGTTGTTCTAACTAGGACAGGCTCAAAATCAGAATTTCCTTTGGAAGCTGAGTATCTGATCTTGGTTCTAGATGATGACCCGCCTTCTTATGCATCCTTCCTCACGTGCAGGAAGGCACGTCTGAAGGATTTTGTGAGGAATCATAAACGGTTTGGGTTGGAAGGGACCTTAGAAATCATCTTGTTCCAACCCCTTTCCATGGGCAGGGACACCTTCCACCAGATCAAGTTGCTCAGAGCCCCAGCTGCAATAAGAGGCTGAGATTTCCAGTCTGATGGCTCAACAGGCCACCTCCTGTCTGCTTTCCAGTGCCAGACCCAGGACTCCAGCAGACCAAGTCTTCTGTGAAAATGCATTTGCTTGTACTGTTATTGCTCCCCCAAGAAATCCTCTTGCAGACCGAGAGGCTCTGAGTTGGCAGTTTCCTTGCACGTATCATCTGAATGGGTCTTGCATGGACTTTAAAAGATGATCCCTGTGTAAAAACACTGGTTTGGATTTCTTGCACCCTGTGCTGTGTCAGATGTCCCATGATCCGTCGGGGTTCTGCAGAGTCATTTAGCGGCAGATGCTGTTGCAGGTGCAAAAACATCTGTTATTGCAAATGCAAACCCAAGGAGCTACACAACATCATAAGAACAGTTTTGCAGCACTTTTTTTTGCTCCCAAACATTGCCAGTCCGAACTGGGGCATCTCAGAAGTGGCGACTAAGCGTGAGACAAGCTGTGGTCCATGCCAGGCTAAGGTATGTTAGAGTGCTGCAGAGGATCCTCTCCATGGGCTTTTTTCCCTTACATTCACATAAATCCACTGCCTCCTGCCTCAGGTATTTCCAAGCAATTGCACATTTGCCTCAGGCTTCTCTTCCCCTCCCTCCTCAGCCGCATGTTTTGAAGGGAGAGGAATGAACCAGGCCTGAAGAGGACCAAGCATGACCATTTATTGCAGAGACCAGGTTCAGGAGAGGCAGGAGGGAGCCCACCCCTCCCTCATGCCCCCCACCCTCCCCTCTGCCCCCTGTACCCCTCTGCCTCAAACTTCTCAAGAAGAAAGAATAATAAAGGTTTGGCAGGTCTAGTCACACAGTGTAAAATTGAATTAGTGGAGGTATGTGAGGAACATGGCTCGATTTCCATGGGGATGAGGAGATCTTTATCACCACCCCACAGGATTATCCTGTGCAGCACAAAGCTGCTTTCGATGCTGGCGGCTGGGTATCGCCCTGTGAGTCTCGTTGGGGTAAAATCAAGGGGATGCCTTAGTTGGGCTGGCCTTGCTGGGCTGGGGGCTTAGCCAGGGTGGAGAAGTGAAAAGAGGAAAGAAGGTGGGGTGAATTCTGCAAAGGTGCTGCCTGGAGATTGGGGAGCAATAGGAGCTGGGAATCCCCAGCTGTTTTCTGCCCTGTCTCCTTTGACAAGGTTTGGCACCTTTTGATGCCCTTTGACAAACCTGCGGGGTTTGAGGAGGTCCTGAGCTGTGGCCAGTGCAGGAGGGCCTGTGCCTGGGACAGGCAATTGAGGAGATTAAATCCTAATCCCAAGAATAACAATGCTACTTTCCCTATCCACTGCTGATGAGCTTCACTTTCCCCTGCGTTCAGTGACAGACAAGAATATGTTCAGGACCCAAGCTGTAGAGGTGTTAGCCCTCTTGCAGAGGCATTTTCATCTGTCTGTCCCAGAAAGGTCCCTGCAGCCCATCCTGGGCTTGTGCAGCCCACCACGCCCCTGTCAAACCTCAGGGAAGGGCTGAGCATGGGTGGCAGTGCCACAGGACGGACGTGACGGTGCTAAGGACAGAGGAGTGGTGGGAAAGCAGTCCCAGCTTTCTGGGCTGATGGACTCCACATTCACTGCCCTGGATAGTGAAGTACAAAATGGAGAGGAAAAGGGAGAGGGAAGAGCCCTGTCTGTGCACCCGCCCCAGCGCAGACAAGCCAAGCCTGGGGCCAGGCGGCTGGGAGCGAGAGGCCTCTGTGCTTCCTCCCTCTCCACCCTGGAGGGACGTGGCTGGGTGGAGACCTGGCCAAAGCTGCCGCCCTCTCTCTCGCCAGCACAGCTGAACTGGGGCAACTGGTATCCAGCACTGGCGCGGTTCCGGCATCGGCAGCAGGGAGAAGTGCCTTGCATCCCTATAGTGCAGTGGGGGCAAGGAAAAGTGCCTTGAGTGGGATGGGAGAGCATGTGGGATGGGGTGCTGTGGCTTTAGGATGTGCGGGGCAGGGTTTAAAGCAGAATCCCACTGTGTCAGGCGGGGAGTTGCGTTCTCATTCCATGGACAGCGTGGGAAACGGTGCAGGGCCAAGGGAAGGGGCTGCTCAGGGCACAGAGGCACCCAGAAAGAGAAGAGGGGACCTTGCAGCATCCCCCAGTGTGCACGGGGGCTGGAGAACAGTGGGGTCCTGTGTGGGCAGCTGGAAGGCTGGAGTAGCCACCCAGCCTTTTGGTCCTCCTTCCTCTATCAGCCGGATCTGCCACTCGCAGTGTCTTTTTCCCACCTCGGAGCGATTTGTCCTGTGCTCCCTGCGGAAGGGCAGCAGCCCTGCCAGAGCTGCTCGCCAGGATCTGCCCATCCCAGGCTGGGAAAACTGGGCCCAAAGTAATGTAGGATGAGCAGATGTTCCCTCTGGGTCACTGCCCATCCTGGGTGTCAGCACAGTCCCATGGGCTGCACACTGACAAGCCTCATCTTTATTATTTAGAAAAGGCTGTTTCTTTTAGGTGTGACCCTTCAGCATCTTAAGTATCTTATTTTCCAGAGACTTGGACACAATTTCTGTGGCTGGGACCCTTCTTGACTGAGCCTGGCCCCTTAGGGCCTCGTTCACACCTCTGTTGTTCCCTGAAATGGCAACCAAGGGCTCTGAACACTAATAAGGCTACACTGCTCTTTATAGGGCCTGTGTGCAAAACCTGACATCCATACATCCTCTAAAATGGATGGGAGGTCTGCAAGGAGCATTTGGGAAGCTGCTGCAGCATTTCACCCATTAAGCTGCTTCATCAAGACAGTTAAAGTAACTCAGTCTGGCTGCCTGTTGGGGTAAGGCAGAGCAGCATTTTGTCCCACTCTCTGGTTTCTGTAGCACTGTGTCTGCATCAGCAGCAGGGCCAGGAACAAAACCCATCATTGCCTTTGGGTACCGCTGGCTGCTCCCACTCCCCATTCCAGACACTGCCCCACTGCATCTCAGGACCCCTTTCTGATACTGAAACGCTGGCTCAGGTGGTGGAATGTTCAGTTCCCAGACCAGCAAAGGGTTAAAAACAACCCCATTCACAGGCATGGTGCTGCTGCCCGGGGGGCTCCTTGGTCCTGAGCCCCTGGGTGCTGAGCCAGCCAGGATGGGGAGGATGGGACTGCCTGGCCACAGTGCCAACTCAACCCTTGGCATTTGCCCGCCATGCACCTTCCCTCATCCTCAGGCAGTGGAGCCCACAGCCCTTTTACTGGTTTGGTTTTGTCTTGTAACCAGCCTGTTTATTGTTCTGAAAAGGTTAAATTGGTCAGGGGGAAAAAAAAGGATAGATTTTTTTTTTTTCTTCCCCTTTCTAATGAGAGTCTGGGGACCTTTTCCCTGCTGACGTCAGAGTCATATCCAATAGCCTTTGCAGTGAGGCCTGATTTGCAAAGGACACCCTGGGGAAAAGCAAAAATCTTGGTGAAACCTTTAAAAAGAAAAAAAGCACCCTTTGAGACGATTTTCTGCTTCTTTTATGTCCTGATTTCACCTTCCAATTGCTAATTCCTTACTCCTTTTTTTAAAAATTTTTTTTTTTTTTTACCCCCAAGCCGAGGGAAGGCTGGAGAGGTGGGGGGGGGGAGGAGGGCGTTTGCAGCCCCCCGTGCACGCACACGCTCCCCATCTCTCCCTGCGCTTGGCTCTCCCCCTCAGCTGCCATGCAAGGAGAAGCCAAGCCCGAGCAGCTGGGCTGCTCCGTCCTGCCTTGGCCGGGAAGCCGAGGGGGCCCCGTCTGGGTCGCTCTGCACTCAGGCAGCCCCAGCCCTTGTGCTCCTCGCCTTGCCTTGCCTTGCTTTTCCCTGCCCTGCCTTGCCTTGCCTTGCAGGCAGGACAGGCGGCGTGCATCCCGAGGGACACTTGGGACTGTTGTCTTCTCCCTCCCGCCCAAGGCAGGTAGGCAGGAGCAGGCTTCTTCCAGGTGGAGTTGGAGCTCTGCCGGTGCTCCAGCCTGTCCAGACTTTCCGAGCACGAGTGGCACCTCCAACACTGTGCCCAGGCCGTGCCCTGCAGGCCCCTCACCTCCCCACCTCAGAGGCCTGCCCTGTCCCTGCAGCAGGACCAGTGAGGGTGCAGGTTGCAGGAACGTAGTTGTAGCTCATCAAAGTACTACGCTGGGGAAAGGTGCCAGAACATCCCAGCTGGATGTCCTGTGTCTGTGGTGAGGCTGTGGGAGATGCCCACGCGCTCACTGGGCACTGATGGGGGTTCAGGGGGGAGCTCTGGACTGGAGGTGGCATTTCTGAGATGCTGCTGTGGGCACCGTGGTTCCCTGGGAGCCACAGCCCACGGGCAACTGTGGCTGTGGTCAGGAATTTGACTCAATGCTCTTAATTCCACCCTGACACAAGCGGTGACTTGTGATCCCACGTGCCTGGGCTGGCCTGGCACACTACCCGGGGGCAAGGGACTCCTTGTGCACAGCTGAGTCATTGGATACCCTCTGGGCAGAACTTCTGGTTTAGTAGAAATATTTTACATTCACCATTAAAAGTTCAGCTTCCTCTTCCCCCGCTGCCTGTGGTGCCCAGGGGTGGAGGATCCCTGCGGTTGAGAGATGGCCTTGGAGTGCTCATCTCCCCTTCTGCCTGAGCATGTGAGCCTGGGATGTGCAAGAACACCCAGGCCTCCCAGACATGATTCTGGTGGTTTTCTGGGTAATTGTTTGCTGGGTCTGAGGATGTTCAAAGGAAGATTTGTCTCATCTTCATTATAGCCGACCTTGGTGAGGGTTGCCGGGCTCAGAGGTTGGTTGTTTGCAGAATGCAGAGTAATCCTGGCCACAGAGTGAGGGCATTTGAATACTCTCCTATGTCCTGGGCACCAAGTGTGTTGAAGTGGGCTGCAGTGTGGGTGTGGAGGGTACAAGCACCCTGGGTTCCCACCTGCTGGCAGCAATGGGTGCTTCCTCAGAGGACAGGTCCCAGCAAAAAATCTGAAACTCCAAACAGTACAAACTCAGGAGAAGTTTAATGCTGGGTCCAAACTTCATGGACATTCTCTTCTTAAGGTGTTGAATCTTTCTCCCTTTGAATACAGCCCAACTCTGAGCAAGCTCAGCTCCTGCTCTAGCTCTTAAGCCAAGCTTTGTGGATTCGGTCTCTCATTTCTCCTGCTTTGCTCTGGACGCATTTTAGCACTAAGCTGGAGATCTGGTATAACTCCTTTACAGAATCACAGAATGGGTCAGGTTGGAAGGGACCACAGTGGGTCATCTAGTTGAACCTCTCTGCTCAAGCAGGGTCATCCCAGAGCATGTGGCACAGGATTGCATCCAGACGATTCTGGAATGCCTCCAGTGAAGGAGACTCCACAACTTCAACCTTTGCTCTGCTCTGGTGTGCAGGGTCTGGGCACACCAGGGGGAATGGAGAAGTGTCTGGGTGTCTGCATAGGCACCAGTGTGTGGGACAGTTGCACTTCACTGATGCAATTAGCAGGACTTGCTATGAACCTCTCTAATTACCATCTTATTGCTTCCTGTGTGCAGGCTGTGGCCATGCGATGTTTTTCGCTGTGGCAGCACCTCAGCAGCTGGTGGTAGGTCTGGGATCAGCCCCGTTTGCCCCAGGGAGCCAAGGGCTGTCAGGAAGCAGAGAGGAGAAGCAGCAGGGCCATGAGGAATGGCACCAGCCCCCTGACACCAAACCACTCCTTGTGGCACCCCCAGCAGCACAGCCTGCCCTGGACAACTGCAGCATCCATCTCCAGGGAAAACATCCGAGCTACTGCAGTGGTCAGGCAAGAGGCTGGAGAGGGTGAGTGTGGAGACATGACACAAGTGTTGAGGAGGTCCTGGTGGTGGCTCATGCAGCTCTGACTGTCCTCTCATCATGCTCCTCAGTGGAAACCTGTGTGTCTCAGAACAGCCGCAATACATTAAGAAGGTTGGGAGCACCCTCTGTCTGCCCCTCCTCCTTGTTTTCCCTTGTCTCCTTTTTTTTTCTTCCTCCTCCCCTGCCCCACCATCAGTTTCTGCTGCTGCTTCTCACTGTTACCTTCAGCAAACTCCGCTCCATCCTACCCGAGCCAGCGCAAAAGCAGCTCCGGCCCCGTGGCCAAGTGCAGGCTTAGAGGCAGAGCACAGACACAGCTCCATTAAGCCAGGCTGAGCCTTACGGGAATCATTCCTGGCCAGGGCTTGAAAAACAAATATAGCACGTTGGTTTGCTTTGGCTGCGCCAGGAGGGTCACGCAGGGACGCAGGTTTTCTCTTCTGATGGGAGGCAAGGTCCAAAGAGCAGCGTAATAGGCTGGAAAGCCGTGGAAATGGTATGTCATTATTTACATGTCAGGGCCGGAGCCAGCACAGGCTGAGGATGTGCTCGTAGGAACAGCCCGGCTTTGTGCTCATGCTCGTCACATGCGGGAGGCACGCCGGGCATCGTGGAGGCCAGCAGGGTCTCAGCCACCTGGTCAATCAGAGCAGGACCTGCAGGGCAGGGGTGGGTGCCAGCTCGACCCCGTCCTGCAAAGGGAAGGCAGTGTCCCGTCCATCGGTGCTGGCACCCACTTGGGTGTCCCAACGTGCGACAGCTCCGCGCCAAGGCCAAGCATCCAAAGGTTTGCTGGGTTTTAGCAGAGGTGTGACCACCGTGAACCTGCCCCTGGTGTTTCTCCCGCCTTGGGTCCAGCAAGGGGCAGGTGCTGGTTCAGTCCTGGAAGCTTTGCTTGGGCACAGAATTTACTCTGCCCCCGGCCATGCAGCCTGAGCAATGAGGCTTTCCCCCTAGTTTTGCTACACCTAAACTGTTTAAATTGCCAGTTCTTTGGGGTAGGAATTATTCATCCCTAAAGCATCCAGCATGTGTTGGTTATTATTTGGATATGGTAGTATGAGTCAAATAAGCAGCAATAACTTATGCTGGAGCTGGAGCTGACCTTTGTACACTGGGGAAACCAACCTGAAGAGGGAAAACAGTGACGACATCCACTGTGTTTACTGACATTTTGGCTTTTTACTGGCATGTTTTCAAGCACCAGAAAAAAAGTCAATAAGTGAATTCTCTATAAGCACACATATATACAGTGTATAAACATGATGTATAAGCCTGGGGTTTGGTTCTGCATCTCTGCTGTGTGTGTGAATACATATTTATATACACATAAAAATGCAGGCATCATGTTCGCAATAGTAATATCTAAATGATTTTCTGTTTGTGTGCTTTCCGTTTATGACCAAAACATTACTTCCTTTTTTTTTCATAACCCAGCATTTAACTGAAAGACAAAAAAAAAAAAAAAGCCATAAATCTATTATTATATATAAAAACTTCTTATATCATTTAAAGCTTAGCGGAGACCAAGAGAAAAAAACCTAAAAGTTAATTTACCATTTTTATTGCTGTGTTTGGGGTGAGGGGAGGAGGAATATGGACTAGTACCAAGTTCAGCCTTTGATTTTATTTCTTTTCTTTACACCTCCTCTGGGTGATTTCAGAGGTGGTTGCTGGCCCCATCCAGGAGGTGGGCATGGACGTGCCTGTGGGCACGCACACATGCACACCCAATCTCTCTCCTCTCTTTCATGCTCACATCCAACCCAGCCCATGGATTCGGCTCTTTGGCTGTTCAGTCATCACCTTATAAATAGCTTTTCCTCCACGCACTTGGCCGAGTGCATAATGCAGTGAGTGATACCCAGAGTTCCTTGGATTCTGGTTGCAGGTTTGCCACTGAGCCATTGGGGGAGTTTAAGTTGTTGCTTTGCCCCTTAGATCCTAATTCATCCTTTGGTTTGCTCTTTTGGGATTAGGAATTGTCCAGGTATCAACATGCCTAGCTCAACCAGATATTAATTAAATCTGGTGAGGGCCTGGATATTCAGTCTGACGAGAAAAGATGTGTGTGTGGATATATACGTGTATATATGCACAACATGCATGTATTTAATTATGACCAAAAGGAACAGTTCCCCTTCTTTCCTTCTAAAATAATTTGAAATATTCCATTAAATAAAATCTGCCCTTTACAGCCCCTGCCTCCCATCCTTGCCCACTCATAAAACCCACTTAGGGCTAATTTGGAAGCTTTGCTATGCAAAAGTGAAAAGTTTTTTTTTCTCTTCCTGACCTTTTAAAAACTTAATATTTTTAAACATCGGTGATTGTCCTTAAAAAAAGTCACTTTGAAAGCTAAAATTGCATTGTTCCATTCCAAAAAATGCCACAATGGGGCAGTTTCAATGCTATCAGAGGGATTGCCTCACTTTGTTTCCCCCAAGCCAAAATTTCTTTGACTTCTACTCATGTTTCTAAACCTGTTACTTTTAACCAGAAGGACTTTTTGGCTGGCCAACTGGTTTTGACCTAATATTCCTCACCAGTTCTGCTCGTAACTGCAGCCTGGTCTCCTGGGACATCCTGGAGTTCCTGGGGGGTGACCCGAGCCTTTGGCCGCAGATGGGACACCGATTTTGGGACCCTTTGAGTTCCCCACCGGAGTTGCAGAGCAGAGGAGGCTCTCAGGCTTGGACACAGACACATCCCTGCCCACCTCCCCTGGCACTCGGAGCCTCCCTGAGCTGTGCTCTGCCAGCTCCAGGCAGAACTGGGCCAAAGACCACCAAGAACTGGCAGCTCCCCAGGCACAAACCGGGAGCCCCCCACGCCGTGCCAGGCGTGAGCACGTGAGTGCAGGTACCCACCCACAGCCCTGACTGATTGTCAGATGCTGTTGCAAGCCCTTCCCTGGGTCAGCCAAGAACATGTCCTTCTCCTCCTGTACCACAGCTCCCTGTTGGCTTCCCTCACCAGAGGGTTTTCATGTTTGCTCCTGTGGTCTCTTGCAAGACAAAAGGGCTGGGAATTCTCCAAGCCTGGGATGTTTTTGTTTTCTTCTGCTGTCATTTTTCCTTTTGTTCTTTTTTTTTTTGGTTTTGTACCATATTTGCAAGGTGAGCTGCTCCAGCTGACATGCCATGCCTTCGGACCTCTCTACCTTCTCACACCTATTCCTCATGGGGACACCCCAACATCCCTCCCCGGGTGTCTGGGAGCCTCAGGAGCCCCTCTTGGCTGCCCCCAGCCCCGTGTCCTGAACGTGCTCGGAAATAGCTCCAGCAGCAGCACCTTTCTTAAATCATGTGTATTACATGCAGCCTGGATGTTCGCTGGGAGGCCACTGGAATGGCTGGGAGGGATTTACCAGGTCCAAATTCACTTGACAGAAAAACAAAATTCCAGCGTAATTTTAACCAGCTGTGGTGGGAGAGTGAAAGAGAGAGAGAGGCAAGGGGAAGGAGAGCTTGGAGTGGGGGCAGAGCGGGAAGGGAGGTGGGAGAGAGGTGGTGCTGCCAGTGGGCTGCTCCAGAGGAGCTCTGGGAGGTCACCACGGCGTGGGCCGGTGACAGTGGGGACTCTCTGTGTGCCTGCCCCATGGTGGCCGTGGCCTCTTTGCTGTCATGGGAGATGATGGAAGTGCCATGAGGCAGCTCTGAGGTGGCTTCATCCTGCTGAGCCCTCGTGGCATCACAGCCATTTTCCTGGCCAGCTGGAGGGATGAGGGGCTTCCCCCTCAGGACCGGGCAGATCCCCACTGTACTCATGCCATCTTCAGTACCAGGGAGGAGAGTGTGTACATCATGTTAAACAGACTGCCTAAAAAGTTCTCCTTAAAAAGAGAAAAGAAAAAAAAAAAAAAAATTAGAAAAGAGAGCTCCATGACTTCAATATCAAGCTTTATGTTTATATTCTTTGGTTTTACAGGATGAGGATAGTGTGTTCTCCAAATACATATGGCAAACAAATATATTTAGTTTCAGCATTATTTCAATTTTAAATTTAATTTAAATAACATAAATATATATTTTACAGTGTAATAATATATTTTATGCATGTATATGTCCTGTGTACTTTGTAGTTATAATTGGAACAATGCAAATTTGAATTAAATATGAGCTACTTCTGAGCCTTTGTGAGAATACATGTTCATGATTTCTTAAGTTAGAGAACTTACAAAGAGAGAGGTTTTTTTTTCAATAACCTGAAATGTTTATAGACATTTTTATTACATTTTATTATGTTTCCCATCAAGTTTCCATTTTAAACTGCATGTACCAAGTGAGTCAAACATCTGATGAAGCTGGGGACTCCTGTTTGAACCCTATTGCTATGTAATAATTTTTCCAGATCCATAAAACATAAGCACAGCTTCAGCCTCTCCAGCAAGCTGCTGATGAAAAGCTCATTGAAACCATGGAGATCTCAGGCACAAAGCTGTGGCCATGTTGAGATTTTGCAGGATGAGGGCAATGTGTTATGATGCATAAATGTTGATAAAAATTAGTTCTTTTAGGACATAAATTGAGGAGAATGTTCACACCGTTTACAAGAAAAATCTGCGGTGTTCATGCTGGTAAAAGAACCCAACTGAAATCTGCCCTGGGGGGAGGGACATCCTGCTCAACTGAGGTGAAATTCCTCGGAGATAAACGAGCTGAGCATCCCGAGCTTCCCGCTGATAACTTCCATGGAAGTATAACAAGTATTCTTATTTTATGTTGTTTCACTTTTTAAAGAAGAGCAGCACAGCATCATATCACCACGTCCGGCTTTGTGAGGGCTTCTGTGGGCAGCAAACTTGGTGGAAGAGAGAAATGTGGTGTGGTGGGGCAGGGCTGGAGCAGGAGGTTCATGCAGGAGGGCAGAAGGCGGGAGGAATCTGCTTAATCTGGGGTGCAAAAGGTATTGGGTTGGGGGCAGTTGTCCTGAGTGTCCTGCAGCATGTTGGGGTGGCTGAGAGTCCTTGTTGTTCCTGGTCTCCCCACAGCAGTGGTCTCCTGCTCACCCAGTGCTGTTTGGGCTGTGTGGTTTGAGAAGTTTCCTGTGCTCGTCTGCAGTTGTGGTAGTTGTGTCTGACATTTTGGAGTTTCTGAAAGCCCCAGCGGACACTGCTTGTCCTGCTGACTGTTTCCCCTTAGAGCCCTTGACTGTGTGCCTGCCCTTCTTTGTCTTCTCACTCCTCTTTCCAGTGCATCCCATGGTTTCTAAAAGACCATATGGCACAAGTAGGCTCCATACAATAATTTTTACCCCAATAGACACAACTGACTTTGTTTCTGCATCCTCCTTCGTGTCTGGGGAGTCATGAGAGAACTTGGGGAGGTCAGCTTGGTTGTACACAGGACTGTGTTCTACCTACAGCAACATCTGTTCTGTCCTCAGTCCTGTTCATTACCGAATAGATTAGGAGCAGGGAGACTGAGAAGTGGCAGCAAGTGAGTTGGGATGCTGATTTCCCGCTGTTTTGTGAGGTGCCCCTTTCCTCTGGCTGTCCTGGGGATGTTGACATCACTATTTCCAGAGATGCTGCTGATTTAAGTACGATTTAGCGTGAAACAACTGAGCTTAGATGTAGCATGTCTAAAAGGATCTGCCCTCCCCCAGGAGCACGGAGGTGCTGACTCTCTCTGATCACTCAGTCCTGGGCTCTCACCCATGGATAATTACGTTTTTCCACGGATAATCCTGAAGGCCAAGTTCTGCTGTAGTGGGAGGACGTGCAGGTGGGCAGTGGTCGGCTCTTGTCGTGCTTTGTACAGCTGCTGCTGCAGCCACTCTGGTTTTCTGTCTTGGGAGGGTGAGAGGAGGGAAGAGAAAACCTTGATGTAATTGTCCCTCCCTTCCCCATTCAGTAGCAGCAGTGAAATTCATGATCCACTCTGGATCAAGGGCACTGAGCTACCCTTGATGGCTTCTCACAGAAGCCCTTTGGCTCAGTCCAGAGGGTGATTCTGAGCAAAACACTCCATACCTCAGCCCACAGTGATCCCTGCACTTGGGGCTGGGCTGCTGTGGTGACAGTCTCCCTCGAGATGCCTAAATCAATTAAACAGAGACTCTTCATCTCTGATCTCTCAACTTTTTCCCCGTTGCCCTCTCCCATCCCATGTAGCTGCATGTTCTGTGCGGATACCTACCACTCCCAGCCGGTAATGACTTCCACATGGGGCTGGACCTTGTGGACAAATCCCCTGTAACAATAGGAAATGTTCCTTGGTCTCTCATTGTGTCTGTCTTTGGGAAGGAGGAGAAGGCGTTGACGACAAGCCGAAGAGCTCTAATATTCCTCCCGGACAGCTGATTAATTCCATCCTCTGCATCCGCTCTGGACCATCCCGCCCCGCCCCACGCCTTCTGCTTTTTATTGTTCTCTCCACCTGGCTCCCTCTGGCGAGGAAACCGATGGGATTTCGTGCCACGTGGAGCTCCAAATGGAAAAGCCGAACAGCCAGAGCCTCTGCTCCCCCCGCGGACCAGGCCCAGTGGCTCTTGCAGGAGGAGCAGGAGAGGCTGCACCTTCCTCGCAGCCAAGACGGAGCGCTGGAACGGAGATGCAGCATTCCTCCCCGGCACGTCTGCTCCCGCCTGGGAGAGACCAGACCCTGCCTTTTCCCATTCATTCCCCCACCATCAGGGAAGCTTTGTCTCTTTGCAGATAGCTGCAGACTCACCCTCACTCTTGGACCTTCCTCCTCCTTAGAAACGGCCCAGGTGCTCGCAGGGATGTGCCTGCCCTTGCTGGCTGCAAAGTCCCCCGTGCTCATTCCTTCCCCTGCTCGTGCCATTTGGTCACTCACTAGTAGCATGGCAAGTGCTGGGGTGGCTCCCACGCCCAGCTGTGCTCACATGTGCACGTGGGTTTGCACATTCTTTCACACGCAGCCGGGTTTCACCTCGAGTACTTGCCATTCCCTCACCAGACTCATGCTCCAGCTTCCTTGCTCAGCTGTGATCCATGGAAGAGGGGGGAGAAAAGAGAGACAAGGGCATTTTGATTATGATTATGGAGTTGATTTATTAGAATCATTTTAAAACACTAAGCCATCTGTGTGCCTCTTCCCCATCCAAGATTTATAAAAGACAAAACCATCCATCTGACCCCCAGCTCTCCCTCCCTTCCTCTTCCCCCGCCTCATCCTCGCCTTCCATTCTCCTTCGTGTCTCTCTTGCCAAAACACTTGCCCATACTTATTTCTCCTCCCAGAGAGACAATGCTTTGCATTCTTGCATTGGAAGCCAAAAAAAAAAAAAAGACAATTCTATTCTGTCTCTGCTTTACAGCTTGGTCTGCTGAGTTGCTTTCCCGAGAGTCTGTGTTTAAAACAAAAGAAGATAAAGACAAGTTGGTGCTGAAAGTTGCTGGAACATCACCGTGTGGGGGTAATGTTTTCATTCACTCCACATATCAAACAGCCCCTGGCAGGCCGTCCCCAGGCGGAGCGAGTGGGACTCCAACCTCTTCCAAAGGGCTCACCTTTAGGGCGGAAAGACACTTTTGGACTCCATCTCCCATCCTTCCTCTTCTCCCTTTTGAGGGCCTTGGCTTAAGCCCCAGTTTTCGAGGGTTTGAGGTGTGCTGACAGATTCTCCGAGCAGGACGAGCCAGTGGCTGAAGTCCAGAGCAGGAGGAGAGCTGAGGTCCGAGTTTCCTGGAATTGCCTTGTGACAAGCAGGAAGAGGCTCTTCCCTCCTTTTCCTCCCTGCTCTGCTTGATGCTGGTCCAGCCTCCCTGGGGCGCTGACATCAGAAGAGCTGTGATGACTTATCCCTCTTGTCCAGGCCCCACCATGACCAAGTGTTTTCACCTTTCCATGCCTCTGTTTGTTCCAGATCTGTGATGCTTTAGGCATTTCTGTGGTCAGCAGAAAAACTGAACCAGCATCACCCACTGGCCGTTGAGGACTTTGACATTATGTCATCCTTCTTGCAAGCTTGGAAGGTCAGGAGCAATGCTAGAGTTCTGGAGCTCCTGGAGCTGGAGGGAGCAAGCAGCTAAAGGAAGTTTGAAATTACCTAATGCATGTTTGGCCTTTTCTTATTTACACATAAGGGAAGCATTCTCCTCAGTTTCAGCAAATTAATTTGCAGTCAGTGTCCAGCATTCAAAATCGCAGTGATGGTGGGAGAAGGTCATGGGCGATGGTGATCTCAATCCTGAACAGCACTGGCTTGACTTTGATTTTTTTTTTGTGTGCTTGGGTACAAACAAAGCCTTTCTGGGTTTTGTAACTGTTCTTTTGAACTTCATCTTTCCATATAAATCTCACTTTTATGTTGTTAGCGATTCCCATATGAGATCTGACATTTGTTACTTGATACTGGCAGAGGAGAGTGAAACCTATTAGTGGAGGCTCATGGGTTCAACAGGATCCTAGGGAATAAGAGCAGGGCTTGTGAAAAGACCTGAGGATTTAGTGTCACTGTCATCTGCTTGAGCTTTTGAATCTCTTTGCTGACCCCTCTCTATCCACAGAATTGTCTGTCTTCAGTTTCCCTGGTTCCAGGTGTATATTCATTGAAGCTGATGACTTCTCCACTTTGTTGTACACTAAATCACCCAAGTGCTGAGTGTCCTTCAGGACCTCTTCACGATTCCCTTATGCCTGCTTAGAAAAACCAGTCATAACCTCATGCATTTCTTTTGGAAAGAGGAAAAAAGGAGTTTTACTTAGCGCACAAAAGTGCTGTGCTTTGTGTGGCACCTCTTTGCCCCAAGGTCCCTCTCGCTCATCTTCAGGAAAGACATTTTGTAGAGGAAAGACATTACTCAGCTGGCCTAAAATCTACCAGGAATTCTAGGAAAGGGCTGGAAGTGGTGGTCTTCCAGGCCTAGAGCCAAATAACCTTTCTTAGGGTCCAACCAGAGCATCCACATCTGCACTGAAATACCCGAACACGAGAAGGCCTTTCAGATGATCCTTCAGTTTATGGATCCCAAAATGAGTGAGGACAGTGAATGGCCACATCCCGTGGATCTTCCTCTCGGATCAGAGTGCAAAGATCCCTGGCTGCTCTATGAATGCAGACTGAAGAAAGGGAATTTCCAGGCCGTATTCCCGGCATTGTCAGCGTCTCCCTTTCGGTATCTCTTGAACGCGCTGTTCATCTCCGCCTCCTGTCCGGCGCCGCTGTCTCATGGATTAAACAGCTGCCACGTCCCACCCTTGAGGCAGCTGCGCCTCGGGGCTGCCTGGGGAGCACAGGGCTCCTTGCCCTGATGCTGGTCCCACTGCTCCAGTGGCGTGCTGCCCTGCCATGGGCACAGGTCTGGCTGGAGGGACAGGGTAGGACCGTGCCAGGCCATCACCTGGTCCTCCTTCACACTTTACAGTCTGGTGCAGAGATGCCTTTTCTCCTTGATTTTTTTTCCTTCCCTTTTTCTTCTTTATTTTTTCTCTTTTTTCCTTTTTTTTTTTTTCTTTTCCCTTTCCATTGGTTGTTTGGATTAAGGGGCCTTAAAGGGGCCAGACATTTTTTGTGTTCTCTCATACCCTATAAATAACCGGCACCTCTCCAGTGCTCCAACTCCACCCTTCAGTTGCAGATTCCACTGTCTAGCTGCCACCGCTCTGCATGGCCTTTCACACTCTTCCTTTCTGTTTAATATGGAAATATTAGTTAAAAAAACCAAAAAACAAAAACTTGCTGTCACCAATTCTCCAAGAGAAGGAGGGGGAGAAAGGGAGAGAGAGGTGGGAGGAGAGGATGCAACCAGCCAAAAAGAGTATCCGAAGGAATGTTCTTCTCCCTCCCAGGTTTACAGCAATGCCTTTCCATCCAGAGTCATCTGTTTTGTTTTCCTTCTCCCTCAGCCTGAAAGTGCTGCAGCATTATCATGTAATGTTGCTTAATGTGACCAAAGGCTTCGGAGTCGCCTCACGGACCGCAAGCATAGCCCGAATTCCAAGCCTGCGATGTCTTGATGCCTGCGGTGTCTCGTGAAAGCAGAGGACTTGCAGTCTTCTGTCTGCCCCATGACTGGTTGTTTGGGGTTTTGTTTTTTCCTTTTCCCCCCTGTTTTCTTTTCCAAAGGGCACTCGGCCACCCCTATCCGGGCAGGGATTTTGTAACTGCCGGCATATCTGGGAGGTATGTGTGGAATCTTTCAAGTGCTTGGTCAGTCCTCTGTGGTTTCCTTTGAGCAACTGCCCACCCTGCCAACTCCCATTACCCCTTCCCAAGCCCCCTGACATGCAACCGGTTGCGTCATTCACGCCAGAGTTTCACATGACAGTTGTCTCCTCCGGGTTTCTTTCTGTTCCTTCCTCCTGGCACATTTCCTGATGCCAGTGAAGCATCAGAGGGTAGGAATCCTGAAGACTGAAGCTGTCTTGAAGAGCACAGAGCAGGCAGAGATAAAGGACAAGCTCTTACCTACCAAGTGTCCCAATTTAGGGAGTGAGATATAAGCCCCACTCAGTGCTAGACGGTGTCAAGAATTTGAGTGAGGGAAGTGGGATACTCCGGCAGATGAAGGTCTGACTTCCTTCTCTGAGATGTTACTCCATCAGTATTTCATGTCTTGTGATTCTTTTTCTCAGCAACCTTCTCTTGGGCAGGGAATTCTTGTGGTTCCCATTTGGGGAAGGTAGAGTTGAAGCATGCAGCTCTGGAGATCAGAGTTGGCTTGAGCATTGCTCTTTGCCTGGGGCTTTCCAGCCCAGTTGGTGACCACTGACCAGGGTGACGGGCTCTTGACCTGTGGGTGCAAGTTCTCATGTATCTATGTCCATATGGCTCTGCAGGAGGTGTGCTGGTGGGTAGTGGGGACTGTGGGGATGGAAATGTGGACCTGTGGGATGGTGTCTCACAATCCTTCTTTTGAAAGTTCAGTTCACATCCACCTTTCAGTTGTGCTTCCTTCACTGTGTGCATGGTCTCTGACTATGAGACTGGTTTGCAGCTCAGGGAGGCTGTCTGGCTAAAGAATGTGTGTGCCTCACAACCCTCATAATAAAAAGTTTCTTCCCAATATCCCATCTAACCGTGCCCTCTGTCAGCTTGAAGCCATTCCTCCTTGTCCTGTCACTCCATGCCCTTGCCACAAGTCCCTCTCCAGCTCTCTGAGAGCCCCTGTAGGTACTGAAAGGCCAAATCCAGGTACAAATGCCAAGTCCATGCTCTGAACACTGTGGCTTCGTAATAAAAGATCTAAGTTGGTTTTAGTTTTTTGACTTTTTTTTTAACATGAGGAAAACTATATTTTTTCCCGGCTGTCTTGTTGGAATTGGCTGGACTTTCAGCTGGAGGCAGATACCCAGTGTGGAAAATTTCAACCCAAACACTTAAGTTTGGCAGTGTTGTGGGAGCTGAGTGTATGGAAAGAGCTCAGGCACTGAGCTGAGGCTGTGCAACCTGCTCTGCTCTGGGGGTGTCCTCATAGGTGTCCTGACCATGAAATAGTGATTCCACGGTGGGGTCCTGCCTGGCCACCTTCACAGAGGTGAGCCATGTTTCTTAGTTCATCTGGCTTTCCTCCCCCCTCTTCTTTTTTATTTCAGTCCCCAGAGTGTGGGAGAAAGCAGCAGCCACTGTCTGATGGGTTGGGCAGCTTCTTTCCTTTGGGATGGTGCTTCACAGCCATTTTTTTAGGGTCTGTTTTAATTAAAAATGACTTTTGAAAATGGTTAAGTAACAATTTGCTAAATCAGGCACTGAACTGTTCAGTTTAGCAAATTATTGCTGGTTTGGTTTTTGGTGGTGTTTTTTTTAAGAATACATGCAAAGGAAAGGGCAGTTTAATGAAAAATGGCCAGGTTGGAGCAGGCTGGATGTTAATTCCAGTTCAGTGTCACCACCATGTTCGTTGTCATGGTTTAGTCATGTCTTCCTTTACATGTTAATTAAACTGATGTGTCAGTAAGTGTTCTAAGTACAGACTTGGGTAGTGTTTGTTTTTTTGCTTTTTACAGTGTTGCTTTTGCAACATTTGTTTAGTTTTCATTCAATGCATAAAATATGAAGGGAACAAAGAGCTCATGCACATTGTATCGTGTAATTAGACGAGCAACCAGATGTTAATTAATATATGAATATCGTTTTCATTTCCAATCGTCTGGCTGTGGTTTGAGCAAACCTATGTCCCCCAGCTGTTGCTACATGAGACACAGCCAGAGCAAAAACAGAGCTCGAGTTCAGCTGCTCTGTTCCCAGAGCACAGACTATTACCCCGGCTGAAAGAGGAGATGCCTCTGGGATGTGCTGTCCCCAGACGTGACACAGCAGTGTGACATTCTCCTGCTATCCAGTGGAGGGCAACAGGGGACACGCTCCCAGCTGTCTCCCTGGGGCTCAAAGCCCTGCAGAAATACATCCAGGTCTTTCCACTTGAACACCACAGCCCGGTGGGATTTCAGCTCCCAGGCGGTGATGATTTATACACCAGCTATGTGGTTCATCCCTGGAGCTTTCCCAAAGTCACCTGGATCAAGCCCCAGGGAGCCATGCCCTGTCCCCACAGTTGGTCCCACTTTGAACAGGTTGAACTGGAGGTAGTGGGCCACCACATTCAGTCTTTTGCTATCAAAGGGTTTGATTCTTCCTTATTTCAATTGGAAGACCTTTTCTAAGCAGATCCAAGAACTCCTTTTCTTAAGCTCTCATCCATCAGTAGCAGTGCATCCAGGCATTCCTCCTTCTCCTCCTTTGTTTCTGCCTGCAGAGGTTCCTGCTAACAAAACAACTACTTTAATGCCCATCTTAAGTTGATTTGCATTTTTAAATATTAAAATCCATTCCATTTCATTGCTATAGCCCTCAAGTTACTTTAATTTCTTTTGACTGATCCTCTGATCTTCTGTTCACTCATAATGCACCACTTCATTGGTGCTAAAATCGCTGCTGTATTTCCTGTGAGAAATAAGACTGATTACAAGGCTGATTGTTGAGGAGCCCTGCTAGTGATAACTCAGTTCCCAGCACTTTCTTTTCAGCACAGCCTCTTTCATCTGTCCATACTCAGTCCCTTACCTGCTGTATAATTTGTTTGCTAATTTCCATCTTTTGAGGCTTACCTAATCATGTCATGGTGCCTCTGGATAACTGGATAAATTAGATTGTACCACAGTTCTTATGTCTGGGGAATGAACCGTCTCTGAAGACATACATCAGGTTCATCTTGCACAGTTCACTGAGCCTGAGGTTGCAGTTTATTCTCTTTGTCTCCATGTCATTAACAATTCCTTCCTATAAAAGATGAAAAAAAAAAAAGAAAGGGCTCTATAATGAGATACTTTTCTCTCTCAGAGCTACACCTGTGCCTTGAATATCAGCAAGTAAGGCCAATCTATCCAGCCTCTTTGCTCAACTATAGATACATTGACTTTCTCAAGGCATCCCATCTTCTGCTAAGCCAAGATGAAACCCCGTGACTTTCTCCAAATTGGCTGTGAACTCCCTGACACTCTTGCTTTGTTTCTGGTTTTCCTTCTGTCCTCTCTGCCTCCCTCCCTCTCTCTCTCCTGCCTTCCTTCTCAGTAGCTGGCACGAGGAGAATAACAGTGGAATCACCCACACTGCTGTGGTCTGAGCAGGTTTCTCTCACATTATGTCTAAATAAATATTAATATGAAAAATTGAATAAGAGCTCATTGACAAACTCAGCAAATATTTGCCCCTGCCTTCCCTTCCCAGCCACCTGGCTCCAGCAGGAAAGTTTTGCCCTTTCTCAGACCAGGGCAGGAAATAAACACTCAGTTTATTTTCTTGGAGGAGGAGGAAAATGAAAATACCATTATGGGGCCTGGAGCCCACATCTCAAATTTTGGGTGGCTGGAAGCAACTTCAGACTGCTGCCATGAGCTATAGCTTTTGTCTGGTGCCTTCCAGTGACAAGTTATCACAGAACTGGCCAGGATGGGCTGGAAGGGCACCAATGGTCCCACCTGGATGACCTGGAGTGCTTTTCCACACCCTTGGAGGGACTGTGTTTCTAAAAAGCTCCCAGAAGAAAGAGACTGAGTCTACAAGCCAATCTTTGCACTTAAGAAATTGAAACATTAGTCTGAGCACCAGCAGTGGGCAGAAGGAATGAAGGGAAGGAAAAACGAGGATGTGACAGTGCCTGCTCACGTGGGAATGTGATTCAGGCAGCCAGAGCTGTGGTTGTTGTTGCTGGTCGAGACCTGGAGCATGGTTTTTGGAAGCAAACTCCCACCTAAAACGAAGGCAGCTTTTCGGCAAGGCTGCAGGGTCACCCTGATTTCCAGAAATGACTTCAAGGGTCAACTCTTGTTTTGCTTGCTGACAGCTTGGGCAGAGGCTGTGCTGGAGGGCAAGAAGGCAAAGCTGAGGAGATAAAGCCCAGGCAGTTGTATTGTGGCAGTGCAGGATCCAGTGGACCTTGGCCTCTTGGTGGGGCTTGTGTTTGTTCCTGCTTTTGGTTTCTGGATAGAAGAGGGGCTGGGGTAAACAAGCCAGGGATGAGGCAAAACAAGATGATGGAAGGTATGACAGTGACTCAGGAAATGAAAATAAGTTAATTGTCACTCTGATTTCTATGCTGGTTAATTGGATGCCCTCTGGGAAAGGAAAGTCTACCAGGGGAATAAACGGGATTCAGGGCAGTGGATCCCACAAATCAAGCAAATGCTGCGAAAAGGCTTTTCTGGAGAACCACAAAATCCAGTGTCTGGGACATTCTCTGGGTGTTTCTCTTGTCTTCTGGTCTTTTTGCTTGGAGGAGCTGCATGATTTAGAGCCAGGCTCAAATCAATACATTCCCACTCGTGTCAGCAGAGCTGCCGAGGCTTCTCTCTGCCTGTGGCAGGAGGTTCACCAACAGTTTTCTCTGTGTCTCTCTCTGTTTCTCTCTCCTCTGAGGAAATGATCTCTTGGTGTGGTGGTGCAGAGGTGTAGCAGAAACAATGGTGGCCTTCCTTAGTGTTCCAAGGATGGAGCGGTGGATCCCACTGTACCTCTCTCAAAATTAATTATATATTACAAAGGAGTTTGCAGGACTCTGGAGTGGAAACTACCCCCCCAGGCCATCTAACTCACACCTAAACACCCCAGTCTGCTTTCAAGGCACAGCACATGCCAGAGCAATCAGATCTGCTGTTGGGAGGCTCCAGGACTGGGACCAAATCTGGTTTATCCCTCTCTCTCTGTGATTGTGTAAATATATATATATGTGTGTGTGTGTGTATAAAAAGTGCATGTGTGTGTATGTGTATTTTACTATGTTAAGCTATAAACTGTATGGGTTAGGTATGAATTAGAACCTTATAAAATGTGTTTACCCATTCAGTGTAACTCAAAGCAGGGATTAAACAGTAGGAAAAACTGACCCGGAGAATTTTCCAAGCAGAAAAAGTTTTACAGCTCTCATTGTGAAGTGCAGAGGGAGGATTTTTTTTCTTTTTTCCTTTTTTTTTTTTTGTGTTTAGGATTTTTTTCAGGGCAAGTATTTTGTGTTTGAATTTTTATGGTTAGTAGATGAAAGGGGGGGGGGCAACTGAAGAGGAAAGATGAATGGTGGAATAGCAGGAGAGCATTCTGGCAGGCAGAATTCGCCCCAGGCACCTGAACCCCATTCTCCTCTCAATCTCTTATGA
This sequence comes from Pseudotriccus pelzelni, assembly GCA_035584735.1. Classification (NCBI taxonomy): domain Eukaryota; kingdom Metazoa; phylum Chordata; class Aves; order Passeriformes; family Tyrannidae; genus Pseudotriccus; species Pseudotriccus pelzelni. Next base: position 7,909,980 of record JAWMRA010000038.1, read on the forward strand.
CAATGTCCTTTTTGTGCCAGTGGCATCCAGGAGGGCCTCCCCATGGCATGCTGTGCTCCTAAACAGTCCCTGCTTTTCTCATCTTCTTGAAGGCATCTTTTATAGGGAAAAGAGAGTCCCATAATGCTGCGGAATTTCAAGGGAATGGCTTTGGGAAAGGAGCAGTGGAAGTAGAAGGAACAGGGAGATGAGGCTCCACTGAGTATCTCAGGCAAGGGAAGAAGAGAGAGAGGAGCAAGGAATGGGGATGGATGGAGGGTTTACAGACTGCCCTTCTCATAAAGAAAGTCTGGACAAAGCATGCAGGGAATAATCTCCCCACTACCAAGCGAGTCATCCTATGTCAGTTCCAGTTGAGTGATGTTTGATCAAGAACAAGGTGCACATGACATGGAACCATTTCATTTCTTATTTCTTCCCCTTCTTTGATACAACTTTGCTTCTTCACCCTCTGTTTGGTCACTTCTGCCTTCTAGTTCTTGGTGCCTTGGTGAATCAGCCTTGTCTGTAGGACTGGTGACCCTTGCACAGTTAACAGAGCCTGACTCACTCTCCTCTACGTATTATTTCCACAGCCTTAGGAAGGCTGGGTTTGGGTTGTTGGGGTTTGGGTTGGTTGTTTTTTTTTATTTTCCACTTCACTTTATGAACATTTTCCAGGGGACCAGGGAAAGGGAGGGGAGAAGAGAGACCTGAGAGGGTTCATTGTTTGGGTAATTTTCCCTACTGCAAAATGTCAACATCCTACGCTTGATGCTTAGGATAGGGAGTAGTGGGGCTTCTATTTCAGGCTTTGCAAGGGATGGGAGAGATTCATCTTATCTCTCTAACATGGCCCAAGCAATGTTTGGGTTCTATTTATGGATTTGCAGAAAAGAGGGAAGTGATAACCCCACTGTATGAGCTCTGGATTGGCCACCTGGCATTGGCTTCCCTCGTCAGCACAGATCCTGGAACAGCCCTGGAATCCATTTACCACTTGGCTTAATCCCGCTCTGCCCATTCTGGGAATCTGTCTTTTGTCATCTGGGTGGTCAGATGTTGCACAGTTGCTGGCGATGACACGTCTCCAACGAGCCATCCTACAGCGATCAGGGATCCTGGGCATGGGAAGTGAGCCCAGGTACCTCTCTTTGCCAAGGACATCTAGGAGTCAAACAACTGTTCCCACCACAGAGTACGTTTAGTGAGACGGGTTCCCAGGGCATGTTCTCCATCACAGCTGTCCTGGCTACCAACATCTCCCCTTTCCTCTGGATGCTAGGATTGATTTGTCATGGTTACTGGGAAACGCGATTCAGAGCAGAAGGCATTCAATCCATGCCAGCGCCCTGCACACTTGTAAGGGTTAATAGTCCTTTAGAGATGAAAGTCAGCTATTAGTGATGGGAGAGCTGGATTGGGACTCTGGGTTATAGCCTTAAATTTGTCTTTTCCCTGCTACCTTGGAAAAGTAATTTCCTTTCTTTGCACCCTCTGCTCCTTTGCCTGATGTCTGTCTCTGCAATGCAGGCATGTGTCACAGCAGAGCTCATGTCTTGGCTGAGGGCTGTAAAAGTTGCCACACAGTCAGAAGTATTACTGACCTTTGGGGAGTGCACTGAAGTGTCTGCACGTCAGACACCTTGTTGACATGAGTTTGATCCTCAAGGAAACAAGATCACCTCAGCTTAAGAAATTAGAGGTTGTATTTTGTCCTAGTCGGAGAGTGCAGTGGAATGAGATCCTTCTCACCTTGTAGTCTTAGTGCTGGAGATGGAATGATTGCTGAGATGGATGCTGAAGTCTGCTCCTCACTGCCCAGAGATTCCCAGCTCTTTTTCCTCTTCTTGTGACTTCTAATGGATCAAAACTGTGGAAAAAAAATGTCAACTTCATTATGGCGAATGATTCATGAGTCATGTTAAGAAAGCTGTGATGAATGTACCCTTAGTAATTCAGGTAATTCCTTGTTCAAGAACTGATGTCAACTCTTGCAGGTATCAGTCCTGACCAACTGGGCCTTTTCTAGCTTCTGAGTCTGGTCAGACAATTGCTTGTTTTTAGAGTTTTATCCCAGTATCATCTTTGGCTTCTGTTGTGATACCTGCTTGGAAAACTGGAGAGTTATGGAAAGGGGCACAGCCAAATGACAGGCTTTGTCATCTGAGTCTGAGGAAACTGAACATCTCTACAAAAATATTTAGAACTCGCTGTGTTTGCACAAGTTTTAACCTCAGTCCTTCAAGCCTGTACATTAGTTTATCTGGCACATGAGTGTAATGGAACAACTCACATGAGTAAAGCTAAACATGTGTAAATGTTTGCAAGATACGGGTCAATAATTCTTTGGAAATCATAGCAAACCAACCCTCTATTTTCTTACACAGTGCTATTCTCCAATCCATCTTAGGCAAGTGATCTGGAATATCTGTAATAATCATTATGGTGTAGTTGTTCCAAATAGCTCACAGCCAGGATGCAGAAACTCCACTAGTGTAAATTGTTATTGTTCCATTGACTTCAAGGGAGCTACAGGAGATTTTATGAACTGAGGATCTGCCCCCCCCCTCGAATGTCCAAAACTGCATAATAGGGCCAAATAAGATGTCTGCTTCCATGCAGAATCCTCCATGAGGACCAATTTTTTAAGTCTTCATTGGCTAACAGTCTGCAGATTTGGCTGCAGTTGCGTTTGCTGAGCACTTTGGAACATACTGGTCCAAAGTCTTATTTCTAATTCATCAGCATCTATCCTTATTACCTCTATTTAGGACAAATGGGACTAAAAATATTTAAATATTTAAAGTATTTAAAGAATATTTTTCTTAAATTTGTTGCCATTACAGATAGTGGTTTTGTCCACTTTCCAGGACTGAGCTGTGAAGTGTAAGAAGGGACTGGGAACGAGGTCAGGAAACAATGGCAATATAGAAGTCCAAAAAATCCCAATAAGTGCAAGGAGAAGTGAAGCACAGACCAGCTGATGGCTTTTCAGCATAGGTTTACATGAATTTGATTTGACAAATTACCCGAGATAATTATGTTGGAGCAATTACTTGCACACCGAGGTTCTTTCTAGGAAATGTTCCTTCCCTCTCCTGCTAGTCTGGTATTTCAATATTTGTGTGAGGTTTGATCTGCAGTGGGTGCGCATCAGCCAGTGGGGTTCTGTGCAGCATTAAACTACTGGTCATAAAGACATAAAAATAAAGGTAAAAGACTTCTCAGAGCTGGAAATGAAGGACCTGACACTGCTGTTTGATAGGTCTCCTTTGCTTTCTTCATAGACCATCAGGTCCCAGGCAGGTGAGGAAGTTTGTGCATGCACGTGTGGGGTAGTTGTATCACCAGAGTCTGTTTGGACTGGGCAGAATCACCTTGACATTGGTCTTTTTTTAGGAAGCTTGTGTTGCAGGTTTTGGTGCTGCCTCTGAAGTATCAGACACATCAGTTTATGCTCTGGGTGGCTCTGGGGCTGCAGCAAGGCTGGTGGGATTCCTGGTGAACTTAAGGATCCAAGCAGTCCCTGGATCTGCTACAGACTGCTGACTACAGGCCTTGGGGACCACCAGGTGGCCTGGACCATTGGTCCATTGTCTAGAAATCCAAAAGAAGCTAAAAATGAAAGGAAAGCAAGAATGAGGGTGGGAAGTAGATCTGTGGTGATGAGAGAGAGAACTTGCCCTGTGGTGATGGACAAAATCTTCCGCCAGACAAGAAGTATCTGAGGACAAGGCTCGTGTCTTTGCTTCATGCCTGCACAACTCCCAGCACAAATGGGTTCCCGCTTTGCCTTGAAATCAAGAAACTATTTTAACGTGCTGCAGAGCCCAAAACAAACTCCAAGGGAATAGATAAATTCACTTGGACTCTCCACCATGCTAATGTGAATACATGGCTTTGAGATGGGAACTGGCTCATGCCTGGATGTCTCCGAGCGTAGCAGAGTCAGCTTGTGTCTGGCTGTGGTTGACCCTTAGCAGCCCAGTGAACCTTGAGAAATACTGGAGGGCTCACACCGCAGAATGAAATGCTTTAATTCTCACCCTCCTCCATCATCGTGCTGCCTCGGGGAGGCGTTTTTACATGAGTTGAAGCATTTTTTCTGAGCCCTTAGGTACTGACTGTGAAAGACCTGTGACAGGCAGTCTGTGGAGAGCTCAGGTGAAGGAGCAGTGAGTCCTGCTGATGACCCTGAAAGAAGAATACACTCATGATTAACCTTGTGCATCATGTGTTCGGAACATTGCAGCTCATCCAAATTAAGGCCATTTCCCTTTGCTTGACTGGCTGCTCTTGATAAGAACAGTGCAAGGCAGTCCATCCCTCAGTTCCACATGGTCCCTCCATACAAGTTCTAGCCCTGGAAAGCACCATCAAAGCCATTTGAGTGACTTGTGTGACATTGGAATGCAACTTTTGCTCAGTTAAAGCCTTGATCCTTAAATTTAGCCATTCTCAAATGCCTTCTTCCACCAGCAGAGCAACTGGTGATGGGAACCCAGAGGAAATCAAAGTCCAGAGGAGAGCTCTTCATCATTAATAATATGTCTAGTAGCATACAGACATAGGAAACAAATTCCCCCAAAATTCACAACTTGGGCAAGGTGAAGTTGTTCAGAGAGCTGTGATTTGAACCTTTGTACAAGTTGGCAAATGAGGCAAAGTCTGTGCTGGAAATTGCACGGTGTAGTCACTGGCTGTTCTGCCTCAGCCTAGACAACCTGTGCCCTGTCAGAGGGATTCCTGATGGATGCATCTTTGAGAAAAGCCATGAAAGGGAATTATTTCTGAACCTACAGGGTTTTGGGGTACAGGGTTTGGGCTTCCATCGAGCACAAGGCTAGAACACATAGATGCTCCAGAACACAGGCAGAAAATTTTTAGTAACAACTAGGCCTTTTTATTTCTTTTATAATCTGGCAAGCCGTGTAGGGAAGGAGGTTTTGACATCATTCCACCAGGATCAGTAGGGATGGTTTGCTTTTAATGATCTAGGCAGTGAGACAGACCATCTGCTGATGTAAATCGGAACAGCTCCGTCGCCTGAAGTTATGTTACACTAATTTAAATCAGCCCATCATCTCCAAGACAAACCAACCACCTTTCGTTGCCTTCCCCCACCAAGTGCCAGATCCGAAGCACATTAAACCCAGGTACAACCTCATTGTGGAGGAACCGCCCTGCAAACCTGTGCTCTCCATAGACTCATCCAAAAAGCGGGTCCAAGCTTTCTGCTCACAGCCCTCGCCTGAACCTCCCCTGCTTGGTTGCAGAGCCCTGGAGGAAGAGGAAGGTGGGACGAGGACCCCCAAAAGGTGACAGACTTGGAGACCTGAGAATGCCATTTGTCTCCTCACTTCAGGAACCAAAACCTGGCAAGAGAAAGTGGAGTAAGGTCTCTTTTTCCATCTGCTTCGCTGGCATTGCTCTGGAGGTCACTGCCGGGGATGGAGGTCCTCGCTGGGCCCCATCTGCCTTCCCCGGGCTCCCTCATTTATGCCCACTTGGGCCTCTGACATTCTACTCTGTTTTTCTTTCCTTGAAAATGGATCGGGAATTGGGAGCCGCTGCGCAGGAACGCGCCTGTTCCCCATTACAGCTCCACCGGGGCTGTAACACGATCGTGCCTGCTCCATACCCACACAGATATTTATTTATCCATACAGCCTCTCTCCTTGTTTTCATTAAGTTAGGCAGAAAAGGTTAATCTTTCTTCTGCTAAAGCTTCAAAACCAACCAAACTAAATAAAATATGATTTCTTTCATTTCTTTTTTTTTTTAAAGGACACTCTCTCCTTTTTTTTGTTTTTTTTTTTTTTTGTTGTTTTTTGACTTTAAGTACCAGAATGAGGTCACAGTCAGAGATGCCACAAGAGTAAATTGAAAACAGGTTGAAAAAAAAGCAAAAGGGAGAAAGGCAGGGAGAGAAAACCACAATCAGAAGAAAGTGCCTGGTAACATTGCAGTTTCATCCAGCCCAGTAAAGAAGCTGTCAAGGCAGAGACATTGGTGCCTTCCTACTTTCCCCTTTGTACTCTTTCTAGGAATCCTGAAGGTGAATGGCAGCAGGGAGGTCTCCTCTCGTCTTAATTTCCACTTTGGTTTGCAGTGCCTGGGTTTTCTCCATGCTGCTCTTGGCACGGGGACGTGGGCTGAAGGTGTGGGAACGCCTGTGAGGGTCCCAGAGCTTCCTTTTGCTCCTCGAGCCTCCTGGAGGCTCCTTGGCCTCGCTCTCTTGTTTAGTCTGGTTGAACTCAGCGTCGTGACTCGTGTTGTCTTCGGTGGGATGGTTGATAGGTGATTCATCCAGGCTGCCGTCCGCAACTGCTGGGCGCTGGCACGGGACACAGTGGAAGGACTGAGGCAGACTGAGGCTGTTGGATGCTGAGAGTGAGCGGTCTGAGCCTGCTCCCATCCATTTCCATTCCTCAGTCCCCGTTCCTGCCCGTCTGAGCCTCCTGCCACGAGAAGTGTGCCTCGCTCAAGAGCAGGTTGCCAGCTCAGCTTTGCAGACAGGGAGCTGAGCCAGAGGTGTCCTCCTCCTCCTCCTCCTGCAGTTGAGCTCCCAGGTGGCTATCCTGGAGTGTCACCAGTGGGTTGACCCCTGGCCAGAGCTGATGTGGCCAGGAGAAGTTTGCAAAGCTTCCCAAAATGGGGCTGACCCCTCTGCAAGCTCCAAGCGTGCTGTTATTTCCCTCTGTTTTAGGGAGAGCCGCTCCACCAGAGTATGAGACATTTAGAAAACCAAAAAATAGGAGATTTTTTCCAAACTCCACAGCTATGTCTGTAGATGAGGACGAGGCAGTAGCAAGAGGTTGCACTAGAGAGAGAAGGAAAATGCCACCTGGAGGGAGCTGCATCTCCCCAGCAGTCATTAGTAGAGCAGAGATTGATTTTCAAAAGCTGCCTGGGGAATTGGATGGTTTGGGGCAGACCAGTCCTGGGAAGGCAGGAGCATGGAAATGAGGGGAAGAGAGTCTTGTAGGGATATTAACTCCTTGCAGTTAGGAGTGTCAGCATCCCACTCCTGAGCACAACTGCCCCATAACCTGTAATCAGTGTGCAGCAAGTAGCGTTTTTTGCTCTGTGCACAGCACTTTCCATAGTGATGTTGAGCTCTGCTCTGGGTTTTTTACTGCTGAGAAGTGAACACAGGTGAGGCATCCTCAGAGGAGCCAGTCATTTGTCCTTGATATCTGTAACAGCTTATTGCTTTATTTAGCGTGACATCAATTATTTATTACTATTAATGAAGGACACAGATGGCTGTCTGGTCAATAAAATATCTCCTACTCCACAGAGATGATCTACTTAGCTATCATTTACTCTGCAGAGAACCTTTGGATTCTTTCTGAAATTTAATAACATGAGCAGAGATACTATGGCAATCTAGAAGGTTTGTGCTTCAGGGCTGCTCTGGGAGGCTGAAATCCTTCTTTATATTTGCTGGCGGGGTGTGTGAGAACACAAGTCCAGATGGGAAAGAGAAGCCCCTTTGCTTTCCATCACAAGCTACTTATCCGTATAATCCCTTTTATAAAGTGATCAAGCTCCTTCTTAAAAGATAGTTAGGTTATTGCCCTTCTCAGGAGTAGACCGTTTATTCATATCAAATTTGCTTCCTCTTGCCATTACTGCCCATTAGCCTAACTATTTCTTTTCCATCTGAGTGCCTGCCCTTTTGATGTATTCACAGATGTGTGTCTCTGTTTGGCCTTTTTGTCCTGCTTGTGTGGTAAATCTGAGCTTTTTGTTCTTTCCCTGTGAAGATTTGTCTCCTGCTTTCCCTGTGCCTTGGTCTTAAGCACAATGGAGCAGCGCTGCACTGAGCTCTCACTATGGCCTCATCCCGTTGTTCAGTGTTTCTTTACTGCTACAACATCCCAAGATTTGTCCTTGTTTAGTGGTCAGTCATGTGGGCCAAGTGTTCAAGTCCAGGTTGGACGGGGCTTGAAGCAACCTGGGATAGTGGAAGGTGTCCCTGCCCATGGCAGGGAGTAGGGAATGTGATGAGCTTTAAGGTCCCTTCCAAGTCAGCCATCTTCTCACCATTCCAGCCAAAGAAGCTGTTGCCTTACTCCATTCCACTGACAAGGTCCCAGTCTAAATCTAGAGAACAACTTGTTTTCTGCTCCTGGGGAAGGCTTAGGAAATTTCATTCCATCTGCTCTCAGTGCACTGTGGACTGAACAGACTCTGACTTCTCTTGTGTGAGATGAACAAATACAGTCACTGTGTGCTCTGCGTTGCCCTGGGGAGAGCTCAGGATGGCAGCTCCCTGCCTTGGCTGCAGATTGACAGCTCTGGGTAGTTGGCTTATCCCTGGGGTGTCCCTTCCCCGTCTTTGCTCCGTGGTCTGTGCAGTCTGGCACCACCAACAATCTCACTGCTCCTTATACAGGTGCAGAAAAACTCCCAGCTTTGGGGCTGAGGTTTCAGCATCTTTGCATCTGTTTAGCTGTTTTCATAACAACCTCCTTGCTTTTGTTTTATTATAGCAGGGTCAATGGGAGGGGAGAGTTCCCCAGGGGCTCAGGATTGAGCACAAGGCACCCTCTTGCTTTGTGGATTTTATTGAAAGGGTTTTTGGCTCAACCCAAGTTGAGACATTGCTGGCAGACCCTCAGAGCTTCATTTCCTCCCATGCAGAGGGACAGACATGCACTCCACACCTAGGCAGGTCTGATCCCTGGCAAACCAGACCATCGTGGGAGGCAGCTGCTGCTGTGTGTCAGGGCAGTGCTCACTGCCAGCCTGTCCCCTCAAAACTAGCCAGAAAGACCATAGAAGATGAGCACTTATAGCACTTAGTGCCTGCCTTAGAGAGAGTTAGCTGTGCAGTTTTAATCATAGAATGGTTTGTGTTGGAAGGGACCTTAAAGATCGTATCGTTCCAACTCCCTGACATGGGCAGGGACACCTTCCACTAATCCAGGTTGCTCCAAGCCCTGTCCAACCTGGCCTCAATACACACTTTGATTCAGTGGTTGCACATGACATTTTCCATCTCATTTCCAGTCTCCTGCAAGTCTGGTTCCACCCTCAGCCCATCCCATCTTTTGTGCTCCCTGGCACAGATGTCCTGGCTGATGCTCCTACCCAGGGACAGCCCAGTCCAAATCTGCCCTTGGTTTTGCCCAGCTCTCATCACAGTCTCTCTGCCCAGCTCTTTCCTTTCCTACCCCTCATCGGCTGCTTCCCAACTCTGAAAGCTCTGGAGGAAGGTGTGAGATCCCACAGCAGGATGATCTGTCCCCCTGTGAAGGTTCTTCCTGGTCAGAAGGGAGGAGGTTGCTTGAGGTCTGAAAAGCCCTAAAACCTCTTGCTCCGCTTCAACAACACATTCTGTTCCTTCTTCTTTGTTACGTGTTTGTGATTCATCAGGTTTGTAAGTCACGGCAGTGTCTGTTCTCAATGACTCCTGGTGACAGGGAGTTCCCCAGTCCAGCCCAGCGCCGTAGGAAAAGGGATGGAAATGAAAGTTGGAAGTGAGCAACAAGGCTTTGTTTGTTTGCTTAAACCATAAACCCAGAGCTGAGGGGACTTGCTCAAGGCCGGGCAGCACTCATGACTTCCAAGCAGTGATTTTACCGCTGCCAACCCAACCTGCCCGTTGAGTTGACTTGGGATTAGCTGCGGACCTGGGGCTGGGAGCTGGGTTGAGCTGCAGAGACCAGTGACAGAGCTGCCTGAAAAAGTTTGGAAAGAACAAGTCGTGCTGGGAGCATTAAAATGAATAATTAAGGCTTGGATTCCTTCGGGGAGGAAAAGAATTTATTGCTGCTCTTTTCTCTAGCCAAGGGGGACATTTGTTACTGAGCTGTGTATTTTGAGACAAGACGCAAATGCGGTTTGGGGGGCTGGGGACAAGGGGATTTTTTATTCTACCTGGCTAATCCAGCCTCACAGTGGAACATTCTGAGCTGGTTGTCCCACTGGGTTGTTCTTTACGGTCTGTACCCAGAACCTGGATTCTTGCTGTGTTTCAGAAGTCCTCAGTCACTTTTGCTTTTAGTAAAATAGAGTGCTGAGAAGGGAATTCTCCTCCTCCCTCTACTGTGGTGTCTTGACATTTACACAAGGTACCCGGCACAGCAGTCTGGGCCCAGGTTTGCTTACACCAGCACAACTCTATCAGCTGCAGCAGCCCTTTCTCTGATTCCCATCACTGGGAATGGGGGCACAACCAGGGCAGCTGCTCTGTCTTTTTTCACTCCACGGTACCTTGGGCTTTCAGTTACACCGGTGTGAAAAGGGAATTAAAGGCAGTGAGCTCTAACCGATAGACAGCCTGCCCACTGCGAGGAGACAGGTTGCACAGCAGTGGAGAGTCACGCCCAGAAAGCTTAATAAATGGAGCGTTTTCAGTTTCAGCTGGGTCATGATCTAAGTGTTTGATAAGCTTTATAAACCAGAAGACCAAAAAGAAATGTGGGGTTTTTTTTCAGTATTTTTAATTAGTAGGTTTCTTCGAATGCTTATAAAGAACCAAGTGTTCTTCAGCACAGCTGAAGGAGCTCCAGTCAGAGCTCCAGGAGCTGGCAGAGTGCACAAGAAAGGGAGTGCAAAGCTGCTGACTGTCACTGAATTAAAAAAAAAAAATCCAGCACATCGAGAACAATTCCATCCCAGCTCTAAAAATGTCTCTTTTCCTGCTAATCTAACATAGCAGAAACACATTTTGCTGAGACAGGTGATTTTTGGAAAAAGCCACGCCCCATTTAAGAGCTGAACATGCAGCAAGGGCAGGAGAGCCCTGTTTAGTCAGGTTTCCAAAGCTTCTGGGTGCCTGCAGCTCATCCTTGGATGGTGATCCTGCCTGCAGTGTCTTCAGTGAGTGCACAGGTTCTCTCTGTATGCTGTGAGTGCACCCATTGCTGTCCAAGCAGTGACTTGGCCCTGGCCCCAGCTCCTGCAGTGAGGCCCTGCTCCAGCCCAAGTGTGTCTCCTACTTGCTTTGTCCATAGGTGGCATTGTCCTTTATAGACTTGGGGCATTCCATGGCCACAGCCAGCTGGAGTCTGTTGGCTGCCTGTGCTGTGTAGAGATGTTCCTACAGTGATTTTTAAATGGTCAGCAATAATTTTGCACCTGTAACTGATGTTCTGGTCTTGCTCATCTCTTTGCCCTCCAGGAGAATCCTTGAGCTTTGCGGATGATTTGCTTTCTGGCCTCGCAACGTCCTGTGTGGCAGCGGGTCGGAGCCACGGAGATGTCCCTGAAACCAGCATCTATTCAGTCATTTTCAAGTGCCTGGAACCAGATGGTCTGTACAAGTAAGGAGAGGCGTCTGGGGAGGTGCTGGGGGCAAGGAGGGGTCTCCAGTGCTGTTATTTAATTTTTATTGACCTTTTTGGTCAGCACTGTAACCAAAAGTGCCCAATTTGTGTGCACCAGACACTGGGAAAATGTTGAGACTCTTCCTGTTGCTTTGGGCGTTGCACTTGGCTGGTGAAATGGAAAACCAGTGTCTGCCAACACGGAGCTGGAGGCACTGGGAGTCAGTGGGAGACTCCAGAATAAGTCCCAGTTTCAGTATTCTGAGCTTCCAGGTCCGTACCTCATGGGGAGGTTTGTCTGTCATGGATGAACTGAGCTGATGAGGTCAGACTGGGGCAAGTTGCTGAGTGCCTGGCGGGCTGAAATAGATGTCAAAAGTGTGATAGGTGCTTCTATAAGTTGCTGTTCCTATTAGAAGGACACATACAGCAGAGCAGAGACCAAATCCCTCTGGCCACCACCCAGTTATTTTGGCAGGGATGACTGGTCATTCCTGATGATCTTGCACACTTAATTCTTCTGAGATATTCTTTGACTACATGAGATTGGATTTTCTGTTTCAATCCTGTGGAGTAATTAGTTTCTGAAGCAAAGGAAAATGTCAGGATCTGAATTTTAACTTCTTCAGTGCTATTTGGAGAGGATCTGGGCTTTCCAACCTGGCTCGTTAGCTTGGGCATCCCCTTTCTTGAGAGGGACGTAGGAGTCAGACCAGAGTCAGAGAGGAAAAATGGAGAAAAAAGGCAAGGAGACAGAGGAGAGACAGAGCAAGCAAGAGAAAAACACCCAGGGCTTAATGTCAGAGTGACTGTAATAATTAAAACACATTTTGTAGTGAGTAATGAAACTTTTTATGGGACCACAAAAGCATTTAAAGCGAGAGCTGGCAAATAGTCTGTCAGCGAGAACTTTTTAAGACCTTGATTAATACTTTCCCTTTGCCTCCCCCTCCACCACCCCCAGTTCAGCATGTTGACAGCCTGCGAAGCCTTTATTGCGCATCCCTGGAGCAGGGCTGTCTGCCAGAGTGGGCTCCGAGTGATACCTCTTGCCATTTAACAATTTCAAACGTTTTCTTGTTAAATATCTAGAATGCATAAATATAATTATTAATATCTCTGGGAACCGGGGATGCTCTGAAAAGGTGCCAGGGAGAGGCTGGAGCGACCGCAGAGCTCGTTAATAACCCGACGCCCATAAAACCGGCCGTTTGTGAGCTCCTGGCCGGCCAGCTCCCGGCTGCCAGGGGCACTGGGAGAGGCAAGAGCCGCTGGGTTTGATGGAAGCTGCTGCCACGGTGAACACACTGAGCTGGGAGCCAGCAGGTCTGGCTCTTGGGCAGCCCGGGCTGCCAAATCATCTTCCCCATCTGCCAGGCGGGGATAATTGCACTCACCCGTCACTTGAGGGGTTCTGTGATCTAATTCCTGATGTCTGCAAAGGGCTGGGAGAGCCTTGGGTGGAAGGCAAAGGGCTTTGTCCAGGGTTTTGTCATCCCTGTGGTCAAAGCCAGGCTTCTGCTTCCCAGTGGTGAGGCACATTGCCATGGAGGGGGTCAGCAGAGCCGGTGATGCCCCATGTCCTGGGGGTGGTTGTGGGCAGCTCCTGCTCTGTGGGTGGCCCTGGACAAGGGACAGTAGTGTTTGTGGGGAGCTGTGGCTGCAGGCAGCCAGCAGGCAGCAGTCCCCTGGCACCAGGGAGCTTTGGACCCCATCCTCTGTGGGGACAGGCCCTGGGGTGACGCACAGTGTTGGCTCCGTCTCACAGCTAATGCTCAGCAGGGCTTGTCACGCCGTTCCCAGGGCTGTGCACACATGGATGGGCACATGTCCGTGTTGGCACCTCTGAGGCTTGGACCCACACTCCTGGACATCCAAAATAAGTGCGTGTAGGCAAACTACAGCCCGCCCTGCTCAGTGCCTGATGCTGCCCCAGCACAGCAGCGTGGACAGATAACCCCCTGCCCCACGTGTTTGCATCTGTGCCGTGGGTGCTCCACATCCAACACACACACGTTTGCTCCAACCTGGGACCCAACCAGCACGTGTTTACTGAGCATTCTCAGATACACAGGCACCCACATTAAATATTCCTCTGCTCAGATGTCCACACGGTTGCAACACAGCGTGAAGAAAGCCAGAGCAGTGAAATGTGAGGCTAATGCTGCTCTGCGCCCGCACAGACGGAACAACAACACAAGCACGGGCACGGGGTCATTTCTTAAATTGAATTTCTTCTGCTTGTTTCATTTGTTTCTGTGGAAAAATAGCTATCTTGGAAGGCTCCGGGCTGGGTATAATCCTGATTATAGCCACTTGCAGGGCCCTGTGCTGTTCTCTAGGCTGTGAGGTGAGCACACAGTCTGCAGCATCAGAGCTCTTCAAAAACAAGTGATTTGCTTGTGCAGTGGTCTGAGGGTATCATGTAAACCAAGCATGTGAGAAAATAGTAGACTCTTCTGCTCTGTAAATGTGCTGGACATCCCGTCCCTTTTCTTCTGCGGTACCTACAGCAATTACACTCTGCTGTGGACCATTTGTTTGGAGTATTCCCAGCCTGAGATCAAAGCTGGGCTGGAGTATGAAAACAATCCCAAAAAATGCTCTACAAGCAAACAAATAAACAGAGCCTGATTGATTCCTCTGCTTTTGAGACTTCTGTAATTCCAAAACATAAATGAGCAAAAGGAGAACTAATTTCTTTGTCCTTTGTAATTTCAGTCTGATAAAAATATGCTGCCTGTCAGCCCTTTTCTTCCCCTTGCCTGTAGCACGTTGGGGTTGAGATGCCCTGTCCCTGCACAGAGGGTTTTCCAAGGAAAAGTAGGTGTGTCAGCTGAGACACATGTGCTCCATAGGCTCGTGTGCACGTATGGACACTCCTGATGGTCTGTCACATGTGGGTGCCCATCCATGGGGATCCATGCTGCAGTCATGGGAATGAACTCATGTGCACGCACACAGGGATAATGAGGATGGTCCTTGAAGGCTGTCAAGTTTGGCTGAAGCTTTTAAAAAGTAAAAGTCTTATATTCCTGTGAAATGCATCACAGGAGAAGGGATTGCTCTCCCCCGAGGGCAGCTAGACCAGGCAGTCCGTCAAGCTTCCTCCCAATGGATCTGAAAGAGGATTGAGGTGAGGAGGGCAGAGGTAGAGATGTCTGAGTGTCTGTTTAGTGCTCACCTGGCGAGGACCAGCCAGCCCAGACAGCAGCCAATGCCACTCAGACTGATGCTTTGGGAGCCTGGGAGCACCATGCTGTGACAGGCTCTTGTGATGGACCAAGCACCAAGCAACAGTCAAGAAAAAGGGCACTGGCTTTTCTCAAAGGTCAGACTCAGCCTGGGGGATTGAGCACCCTCCAAACCCATCTGATCTCGTCACTGAGGAGACAGGAGCTTCCCTTGTGCATCCCACAGCCTCCGTGAGCCTTCAGCCCAGCTCATCCATCCTGGCTCCTCGCCCCATCGCTTGAGGAGTGCCTGGGGATGCCTCATCCCTGAGCTGTACCTGCTCAGCTGCTGAAAGCAGCTCTGCCAGCCCAGCACGTTCTTTTCAGATACTTGGGGAGACACCAAGTATCCCTCAGCCAAAGAGGGAGATTTTGGAAAGGGAAGTGAAAAACCCCCTCCAGCTCCTCAATGGAGCTGCAGTGCAAACACACCAACCTCTTCCCTGCGCCACAGATACTATAATTATAGATTAGATTAAATCCCAGTGTTTCACTTTATTTACATTCCTGACCTAGCCTATTCATTTCCAGTGTTTGTGCCAAGAATCAGCACAAAATTTACTGGAAATAATATGGAAGTCATCAGGATTTCTTCCAGAGCCTTTCCTTGGAGTGTGTTCATGTGCTGAGAAGGAGCCTCGACTTTACATTCCCTTTGCTGGCTCAGATGGGGTTTCCTCAGGGTGATCCTGAACCAGCCCAAAGGCTCTGGGAGAGCATATTTCAGGGGTGTTGGAAAAGTGGAAACCCTTTCCTAGGGGATGGAGATCCGGGGCTGCTGTTGGATGGAAAGGGATTATGTCAGACCTGAGAATAACAACACCAGGGCTCCTGTCTGCAGCCAAGACTAACCATGTCCTGCCCAGGCAGAGTCATCCTCTGTAGGGTCTGGAGGCCACTGCCAGTGTGACCAGGCCTCAGCCTCTGTCATCATATGCTGGATAACACCCAACATCTTTATTTTGGTGAGCTTAAGGAAAGAGGAAGAAGTGGGGATAGGGAGAACCCATCATAGCACCGAGAGGCAGCGACTGCAGTTCCACGAGCTGAATGTGCTGGAGGAGCTGGCCCGGAGCAAGGCTGATTAATGCTGAGTGACCTCTGCCTTCTCACTCAGCTGGGATAAAAAGTGGAATGGAAACCCTTGGTGCTCAAGAGTGTGTTAATGCTGGCAGCAGTCTGCTGCTCCTTATATGATACTAATTGTTACTGTTGGTCTCTCGTCAGGAAGACACGTGAATGAGCGCTGGAGCAATTGAAGGCAGATCCCAAATAGCTCAGTGGCATGGGTTAAAACACATCTGTTCCAGCCCTTGGCCGAGTCCCCTGTGTGCACAGGAGCTGTGCTGCTTCATTGAATCCACCTCTCCTATTCCTCATGCTCTCCAGCTTCCCAAAGCTGAGCAGTGTATGGCTGCAGTTTCTCCTCAGGCATTCCTGGCTTGCGGAAGCTCAAACACGGCAAGTCAGGAGTTGAACAAGTGTTTGCTAAATCCCAGGCCTGTGCTCCAAACACAGGCTTGTCCTTCCTCAGCGGTTCAGGGCTGTGTCAGAACCGGGCAGCCCAAGAGCTGCCTTGGGTGTGTACTTGTTTTTGCTGAAGTGAGTCCAGCAAGAAGCTGTCTGGGCTCATCTGGGCTGTGTGTGGATCACTACCGTGAAGGGGGATTGGTCCCATGAAAGATGGGACATCAGGGGCTCAGCAGGAGATAACCTCTCTCTCTGCACTGGTATTAATGAAGTCCCATGTATGGAGGCAGGCTGGAGTCCTGCTGAAGTTCCCAACATTAGGAGGATACGCATCTAAAGCCCATGGAGAAGACATCCATGCTTTTTTCATGGCTAGTCAAATCTGGGGGCTCTTCCCAGCTTTGTCATTTGCTCTGTTCTTCATGGGACCCCACGTTACAGATGCTGGAGATATTTGGCAGTGATGCTTATACAAATAAAAGGATAAGTCACAAGCTAATCCTAACTGTCCATCCTTTCAGTCACACTCTAGAGCAAAGTTAGGATGCCATGACCTAAAGATATGTCTCAGTTCAACCCAGCAAGGTGCATTTCTCTCACATATGGCTGCAAGTCCATAAAACTAGTTAAACTTCTTTTGGTTTCATTTTTCCAAAGGACACCTGCAGCGTATCCCAGTCCATCCTTTTCTTGTAACAACAGGAGGACGCAGAGTCCTTCACCAGCCTCATCTCCCAGAGAACACTTTGTTATTTTGTGTGTGTGTGTGTATTTAAAAAAAATAAATCTCTTTTAATCTCTGAGTTGCACAGAACATTACATCAGTAAGCACCAACCTCCTGGCCATGCCAAACTGGAGTTTATCAGCACACAGTGACCTCTCCAGCTCTGCTACCCCTTCCCCCCGTCAGGGCCACAGGCCATGGCTGTTTCCCAGGGAAACAGGGAGTTTCTGCAGGGAGTTTGTCACAGGGGAGCTGTACAGGCAGTGGAGCCCCTGCCCTGGTGGTTGCAGAACTCTGCTGCTCTTTAGTAGTTCTGAAATGGCCTTTAACTTATTCCTTTGGTTTTGGGATTGTTTCCCCCCTGCAGAAACAATCTGCTTCTATTTTCTGAGTTGGAGGTGCATCTGGGCTTTTCCCTGCTGATCCTGTCTCTGACTGCGGGGTCTGGCCCAGACCTCATGCAGTTGATGGGAGTTGTTATTCCCTGAGACGTCACCTTCACAGGTTCACAGTGACATTGCCTAGCTCAAGTTATGTTTGTGCTTAGCAAGACCCATATTTGTGAAAGTAGCCAGTGAATTCAGAAGCCTCCATTTTGGAAGCATCATCCTCAAGCCCCACTGGCAGAGTCACTGCCCCCGTTGGCTTCAGCTGAATTTGCACCAGAGTAAATGAGACACCTCGAAAAACTACCCTCAAAGTAGCTGCATCTTCCCAAGTTTTCCCACCTGTGAAACAACTTGAGCTACACCTTTTGCTGAGTTTCCAATACAGTGAGGAGATCCATAATAAAATGGGAGAGAAAGCTGAGGGGAAGCTGCTGGGTTACAGAGATGGCATCCATGTAGCAGGGTGAGAATTGCCTTGGGTGATGTTCCCTGCTGAGCTATGGCCCATTTGATCTCTGCTCGGCCACCCCAATCTCACACCACTCCGTACTGCCAAGGATATTTCCATGGAGTACCTTCAGAGGAATTGCTCCCAGCACACGTGCCCTCATTGCTCCTGATCACCTCACACACACACACACTCTCACTTCCCTCGTCAGGAATGAGATAAATTTGATTATACAGCAATATGGTTTCTGTTATGAGAAGGGGAAAGAAAATACCCTGGCTTTCACTGAAAACCCTCGGAGCCAAAGCTTATGTCATGATTTAAATGTTTCTGAAAAAAAAGAAAAAAAGGGAGAAGTAGGGTCAGAGGGTTGCTTCTTGTTCAAGGGGTGGTGGATGGAGGGGTCGGTGGGATCCTGTTTTCACAGGATGAGCTGATGGAGCCAAGTGTGGAGACTTTCTGCCCTGGCAGGAAGGGGTGTGAAGGAAGCCCCGGTGCAGAGAGCTTGAGGCTGGGTCACTGGGACCTGCTTTTCCGAACACCTGGGCAGCCAGCCAGCTCAGTGAGGTGGGCTTGGGTGCACCTTGTCACAGCTCTGGGCTTTCACACCCCTGAATCAGGGTCTGTTGCTTGTCTTCCATATTTTTTCCTCTTGATTTCTGCCAGGGAAACCGCAGGGCAGCGCAGAGCAGCAGCAACCTGAGCTAGGTCTGGAGCATTTTCTCCTTCATTCTGAGCATCTCCAACCACCCTGCAGCTATGGGAATGGCCTCAGATCTTAATCTCATTGCACAACCCCAAACAGAAGGCCCTGCCACCAGGCTGGGATACTTTCGTGTTTCCTTTCTCTCTGGTTTGCGTCATTGCAACATCCCAGTCTCCCAGCCTCTCTGTGACAGGGAGTGGGGAGATGTATCCTGCACAGCCCAGTGCTGGGGCAGGAGATGATGGGGAGACCCACCCCAGGCTGCTGGGGGAACCTCTCAGACCAAAGCACCTCAGATTTTGGGGCTTTGTAGATTTGCGTGTGTTTTGTGGTGCTGCATCCCCGCGGGTTCTGCCCTCCTGAGTGCATGGACATGTATGGATGGGGACTGGTGTGAATTCCTGCCCATGCTGTTTATGGCTTTGGATCTGAGGGCTGGGACATCTCACTTTGCTCAGGGTCTGTCCCATATCACAGCATGTACCTTAGAGCTACCCAGTAGCCCACAACCCACCAGCCATCCCATAACCCTTACTCTATATAAGATCACGGCCAGATCCTGCTCTCAGTAGCCTCTGGGTGTGCGGGTGTATTTGGAGATGTTTGGTGAGGATGCCTGTGGCTGTGCCTGCGTGGAGCAGTGTGGGATCATGTGGCTGCTTAGTCCCACCCTGGCAGGTCAACCAAACCCTTTACTCTGGGCTTTCCAGGTCATTGTAACCCAGAGAACAGAGATACAGGATATCCTAAACACTCCTGAAGCCCAGCAAAGTGCCGCTCCTCAAGCCCCCCTTGGCAGTGCCCCACACGAGGTTCCCCAAGCAGCAGCTTGCAGTGACACTCCTGTGACTCTTCCATTGCCTATCCAAACCCACCTGATTGCTGCTCCAGCAGAGGTACCCCAGTGAAGCCCACCCCATGGAATGAAGCCCACCTGCATCACCCCACACACAGCTCCCGAGCTCCTGCTCTGTCCCTGGCTCGTACCTGCTGCCCTTCCATACGCTGAATTGTTTTCCAAGTGGAAACACGAGTTGAAGTATTAACTCCACAAGGGCCTTTCCATGCAATGCACCGAGATTAAATATTTATGTTGGCAAAAAGCATGTAATAGGCAGCTCCAGATCAGAGATAATGAAATTGAGGTGTGTGGAGAAAGCGGGGGGAAAGGCAGGGGACTTGCAGGAGCAGGCGGGAGAGGGACCCAAGTGGGTTGTAGTATGTGCCTGGGCGATTACTTTTGGTTTTATTAATACCCCACCTGTTTGTGGGGAGCAAAGAGTGGATAAGGGAGTGCAGGAATCAGCTATCACCGTTCCTTGTGTCGGGCAGGGGGAATTGTCACCCAGGTGACTTTAACTTGAAGTTAAGTAGGGGCAGGAACTGTCCTGGAGAAGGTGGCTGGGTGGGGAGTAGCGAGGGATGAAACCTTCTCCGTGTCATCTGTGAACAGTGTACGATCCTAAATCATTAATAGGGGTGATATAGGATCCCTGGCTCCTCCAGACCACTGCAGTCAAGGTTATTTACCGGTGGCTGTATCCGATCAGGCAGCAATGTGGTTTGGATTATACGGAGGGTTCCTGATCCGGTCAGGAGGATGCTCATGGCAGCATGTCGAGCAGGAAGGTCCGTTTGAGCCTCCCTGGTGGGTGTCAATGAAGAGCCCTGCCAGGATGGGCAGCAGACAAGGTGCTGGAAGGGCGCTGGGTGACGAATCCGCTCCTTCACCGCGGGAGGAAAACAAGGAGCACATGCAATGGCCAAGGCTGCCGCTCTTTCCCAGTTCATTATTTTTATGAGATAACAACATCTCCCTCTTTCCACCCAACAACAAATATCGGGGGAGGCGGCGGCGCACGGAGGGGGCGTGAGTCCTGCGCGGTGCTGCGGGACCTTGGCCAGTCGTGGAGCCTCCAGGGAGGTATGAAAGGAGGCATGAATGGAGTGTTAGGAGAGAATGGAAACTCTCCACTGGCTCCCAGGCCGGCTCTCTTGCGGGGGGTCCCTTGCTCACGATGACAGCGCTGCCTCTCATAAACACGCATTTCCTCATCCCCGTTTGTTTCTCTCTCTTGTGCAATCTCTTGTACCAGACGGGAATGGGAGTGAGTCCCACTGGTACGTGAATGTGTTACAAAAAAACCTTCCCACCCTGCCACCAACGAAGTACTGAGAAATAACAACAGGGTTTAAAAGGAAAAAAAAAAAAGAGAGAGAGAAAGAAAAGAAAGATGGGGGGAGCTGGTTGGATTTGCTACTGGCCATGAGTTATTGTTCTGAGTATAAACTCAAGGGCATGGCTATGCTGGTAGTTTGCAGCATCAACCAGCACTCATGGAGCCCCAGTGCACTCGGTGCTCTGCATCCCCCTGGGAAATGGATGCTCCTTCCTCAAATGATTTTCCAGGGTGAAAAACATGGGACAAAAATAGGGGCAGAGTAACTTGGCTGAGATCACACAGTGCTTAAATCAAGAGAGATCCCAGCTCCAGCCTACCCAACACCACTCCCTGTGATGGGTTGTTTCATCTGGGGTGCGTGAGCAGCGCTGCTGCTGCCAGTCCCCGGGCATGGGCCAGGCTGCCCTTCCCAATCCACACTGCTGGGATAGAGCACAGCCAGGAGGAGATGAGATGCTATGCTAAGGTGTGAGAGCAAGGGCAAGTGCCACCGTCAGGCACATCTCCTGCACTGGTGGTGGAAGTTAAAAGGTCTCCTGGATCTGGGCTGGTGGAGCAGGGATGGTGAATCCGTATGTTAGTTGTAGCTGCAGAGGAAGAAAAGCTGCTGGGAGTTGCAGTCCTTCCCAGCAGAGGGAAAAACGAGGGAAGAAACCTGCAGGGAGCAGTGCCTCTGGAGCAGCATTTGCAGGAGAGTAGGGCTGGCTCCACACCTCTGGAAGCTTGCAGGAACAGTCACTGCAATGTTGAGGGGCTCTCCCATAGTGCAGGATAGCAGGTCTCCAGTCCTGGCTTCTGTGGGTAGCAGCACTCTGGCTCTGGTCTGGTTGACTGTTTAGCCATCATTTCAATAAAGAAATGATTAAAAGAGGGTGGGGAGGGGGGGAAAGAAAACCCCAAAACATCTGTTTTACTTCAAATCAGGGAAGATTCCTTTGCTTGCAAGGAATGTGTAAATCACGCCGGGCTGGGAGATGTACATAACCCTGCCTGAAAGCTCCTCTGCACTTCAAACGAATTCTAACGTGCTTACTGGGATTTTGTTTTTATTATTTGTTTCGGGGGGCCCCCCTCGTCCTACCCTTCACCCTCCCTGTCTGCCTGATGGAGCCGTGGGAATCTCCTGTCCCTCAGGGGCCTTGGGGCACAGGAGCAGCGGGAAGTGGGCACCACAGACCTGGCTGGGCCCCTTCTTTCAGGGCTGGCTGCAGACAGCATCCCTGCCTGCCACCATCCCTGTGCTGACATTGTGAGGCCGTTGCAGGGCCCTGTTGGCTGCCCTTGAGCTCCCCCAGGGCACAGGGCACAGATGCCTCTTGCTCAGAGTCTAGCGCATTGGGATCGTGCCTGGGATGCTGCGAGAGCGGGAGCAGAGAGTCCCCCTCCTCCCAGCCATTCCCCTGTGTGCCTTATTGTTGTGGGGCTTTGTTTTGCACAGTTTCCTGTGGTGGGTGAAGGCAGGGCTGGCCAGCGGTGCTGGGGACAAACCCAGCAGAGACAGATCAAGAGCTCTGCTTGCAGGAGTGCACAGTCACCTTCCTGTGCCAGTGTACTAAGGTGACTGTCCCCACACCAGCGGGACCACCCTGGAGCCGAGGACAAGCTCCCCTCCCTGTGGCCAATGCATCCCTTTGCCTTTCTTCTGAGGCTGTCAAGCAGGAGGCCCTATTGTGGTGGCTTATATAAGAACAGCCAGCCATTGACTTGCTTGCCATGGACCACCCACTACTCCTCAGATGACACTGTCTTTTGAAGTCACTACCAGCCTGGGCTGGATTTCAACCAGCAGCCCAGATGGAAGCCAAGCCCCCAGGAGAATGAGAACAAGCCCTACCAAGGGGATCTCCAGGGGTAGCAAGCTGTGGAGTGTCTGGTTCTTGTTTAGAGGGACTATGAGGTTGGGAGGGGCAAGCATTTCCCAATTTGCTGAGGGTCACAGCCTTCCTCTTCCCCATCTCCCCAGGGCCGGTGATGGCCAAGCTCTGCAGAGCGTTGGTAGGTTGAGCGGCGGGTATGGTTAGCTGTGAACATTCCCATTGTGGAGCTCTCTGCAGGGGTCCAGGGCTTTGCTCGTCTCTCCTTTCTCCTTGGCACAACTTGAGGAAGAGTTTGATTTATTCCCTCTGTCCTTCTGAGTAGAGCCTGCTCATCTCCTGCAGCTGCAGCCACCCCGAGCACTGCTGTCTCTTCATGGAGGAGGATAGGAGCCATCCCATGAGGAGCAATCCCATGGATTGCCCAAGGAAGGTACTACAGGGATGTGTCACTACGGGGATACCCACCTGGCACACAGGACTAGCGCTGTTAGATAAGGCTGAAATCCACCCACAAAGGGCAAAGACAAACAAAACCTCAGAGTAATTACTTACCCCTAAACTCACAAACGTAGCAGAGCTGGACCTGGGGACTCCAGTATTTATTACACCTCTGATTCCTGATGGCCCTTCCCAAAGCATGCAAGGGGTGTCCATGGCTGAGGGTGTCCCTGGGGTGTCCCAGACCTATGGGGAGAGCAGTAGGTATTGCAGAGGAGGGAGGGAGGATGTGGTTGCTGCCAGGGGATACCCTGCCCTGGGGAGCTGGAGGGATTGATGGGCATTGCAGCGTCTGTGTGGAGGCTG
The DNA here is from genome assembly GCA_035584735.1 of Pseudotriccus pelzelni. Taxonomy (NCBI): domain Eukaryota; kingdom Metazoa; phylum Chordata; class Aves; order Passeriformes; family Tyrannidae; genus Pseudotriccus; species Pseudotriccus pelzelni. The sequence goes on from JAWMRA010000038.1 coordinate 7,933,019, forward strand.
TGGGAGGACCTGAGGAACATGTGGGACACAGAGCCTGAGGAAAGCCCTGCTTTTGCTGTGTCCAGGACAGCCTGATCCATCACCAGCTCTCGCTGACGCTCTGCGGCTGGAGAGGGACCGGCCCCTGCAGTTGGAAGCCTCGGTCGTCAACCCGAGCTGTGGTGTGGGGGAATTGTTCCAGCAGCACGGGGAGTCAGAGGCAACTCATCCGACCTTTGACCAAGGGCTTTGTTGGGGATCTCCTGGTGAGTCCCAACAGAAGGGGACTCTGGCACTCCATAGACTGTAACAAGCTGCTGTTGCTTCACTAGAGGCAAAAGCACGGGCCTGCAGAGGCTTATTACCACCTCCTTCTGGTCCTTTACTCCACCAAAGGATGTTAGAATTCACATCCTGGGTAACATGGGACCTTTTCTGGCCTTCCTAGGCAGGGAGGGAACACCTTGCCTTGAGCCCTGAGACAGACAGTGAAGACTGAAAAGCTGAGCCAGTTCTTGATGCACTGCCTTTATAAGCACATCTGCAAATCTTCATCCTCACAGCCAGCAGGACGAAAGCAAGGACATGACTGCCAAGAAATATGGACCTCAAACATCCTCTATTCATCCTCTCCAAAGCTGGTAATTCCATGGTGATCCTGCTTTTTCTGCCATCGTTCTGTCTTCACGGTTTGGGGACCATCCCTGTGGGACACCCTAGAGTTCTGCTGGGGCATCTCCAAGCTAATGAAAGCCTTCTTGCTCCTTGGAGCATGCCTGGGAACTAAAAGCCCCAGGGTTGCAACATGGACTGTGTTAATGTTATCACATGTCAGGGCGGCTGTTTTGGGTGTGTTGTCCTGCTGCCACGCCAAGGAGCTGCTCTCTCGTCCACATCCCATCTCTGTCAGAAGCTCCGTGCAGTGCATCAGCCCCTCTCCAGAGAAGCCTGCTCTGCCCTTCTTTCATGAGTGGGGTAAAGCTTATCCTGAAAGGATGGGAGGGGTGAAGGAGTCATTAACTGACCCTGCAACTGCTGGCAAGGAGCAGGGGGGACAGAGGAGGGGAATCGTAAGGCAGGTAAAAAGGTAAGGGGAGACAGGGGCACTGTGGGTGCTCTGCCCCATAGCGGTGATGAAGACACCCTGGGGATCCAGTAGCCAGGAGGGCTGCAGTGACCTTCCTGCACTTTCTGCATGAAACTGTGGCCTGGCTGGCATTTTCCCCTCATTTCCAGTGAAACATGTTTTCTCCTAAGGCAGTCTTGGCAGTGCTGCTTGCCAGGTGTCCGGCTGGCAGAGGGGCTCCCAGGGAATCTTGGCCATCCAACACAGGTATCATTCAGGAGCAAGGCTCTAGGGCCTGTGTATCAAGGCCTTCTTTCACAGCCATGGCAGTACTGGGAATCGCTACTCTGGTGGGTTATTTGACAGGGTTTTGAGGGAAATCTTGGGGAATTGAGGTATCACAGCTGAGACTGGAAAGGTGAATGTCCTGCCAGGGATTTCTCTGTTAGGGATGCAACGGATCCAGGCAGTAGCAAGAAATGTTTGGGATTTTCAATTAATTTCTTTCTTACTTTCCCTTTAATCCTTTGTTTGGATCTTGTTTGACAGGGTTCTGAAAGAAAAAGTTGTAGATGAAGTGCTCTAAGGAGCGAGAGCTGGGTCGATCTGCACTGTAGCTCGGCTCAGGCGCGCAGCGTCTGCCGCACATGCCGAGGGGGCCAGGGGACCAGTGCTCACACCTTGTCCACTCACTGTTTGCTCCCCATGGCCTCAGAGCTCAGAGGGCAAGCCCAGGAGACCTGGAGCAGCAGAGTGTGCTGACCCAGCACTGTGTGGGGGCAGCTCTGAGCACAGTGGTGGGATGCAGTGACACCAGAGCGGCACTGTCCCACACTGCACCCCGTAATGCAGCAGCAGTAAGTGGCCCTGCCCTCCTCCCTGGCAGCCCCTGTGAGAAGTACTATGCTGTCCACTCAGTGGCTTTAGTCATGGACAGCAATTCAGGTAACCCTGCAGTGTGGATAACCCTGGGTAACTTTCCCAGGGTTGCCAGCAAGCAAAGATGTACCCATGGCTGTGCAAGCCTGTCCCCAGCCCCACAGCAGCTCCACCTCCCCTCACTGTCTCAGAAATCAAGTCTCCTCTGCCCTTCTCCTTCATCAAACAGCTTCTTACTGTGCAGAGCAGCCCATGCCTTCCTCCTTCCTCCAGTGTTTGATGGGCACTGTTTTATCAGACACCTGATGCATGTCGTGGCAGGTACATTTATTTCCCTCCATCTGACAACTGTGTTCTGGTATTGTTGGGAGGCTTCTGTTGAAGGATAATGATTAATCTCACAGCATTTGCTGGCCTGAAAAAAAAAAAAAAGGTGTGAATTGTGAGGACAGTTTACTGACAGCTTCATGTATTGGTGTAATGGCAAAGCTTTAATACTCCAGTGTGGCACTGGTTGCTGCTAACCTGTTCCTCCACCACGCTGATGGGAGCAGGTCAGTTGTCACTGATGGTTAATAAAAGCCCAGTTATAAAAGGTGCTTTTCTTGGATGGTAGAACTGTGAGGAGAGCTCTCTGAAAAATGTTTTTTTTCAAGATTTCCCAGTTCACTGTTTCCTTTCTGTGGAAGGGAAGAGCCAAAACCAAAGGCAGTGCAGAACAGAAGACACTGGTCCTCTTGCAGCAGAGGTACAATAGATAAGCAGCAGTTTCCTGGGTGGTGGCAGCAGGTTGGCATCACCTCCCTCAGTGCCTCTCCCCAGAGTGCAGCAGTCACTGAGCTGCTCAGAAACATCTCTTCCCCCACAAGCTGCCTGCTCTGTGCTGCCACAGCCAGAGGTCACAGCACAGCCCTTGTCCCCAGCCCTGCCCGCATTCCTGCCGGGCTTCAAATGCCCCAACAGGAGCCTGTGATTGCTGTGGTGCTTGTGACAGTGCCAGCCCCAGGAAGACAGCAGGAGGGTGTCCAGTGCCTTGTAAAGCTTTGCCCAAATCCCAAGCCTCCAGCAGGGCCTTTGGTAGGGAAGCAGTGTGGTCAGTCCCCTGCCAGGGCACCAGCCTTCCTCACTCTCTGGCACCATGGACACAGGCGTGGAATGAGCAAGCAGCCTGAAGCCAGGGCCCAACAAATAGACCGAGAAATCCTCTCCTTCCCAAAACCACTCCCTGCACATTGTCTGCTCAGTATTTGCGGCAGAGACTGGGGGGGAGTTGCGCTCATTTACCTTTCTTAATTATTTCAAATCACAGAGTTGCCAAAAAGCTTGGCTGCATTCCTGTGGCTCGCGCGGACGGGCTGCTTTTTATTTGATTTAATTTCTTTTTAAATTGTAATGATTTCTGAATTGGGAATGCTTGCACTAAACACACCCCCCCCTTTCTGTGCTTGCCCAGCCGGCTGCTGGCAGGCGAGCCCTGCTGCTGCTCCGTGGCCATCAGTGGAAGTGTCTGGGACGCTTGGCAGGAGATGTACAGTGGGGGGACGGGGGTGGGTGGGTGCCCAGTGGCTCCTGGACCATGCACAGCCCACAGCATGTGGTTGGGGTGAAACACCTACAGCTCTGCTCCACCCCACAGCACCCCTGGGCTCCCCCACTGCTCAGGAAGAGTCTTTTCAGGGGAACTGTCTGTGATTTATTGATGTTTTTAGCTGCCAGGAGATGCTGAGGTGAAGGTGTGATGCTGCTCGTGTGTGGGTATCAGGACAAGGAAACACACACACCCCGTTGCAGCCTCCCTGCGGCCGGGCTGCCTCCAGTGAGCCCTTCACTGTGGTGTCTGGGAGCTGAAGACTCCCCCAGACTGAAAGAATGGGAGAGAACAGTGTTGGCTCATGGGTCCCACGAGCACAAGGATGAGCGCAGCGCTGGGTCCAGTGAGTGTGTTTGTGGCACCATCCCTGGCAGCTCCGCTCTGCACGTGCCTGACGCACGGGCCCCAGCCTGGCCCCGCATCCCTCGTGCCCAGTCTTCACGTTGACATCACTGGGCAGAGGGGAGGCAGGGATTGCCAAGAGCTGGTCCACTGAGGGCTTTTAAAGGGAGGCCTCTGCATTGTTTTTCAGCTGGAACAGGAAGCGAGAAGGGCTGGCAAGGCAGGGTGTGATGTGTGTGTGTCAGCACGCTGGAGCAGCGCTGGGTGCGTGCGAGCCCGGAGAGCCTGCGCTGTGAGCAAGGCACGGATGAGCCGTGACCAACCGGGGAGGGATGGCAGGACGTGCATGTAACACCAAGGTGGTGTGAGCTCAGCCAAGCCAGGGTTTGTGTTTTCGTGCTTGGCATCACGGGTGGTGGCCACGCTGCCAGGGGAGGGAGAATCCGTCGCGCCGCGTGTGGGACGCCGGCCAGGTCTGCCCTCGCTGAGCCGCCTGGAGTTTGCAGCAAGAGAGTCTCGTGGCTGCAGGAGCGAGGTGCCAAGCCCAGGCGTACCAGCCAGGCCCAAGCCAAGCCCTGCTGGCAAGAGCATCTTGTGGTTGCACCACTTCGGAAAGCCTGAGCCCGTGTTTCTGTGTGACGCCGGGCTCCGGAGCAGCGTCTCTGCCCTGCTCCCCGTTTACATGGCACAGCCTGGATTTGTCACACAGACATTGCTTCTGGATGCAGCCAGCTACACATAGGCACCCAGTTAATTAGCATGGGGGTTTGGCATCTGTGGGAGTGCTAATTGAACTCCTTATCAGACCCTTTCTCTTCAGCCCAGGCAGCCCGTTTGTGGTTCAGCGTCTCATTGAGCAGCTGCACAAGCCCAAAGGCTTCAGAAAGAGCAAACAAGCCAGACCAGAAAGGCCTGTGGTATCTCTGTAGGATATAAAGAAATCAGCTGCCGAGCTAAGGAAGGTCAGAGGCAGAAGTCCTTATCTCCCTTCCCACAAATAAGGATCATGAGTAAAGCACTCGAGCATCATGAACATCATAAGAGGGAGTTTAAAAAAACACGAGGTGATGTTGTTGTCTGTAAATAAATAACATGTTCTGAGCTTTCATTCTCAGCCTTACGGTTTCATGCCTTTATAAATTTGTATTTTCAGTTATTTTCTCTGCATTAAGAAAGGATAGAAACATATTCATCTATTTTTTATGTTTGTTGAAACACAGTTGACAATCTCAACAATCACTGGGTTCCAGGAACCGAAGTTCTAACTCCCCCCTCTGCTTTCTCTTCCTTCCCCAAGAAGCATCTTGAGCCTAGTGATAAAATTCAGGCTTCAGCCAACACTGGGTGGGGGATCTACGAGGAAGGTGTTGACATTTCATGAGGCCACATGTTAATTGGTTTCTGCCTCTCTCTGAAAGTTCCGTCGGGTCCCAATAGATTTGAATTTAGTAGTAAACATTTAAGCATCATGACTTTATAGGACTTAGTATTTGCTGCAGAAGTGGCAGCGTTTCCAGGCATGGAGGGCTGATCTCTGCCAAGGGTGTATGTATTTGGACCATTTTGGAACCTCTTTGGGTAAAATATATCTTTTTATTTCTGAAATACAACTCTTCATGATGAAGGCACAGGTGAAACAGAGGATCAGCTGTGAGGCAGTAGCAGGGAGCCCCAAGCTGCTTTGGAAAGCACAGGGAGAAGATGAGAAAATGTCATGAGGAAAGTTTATTGCTAAACAAATCACCTCTAGGTTATGCAGGAGGCTCTGCCAGGTTGTAGCTACCATATGGCATTCCAGGTTGTCTGTCGTGGTTTCCTGCACTGAGTGCAGGTCTGGGACCTTTTGGTTTCTGGCTTTGACTTCACCCCAGAGATCTCTGCCTGTGGCAAAGTGCTCAGAACCACCCTTTGGCCTCATTTTTTCACCAATCATCAGGGCAGGCCTATTCAATTACAGCTCCATCCTCATCAGTGGGGATGCTGCCTGGTTTGGTCTGTGGCCCACAATGCTGTAATAGATGTAAGAGTGGCAGGAGAGACCTGCAGAGCTGAACTCCAGCCCCCCATGTTCTCAGTGTAACTCCCTCCCTCAGTGTGCTCACTTCAGTTTTCCCTTGGCTTGTCCTGCAGACACAGAATCACAGAATGGTTTGGGTTGGAAGGGACCTTCAAGATCTTCTCATTCCAACCCCCCTGCTACGGGCAGGGATGCCACTCACTCGACCAGGTTGCTCCAAGCCTCATCCAGCCTGGTCTTTGGCACTTCCAGAGATGGGGAGTCCACAGCCTCTCCAGGCAACCTGTGCCAGGGCCTCACCACCCTTACAGTAAAGAATTGCTTCCTAATATCTAGTCCAAATCTATCCTCCTTCAGCTTAAGGCCACATCCCCACCCCTCCACAGTGTGGTGGTGGCCCCTCCTCCCACCAGTCACCCTCTTCATGCCCTGTTGAGTCCCAAGTCGATCCTGGCAGCTCCTTGCCTGTATCTGCTGGAGGTTTCCATCAAGATGTGAATGCTGGGTTTGCACTGAGACACAGGTCTTTGCACTCTCTTCTCTTAATTGTCTGTTTCCGGGAATAAAAGAACAAAACTAAGCCTCAGCACCCTGCACAGTGCCATTAACTGGCCATAAAAGTGTTTTGCAGCAGAGGTTGGGTGGTCAAGTGGCTTGAGAACAAGATTGGAAACCATCATCTCCCGAGTTTCCAAACTGTTCATGTCACTGAGCCTCTCCGGGGCATGATGCTTCACCCCGTATGCCTCTGTTTACCATGGATAAAACAGAGCTATTAATACTGCTGTGCTTCTGGGTGATCTTTTGGACTGTAATTAATGTTAAAACCCTCTGAGATCACTGGCTGGAAGGAGCTGGAGAGGTGCAGAGGCTGTGTATTGCTGGGCTGCTAGCCTCCACCAGAGCTGGATTCTTGGTGTTAAGTCCAAAACATCTCATTGAGAGTGAATGGAGATGAAAAACTTTCCTCTAAGGTTCTTGAAAGAGGACTGGTTTCAGGCGAGGTAAAGCAATTGGTTTTGTTCTCAGAAAGAATTTTTGACCAGATCAAAACCGCTTTGATTCTGATTCCATGTACATTTTGGGGGGTTGTTTCTTGTATTGTCTGTAAAAACAATGAAATGAAGGGCTTGTTTGTGGATATGTGTTTTTTAACCCAGGCCTGACCAGCAGAGATGCTCTTGCTCTTGGCAGCTGACTTTGTTTCTGTGTGAGCTGTGCAGAGGGGAAAAGTGCAGTCAAAGGGCTAACACAGGTCTTCAGCATTGCCCAGAGGGGTGGATGTGCTTGAACACCCAACCAATCATCCTGACCCCACTGGCGATGGAATAGGTGAAGTGGGCACTAATTGCTGAATATTACAATTGTGTTTTGATAAAAACTGCTGTTTTTCAAGGAAAGCGCTCTGGCACTGATTGCCTCAGAGCTAATGGAGCCCGCCTTGCTGCCTGAGCTAATGTGTAACCTCTGCTCACCCTTTTACAAAAGAAACACAACAACAGCTGCTGTGGCTCGGCAGGTGACCTCAGGATGGGGATGGAGAGCAGCTCGCAGCAGTACCCTGATGTTAAGTCCTCTTTCTGCTTGTTGTGCTTATGCTGATGAGCAAGAAGAGCCTTGTCCACTGCTGAACACTGGGTGGGCAGCAGGACTCCTGGATCTCAGCCCAGCTCTGCTGCTGCAGTTCCTCCTCTTACTGTGGCTGGGGGCTGCCACCCAACACTGGGTGTCCCCATTCCTGTTCCTTTGTGGACCTGGAAACACAGGGATTCATGGACCTTACCTGCTCACAGCAGGACACTCCTCACTCTCCTTGAACAAGTGTGCTGAAGGGAGGAGGAGGGATGGTGGCACATCCAGGATGGGATGCAAAGCGCTGAAGTCAGACTCCTGCCCGGAATCCACTATTACCCCATTGCTCTGTCTGTCCCTTAATTATAGCGGGAGAACAGCCTGTGTGTGGTACTTGTGAAGTCTCACAGAGCGGACGTCCTTCCTGAGATGCTCCCACTCTGAGCAACGCTCCTGGTAAATTAGGGAAAATGATGTCATGCCAAGGAATTAAATAGCATCTCCTTGGGTGAGCTCAGCGTGTGCGTCCCCTGCGTGCTCCAGCTTCGTGAGAATGGGAGTTGTCCCTGCACACAAGTGGGTTCCTTGGCAGTCTGCTGGCATCCTTTCAGACAGCGAGCATTGTTAAGGAGCTAATGCTAATTGCTTGAAGGGAGTATGTCCTGTGCTGGGAATTGCTACTGTGCAAAATGTCAGCCCTTATCAGCCACGTGTGGGGTGCGCAGGGGCCCGCAGGGAGGAGAGAGAGGGGCTGGCAGTGCTCGTGTGTGGGGTGAGGGAAAAGGAGGCATTGCTTCTGTCCCTCCCAAGGATGCTAAAGACTTAAGGACCATTCCTTACATAAACACGCCTCAGGGTCTCAATCCCATTTAAGCTTCAGCTGCTTTTATGCTACTCCTTGCACGCAGTTGCAAAAGCTGCTAGGTTTTACCTTAGGATAAGGAGTGGTGCTGTGCTGTTTCTCAGGAGCTGGGTACCCCATCACTCAGACCTCTGAGGGGTTCAAACCAGCTCCTGCACTTTGTCAAAGCCGGCTCGAGTTTCGATGCCTGTCTCGGAGTGAATAAATATGAACCGATGCCTTTAGGAGAGTGGACAGAAGATTGTCACCCCTGCTGCGAAGAAGCATTCTCGTTTTGGAGCTTTGATGCTCTGACCAGGACTCTGAGCTCAGCATCCCGGGACTTTCCATGCAGCCACAGCCTGTTTGTTCAGTGCTCTATCCGGCACAAAAGCCATATTTTACTGTCAGATGCTCTCCATTAGCTTAAAGTGTGAAATTATCATTCCCACCCTTTTACCAACCCCACCCTGGTGAGGAAATGAGGGAGCAAACAACTCAAGGGCCGTTCACAGGATGAGTACGAGCTCACTTGTCAGCACAGAGCCCACTTACAGCAAGAATTACTGCCCTGCTCTCAGGAGGGCCAGAGAGGAGCCCGACTCACAGACACCACCGTGTTATAATGTTCACATTGGTGCATGGCAAAGCAGGCCTGAGATGTTTGCATCCCTCTCCAGTCAGGGGCAGCCCCACGGGGCTCTCCAGGATGGGGGGAGAGGAAATAGAGCCCCCATCCCTGGCACCTGTCCCTCCCTGGGTGCTCTCCTGTTCTAAGTCCCAGATCATCTCACATGCTCCTTGAGATGCCAGAACTGACTGATCGTGCCTGGACTGTGTTTTGCTTTTCTGTTCTGAAGGCCAATTCCCATAACAACCTGGTGGTGTGGGACTGAGGGATAAAGACATTATTTTCCTTTTCCTTCCTGCCTTCCAGATTTACCCTCTACGCAGTGGATACGCGAGGGAGACACTCAGAGCTGAGCACGGTCACCCTGAGGACAGCCTGCCCACTGGTAGACGACAGCAAGGCAGAAGGTCAGTGTTCAGGCACCTCAGTTTCCACAAGAGACGTTTCCTGCTAATTTTGATTTTCCTCTCTTCATTGTACTCCCTCAAACCTGTCCAGTCTACCAGTGTGAAGGCTCCTGGAAAATCACAGTTGTTGCATTTCTGGCTGAAGGACCACCTTGGTATCAACAGTGTTGTTTTCTTCCTGCCCTTTAGCACCATAGCTGTGCAATGGCTTTTGGTTTGGTGGGTTTGGGAAGAGCTTGCCTGCCCTGCCTGGGAGGATAAGGCTGGGCCTGCCTGTGCTGGCAGCTTTCTGCCTCTCGTACTCCTGCTCCTTCATGGAGAATTGCTGGAGTCTTTGGGGCTGCTCTGCTCATGCAGGGCACCCACTGCAGGATTAGCCTGAGGAATTGCTAAATGCTCTCCAGGTCGCTAAACCCTGCTGCAGGCAGCCCCAAGGGACTGGGGCTGTCCCAGCTGCCAGCCCTGCCAAGGGTGTCACTCCTTTTACTGTGTTAGCACCTTCAGGCTGCTCATTAATCCCATCCCCTGATCCTTTCCAGAGATAGCTGACAAAATCTACAACCTCTACAATGGCTACACCAGTGGGAAGGAGCAGCAGACAGCCTATAACACACTGATGGAGGTCTCTGCTTCCATGCTCTTCCGAGTCCAGCACCACTACAACTCCCACTACGAGAAGTTCGGAGACTTCGTCTGGCGCAGTGAGGACGAGCTGGGGCCCAGGTACCTGTCCCTTCCCTGCATCCTCCCCTGCCCCATACCCAGAGCACCCCTCTGCTTGGCCACCAAGCTGTCCTGCAGCTCCTTAGACCACCAGTTGCTGCTCAGTCAATGCTGGTGGGACACCTGGTAGCTGGGTAGCCTTGGGATGAATGTTTATATTACCCAGTCTGAACGAGGCTGGTAATGCTGTGGATGAACTGGGTGCTTGGAAACACTGGGGAGTGGGTGGCAAAGGGTATAATTTAGGCCTGGAAAAGTTTTTGCTTCTCTCCTCCTTGCCTGTTGGATGTGGCTGAGAATCTGTCTGTAATCCTCACAGCTGTTTACGCCCCTCCTGGACATAAATCCAAGCTGGTGTGTGGGGTTGTCCTCTCCCAGAGCTGACCTTGGTCATAGTTTCTTTGGTGGTTCATTTAGCCTCTGGCACAGACCCATTCTCATCCTCCCCATTGCCTTCCTCCTCCTTTGATGACACTGCAGGCTTGTTTGTCATTTGCAATTGTTCCTCTCCTTCTAAGTCCCTGGGAACCATCAGCCTCTTCTTACACATCCTTATTTCCCCTGTTACTTGAGATCCAACGTCCTGAAGGTTGCTGTCTAACCCGATACCTGCATCAGGCCGTGAGACTTGCAAGGTGACATTTGAATTGCCTGTACTGCCCAACTCAGTACCAGCTACATCAGGAGCCAGTGGTCGATTCAGCTGCTTTCTGTTGTCCTCACCACAGGAGCCCCTCCCAGCACTCCTGTGCCCCTGCTCTGCACTTGAGAAACAGGGGACTTGGCAGCCAAGGAGAAGCATCTATAAACGCCACAGCAGCCAGTGCCAGGCTCGTGACAAGAGCAGAGCTCTGCCACCCAGCCTGGCTTCTCGGGGAGCTTGCATAGAAACAGAGGCACTGACACAGCAGGAGGCAGCGAGGATTCCTTTTTGTTTGCCAAGAGGGGCCATCTCGTAACACGATTTTAATTGACAGGCTGTTCTCCTTCCCAGGGGGACATTCATTTTCGTACCTTGAAATGTTTATCAGATGAGCCTCAGCTTCGCAGTAAACGTTCGCTCATAAAACGGAGCGACAAGAGGGAAGTTGATTTGCCTCCGTGTAATAAATACATCACACTGGAGTCCTCGTGAGCCCAGTTTCCATGAAAGCCACAGGTTACTGCAAACAGCTGCTGGCAAGAAGACACACTGACAGCCAGATGTCCCAACCAGACCGTTTACATTAAGGAGACATTAAAAACTTAGCTCATAGGTGGCCCTAAACCAGGACTTTCTGTGGTCAGCAGCATCTCAGCACCTGGCTTACCTCATCCTGCTCGTCTCCTTTAGCAACAGCAGCCCCTTTCCAGCTCCCCCCATTCCTCTCACAGACACTGAGTGAATCTCACAGAGTTAATTTGTTCCAGTAAGACAGAAGAATCTGTCTAAACCAGTGAAGGCTTAATGCTACTGTGCATCCAGGCCTTTGGATCAGTGCAGCCAGCGTGCTTCCCTGACACAGCCACGGGGAGATTGCACTATTATTTTCTTTTGCTGTGTTTTCAGGATGATTCTTATGACCACTGCAAGCAGGGTCTGTTTTTCAGGAGGAGGCAGGATAAATAATTAAGTTAAAATCTTGTTTCCATGCCCTTACTTGTGGCTACCAGCAACGGGGTCAGGACTTGGCATCAGCCCAGGGCTCACAAACCCTCCTGTGCCCCAGCCAGTGGCCCAGACAGGCAGCCAGGCCGGACAAAAGAGATGAAGTGCATCTCCAGAGCAGCTGCCTTCTGGTACATGGGGGAATGCAATGTTCTGATGGGAGGCTGTGATAAGAGGCCATCAAGTCCTGGACTCATTGTCCTCCCACACGAGGGTCTGACAGACCCGGGTCAGTTCTCAGTAGAGTGGAAAAATCTGAATGTATGACAAAATCACCCCATATGGGAACGTAGCAGCCAGGCAGCCACCTTCTCCCCGCAGCAGTCCCAGGAATCTCATCCTTCCCTCCAGCCCAGGTATCATTTCTTTGTTTCTTCATGCTGGCTGGTGCTCTTTTAGTACCTTCCTCCTGGGTGAGATAGGGCAGGGTTTGGCTGGTTCTGGATATGTTTTCATCCCACAGTAGCCATCAAGGTGAGAGACTGAAATCCTCTGTGCAGCGGAGGGCAAACATCCCATCAGGAGCATCCATGGCGCTGGCCAGAACAGGAAGCAACATGTCTCAGGGACCTCAGTGCACTGCACTCCCTTAAAGTGGGTCCACTGGTTCATGCATGAGCCCTTGGGAAGTGCCCCAGCAGCAGACACTCTTTTGCTCTCCCCCAGCATGCCATGAGGCACCACAGAGGGAAGTAGCTGCAAAAAGCCATCACTATTTTTAAATCCCCCTCTTCATCGTTTGTCACTGTGCTTTGACCTCCTAAATCCACCATTTAAGTGGAGAACAGAATCAGTCCCTGGCTGGCACCAAAGCAGTGGGCACATGGCAGGTGGGAGGGCACTGCTGGTCTGTCCCCTGGGCTGTGGGGTGAGGGGGAAGGGGGTCACTTCATCCCTCTTGGAACTGAGAGATTGGGGTCTGGCCACAGGCAGCCATGGGAGTGACTCCCCCTCACTCACTCACTCCCCTGCCATCCCCTCCCCTCCCAATTCTTGCCCTTTAATAAGGCAGTAAATTGCCATTTCTGGCAGGGATGAGGTTGGTCAGCATTTAGGAAGATTTCATTTCCAGTATTTGAAAAGGTGGTCGTTCTGACCCGACAGCCCTCCGTAGGGAGCACTTGGGTAATACCCAGGGCTTGATTTACGGTGTTAAATTGGCAGCCCAAAAACTGCTCCTGTAATTTATTAGCCAGTCTTCACCAGAAAGCCTCTCTCTCTTTCTCACCCCTCCCCTCACCCTCTCTGTCTCTCTTTCTCCTTATTTTTTTTAAGAGGGAACAGCTGACAGCTGAAAGCTAAATCTAACATTTCCACATGACTTCATTACCCCGCTAAAATAAATTACTCAAAGCGGTGAAACCCATCAAAACTGGGGCTTTGGCACTGGACATCAAAAGGGGCCTGATTCCCTCTCCCCCATCACTCTGTCTCCCCCATGACCACGGTTCTGTGTTTTTTCAGCACCCTCATAGGGCCAACCCATTATGTGCTGCATCCCTTAAACACGGGTTCTTTCCTGGGATCAACTACACCAGGCACAGCTGTGGATGTAGCAGGTGTGTGGATGCAGTTCCATGAGGAGCCTAGCCTCTAGCACAGGAGACATCAGCAGGTTGGGGTGGTTTGACCCCTGAACTTCCTGCCATCCTTGAGCTGCTTCTGATACCTAATAATATTTTCCTGGATGAAAAGATCTGAGTATGTATCAGGAAGTGAGGATAACATGGTGAGTTTTAGCAAAATCCAGAAGATCATGGAAGTATGATGGAGCAATTCATGAAAATGGGAAGGTAGAGAAGGCCAAGGGAAACAGAGGCAAAGGCAGGTTATGTGGAAGAAAAGCAAGAGGTGAGTCAGGAAAGCTGTGCATGGTAGATTAGGAGAAGTAGTGAGAAGGGAGGAGAAGAGCAGAGTGTGGCCTGCAGACCTGCAGTTGTGTGCTGGGACATCCATTCCTTGTGTTCTTGGGGCGAGTCGTGGTTAACCCACCACGGGGGGTTTGCCTCAAGGGTTGCTCATGGGGCACTCATCACCGCTCCCCTCTTGCAGGAAAAGGCCTTGTGGTGAGCTGGAATAGCAACCAATTTGGGGGGGAAAATCCACGGGTTTCTTGCTTGGCCTTTGGATAGACAATTTCCCCATGTTGGCACAGCATTCAGGTCTGTGGCCACTGGCACAAGCACAAGCAAACGGGCTGGGGAAGGGTCAATACCCCTTTTGGCCGTAGAGGTACTTAAGGATAAACTGGGATGACCGTGGAGCCTTAGAGAGATGAGAATTTTCTTTTGTGAGGAGAAGGGTATTCTGGCTAAATGTTCTCCTAGGCACAGTCAGCTTAGATAAAAGTCCATCCTATGAGGTGACTGGGTCCTGTGCTTGCTCGGCCTTCCCTGAAAAAAAAGGGAGAATCAGCACAAATTTTAAGATAATATTTCTCAGCACTAGGAAGGGCGAGCACTAGAAGGAACTCCAGCTCCTGGCTCTAGGATCAGGTCAGACAGAAAATCACCAAGGAAGGTTGATCCCAGCAGGAAGTGGGCACAGGTAGTGGCTTTTGGTCCCTTTCAGACACAGTGACTGTGATTTCTTGAAGTTCGGTGACTGCAGTGACAGTCACTACAGGCTTTGGTTTGCTGCTGAGCTGAGCTTTAATCAATCTTCATTAAAATCATCTCATGCCATCGTGGACTTCAACAACACATGTCTAGCAGTAAGGGACCTGTTCCTGGCAGTGTGGCAAGTCTTGACATGCAGTGGAAGCACCAGATGCTGCAGAAGGTCAGGTGGCTGCTACGGAGAGTAGCGTGAGTAGAGGTATCATTGTGTCAGAGCTGGACACAGCTCAGCCCATGACATCATTATTACAGATGTGTGTAACTAATGAGGCTCGGATTGCCTAGTCTGGCTTGTCTTTATAGATTAAATCCATGCATGGACATCAGGGAGTGTTGTCCAAGAAGGGCCAACTCCCTTTGCTCTTGCCTTCAAAGCTGACCCAGAGCACATCACCCCAGGGAGGAGCAGGACTGTTTTCCCTGTGAAGCCCTGCAGGAGAAGTTGTTTCCTACAGCCTTTCATCCATTCTTGCCACTGTGGGGGGAGAGGGCCACAGCTGGCTGGCGATGCCACCATCTCTGCCCTCTGCTCTGGCGCTGGGGTGACCCTGACCAGCCTTTCCCTGGCATCCCATCCCTGGACACTGGGCTTCTGACACTCCCCCCCCCAGGGCTGGGAACTCACAGCCCAAACTGCAACACCACTCGGCTTTCATAATCAAATAATCCCCATGTTTATGCCTCACCGACTGACAGTGCTGCCCCTGACATATCATTATTGGGAATTTACATTCCTGCAGGAACTGCGAAATCCCCTAGCCCTGAATCCGGAGCTTTCCTGTGGCACCAGAGGGAGAGGAAATAATCTGTGATCTTGAGACTTTCAGACCACTGAAGTAAACCCTCTTCCCTCCCTTTGTTTGATTTAGCACTTTGCAGACTCCCACAAGGGGATTCTTGGTTTCTTACGGGTTTATTTTGTTTTGTCTTAATGTGTTGTGCTTTTTTTCCTCACTCTTCTAAGTGTCAATCCTTTTGGGCTGTTTGCCTCCTGGAGACTTGGGAAAACAGGAAAGGGAGCACTGGGCTCATCAGTCAGGAGCAGTAGGGTGCTGAGGGTCTCACCAGGACGCATCAGGCAGGAGCAGTAAAGTGCTGGGGGTCTCACCAGGGTTCTTGGGGCCAGCACATGCACTGGAGCCCGCCAGGAGCACACGGTGGTGGCGACCATCAAGCCAGGGGTAGACTGCCCCCAGGGCACACAATCTGCTCCAGTGGGTCAGACCTCAGGTCCCTACAGCCCTGGGGCTGTGAATGGCAGATACATCCAGAACTTTGGGAAAAACAGAGCTTGTCTCCACTTGAAACAGGAAAGACAATGTCAGGCGATGGGTCTTGTCCATTCTTTTCACGTGACAGAGCTGGTGGTGGAATGCAGAAGTCCCGGTTCCTGGTCTCCCTTGTGCCTTTCCCACACACTGCTCTGTCTCCATCTTTTGTCTGTCCCCTCCAGGAAGGCTCACCTGATCCTGAGGAGGCTGGAGAAGGTCAGCAGCCACTGCTCGACCCTGCTACGCAGTGCCTACATCCAGAGCCGCACCGAGACCATGCCCTACCTGTTCTGCCGCAGCGACGAGGTCCGGCCGCCCGGCATGGTCTGGTACAGCATCCTAAAGGACACCAAAGTCACCTGCGAGGAGAAGATGGTCTCCATGCTGCGCAACACGTACGGGGAGTCCAAGGGGCGGTGAGGGACGGTGCGGGCCTGGAGCTGTGGGAGGCAAAGGGACTCTGAGGAGTCGAGGACTCGTGATGTGCTGAGCGGCTGGTGGGGTTTGGGGTCGGGTGATGTTCGGAGGGGGTGGAAGGGGACAGCGAGGCCAAACAGGACTTTTCTCACACAGACAGCAGAGAAACAAGAAATCAGCAAGTCGGACTTTATTTTCTTTTCCTTTTTTTTTTTTTTTTTTTTTAATTTTTCAAGAGGAAAGGAAAGAAAAAAAAAAGAAATTATCTAATTTGACTCAGCATAAAAGCCTCTCCTTTTTAATCTTTTCTTACTGAATTTCCTGGACTACACACGCTCCGAAACCCTGGGAGGAGGAGATACCCACTCGAGGCCAGGGCCAGGCAGAGGGGAGCTGCTGGGTGCAGGGTGACCCCCTCCCTGCCTGCCCTGCCTGCCCTGCCACCGGGCAGGAGCTATGGGGCGAGGGGCCCCGGTGCTGTGGTGGCCGAGGACGCCAGGAGGAGGTGGCGTGGGTGGCCGGTGACACCACGCTGCCAGCGAGGGTCCCAGAAGGGATGCCAGGCAGGTGCCAGGACGCTGCAGGCAAGCTGGGCTTTTGTAGCACTCCGAGTCGGCTCCGAGCGCAGCCTTCATTCGCAAGGCTCCCGGCAGCTTGTGCTGTGCATTAAAGATTCATATTAAGTCCATCTTCGCTGCCTCCTTGGTGTTTCTTCCTCACATGGTCTCCCCCGGGAAGGGCATCACCGACAGCAGTCCCTGTGCTGGGATGTGGGACGCCAGGAGCTGGATGCATGGAAAGGAGGGAAAAGGGCAGCCTTTTACGCAGGGTCCACTCCCGCCCCAACACCCAGCTCAGCCACTGGTCCCAGTGGGAGCTGGAAGCGTGTGGGAAAGCCCAAGAAGAAAGCTAGGGGCTAGAAAGACATGGAGAATCTGGTTTCTTTTACTGTCAGATGTGGGTTAGGCTGGCCCAGGCTCCCTGTGGGTAATGGATTTCTCAGCCTGGTAGCCAAACCGAAAAGTGCAGGAGGGTGAGAAGGGGGAAAAAAGCCCAAAAATCAGATCAGCTCAAAGCTATTGCTTTTTCCTTTTTAAAGCAAAACAACGAACCTGAAGGGGGAAGAGGAAAAAGTGTGGGTTGAATGAATCGATCTAGTCAGCCCAAAGCAAATAGTTTTGTTTAGTTTTTCAGGTTATTTAACCCTTTAACGTCAAAGCAAACAAGCAGGAGGTGAGTTTCAAAATGAAAATGTTTTGAAACCAAATGAAGGTGCAGGATTTGATGTGGAGGAAGTTCAGCTTCTTGAGCTAAACCTATATGCCTGATTTGCACCCACTCAAATAATTCTGATTGTTTCATCCAGACTGCTCTTTTTTTTTTTTACCTCCTCTTTGGTTGAATCTCTTCATTGATGCGCTTTGGGAAGGACTCCAGCACCTGGTCAAAGTTCTGCTGGAGTTCACAGAAAACTTGAATGCTGTGACACTGCAGCCTGTGGAGCAAGTTCCACAGCACTGCAGGTTGCCCAAGGTCCTAATTTTAAAGCTAAATCCCCTTTTCTGATGGAGAGGGAGAGGACAATGACACTGAGGGCTCTGGGCTCTGGATCTCTGTGTCACTGAGGCTCGTACCACACTGAACAGGAGGACCATGGAGGAACCTCAACACCACCATATGTGTTAAAACCTCTCAGCGCTGCTGCTGTCCCTTAACCATCATTTTGCCCTTCGGAGGTGACTGGTGGCCTTGGAGGTTGGTTGTGGGATTGAAGGAGATGACTGTGATTTGCTGCAATTGAATGAAAATTTTGCATCTGCTTGGTTGGAGCTGCCACAAACCCCTTGAAATGCCAATGTGGTGGTGTCCCAAGTGGTGTCAGACTGAGCCACCCACTTCATGTGCTTCCATGACACAGTGTGTGTGGGAAGGTGGAAAAAACCCTAAATCTCTCTTTGGAGCTGCTGGTGCAGATTGACTGGGACTGATGTGCAGCTTTGAGTGCCACAGTATAAGAAGGATCTAAAGCTATTGGAGAGTGTCCAAAGGAGGGACACAAAGATGATGAAGGAAAGAGGGAAGCTATATGAGGAATGACTGAGGTAATTTGGTTTGTTCAACCTGGAGAAGAGGAGATCGAGAGGAAACCATATCATAGTTTGCAGCTTCCTCACGAGGAGCAGCACAGGGGCAGGCACTGATCTCATCTCTCTGGTGATCAGTGATAGTTCCTGAGGGAATGGCATGAGTGTGTGTCAGGGGGTGTTAAGCTGGATATTGGGAAAAGGTTCTTCACCCAGTGGTTGGTACTGAACAGGCTCCCCAGGGCAGTGGGCACAGCCCCAAGGCTGCCAGAGCTCAAGGAGTGTTTGGACAACGCTCTGAGGGACAGGGTGGGATTGTTGGAGTTTCTGTGCAGGACCAGGTAGTTGGACTGCATAGTCCTTGTGGGCTTTTCATCACCTGCAGGACAGGTCCCCCTGGACACTCTTCAGGACACGCACATGCCAGGGCTGCCAGGAGCCCGGCTGGTCCGTCCCGTCCCTGCTGCTCACACTGGCTGCACCTCCAGGTGCTTTGAAGCTGTGTTGTTTTCTCGAGGCTCTGGCCCTCAGCCGTGCCTTCCCCTGCACTTTGCAAACACGGTGTTTTATTTTGGTTTTGTTTGCTTTGCTGGGGGATGATTCATTTCTCCTGGAAGCCCCGCGCAGCGCGGCGATGGGGAGCAGCTCTGCGGCCTCACTCCAGGCAGGAGCGGGTGATGACTGACTTGATGGACAAATTGCTCATGTTTTCTGACTGGAGGCAGCCCTAGGTGTGACTCGGGTAATGCTACCCCTGGGATTCCTGGCCATCAGGAGTGTGGTGCTAGGTGCTGGGAATAGGAGATGCCTGTTAAAATACACGTCAGCTGGCGGGATGCCCTTCAGCGTGGTATTATCCACTCTGACACTGTGAGCTCCCCCACAGTGGTATGTTTTGCACCTGGGATACCCATCCCTCACAGAGGAGCAAAGCCTGCAGCACAGGGCTGTTTTGCTGCAGATGGTGATGGAAAGGAGACCCTCAACTGTGGGAACATAACAGGAGCAGCACAGGGACAGGCTGGTTGTCCCCTGGATCCACACTGCAGCTGTGTCCATTGCAGGGGTTTAATGCTTACCTTGGAAAGCTGCTGAGGAGCTTTGCTTTGCATCCTTGGTGAGACTGGCTGTTTTGTACAGAGAGAGTTGTGTGTAAGCCTGTGTTAATATGTACAGAGCAGGTGGAAGAGTCTAGACTCCTGGGCAGGAAGGCTGCGGAGTCTGGGGGCCATTAACCTGTCGAGAAGCACACCTAGCTCCCAGATCAAAGCCAGAAGAGCCCCTGGCTGGTGATGCTATGCCGGCATGGAGTACCCAAGCCAAACAAAACCGAGGAATTCGTCGAGGTTACACATCCTCCAGCACACAGCTGAAAGGAAGGGTCTGTATTTTCTCCCTGGAAACTTTGGAGAATGTAACCCTCTGGCTTTCAAGGTAAACAGTTGTAGTCACAGCCCAGCAGTGCTGGCAGATGGACCCATGCCCGTGGTGTACACACACACACCCCCCTCTGCTGTTCCTCTGGCTCCCTTAGGGAGAAGGGATCCTTGCTCCAAAGCAAAATGCTGCTGCCCCAAGAGATGGTCCCTCTTGCCAACCCATACCCTGACTTCGCTGTGCCACTGACTGGGCTTTGGCAGAGCGTGGGCAAGGCTGTCCTGGGTGGGGAGAGCACCAAGAGGTGCATCAAACATGAAAGGTAAGTGGGGAGAGGGACAAAAATGTGCCATCGTCCCAGGTTTAATAGACAAACTACCCACATCCATTTG
Source organism: Pseudotriccus pelzelni (assembly GCA_035584735.1). Classification (NCBI taxonomy): domain Eukaryota; kingdom Metazoa; phylum Chordata; class Aves; order Passeriformes; family Tyrannidae; genus Pseudotriccus; species Pseudotriccus pelzelni. The sequence goes on from JAWMRA010000038.1 coordinate 7,952,874, forward strand.
AAAAGCTGAAATTACTTCCTGACAGCATGGCTGGGATGGATAACTTGGCAGGTCAAAAGGAGGAACCTTCTTCCTGTGCTTTTGCTCTGAATGCACGTGCAGGTAACAAGCATTAATAGAGCAGCCATGGGTATGTGCAGGGTGTTCACTGCTCCCTGCACAGCCTGAACCCCCATCCATGCACCCTCAGCACCCCATAAACTCCATCTCAGCACCAGGAGATGGTTTCTCTGCAGAGGCTTCACATGCTTCCTTTTAACAAGCATGTTCACTGCCGCTTCCAGCATCCTTTGAGTGTCCCAACGTGCAGGGCACCCCAAATCTGCCACTTGTCTGGCAGCTCAGAGCTGGTGACAGCTGCAGGTCCCCTCCCAGGGCTTCGTGGGTCTGTTCCCTCGGGGGGCGAGCCTGAACAATCCCCATTGTCCCCACGGCCATTGTTCCCCACCACCCTCACCCAGCCGGGCTGCAGCTGGCACAGAGCACAGAGGGGCCGATTGTTTGGGTTGCTGTGCCACTGATGACACACCACTTTGGGACAGCTTCTTCCCACAGCAAAGGCCTCTGGAGTCAAGTGCTGCGTTTGCTCCTTTATTTATTTGTTTGGTTTGTGCTTTTCCTCTTTTCTTTCTTTTCTTTTTTTTTTAGTTTTTGTTTGGCTGGATGGGGCTCTGCTGAGGCTGGGAAAGAAGCCAAGGGAGGGCCTGTGGCTGGGCAGCATGGCCAGCCCAGGTCCTTGACATCACAGGGGGTGCCTGGAGGGGCACAAAGCCTTGCAGTGGTACTAATGTTTCACTATGGCAGTTCCCTGAGGTGCCACGGGTGCCTCAGTACCCTGCGAGCTCACATCTTGTTGCCCTGGGAGGTTGCAAAATGCACGTTGTACCTGCTGGGCCAGAGGCAGGATTAGCTCTCCAGAAGCTGAGCATCACCAACCTGGATCAATTTGTGCACTGCAAGACACAAAAGAAGAGGTTTCTTGGGTTTTTTTCTAAGCCCACTTGGCCTGACTGCCTGCCCGAGTGTTGGTGGTTGTGATGCCCGTGGCTCACAGTCCCACCGAGGTGGGGAGACATGCCAGGGGCAGCTCTGGCCTTCTGAGTGCCCCTCACAGTGCTGGGCTGAGAACGGGGGGGAGACAAGACGATGCTCAACAGGCTCTTTACAGATCCTGGGCCCCAGGAGCAGTTTGAACTACTACAGTGTGCTTCAGCTTGGGTATTTCGTATGGTGCTGTGGGGGTCAGGAGGCTTTAAATGCTTGGCTGGAAAATTTGAGCACTGCAATAATTATAAAGTGTGCAATAAAAAGAATTCCCTCTCCCTTTCCTGCTCCTGTCCACCCTCCTATCTCTCCAAGCCTTCTTAGCTGTGGCGTGGAGCCTTATGGAAACACAGCGGAGCCAGGGCTTGGGAGGGACCGTGTTATTAAGGTAACATTTTGTAACGAATCTTCTTATTTTGAGCATGACTGTGCTACAAGGTGAGTGCCCAAAGACACAGGTGGGCTTTGACTTGCAGCAAGAACCATCCTCATATTTCAACTCTCATCAAAAATGCCAGCAGACCTGAAGAGTAAGTCAGTTCATCTCCATGGTCTGGATCAGCATAAACGGGAGTAGCACTGAGCTTAGATATGGGGCTCTGAGGCTTCTTTAAAAAGCTGTATGAGTGACCTGAGAACTGCTCACTTTTCTTCACCTCCCAGGTGTGTGCTTGAAAAACTGAGGTGGGATGAGCAAGTCCAGGAAAAGGCAGTGCTGGACACAAAGGCTTTTCTGAGTTGTGTGTGTGTGTGTCTGTGTGCAAGCAAGTGAACACATGGGCAAACATCTGCCAGCCTGAACGTTTACTTGATTGTCAGATGTACTTGCTTACATGGAAAGAAGCTTTCTTGTATAATTGTGAGTAGTTTCCTTTATATTCCAGTCCTTCCAGTGAAGCTTTTTTAAGCCTCTGTCTCTTTTTGACCAAATTGTTCTGTTGCTAACAGCTTCATTTTCCCATTAGTAGATGATCTTTAAGGTCTCTTCCAACCCAGGCCGTTCTATGATTACCACAGTTACCAATGTCACGCTTGTTTGAGAAGCTGTGACTTTGAGCTAGGGGAGGACTTTGCCATATGAATTCAGAGCAATTTCCCCAACTTTCATGTATAATTAATGCAGTTGACTCCTTTTGATTTCGTGCAGCCAACAGGAACCACATGTGATGTCACAAGTGTCCTGCAGTCACCAGCACATGGGCACTTGGAGAGGTTGGTGGCCCAGGACAGGAGATGCTGAGTGTGCTGTGACTCCCTGGGGTGGTGGCACACTGAGGTGACCAGCAGCACTGCTATGGGGATGAGACATTAAAGCTTGCCAGGTCCCAGCCAGATCTAACATCTGCTGGTGGCCATAAGCCCTGTTGCCATCTCGCAGGACAGACCTGGCTCGAAGCACATATTGTTGTTTTTCCCCCTCCCTCTCTTTAGTCATTGATCTCCAGACAGACACGTAATCTGGACACAGAAACTGTTGTTCTAGCTGTGCATTCCAATTGATCCTGGGGTGCTTGTGCACATGCAGGAGGAGTGGAGCTGAGCACAGCCCAGCAGGAGCAAGCTGCCCACTGTTCCCTGCCTTCATGGCTGCTCCCACCTTAAGGTCTTTATTAACGCTTAATAGACAGTTCAACACACAGCCAATTGATTTGTATATTGCTAAAGACACAGCCCATTTAATACATCGTTCTGGGCCTTTTTATCTACAGTATGTGCTATTGATAGGGCTGTCTGTGACGCACTTATAGCCCATTAATAATGCATTGACCACAGACAAGGACAGGATAAAAAACACGATGCACCCTTGCTCGTGCTCCTTCTGTCTCTCCCTGCTCAGCATATGGCAGTGGATTTTCACAGGTAAAAGGCAAAACAGTTTTTACTGACTCATTTATGTCAGTGTAAAAAAGCCCCATAATTTATTCTCATCCCTCAGTCTATTGCCCCCAACCATCCCATGGACTGTGTGGTGTGGGATTCATTTATTGTTCTCTGGTATTACAGCCACACTTTTGGAGGGGGCCAAGGTGGTACCAGCCAGTATTGTAACTACATCAGGATGGCAGATGGAGCTGGCTGGGATTAGGGCCCAGTACTGACCCAAGCAGATGCAAAGGGCAATGTGTAACAGGGAAAGCAGAGCCGGTGTTTAACACTGCTGCCCCCGTGCATCCCTTCCTTGTCCTCTCTCTGTGCTCCCAGCCTCTATATCTCACCAGGCCTTTCCTGGGGACTTATATTGTTAATGAGTTTGGGAGTTAACTGGGTTAAAAATGACTCTTTCTAGGATCAGGGGTCAATAACTGTCAGGGTTGAACAGCTCCTGTCCTGCCTGTGTGCACATCCTCAAGGTTTGGAGATATCAGTGCTGAATCAATCCACCTTTGGAAGCTGAATTGATACAGATTTCTCAGTACAGCATCATAGAGTCCTTTCTTTTGGCAGGGTAGGCAGGGAGTTGGGTCTCTACCACGGCCCCCATACACAGTGTGGGGCGTCCTGATGGAGCAACAATAGTGTGGGGGCAGCAGAGCAGGACCAGCATGGCTGGAACTGAGGCAGAGCCCATGAGGGAGGAAAATCTGCAAAACTGGTGAGCCAGAAGAGTGCCAAAGGACTGCCATTAGTGATCATCAGCTGAAATGCCCAGGGAAGCTGCCCCTAGCTGGGGCAGGTGGGCTGCACAAGTTGTGCAGGGCTGAGCCCTGGGCTGCTGCAGGCTTTCCTGCCCACCCTCCTCTCCACAAACACCTGCTGTGGCAACAGAAAGCAACACTTCTGTTGTTACAGGACAAAAAGCTTCTTAAGCCAGTTCAGGTTATTTCACACATTAGCAAGACCTGACACTCCTGTGGTTGGAGTCCAGCCCATTCCCTCTGGACCTGTTCATGCCTGTGGGTACGATGTGCCCATCATTGTGCCCACCAAAACAATGTTGCTGGGTTGCAGAGTCTCATTCTCCAGCAGGAGAGACACGCATCTTCATTGCAGGTAAGCCAGCACATACTTTGCTTTCAGCCCTCCTTCCCTCGTAGGAAATACCGCTGAGCCAAAGCACATTCCCACTGGGACTCATTTTCTGGATGACCACGTTCCACATGTGATGGAGAGGGTCAGCAGAAACTATGGACAACTTGAAAAAGAAATCAAATTCTTGTTAAAATTAGAAGCATTCAACCTTCAGATTTTCAACCCTCTTACACCAAAACCCCTAACCAAGCACCAGCCTGCCCTGAGCGAAGCAGGACCTGAACCACCTTCTCAGATCCAAACCCACGGGAGGTGAAACGGGCTCTTGGGCTCACACGGCTCCGGCTGGCGCTGCCTCCCTCCGTCCACTGTCAAAACACGGCATTTTTCCACACCCCTGCCCAAAAGCAAAGACCTGCAGGACGTGGACAGGGCGCTGTGCAGATGTGCAGCCAGATGTGGGACCCCACAGCCACACTCAGTTCCCCCACGGGTACCCGGCACTGCTCGGGGCCAGCTCGACCGAAAGCAAAGGAGACGTGGCAAGAGCGAGGGGCTCCAGTTCAGAACTCTTTAATACAAGCTTATATTGTTTGTGTTTCTGATTCTCTGTTCTCCCAACATCTGGGGACATTAACCCTCATACGTGTGTGAGCATGTGTATGAAGATATATACAAAATCACACAGTTAAATATTTAAGCATACAAGGTATTATATATTTATATAATATAGAACTTTAGGGTATAGGAATCAACAATGGCAAAATATTTCTGATGAATCTGACATAACTTTTTTCTTTTTGGAGTGAAACATGACCTGTTTTTGAAAGACCAGAGGAAGTTGTTGCTTATTAAAAGAAAGAGAAAAACCTGTATAAAGAAATTCTGTGAAAATGATTTAAAAAACATCATGAACCAAAAAAAAGGACAACTGTTAAAAACTGTATTGAAAAAAAATAAATTAGATGAACAATTGTGTAAATATAAATTAAAAAAGATGACAATCTTAATAAATAAGCTTTACTATTTACATCTTTATATATTGCTTGGAGACTTAAATTAGATCCGTTAAAAACAAACGAACGCAAAATAAAACCCAAAATCGGAGCAGCAAACGTACAGGCGTGAGGTACAGAATTAAGGGTTGAACTGTATTTTGCTTGTTTCTTTTTTTTTTTCTTTTCTCTTTTATACAGTAGACCAGTAGAATTCTTGTGAAAATAGATCCTCAGCACTTCATTGGAGTATTGGTTGACGTGGCTTCCAAAAGGTGCCAAGAAAGATTCCATAATAATAATAATAATAACCATAATAATCATAATAATTATAACAATAATAAAAAGATACAATATGATACATAAATATGGAAGAGCAGTTGGTAATATGAATACATTTTTCTCTAGACGAGATCACAGTTTTATTTGTAAATATTACACTGATATATATATAATATTACACACATAATATTATATATATATCATATATATATTTTTATATATATTTATATATATAGTACGGCTCAATCCTGCTCCCAGGGAAGTCAACAACAACAACAAAAACCTGTGTTGACTTGATGGGAGCAAAATTCAGCCCATCATCTGCAGACAGGTACGTAATTACAGAGGCCGTACAATGCAAACTCCGCAATGGTTCCAATTCCCTCTTGAATTGCTGGTGAAATGTTTCGTTAAAGCCCTGGTTCTTTGCACTCAGAAGATGGAAACTGGTGGCTGAATTATGGCCTCACTAAAAGAATGAAAAAAAACACAAAAAGACTAAACTAAGCCAGAATGGGAACCAAAGACAACTTGGACTCGTTAGCTCCGTATCTCGACCTGACAGGACTAACACCACCAACAAGTAGCACCAAGACTCCTCCTCAAACACCTGAAGCCAACCCAAGCTCTTGTGTGTGGCCTCAGAGGAAGTGATTCTCATCCTTAATGAATCTTGGATGTGTAGATCCGGTGAAAAGGGGAAAGTTCAGCTTGCCAAATGAAGACAGAAACAAAACATGAAGCCTCACTTTGCTCCTGCTAAAATGAACTGGGATCTGAACCCCCCAGGTGGCAGGAACAGCCCAACACTGACCATAGCTCCAAGGAAATACATCTTGGGCCACCCGGACCTGCTCCTGCTGATGTTTTGGCTCTGCTGCCACTGAACTCAGTGGTCAAGGTCTTTCAGAGAAAGGGGACTGTCCCCAGGGCTTCAGTCTGCCCAACATACAAAGTCAACTGGAGGCAGGAGCAGTGCTGCATCGCCAGCAGGGAGATGGCCTTCCCCACAGGATGGGATGACATGGAAAAAAATGTAAAGCAAATTCATTCAGCTGCACCACTGAGGCCAAAATGGGGCCCACAACCATGGAGATACCTGCACTGTATCTGTGCCAGGCACGTGGTCCTCTCCCAGTGGTATGAACATGCCCATTAACTCTCACTGGGGCCTCCAGGGATCGGGCAGGGGAGGGCAAGATGCTGCCGAAAGGCTGGGAATTTCCACGGCATCCAAAACAGTTCAAAGGCCAAACCTCCAGCTCTGAAACCCCTCTGAGCATCCCAGCTCTCTCCATCCCTGCCTGACTTCACCCCATCCCTTTCTGTCTTCTAGCTTGGCCTCGAATGGAAACAACCAGCTGGAGTGTGGGAAAGGGATGGTTGGCACCCCGCTTCCCACCTTTGGGAATCACCTGTCTGCTCAGGTAGCAGCTTTCTCCTTCCCCACTCACTCCTAATCTCTCTCAGCTCTCAGGGATTCAGACTGTGCAGTGCTTCTGAGTGCAGTAATTAGAGCACAGTGAAAATACTGGTTAAATGCGTATGTACAGTTGGATAACGTAAAAATAAGCACAAATACACACTTAAAAAAATAATCTGGAAAAAAACAAAAACAAAACCAAACTGCGCCCCCCTCCCCCTACAAACAACAATATACCAGGGGAAAACCCCCTTAGCCTTAGTTCCTGGATTTATCACAACGCACGAGGAAAACAAAACCAGACAATGTTATAAAACCTCACGGTACTTCTAGGGAAATCTACACTTAGTATCTAGCTGTCTACTCAGCTGGCAGAATTGGTGTTTTCCTTTCAAACACACAAAAATAGGCTTTGCTCTTCTTGGATTTGGATTATGCGGATTTTCTTTTCCTTTTCTCCTTTTTTATGGTTTGTTTTTCTTTCTCCCCCTCTTTTATCCCTCTCTGTAAAGCCTCACTTGTTAATTTTTTTTCCCCATTTGAATCAGTCGCAGCAAGAAACTTATGTTGGCTATCAGGCTTTCTTTTTTTCCTCTCTCTCTCTTTTTTTTTTTCCCTTTTTTTTTTCTTTTTTTTTCTTAAACACAGGTAAAACCTCGAACAAACCGACAGTTACAACCAAGTGAAACCGAAACCGGAAGGGAGGTAGCTGGAACCCGATTCCAAGAGTCCTCTGGTGCCATCCTCCTTTCTCAGCCTGGGTGGAACAGCAGAAGACGCAAGAAAAGCAGGAGGACACCAGCTCAGCCCATCTGCCGGAGGGTGGGGAGGGAGAGGGGTAGCAGCTGATTGGAGTTTCCCATCCCACCACGCATCATTCACTGCTTTCCACTCCAGCTTTCCCTCCCCCTGGCCTTGGACATCACCCAGAGCCAGGAGCTGGCTGGTGGCCCCAGGTAAGATGCAGCCCTGGCTCACTATCTGTGACACAGAAGATCTTGGCACTAATGTGACCTGGACTTCATGAGCAGCTGAATTTCACCAATATGAGCACCTCTTCTCTTCCCCCAGACTTCTGCTTTGATGTTGTCCTACACCGCTAGCTCAGTTGGTGATGTCCCTCTCACTTCCCACCCAATGGCCACCAGGGTCTTCCCAAGGAGTCCACTGGGGATTCTAGGCCCAAGCAGTGGTAGATGCTGCAAGGCCATCCAGCTGGCCTTGCCTAAGTCTGGGAGCACAGGGGACAAGAGCTGAGCCCTAATGGCTCCCCTCTCCACATCCCTCTGGGTGCATGCACCTGAAACACAGAGGGCAAAGATCTGCCCCAATGGAAAAAAAAAAAAAGAAGTCATTAGATTTAACATGACTCAGAGCAGAACTTTTCCTGCTCCCAGTCCTGTCAGCCCCATTGGAAGAGATGGACAGTGCCAACATGGTAGTCAGAAGAAAAAAAAAAATCAAATAGCAGCATGGAAAACCTGCCCGTGGGAAAGGGAGTTGGGGCACCCCAGGACTGCAGGAGTGAAGCTGAGGTGGGAGGCTGTGCTGATGAGAAGCCACCGACTCCCTTGAGCTGAGAAGGTCTTGGCGAGCAGGGGCTGGCCCTGGCTGGCCTGAGGGGCTCAGCTGGCCCTGAGCTCCTGGGAGCCCACAGCAGCAAGTGGCAATAACGCCTGTACAGACCTGTCTCTCCTGGGCACTGTGCGGGGTGGGAGAAGCATATGGGAGATCTCCTCCACGCTGAGATCTGTAACTGGGAAAGGCATTTTCGGGATGCACGCAGGACCTCAGCTGAGGCTCCCCGACAGGGTGAAACCCAGGTGGGGTGGGGAGGGGAGACCATGCCCAGATGCCTCAGGCATTGAGGACATGACAGGCTCTGGGGGTTGTGAGCTCTTCTCATGGGCTGGATGGCACATAAACAAACTGCGGACTGAAAAGGGGAGGGTGAAGGGACCAGAAGAGAACAGCAACCTTCCCACAGTTATTTGCTTCCCATGTTAGGTGGCAAAGGGCAAAAGTGGACGTTTACGCCACTGCTCTCTATGCTAGAGGATGCTCAGTCTGACTCCATGGAAAGAGCCCTGATCCCACTGCACCTCCCTTTCCAGTACACCCCCTGCATGGTGGAGGCAGAGCCATCCACACAGCTCCCATGGACAGGCCTTCTCCAGGAACAGCTGCAGCTTCCCAACAGACAGCTCCTCATCCTTCTTACAACAACCACCTCTCCAGGCCTCTACCTTTTAGTTCTTGAGATTCATCTCTGGTTTATTCCAATAGAAACAACCCCAACAGTGGGTACCAAGAGCCTGGCTCCTTGCACCTACCACTCTTACTAGTTTTCCATTTCTAGCTCTCCTACTCACTTTTACACCCATGTCCATGAGCCAAATGACCCCTCCCCTTACCCCTCTGCCTTGCTCCAGTGCCTAAATATTCAATCAAGCAGGAGTAGGGAAAAATCTTTCCAACCTGTCCTTACCTAGTAGACTGTAAAAGTCAGGAGAGTCACAAGGAACAGACAGACCCAACACTTTGGAAGGATGCTCTTTTGGATGTGTGTTCTTCCTACCAGGAGCTGGAAACAGCAGATACATGCCCAAGCCACACTGGAAAGATCTCTGGGATTTCCATGGGATGGGTTGTAGCAGCAGTGGCAGCACTAGATGCCCTGGGCATCTCAGTGACTCTGTGTGATGAACCCTGCAATGAAAAGAATCACCAAGGATCTGGCACAACAGGAGGATGACAGGGAAGTGTGAGGTCTGCTGCAGCTAATGCCCTTCTTTCTGGAAGATTACAAGCAGCTAAGCTCCTGGTCTGTTAAAAGGGTCTGACCCACTGGCCTGGCAGCTTAATACTGACAAATATGGCCAAAATTCTAATACTGTCTCCTGTGATCCTTCCCCCATGGCATGTGTCTCCTCCTCCTCTTCCCCTCTCCCGAGAAAACAGGAGCATGAAGCAGTTGTCAGATAGAGACCACCATAAGAGTGGGGTGGGGGAGGTCTAGAGAACCACCTGGCTGGCTGGAGACCAGAAAGCAGATTCCCTTGGCTGGCTGGTGTCCTTTTTTCTTGCCCCAGTGCTGAGGAAGAGACCAGAGGGTTTGAAAGGCAGGTTGTAGGTAAGCTTTAAGGCAGACTGTTTGGTTGCATGGGGTTGTTTTTCACCCTGTCCTGACACAGTAGGGAAGCTAGTTGAATGGGACATAGCAGCAGGAGTAGCAGCAGCAGACATGCTCAAATGACAAGTGCGGGCACGAGTTACCCTCTCTGCTCCTCAGAAGCAATCAACCATCCACGTTCCTCAATGCCAGTCCTTGGACTCCCCACTCCCTGATTCCACCACGGGACCACCTGCCCATCTCCGCACAGAAACGTCCCAGAAGCCCTGCAGGCTACAAGGGGGCTTTTTGTTGGCTTTTTGAGGGCAGCAGGGGGGAGGAGGAGGAGCTGTACAGAAAGGCCACTGCAGTCTGCTGAGCTCCCTGGCTGGAAGTAGCATTCCTGTGAGGAGCAGATGCATCCCACATCTCGGGTTGGCTGGGCGTCCGGCCGGTCACTTGCCAAGAGGCCCAGCCCTGTGGAGATCCTACCCCAACCTCAGTGCCCCGAGCATGCGATACCTTGGCATTCAGCATCAGAAAAGGCTCGGCTTGGAGTCCTCCAAGAGCACAGCCTCTCCCATGAATGGTCTGAGTTGTGAGTGCTGGGGAGGGGAAAATGTTTTTGCGTTGATCATAATCTCTCACTCCTTCTCTCTTTCTCTACTTACTTCTATAAATATGTGTACATAAATAGTTTGTTTCTCGCCTCAAATCTAGATATGAACTGTTCAAATTAGGTGGGCATAACATGCTGTTTTGATACATGAAAGTCTTCTCAACTTGACTCTTGGTTGGTTGTTTCTCGTCATCACTATTTAAGATACAGTTAATACATAAACCCCTACTTTAGTTCTCCTTGGACAAAAATTAAAGGCAGACTGGTTGAATTCTAAGGGTCCCTGGTGCAGAAATGCCATCCAGTTGAGCAGCTAAATGTTAAAAACGATACCAAAAGGGATGTGGTGTCTCTCCTAGCCTGCCTTGAGCAGTGTGGTCCTCCATTCCACGTCGCTTGGCATTACCCAAGACTGAAGCCACGGAGGTCTTTCTGGTTGTGCTCTTGGGCGTTGGGGTCCCGGCAAGCACACTCTCCTTGTAGGTCACAGGACATAGGAAATGGTGTAACCTGGGGAAGGAAGCCAAAGGCACAAACACGTGAAGGAGGGAACACAGCTCCAACAGTCTGGAGAACAAACGAGACCTCTGGAGTGAAATCTTCAGAGATCAGCTGCAGTCTTCAGCTATGTTACTTTTTTACAGTGATTTATGTTAGTGCTGAGCTGGTGGTTCACCAAGGCCTCAGGTGAGCTACCTGTCCATATGAAAGGCTGTGAAAGGAGCCTGGTCAACTCACATGATTACCTGTCAGCATATACTGCCTTAACAGTTCCCATCAAACACAAGAACACAACTGGCTGAGGAGACAGGTACTTCTCAGGCAACTCTGGGGCTTTTTGGGGTCCTTACCACAGTGCTTGGATCACATTACAGTGCCAGCTTCTTCTGAAAGCTGGCCTTACCCCAAGGGCTACAAACACTAAAGCACAGCAAGGTTACAAACCCTCATCTCATGTGACCAACTCAGATGTTCACCAAACACTGCTGGGTCTGGCAGGTCCCCAACTCTAGCCCCCCTGTAGCACTCCTACTCATGGGGGCTTAGGGGAATCCTGCTCCTGGGACTTAATCTCCCCTCTGTAGGGCATCATTCTACAGAAGGCTGCCATGCCTAACTCCATTTGTGCATTTAACTGTGGATGTTCTTGGTTTCAATTCCTCAGGAATAGAACCAAATGGTGTCTTGCAGATCAGTGAAGCTGGGGTCCAGCAGATTGTGTTTGAGGTCAGGAGATGCAGCTAAGGGGCACTGAGGAATTGCAAAGGCATGCAGTGAGATGCTGCTACATGCACTGGTTGTCATCTATCTATGGTCCTGCTGGATAAGCATGAGAAGAAGCTGAAACAATACCCTGGAGCACCTGGCTAGTGAAAGTTGATTTGGCCTATTGCATCATAGTATTTACCTGAAAAATAGGAGGTGGCAGTGGAACAGTGTCTCACTTGCCCTGAAGTGAATTCCCAAGAGTTTCTCCCATCTGCACAGAGCAAATGAGCTCATTCCCCTCCTTTACACTCCTTCCAAGGCAGTGCCACAACCTGCTCCAGTGTTCCCGGCGAGGGCTTCACTCGTGTGCTCCGTCTGCCTCCCTTGGCTCTGCTGCCACACGTTCACTCTCATAAACACTTTCTCCAGGCTATGAAGCCTGAGTCTGCCTGTTCCCTGTGTATCACCCCCAGCACATCTAGGAATGTGGACCCAGCACCGTGCTGTCATCCCCACCTAGACCTTCCACACGTGTCCCTGCACGTCCAGCATGTCTTTCTCCTGACGCGCACAAGAACGGGAAGGAGGGGTGTGGAGCTTTATTTCACAACTGGGGAGCCTAAGGCAGGGACATGCTGACAGAGACATTAAATAGCCAAGGCTCATCACCAAATCAGAGCTTAGAGAGCCTCCTCCCTTTGCTTTTGACTTCATTCACACAAGACATGGCCCTCCAGGTAGAACAGGGTGATGACTTTTCATCATGGCCTTGGTGACTTGTGAACTAAATAACCAACCGCTGAATAATGTGAATCTACAGACTGCGCAAACATGGAGGTTGCAAAGAGAAGAGATAGTCCAAAAAGTTAAAAGCAAATGAATTCAAATAATTGGCAACTAAGTAAGTTTATAAATTGCAGAAAACAATAGGAGCTTAAGGGTCAGTTGATCCAACAGAAGCCAGCCCGAGCAGGATTGCCTTGTATCACAGTTATGAATGTTCTTAGATAGGAAAACAGAGAAGTTTGCAAACAATGGGGTTTGAGGAGGAGGCTGAAGAGGGTTTGTTTAATGACTGACTTAAAATACTGTAAAGGAAAAAGAAAAGATACATGAAAAAAAACTGAGTTTTTCTGTTCACTGCAGACGGAAACATTTTGGTTTAGTTTATCTGCTGCATTTCAGATTTGACCTTTCCCTTCAAGACAAACAAATAAAAAAGACTATTTCACAGCAAACATTATGTCTTCAAATAAGAACCTGTTTCACTTAGAAAATGCTCAAACAAAATGTTTAAATATGTCTGGACTTTTCTGCTCTTTTTTTTTTTTTTTTAATTGAATCAGTCATTCAGTCTGGACTTGGCAATGATTTTGACTTTAAAATTCCTCCCTGTTGTACACTTTGTTGTGCAACAAAGCTACTAATTGGAGGCGAGACCCGAGACCCTGATTCCTTCATCTGTCTTGATCAAGCTTTTTCCTCTCCCTGGCCTGGATTTACCATGTTTGTCTGTCACAGCCTGACAAAGGTTATTAAGTGGCCCCTTCATTCAAAGGGGAGCCAGGGAAGGTGGACCCACCCTTTGCATTGAGCACAGGACAGCCACACACCCAATTCAGGCAGTTCAGTAAAGTGGCTGAAATCAGTCCTGACAGCCTACTGCACTTCATCTCTGCTGCTGTCCATGCTTAAGTGGGACATGGTGCAGGCACAGACATCTCACTTCACCTGCAGGAACATCAGAGCTAAGTGGGAAAGAAAGCACTGCATGGCTGTGTCTGCAAACGACCAGCTCATGTTCCCCTCACCTACTCTGTGGGCTGTGCTCAAACAGTGGCCACAGACACCCAAACTGGCATGAGTTTCATGTTGCCTGAACTGATCTACCTCCTTCATTTCTTCTCCCCCAGCTTCTCCTTGTGAGTTCCTTGATTTCCCCCTTGGCTTTCTTACAGCTCACTGTAGGCCTGTGTTCAGCAGTGGGGTGACCTGAAAAGGTGCATGTGCAAGACTGGATCCCTACTGCATTACAGCCAGCTCCCGGTGAGATGGAGCCACTAGAGGAGGAATGTCTTGCTGTGTGTTGTCCTCCAGAATCCCCCTGGTCTCCTAATAGTGGTCATGGACAGAGGAGCAGAAGCTCTCTGAGGCAGAGCTGTGGCCCCAGGAGCAGACAGCTCCGTGGCTCAGCAGCAATTCCCAGCAGTGGGTAGCCTGAGTGTAGGAGGGTTTCTTCCTGATCAGATCAGTCTTATTCACTTTATGCCCCTTATGGAGGCTTTTTATGCAATTCGATTTTTACAGTGCTATTGTCCAGATAGATGAATTGTTTTGTCTTACGGCAGTGAGCTCCAGAGATCAGTTTTCTATTATGTGAAAAGGCAGAGATTTCTATGGGTAATGAGCACAGCCATAGTTGTATTAGATACAACAAAATTCTCCAAACACTTAACAGTGATGCAGGGTTTCCACTTTAAACAACATTTACAACAAATACACATTTGAGTTCCCTGAGGACTTGATTTCCATAGGTATTTAGGGAATCTAACCCACACACAGAATCTAGTGGGACTGTCAGAAGTACCCAGCCCAGAGAAAATGTAAAACCCCTTAGAAGAAGGACTGTCTGTTGCCTTGGGCTCACACAGTGACAGCCCTCTGGAGTGCATAGCCATGAATAAAGCTGCTGCATGTGCTAGAAATAATAAATGCTGAACCTTTTGCTGAATGATAGCCCATTTAGGTGTGGAGCCCAGATATACACACTCCAAGATTAACTGCCTATTTTCATTTTAAATAGGTCTGTGAAAGCCCGACTCATTAACAGAATATATGCCCTGCATTGAAATTTCCAGATACACCCATTGTAAGGCCAGTAGTAAGGAATCGCCTCCTCTTTCTTCCACCCACCAAGCCCTGCATTTCACCAGCATCTATCTCCCTGAAAACCTGCCTTGGAGAGAAGGAAGAAAAAGATAAAAATTCAGCTTACAGCCTGGATTGGACATTTGATGCAGCAGTGCAAGATAGTGTATCCTCAGACTAACTAAAATAGGTTGAAAAAGGCATCACTGAAGAACACAGCTCCACATGCCTACATGCATCCCCTACACACACACAACATCTCCTGGAGATGATCCAGAATGGCCATGGAGTGGATGGACAATGCTCAAAGGAATGTGAGTCACCCCAGAACCACACTGGATCACAGACTAATCCATCATCAAGAGAAAACAGACATGACTTACATCATGCCCATCACCCAGAGCGTGCAGGGCACCCTGCTATGAACCCAGAGGAGCAAGGACAGCAGGTGGATGAGGCTCTGGGCAGGATGATGGCATGGATGTCCTGGGTGTAATGCACAGGAGATCCAAGACACCATCACCCCAACCAACTCACCACCCGTGCTGCACAGGGCATGAACCCAGACTTCACCCTCCACCAAGTCATAGGAGCCCTAAGCATCCTCTCCCACCCTAAACAATACGACCTTGGATAAAACCCAAGGTGCCTCATGGAAACAGGCCTGGATTTGTCCTGGATGTCATGCTCCCAGCTATGGGAACAAAGACAATGATACAACAGACCAGCACAGAACTCAGATCCAGGTCATGGAATGAGTGAGAGGTCACGACTCCTCGCTACACGCATCTATCTGAAGAGGCTGGTGACATCCCAAGGCAGATCTTTGCTGAGAAAGGCCAGTCCATAGGAAACTGGTGGGAACGTTGACAGGAGAAATCCCAGACAGGTACAGGGAAGGATGGGAAACAGCTCTGCAAAGGCTGGGGGCTCGTCCCTGACAGAGGCTGGTATCAGGCTGACCTGGCTGTGCCTCCTGCTCAGCACCTGGGGCTGGCTCACAGCAGCACCAGGGCAGGCAGGATTGGTCCCGGGGAGGGGAGGGGAGCTGAAAAGTGTTGGGAAACAGTCTGTTGTTAGATTTCAGCCCTGAAGTGTTTGCGAAATCTCCCAGACAGCCCTAACTGGTGCTATAGAGGCCCCAGCGCAGGCACAGCCTCCGCGGGCAGCGTGGCCTGTCAGATAAGTGTGGCACCCCGTGCTGAGTGTCACGGCCCTGCACCTCCCAGAGCCTCACAGCTCAACCAGCAGGGAGTATTCTGTTCCCTGACAAGGCCCTTGTGGGACAAAAATGCATCTTGTAAGGGTCTTCTCAGTGTTTTTTGGCATTGAGGTCACCAGTTTGAGATAATCAACCAAGAGTGAGCCCCCTTTTAACTCTGGGTGCTGGTATGCAGGTTCACACCTAGGGCACTGCTCCAGGGGGCCTGGGAAAGGCAAAGACAGAGCTGCAGGAAACCTGCTCTCCATGCAGCACATGCAGTTCTAAAAGCTTGAATTTTTGTTAACTGCCCCACCATAAGCCAAGCTTTGCCCCGCTGAAACCAGCAAACGTGGTGTCTCAAGATGCAGCTCAGCTGAACCCAACAGATGCTCCGCTCTCTCGGTCGTGCGTAAATTGGGAGCAGCCTCTCCAGAACCAGTGGAAGCAGGATGGCCCAAAGCCAGCGGGGATTCCAGGGAAAGCCCTGCCCGCATGGATCCCCGCATCCCCGCCTGCCCGCTGAGCAGAGGGAGGGAGCCCGTGTGCCAAACCACATGGAGCTCAGTTGCTCAGCAATCAGCTGCGCTTCCTACCCTCGTGCTACTGATTGTGCAAACATGAATGTAATTAGTCTAAATAATCACCAAAGATTTAATAGGAGCCAGACCACCCAGAGGCCAAATAGCTGGCGGTGGAGCAGGGAAGGTTTGTTCGCTGGTTTTTGTAACACTTGCTAATGAAGTGAGGTCGGACAGCAAAGCAAACACCCTCCATTAGCACATCCCCTGGGAATGCCGTATGTTGTGGGAAGCCCCATGTCCCTTGAAGCCAAGAACGTTCTCTCTCAGGATAGGCAACATGTGCTACTACCATCACTGCTTTTAATTTATTGCCGCCTGGAAAGCCTCCCTGAACGATTATGAAACCAAGCTCTGAGCCCCAAAATAAGCTCCCATCCCTACCCACCCTGACTGAAAATGCTCCTCACATGGCAAACAGCTACAGCCTGCGACCAACAGCTCATGGGGAAGTGAGTTCACCCAAACGTCGGGGTGAACCGGCATGCTTGGAGCGCTCAGCCACTTCCAGAGGCATGAAGCAACACCCCACATTGTATCCTTCCTTCCTCCCTGCTCACCCACCATTCATTGTATCTCTCCTGCTAATTATAGAGCTGACAAACACACCCAGCTGGGGACGTTCAAGTCGTTGGGAGCATCTCTGTATCATCGCTTCTTGTGGATAAGCAGAATTTCCTCAGCCGGGGTGGTCACTTAGGCTGCTAATGGCACCAACTGCCTCAAAACCATGTTCTGTGAATTTGAGATTCTGCAAGACAGGTCTGGGTTGCAGTTAGAGAGCTGGGAAAACGCAAGAAGTGGTTATTTCTGTTGGCTTAGGGGTAGGAGTGCAGCAAACCCCCCTCTTTTCTGGGGAGACAGGGACAGCCTTTGGAAATCCCTGGTGGAGCCAGCAGCAGCCCCTCAGTTCAAAGCTCCTTTCTTTTAGGCCTTGAATTCTCGGCCATAAAGTCTCTGAAGAGGTTTTGATAACTTGCCTATCTTTTAGATAAGCAAAGCTTTGGATGAATCCCACACGGCCCTCTATCTACCACAAGTCCTCATTTGTTTTCCGCCGAGGCACTCGCTGGTTTTCCTCTCCAAGGTGTTGGGCAGAAATGTCAAGAGGCTGAAGGGACGGGACAATTTTTCTCTTTCTTTTCCAAGTGCTGGGGGGCAAAGCAGTTGAGGGAAAAACTGAGTGATAACTGAGTGAGGCAGGTTTTTCTCATGGGAGCTGTGCGTTTACCACTTATGTGACAAAAAGGAAAGTCAGAGAGGAAAGACAGATGAAAGTTCACCCTTGCAAATAGTTGAAGCTGAGGGAATTTTAAAGCAGCAAATTCATTGTACTTTAATCTGCAGAGACCAGACTGCAGGACCTTCAACTAAGCAAACCTGTGAGATGAGTCTGGAACACAGTGCATAAGCAGAGCCTAAAGACATTTCTGATTTCTGTGAAACCTTTCTAGACAGCCTTGTCCAGGGAAAACTTATAAGAGGGAAGGGGAAGAGAAAAGAAGTGGAGGAGACAGTCACTGGGGAGAAGATTTCCTGAAATGAATCAGAAGGAAACAGCCAGAGCCTCTTCCTGTAATGCTGCACACCCCACCAGCTCCTCACAGGCAGACAACAGCCCAGAGACAGCCAGTTATGCCCAGGTTATTTATTTTTCTCACTTTGGCAGTGTCACAGATGTACTGTTTCATTAAAAAAAAAAAAAATTAATAATTGTGTCTTCTTTTATCTGCGGCAGAATACAAAGCAAGAAGCGGCTTCCTAGAGCAGCCAGGCAAGAAGGGAGCTGGCAACCTGTGCTGGGTCAGGAGGGGAAGAAGATTAAAAGGAGATGGGATTTTTGCTTTGTCCTTCACGGAAGACTTTATCCCCTCCAGATACACAGCAGAAGCTTTCTCTCCCTTGGAGGTTGGCCGGCAATGGCCTTCCTGTCTCTCAAAGCTGCTCCTGGGTCACGCACGGGGCAAGCTCTGAGCAGCACAGCCCCGTCCTCTCTGCCCCAACATCCTCAGCCCCCTTGCTCCCCACACAGCCTGCCTGTTATCCCTGCTTCCTTGGGTGGCACTCATCCCTGTGCCAGCCCTGGCATCCCGCCCACTGCAGGACGACGCCGATCAATTAGCGCACAACAAATGATTAAGCTGATGAATGTCTCTTTTTCCCTGCTTGCTGACTGCACTTGCCACGAATTTATGCCCAGAATATGACTGAACTTATTCGTTCCTGCTTTGTAGCATTCAAAAGAGGTCTTTAATGATTTCTTTTAAGCTCTCCAGCCTGATTGTGAACAGTGCAGGGCAAATACTCATTATTTCCTATCTAAGCAGCAGCGCTGATTAGCCGGCGGTTGGTCAGATAAGTCACACTGCTCTGTTCCCTGCTCGCTGCCGAAAAACGGCACAAGGTCATTCCCTGCTAATGCCGAGGGAAAAACATGGGATAAGCGACTGCTGCCTGCAAGTCCCTCGTGCATTTTGAGGGCAACAAAACAGGAGCGTGGAAAATCTCACATTAAGAGGGCTCAGAATTAAAGGCAATATGGGTTGAAGCGTTTTGCTTTCAGGCAGCCTGTTCACAGCACTGTGTGCAGCTGAAAGTGTGCTTGGGAGGGTAGTGGGACTGCAGTGAAACGTAAGTCTTGACAGTTTGCGGACACTAAAGATCTGAAGCCAGCTCTTACTCGACTGTTAACTCCTGAATCTTCACATGGTGCAATGTTAATCTTCAGCCCTTTCCTAAAATAATGTGCCGAGTTGCTATGTTGTGTTAAATGTGAACCATGTGTCACCTCAGCGATGGCTGCAGCGGGGAAAACATGATAAATCTAAAGCTTTTAAAATGTCCTGTGACATTCTGGGAGAAAAACAGGTGTTGCATAAATGTTGGACATTTATGGGTAAACTTGCAGGGGCTTTAAATGACTGACACATCTGCCACACAGTATGTAACCCTGAAAGGAAAGGAGCAAAGCAAGTCTCTTTCATGTGTCTCGCTCTTTCTACAACCGTATGAAAATACATCCTCATCTGGTATTGGAATTAACAGAGCTGGACTTGCCCCTCCCTATGTCTCCTCCAGGTTTTTGGCTTTTACAACTGATGTGTATTTTAAAACTGTGCCTTTTTAGATAGGTGGCAAACTGTGCTGGAAGGATTTGGTATGCGGAGTATTTTTATTCAGCTCCCTTTTCTCTCACCTTTCATTGTTTTTCCCTTTGGAATATCTCCTGTAACGCTCCACTCATAAACCTCTTCAAAGGGAGGGCTGTATTTGAACAGCCTTGCCTGAAATCTGGTCTCAGTCAAAGGCCTCAGATGGGAAAATAACTCGCAGAGCCAAACCCCACGGCCCCACGGCTGCTGCCGCAGGTGTCGGCGGCTGCTTTGCAGGAGCGAGGTGCTGCCTGCTGCCTCTTCGGCTCTGACCCCACAGCCCCTCTGACTGGGTTATTGTTCCCCCCTTTACCCTATAAATGTAATAAACTGGGACTTAGCATCTTGATTGTGGTGTGGAAGGTCCAAGGAGAAGGTGGTGTTTTTTTCTCGCTTCCCCCCCACCCCCAACCCCCCGAGTGTCTCGTTCAGCACCTGCAGTGTTGTTGGTGTTTTGGGAGAGAGTTGATTTTGGAAGCTGAAAGTGTGCTGGGGAAGCTCAGCCCTGTGATCTCTAGGATGGGTGTTCCTAAATTACCAGTTAGGGCAAGTCTAATTCCCCCAGTCACAGTGATCCAGCTCCCAGCGAAGTCTGTGAAAGCAGAACTTACTTCCAAAAAGCTACAGAACCTCCCCCTCCATGAGGGAAATCCATCAGACGTGTGACCAGCTGCCCGTCTCTGACCGTTTGCCCTTTGCATCAGGCAGTTTTAGCACAGAAACCAGTAACCCACTGGGCTACAAAGTGCTTCCCCTCCGTGGGAGGTCACTTCATTTCTGGGTGGCAGTGAAGCCAGCAGATATTTGGAGCGTGAGTCGCCTGGCTGGTAAGTGTTCACGACTCTGTGCAGATCCTACTCTGCCTCAGCCCCCTGCTCAGCAATAAATTCTGCTCCCAAACCTTAATCCTATCCCTCTCCCCCACAATTCATCTCTCACATCCCTTGTGTTTCAGTTCCATCCCAACCCCAGCAGTAAGTTGTGCCCTTAGCTCCTGCCTTGATGGGGCTGGTTTGGGTCGGTCTCCTCCCAGGCACCTCACTTCCCCTCCTCTGGCACTGCTTGGGATTTTTCATCGCCTGCTCTCAAGCCCTGAGGCAGTGAGATAAAGTTTCCCAGGCAGGCTGTTTTGGGAGGAGAAGATCTACACCATGCTGAGCTACCGGGCACTTCCAGCTCTGTCCTCCTGGCTGGTGGGAGGTCAGTGAGCAAGCTGTGCTTGCCGTTGGGCTGCTCCTCCCTGGGAGGTGGAAAATCAGCCAGAGATAGGAATCTCCTCTTGGAGACAACTGAGGATGAGCCACTGCCTGTCACGCCGCTCATCTCTGCAGTGGTTGGTTGAGCAGGGAGCCTTTTGTGGGCCTTCCCTGCCCTACTCCACTCCCGGGGAACAGAGGAGCTCACCTGCCTGTGCTTCCCTACACATGATTCCCAGGTTGTCTCTCAAAACCAATACAGGGAAATATATATATAAAAAAAAAAATAATAAAAAAGAGGCACATTTAGACAAACTACCTCTTCCTCTGTGTTTTCCCCAGTGGAGAAACTCACTCCTTCCACTTGCCAAGACACGTCCATCCCCCTTCCCCAGTGTTCCCACATGGGCCAGAGACAGCCCACAAAGCTGAACCAAGGACAAGAATCCTCCAGCCAAAGCTGGCTTATAAAGGAACTGCTCCCTGCAGAGGACCTTCTTCCTCAGCTGGGTGACACAAATGGTGTCACAGGCTGAGCCCAAGCTCCCTCATTTGGTTGTTTATTAACATGTATCAGTTACTTAATGTAGCTGGATTTTCATTCTGTTCTGCACTAAAAACTTGAAGATAAGGTAAAATATTCACATGGCAGAGGATAAAATTTGCTTTCTTTTCTTTGGAAACAAATTCAGTGGTTAGAAACATATGAAATGCTGTACTGCTCCAAGCCACAAGTTCTATCACTCCAGTCACCATCTCTAACATGGTCAGAAATGGGTACTAAAGAAACATGAAAAAGGGGGATGTATGGAGGGACCCTTCCCCAGGCTCAGGCAGTCAGTGGTTTAAATATTCCTGGGCCAGAAACCGCATCCAGATCACAGTGTTTAATAGCCACTGACACAGCAAGCCTCCATAAATAGGCCTATTCTTTTTTTGCCTTCAAATATATTTTTGTTCTTAATAATAATTCTCTGTGGCAATGCATCCTATCACTCAAACACACATTGTGCCAGTAAGGACGTTCTTTCATTTGTTTGGATCCCGCTTCCAGGAAATTACCACTTCACCCCCTTGTTGCCGTGTGATAAAAACCAGCGGATTTTACTTTCCTAAGAATCCTCCCTACATTAAATAATGATTTTATAGGTCTCTGTTACTAACGTGTCTTCTCTTCCAAGGTTCTTGTCTATGTGGTCTCTGTGCAGAAGATATTTCCATCTCCACTCAGCCCTGCTGCTCTGCTCCACACCCTCCTGGAGGGACGGGTGAAAAGAGAAAGGGGCATCCCTACCTTTTTGGTCTTGACTGTTGAGGCGCAGCAGTCGCCACCATCATAGTTGCAGAAGGCTCGGTTGTTGATGGAGTCACAGTAGTTGTCCCCCATGAAAGGCTGAAAAAGGAAAAAGCAAGAAAAGACTGAGACCATGGACATGGACAAAATGAGCACCTCCTCTGTGGGAAGGTTGGGGCTGTTCAGTCTGGAGAAGAGCAGGAGGTGTGGAGACCTCAGAGCACCTCCCAGTGCCTAAAGGGGCCTACAAGGAAGTCAGAGAGGGACTGTTCATCAGGAATTGTGGTGAGAGGACAAGGGATGGTTTCAAACTGAAAGACAGGAAGTTTGGGTTAGATATATGGAAGAAATCCTTGGCTGTGAGGGTGGTAAGACACGGGCACAGGTTGCCCAGAGCTGTGGCTGCCCCTGGAAGTCCCTGGAAGTGTCCAAGGCCAGGCTGGACAGGGCTTGGAGCAACTGGTCTAGTGGAATGTGTCCCTGCCCATGGCAGGAGTGTAGGAACAAGATAATCTTTAAGGACCTTTTCAACCCAACCCATTCTATGATTCCATAACTCTAAAACCTGTAACACTATTTCAGAAGGAAAACATGAAGGCTTGAAGGAGCCATATAGTTTGTAACATTACCAACTGCCCTGAAAAAACAGAGATAATTATTCTCCTTTCCCTTCAAAGCAGAAAAAAAAAGGACAGTAGATGGAAAGGAAATGAGCCCTTGTTGGTTTTTCACATCCCACATAAGAGGATGCTTCAGGAATATTAATTTGACTAGGCCCAGAGACAGCATCCAGGCATCTAAAACTGTGGCACCTTTGATAATGTTAAACTAACCTTCCAGAACTGTGTGGGATAAGAAGAAGGTTATGTATCACAGCATATATGCTTTTAATAGCTGTGCTTTTCACCACAGTTCTCCCAGCTATGCAACACGTGTCAGCAACGAGGGCACAAAACAAATCACAGAGAGGAATGGAAGTGGTCTGAGCTCAGCACAGGGACCGTGTGCTCCTCTTGTCCAACCAGCAGTGACTGTGTGTGACCTTGGCCATGACACATAATCCTCCTCCACTCCACAGCTCAGAGCTGGGATGGTGGCAATTATCCAGAGGGGTGTCGTGGAGAGCTCTGAAGTCAAATTCATAAATCACCTCGAAAAAGAAAATGTGGTCACTTGTCTGTGCAATGGGATTACAAGTCCTTGTGCTGCACGGGACCTGAACAACAACCATGACTGTGAAGGAAAGGCTTGAAGTCTGGTCTTTCTTTACACGTTTACACCTCTTGGTCAGCGAGTACAGAAGTCCTTCTTGGAAGTCAAAAGTGTGCCTGATGGTAAAAAAGGCCCGCTATGAGAATCCCAGGCAGCAATGAGTGCTCAGAAAAATGGGTGCTCAGCAGAGAGCCCAGTCATAGCTCTGTAACCGTTCTTACACATACAGGCTCATGGGGCCATTCTCACTTTATCTGTTCTTCGGAAAATTTGTTTATTCTTCACTGAGAAAAAACACCAGGGGCTTTCCTCCGTGAAGGCGTCACTGCAGAGCAGGTGGGGTGTCTCGTGGAGGTTTCCTGGAAGGATTTTGCAGCAGCTGCAGTACCAGAGTCTCCCTGATGATGGACACCTGAAGAGCCAGCCATGAGAGCTCACTGTGCTCTCCCCAGGACGAGCCATGGCCATGCTCATCAGTACTGAAATGGACCCTCTGGAGTGGTGCAATTGTACACTTTTACTGCTGAGGTGTTGCAGATTTAAATATTTCTACGAGGTACAGGAAATCCCTCCAGCAATGGCAATATCAAACCACAGCAGGACTACCAGGAGGTGACTGATTCGTTGGGTGACACTTGTTTAGTTCCATGCAAACATGGCAAATGTTGACAAGGACATCAGAGTTACAGCATAAGGCTCCTGTCCCTTTAAACTGCCTTAACTCCACTTAGTTCCACAGATATTGACTTATTTATACAGGCAAAGCCTTTGACTTGCAAACGCCCTTCCAATTTAATTAATATGCTAAGAGTTAAAAGGGAATGATTTATAAATAGATGAAGAGATATTTTGATGCCAACATGGTCATATTTAAAACCATGAACTTTGCCCGACCTCCCAGGAAGTTTTGTAGGCTTCTCCATGTTTCCCTTGTGTTCCCTGGCTGTGTCTGCTTGTCGAGAAAAGCTTGACTTTAATTTTCCATGCCTGTGCCTGTACCCTACACCTATGAATGCTGGAAAATCAGTAAAAGAAGCTCGTGGAAGAGTTTGCTCTGGCACAGACTAGGCAAAGCCAGTCCTTTGAGAGGGAAGAGTAGGACAAATAGCATCTATTCTGATTTGGGTCCAAAATCCTCTTTTGGGAGACCTTGGCTGTGGGGGATGATGTCTCTATAGCTCTTCCTGCATGTCTTAGTGCTCTGATATTTTTGAAGGACTACACAGGCAGTCCAGAGAGACTAATTCTCTCCTGAAACACCTAAGTTAGGTGCTGAGAAGTACGGGGCTGACTCAGAAACCTCTGTTCCTGCCACTAGGGAGCGACAAAAAATCACACTGCAGCAGCAGCCGGGGTTCCCACTGCGATCACCAAGAGTCAAATAATGCCCCACTTACAGCCTCCTGCTCAGGGAACCCTCCCTAATGCTAAGGATGTCCATACATTAGGGACTGTACCAGCTTAATGGCCCAGTATGATTGAGCTACTGGCTTATTAGTCGCTCTTTCCATAGTTGTGGGAAGGAAAAAAAAAAAAAAAAAGGCTTGGTGAAGATGGCATTTCTTCTGAATTCTTAGTGCCAGAGAACAAGCTCTGGCCCATCCATGGATCCTGGAAGCATCATGCTCTAAAAATGATGCTAGAGGCCATTATCAATTGTCTGGGCAAAGCCTTCCAAGATGATAGATTGTGATGCAGTGACACTGCTGAATGAATGTTGAAAAGAAGAAAGTTCCTATTGATGCAAAGGGCTCTGGCAATTAGCAGAGATGTAAGGGAAGAAAATGCTGAGAAGAAGCATGTCAGTAATAATGGCTTCTGGTAAATTATTACATCAGTGCAAAGTTTGCCTCAGTAACAACTATCCTTAAACAGCAGGAGAATGGATACCCAGTGGTGCATCAGCACCTGAATGGCATTTCTTAATGGTCTCTGGATGTTATTTCAGCTCTCTTTGGAGAATGGGGGCTCCCAGCCAGCCTGCATGAAAGCGATGTGTGAGAGGGCTTATGACATTCAGAGCACTGACAGCAGAATGCTTTTCATTTAGGGAACAACTAGACAGAAACTATTACATTGTTGGAGAGTTATTACCCTCTTGGGCCCAGCATTTGTATGCGAAGGAAACCTGTCTTTCACTTCAAGACAAATCCCATCGCTCAGCAATGTGGTCTGGAGCTTTGTGTCAGATTTAGGAATTCAGTCCCATGGGCTGCCACTTTGGGCAAATAATTTCAACGGGCCTGTAAAACTGGGTTACTGGGTGCTGAGAGCACAGTCAGGGCAGCAGAAAGTCAGGAGATGTGGGGGGAAGACACAGCTCTGCCACTGCGGGTCCCTGGAACCAAAGCAGCCAACTATTCCTCTGCCTGTGAGTTACCCATTTCTAAAGAGGGATTGGAGCTTCCCAACTTGACAGAGGTACCACAAAGAGTGACTTCTTGACATGGGTGAGATACTCAAGGGCTGGCACAATGGGAACCACAGGAGTGCCATGATCCAGACAGAGGTGCTCCAATCCTGTTTAACCACTGGAAGCATCTTAAGTCTTCTCGGGCTTTTCAAAGACTGCTGCCAGCAGAAACATTATCCTTCAAAATAATTGCTTTCTTCAAGTAACACGCAAGACTGTAAAATTGTATCACAGATGAAATGTAACTGTGTGTTTCTGATTTTTTTTTCTGGTTCAGATAGAGGTTCAGTGGAGGGATGTGCTGTTTGTTCACTGTCCAGCTGTGCTGTCCACCCACTGGTCTCATTTCTGTCTCTGGTTTCCCTAAAGTTTCTCTGCACACACCAATGCCCAAAACTTAACTGGCCTTGGAAAGAATTGCCCCTCTAATAATATGTCAAAATCAAGGACAAACAACTGAAGGTTTTTGCAACTTCCCAGAAACTCCCAGATTCTGGGAAATTCTTTTGGTCTACCAATGTTTTTGAGCTACTTGATTGTTGTAACTCCTGTGAGAGTCACCCAACCATTGGCTCTAGGAAGACCACCAGTTCCACTACTGAGTGTCAGAACCGATGCAGGCAATCACAGCCTCTTTGACTGGATGATCAGGGCAAAATCCTGTTTGCCCCTCTTGAAAACCAGCATTTACAGCCCACATGCCTGCTGTGGCTGTTCCTGCAGGATTCAGGAGCCAGCAAGGACCACCTGAGCTAACGCCAAACTCACCTCGCAGCCTTTGACACAATGAATCAGGGAAGGGTGAGGATACCACTTGAGTCCTGCCGTGCAGACAACGCTCTGGAGGGAAGAGGGGATAAAAAAGGCAGCAGGTTAAGACAAAGAAATCAGTGTACAGAAAGTCAGAGTGCTGGCTCCTGTGGCTCTCCTGTACTTAACCAATGAAGTTCAGTTCCTAACACCTCTTATGTTCTCAGGGCCTGGCTGTCCTCCAGGTATTTACAAGAAGTGTTGGACTTGACACTTGCAATAACAGAGCATTTGAGATTAAAATAATATTTAAGGTTCTCCTAAAATGTCATGTCCAATATTTCACTCATGGTGGGGGAACGTGGCAGGGAAAGGCAAAGGCACAGGTCCACTGTCTTGCTCGTGGGCAGAGGGGGGACATTTTAGGAGTTCATTTAGGGATTTCTTTGGTGCTGCAAAGCATTGGTGTCTTTCACTGCCCATTGTACCTGGGCTTCTTGAAGATGGAAGCAGCTAAGGGTGGACTTTCAGATACATTTTAACACCATCCTAAATAAAAGCACCTCTCACCACATGCTTCAGAATAAACCCCAGATAGGACAGCATCATCTGCTACATTTTATTAGCTTTGTAGTACTTTCTCTACCAACTCTGTCTACAGATTTTCTAGAAGAAAAAGTTGCACTGCCTAGTTTTGGGCAAAAATAATGACCAGGCTCCTCAATGATAACACAGCCAGGGCAGCCATAGACGTGGACACTTAGATTTTAAGAGTGGATGAAATCTTTGACCAGTCAGTGGAGATGGTGGTTCAATATCATGGAGGTCCTGGAGATTGGACTCCCGTCCATTCAGCAGGACAGTCACAATGTTCATTTTGGGTTCTCATCCATGGATGGAGCACTGCCCTGTCCAGATGGGCAAGATGAACACATAGGCACTCACCTGGAGAGAGGGGTTGGGGTTGGATGGAGGCCTGGGGAAGGAAGGGATTAACATTTGGGAAGACCCAAGGCACAAGCCATCCCCTCCCCTGTTTATCTGAGGGCCAGTTTAATCCCTCTGCAGTGGAACCTCGGCATGTTTTTACAGTTTCTGTCATCTGAGGCTTACCTGGCGTGTGCTAGAAAAAGGACTTTTATACTATCTGACGGTGGCTGTTTATCTTTCCGATTCTCTCGGATTTTCCACTATTAGTCAAGCCCTGCTTGCCCCACCTGCCTCGCAACAGGGCCCGTCTGAGTGGAGAAGCGGCCGGGAGAGGGGGGAGGATGCTGTTTATCCCCCGGGAGGGAGGCTGCAAGGTGTGGGCGGCCCTGAGGTGTCAGACATTCCCCCAGAGCTCTTGACAGACAGCTGGAGGTTTCCAGGCTGTTGCCTGCCACAAATGGTGAGGGGTTTGTTGTTTGGGTTTTTTTTTTTCCCCTCCTTCCTCTTCTGTTTATTGCACTTCAGAGGGAGAAGAAAGGAAATTTTTCTAGGTTTGAAAATAAACAAGACCAGTCAACAGTCCGGGAGTGGGGAGAGTAAAGGAAACAGTTCAAGAGCATTTGAACCCAAGAATTAAAACAAAGTAGAAAAACTCAGGCGTTTGTCTCCTGTGTCCAAGGCCAGCAGACAATAAGTGGAAGAAGGGCACTTCCAAAGAGCATCTCACATTCCCCTGGTAAGAAGCATCAATATTTACAAAACCTCTCACTATGTGTGAATGTGAATGTGTGTGAGCACGCAGAGCCAACAAAGGAGCTGGGTAGCCCTGAGCCAGGCTCTGAAGAAGAAAGGAGTTTTCCAAGTGAGAGCAATCCCTCACAGAGGATGCACTGACTGCTTTCCTGACCCTCCCAGTGTTAAAAATGCAGCACCACCCTTAGAGGAAGGGGTGGAAGGTGAAGTCTCTTCTTCTCTGAGTGCTTAATCAAGATCATCTTCAATCCCACGAACTGCACAGCCTTGGGCTGGACAGCCTCCAGGGAATGGGAATGCAGCCCAAGGTTGCTCTCCACAGTGTAGGAGAGCCAGGTAACCTTGTGCCAAGTTAATCACTGGGTCAGTGGGACACTCCCATTGCTCCGGAGTGGCACCTGCCAACAGCTTTGTACCTGTTACTTCACCCTCCCTCCCCTTGGATGATCCTTTGCTACTGGAGCTGAATTCAATCCTGCTACCATTCACAGAGCTGAAAGCAGAAGGAAGGACCTTCTGCCGCAGTCCTGGTTCCTCTTGCTGGTTTTCCAAGCCCTCAGTTCCCACCACCCAGCCTATTTGTATCCTCAAGCTGCTGCAGCACTGTGTGCAATGCAATGGGAGAGAGGCTTTGGGTAGAGGGAAAGACTGGTTTAGAAAACTGAGAAACTGGGAATGATCTGGTTTGCTGGGCATTGTTTCTGCCTCCTGTGATGCAAGCAGGCATACAGGTGCCACAGGATGCTGCATGGGGCAACTGAGATGAACAAATGACTAAAAAGCAAGCAAGGATGGGTGCAGGTGGTACATGACCATGATCTGGTGGAATCAGTGTGCACAGAAAGCGAGATGGACTCGGAAGGCCAACACAGGCTGCTGTAAGAGGTGGGTGGAAGGACCACATCCACCACGTGCCAGGTGGTGTGCGTGGGGAAAGCCCATCTGGGCACTGCCCCTTCGAGCCCCATGCTCTGTGCTGCTGTGGTGACACGTGCTGCCCCCGTGGCCCCAGCTCCCCTCACGCACCGGCTTTTTTGCAGCACAGCTGTCCTCCCACACGGGCAGCCGGGCGGACTGGCTCCAGCCCTGTCCCCATCCCAGGGGCACCACCCAGCCACAGCTCTGGTCAGTGGCTGGGATTCCATCTGCTGCCAAGGGAGAGGGAGCAGGGCTGCACTCCCACAGGAGGTAACAAAGAGTCAAGAAGGCAAATCTAGCTGCTGTCATTTTCTCCTTGTGAGGGAAGACCCAGTGCCTCTGGTCACGGCGCTTCCCTCCCAGGGTGGGACTAACACAGTGATGTCAACCCGTTGTGGGCTGCAGAGGGGATTGGGTTTCCCCCAGAGAGGCCAGTGAAGAGCTCTCCTCCACCTTAGATGGGTCAAGTGTCCCCCAGGGCTAAAGCCCGGGGACTGGCATCTACTGGTCTCAGCTAACTCGCTCTTCAGGCACTAAATGAACACGACAATTAACCATGGGCTTAATGTGGCTGGGGTGAGGGGATCGGCCAGGAGAGGGGAGACACAGCACTTTGGGGCTGCTCCTTCCTGTAGCTACAGACGGGCTGGGATCTCCTGCCTTCCTGGGTTCCGAGCAGCTGCACTGCACTTGGTCACATCATTGCTCTGTGACTCAGTTTCCCTGCTGCAAAATGAGCCCAAAACTCACAAAATAAATAAAAGGCAGAGGGGAAGGCAGGAGGAAAACTGCAAAGCTTGAACGAATAGGGGAGTATTTAAGGAGTGTTCCCATTAATGATTTTTGGATGTTTATAATCCCAAAACACATCACCAGCAGCTGGGCAGTGTCCCTGGTGTGTGGAGGGGCCATGACCATGCTCAGCCCAGCACAGTCAGGGCACACCAACCCTTTGAGGGCTTTCCCAGGCATGCACATGCCTGCACATTGTTTGGCCTGTTCCTACTCAGCACAGAGGCAAGAACCCAAATTCAGACAGCCTAAGAAATTAGGTGTCTGCCCTGTTTCTCTGCAGTCAGTGGGAAAGAGCTGTCAAAGCTGTCTCTCTGAGCTATTTCCCTTTTTTCTCCCTTCTGCCTGCATAGTCAGTCTTGGCAGCTCTATCCATGGGTGTCTTCAGCAGCTCAGAGCCCCATGACACTCATAATGAAGGGGAAATCATGGGGAAGCAGTGGCTGCTCCCAGCACAGCCCACTGCAAAACAGCAGAGGAACAGAAGATTTCAGGTGATTTTTTTTTTCTTGCTTAAAATACTGATTTGGAAGACACTGCCAACTTATACTGATTTCAACAAACTGTTTCAGACCCAACAAAGCAACTCAACCTAAACCAAGTCCGCAAAACACAGTAATATTTAGACATTTTTTGAAGTGAATTATCTGTTGTTGTTGTTGTTCCTTTCAGAGGACATTTAATTTCTAAGGGTTTTTTGTGGGTGTTTTTTTTTTCGTTTTCATTAAACAAAAGTTTACAAAATCTCCTTGGAAATTAAATGCTATGTTATGTTCAAACCAACATGTTTTTTCCTCCAATTTTTTGGTTCACCAAAAATCACAACAACAAAAGAGTCACTTTGATTAGAGAAAAACATTTTTTTTTTTCAAATTTAACAGAACTTCGAGTGAACCAAAAAAATCAAGTGATTTGCACAGCTCTGCTCTAAACAACCCCCAGAAGAGGGATAGCCCTTTTTCCCACTTTGCTTCCATAACAGATGTTGCTTGAGCCGCTACACACAAATATATCTTTTTTCTTGCCAGCTCTCCCTGTGTTTTCTTGTTCCTATCCCCTCAAAGTTAAATGCCACAGAAGGGTCCTGCCTTTACCTACTTCCCATCCTGCCCTAATTTGTGCTTTACTTGTGCCTGAAATGAAGTAACTGGAAGTGCTTCCTTTGCGTCATTCAAGCGCTGTGGGATGTGCAAAGACTGGCCATGTAAATGCAACCAGCTGCTCCCTTCGCTCGTGTGGCACAACAGCAAACTGTCACTGACCATAAACAGAGACACGGATTATTAATGACACGTAGCACATTGCTATGGGGACCTTCCCCTAAGGCATCCCAGTCCCATGTCTCCAGGGTCCCCCCAGTCGCACCAGAAGCAGCGTTTCCCCCAGTGGAACCCAACGAGCCTCCGCTCCCCGTGGGTGACATCCCCCTTCTCTGCAGGGCTGAGTAAGATGGGTGCTTTACAGCTACCAAAAAACTCCCCTCTGATACGTCTCAGCATCATCCTGCTCGTCTCCTAAAGGCACCCCTCCATCTCCCAGCACGAGTCTTCAAGCCCAAATCTCGCCCTCTGCTTACAAAGAGCGGGGTCAAACTTGCATCTGCTCACAGCCTAAAGCCCTTGCAAGATCCTCACCATCAGGGCAAAAAAAAAAGGTCTTATTTGCCACTGTGCTCTTGGAAACCACGATTTCTCCTCCATCCCTCACTCCCCTCATCTCCCCCTTTACTACTCTGTGTTTTCCCTGCTGCCTAATGAGCCCTCCAGAGACCTGCAGGTATAAAACTCGTTACAGCTCTCTCCGCGTACCCGCATCAATAAGGGAAGGAGTGCAGAGAGAACAGGGGGGAAGCTGTCACTTTATTTCCCCATGAATTACAAACCACTTTAAAGTCTGGCACTCGGGAAAGGGCCGGTGAGAAATTGCCCCTCATACAGAGATAGGGGTTTTCTTTATGTTTCATGCCAGAAACTTGGCAAAGCCTCGGCTTAGGCAGTCACGGAATTTCAGAGTCTGGAGCGACTGGGGAGCTGGGAAGGACACTATGAGCTTGTCATATTCTCTGGACTTAAGTTTCCCACTCATTTCCAGGATTTATTCTCTCGCTCTGTGTGAAATAGGAAAGTATAAAGTGGTGGAGATTTTTGGAGCAGCTCTCTACCCACAGCCAAGGCCAGATTTCAAAAATCCCAAACCCTGGGCGCACATTTAGTCATGTAGGGAAGCAAATAGACTGTCAAAGCTGCTCAGGACACGCTGGGGCTGTGTTGGCTGCTTGTTCTCCTCCGTAATGGAGTTCAAGTGTGTAAAACAAGCTCCTGCAAAGCCAGGGCCAAGTATGTAAAAAAACAGCAGTGCTTGTTCACGAACACCAGCAGCAACCTGGTGACACCTGATGTGTCAGCATCTTCCGACAGGTGCTTGAGCGTGCCCACTTAGACCTTTGCACCTGCAGAAATACTGAGTGGGCACAAGCACCTGGTGACACGAATCTGCAGGCGGGAGGCACATGAGGGTTTTCAGGACGAGGTGGATGCGTGTGTCCCCCACTGGAGTCTCAGTGTGGGCACGGAACCAAGCAGCTGTTGGGTGCCCACGGGTGGGCACGTCCCCAGCAGGGCACTGCTGTGTGCTGGAGGACGCTCAGGACGGAGCGCTGGGAGCAGTTAATGCTGGCTGTGCATTTGCAGCAGGCAGGAGGGAGAAGGGGTGACCTCTGGAAGGGGGCTGTGCTGAGCAGGCAGCTCTCGCATGCGGGCGAAGGGGTGGGGGGAGTGCTCAGCCAGCTCTGCGGGGTCGGGAAATGAAATACCCTCTGTATCAGCTTCTTTTGTCATCCAAAAGCAGCACAGAAAAAAAGGCAGCCCCTGCCACCCAAAGAATGCAAAACACGGCACAGGAGGAAGAAAATAAAATCTGGCCAGTGCCCTTTCTCTCGCTGTCTGCCACATCTTCCTGTGTCATGAATCCCATTTTCAGATCAGACCCCACTGATCTGAGGCCTTTACCTTGAACTGACTTTCAGTGGGAAAACACTGAGAGACAGCAACTCGGAGAGAAAGTCACCCCATTGCCAGAACAACTTGAAGAGACACAACAAAAATCGGGAATTCTTTCCTAAAGGGCAGCATTTCCCATTTTCCCCCCTCATCAAATGAACCACAGGTAACGCTGTTCACTCTCTGCTCATAAACATTCAGCAAGGGATACAGTTAGTGGAGTTGTCAGGCACTGACCTTCACTCTCTGAGGGTTCATCCAGTGCTGGATGTCTTGCACAGTCTCATTCACGCGCAGGAGGATGGGCTCGTGACTGTGATCCAGACATGAGGTGGTACACTCTGTGCCTGCACAAAACACGGGGAGGATAAAGCTAAAGGATAAAGCAAGCAGCTCCTGACCCTTCCAGCATCCTTCCAGCTGAAGGACAGGATTACAGCTCGTTTTTCCTAAATTGCAATTAGCACTCAACCATAACTATCACATATCTCCGAGCCACACATGAAGTGCTGAGTACAACCCTGCACTCAGCAGGAGAGCGTGGGGGTGGCACATATGCCAGGGCCCTTTTGTATGAGCTGCAAATCTAGGTTTTTCTCTGGCTATTAACTACCAAGAAGGGGGTCAGGCTTTGCGATTTTGGATCGTCAAATAAACGTGAAGGTTTTTCCATTTCAACTGATCTTTCAAGCAATGGGACTGATTAGGCAGAGGCTGTCAAACTCATCTCACCTATGACATGACAGAAACCTACCGTTTGATCTGTCCAAGTTTGCAGGCCTCCAATAATAATCTTTCAGAGGGTGACTACGTCTAATGATATTGGAGATGAACTATCACCTAAGTGCCACAGTCGATAAGAAGTATGCAGAGAGGTAATGATGGCTTTGTTCACACATAAACCTGCTTTTTCTCTGATTAACTGTCATGCCCAGTGGGAACCCTGTCCTTTCTTTATTAAAACATGCTGGGATACTCTGCAGCAATATCCCAGAGCCCTGTGGTGACACAACCGTAAGCCCTAGAGTGTTGGACCATTACCATTTCGCCCCTGGAAAATCACTCTTGAATGGCACAGCTGCTGCAAACATGTCATTAGAATTTCTGCACTCCAATCAGCACTGGGGGAGGAATTAATCTCTGCACTGGTTTGGAGAACTGAACCTTTGGCTCAACACACGCCTCAGCCTGGAAGGGCAGATTAGGTGTCTGAGGAATTACTGAAGGTGTGTGGGATTCGTAGTGACCACGACTGGATGCTATTATTTCCCCCACCTGCTTCTGCCTTCTCACATTCTCCACATGGAGGAGTCAGTGGGAGCAGTCAGACCTGGGCTGTGGAGCCGGGAAGACCAGGAGCACTTGGAGTTTGTTTTGCTTTCCCAGGGCACGTGGTAGTGGCTCCACAGACCTGCTGGATGAGGCCCACTGACACCACCCCGGTGGCAAACGAGTGGCACGAGAACATCGTCTCAAAGGGCCATCAATCAGGATTCCAAAAATGCAAAGAAGAGAGGAAAACCCCAATATCTGATGCCAAAAGGTGGTGCTGGGTGAGCCTACAAGGAGTGTGGTATGTCTCCATCTGCTGAGGATGAGCCAGAGGCTGCTGTGCCCTTGCTGAGCTCTCCAGGGAGAGTCATGCTCTTGTGGAGGGTCTGCCCCATGCATCCCTCACCTCCACAGTGCTGTGTGGTCCCATCCTGGGATCAGGCCCACCAGTCCTTGCACTTGGAATCAGCACCTGCTGACGGCAACCGGGAGAAGAGCGAGAGCTGTCAAGCACCCGCTGCCTGAGCGCCCGCAGACCCTCCTGCTTCCAGCACTGAGATGCTCCTCACCAAAGCAGGAATTGGGACTCCTCTCCTTGCAAAAACCTGGCCAGGCCTGGGGGTAACCTCCTCTCAAGGGTAAAACTCCTCGCCACATTAAGAGTCGCCCGCTCTCCCGCGCTCCGCCACGCTCTGAACGCTCGCGGAGAGGAGCGGGTCGGAATTGTTTTGATATATGATCTGTAATTGGCATCATTACAGAGCGGTGATCTCATCCAGGTCGTGTTCTCCTCCCCGGGGAGGGAACACAAGGAGGCTCGTGGTCCCTCGCATGGCTGCGATATAATGAGGGAGCCGCGCAAGGAGGAAATTTCTCCAAGTTCAAAGGGACAGACGGGGGGGGGGGGGGGGTGGAAGGGGCTGGGAGTGGGGCTGTAGGAAGGGGCCTCGCAGATCTGTGTGGGCTGCAGCCAGTGCAGCTTCCACTGCAGACCTTACAGCAAGGAGACCCCAAAACCTGGGGCTGAAAATACGATATAGGACTGAAAAGGCAATGCAGCGTGTACAATTCAGTGTGTCTGTCCCTCCCCTCTGCCTGAGTGCCACAAAGCAAAGCTGAGCGTGTGAAGTCATCACCCCTTACAGAGTGAGCAGGTATCCCAGAAGAAAGGGGGAAAATACACCTTACAACAGCTCCTAAACAACTGTCTTACCAAAGGGGATGCTCAGCTTGTCTCGTATTCTTTCTGGAGAGACCTGAACTGTCCTGGTGCTGCGTTACCCTGTCACCTCTTTTGCCTTTCAGCCTCTGGAGTGAGGGCGTGTGCATGTGGTTGAAGGAGTGGGACATTACAAAAGCATACAGGAACAGTCCCTCCCTGCATTTTGCAGGCTGGATGTGTCTCTGGCACAGCCTGCCGTGCTGGCTGCCCCCGAGAACCAGCTGGCCAAGAAGGGACACAATGAAACTGGAAGCGCTGCAAGGAGCAGGCAATCAGAGCATGTTACATGACGCCTGCCCTCTCAAAGATTTGTGTTTCCTAAAAGCAGTTCCCTGAAAAGCCTCCCGTAGCAGCCTCTCACTCCGGCAAACAGGTCTGCAGGAGGTGACTTGAAGGGCTGCAGGCTCCTTCCTCCCTCCCTCCCTGTCATTCCCATCCTCTTCCTCGCCTCCTGCTCCCCTCAGAGCTGTACTGCAGGTGCTGGGGGGGGCTCACACACCTATTCCGTAGCCGCCGGCGCACTGGAGCTTCAGGTGGCTGTTGAGCTGAGTGGGCAGAGTGCACTGCCCCTGCATCTCCCTGCACAGGTGGAAGGAGCCGCTCCATGTGCCATCCTTCCTGCAGTGAATCACGTTGCTTCCACGGCCCTGGGGGTGAGAGAAGGAAACAACGAGGATGGTCACTAAAATGCCATCAGGGAGGGGCTGAGAGCTCAGAGCTGAGCTGGGAGAAAAGTTCTGCCGGAACTGGAAGAGCCCCCAGTCAGGACGGGCAGCCCTGGGGGGGCAAAATGGAGTTTAATGCCAAAGAATAAAAAAAAAAAAAGGGAAAGACTTGCATTGCAGACAAACACACACACTCCTCTTCTGTGCAGTGCAAGGTCTCTACAAGCCCCTTGCCAGGTCTCCACCTTGCAACAGCCCCACCTCAGTTGCAATAAAAGTGCCTTCACTCCCTTTGCCTTCTTTCTTGTTGTAGAGAGGTTGGTGTTGAATGCAGACAACCTTTTCCCTCTTCCCATTCTCTAACCAGTTACATCATCTTTGTCTTGAAAAAGAAAGAATCCCCAATGGCCATCTGAAGGAGGAAGGAGAGTGGGACACGAGCAGGGATGCTTAGCAGGGCAGAACGTGCTCTTCAGAGCTTGTCTGCCTTGAGTGACAGCAAGTGAAGAGGTTGAGACAGACACGCACAGAGGCAGGTGGGAAGGAGGGAAAAAAAATCCTCTGGTGTGGGAATGGGCAAGGCATAGAATATGACATTTTTCTTATAGAAAAGATTCTTGGTATGATACTGAAGAATGAATACCAAAGTCCGAGGGGAAATATCATGCCCTTTACAAACAACAAAGGAGCGCACAGGCAATCTTTTGTCAGATCTATCCTCACTGCACTGGGGATTTCTGTGCAAGCTGTTCGGTGGGATCTGCGAGCCCGACTGCCATGGGGTAATGTGAGATATTCAACAGGAGCATGTCTGGTGGGGCTGGGCTCCAAAACTCCTGTGGGGACCTTGCTGGATGGGAGAACCACGCAGGATCTCTGCTTCTCCTCACCCGTTTTACATGCCAGGCACGTTGCCTGCAATCTACCCACCCTGCTCCTTGGAGACTGTGCTGGGTTTCTTCGGGGCTCCTTTAATGTGCTGTCTATGCTGGGGTCCCTGCAGGGCTGCTGAACTTTTTAGAGGAGCTCTGCCCCCTGACCCACACCCATTGTTGCACAGGGCCCTGCACAAGCCCCTGGTACTGCCGTGGAAGCTGTCACAGCCTTTAGTGTTACTCTTGTCCTTAATATTCTAATGCCTTTTTTTAAAATTTTTTGCTCAGCTTTGTTGACGAACACAATGTTTAGTGAGATGCAAAGTGGTCTTAGTGGCAGACTACTGCGTGGGACCTGCTTCCCCTTCTCTAGACATCTGGCCATTGCCAGAAGTAATAAGAAAATCATATGAAAGGATAATGGAGCAGATGGACTCAGGGTGTGATCCAGCTTGGTGATTCTCACCTAAGGGCCAGTTTGGCAGAGACTGATTAATTTAGATCTGACTGTTCATATGATTTGTGCACAATATTCAGAAATGGAAGACCCTTGCTCTGGTGCCTGGGGAGGTACCTGCTTAAATGACCATTACGTTCTTGGTGATTAAGAGATGCTGGATGTACAGCCAAGTAATGATCTTTCAGCATGGTGACTAAGTCAGGAATAAATTGCTAAATGATAATTAAGCACAATTTGCTGGTTTAGCAAGTGTGAGGCACTACCATTGCAATTTCCATGCCAGAGTTCAAGCATGATTCTGAAAGGTGAGCCATGAAAACTGATTTATGTTCCTGGAGCTGGCTGTGCTTGAGAGTACTGTTGTATAGTTTCTGCAACATACTCAGAGATCCCGGGATATCCATTGCTATAGTAACATACTGTCCATCATTCCCTGACCTGCAAAATCTCTTGTGAAAACCCCTGCTGGGTTTCTTGCTTGGATGCAACGTGTATTATCACCTTATATAGCTGACAGAGACTTAGGGGGGTTTAATCCTTAAATAATTAACACCTCTCAAGTGGTTCTGGCTTGTGCCAGAAGTCCTCCCCTCTTCTTCTGTAGCCTATTTTCTGGGATATCTGAAAATACCTTTCTCTGCAAATCCCTCTCTCAAGATGTTATCTGCTCCTTTGCCCAAGGTGCTTTCACAGCTGAACAGTCACTCACAGTGAATGCAGACATAGCTGGATCTCTCACTTTCTAGAGCTCACTTCATTACTGCTCTAACCCTGACTCCACTACTTGCTGCTCTTTGTGTCCACTTCACTTAAAAGCAAACACAAGCCTGTTACACCGGTGCTGATTGCCCTGCACTGGCAGCGATGGCACCCAGCGATGGGACACGGCATCAGCCACCCTGACCAGTCTGAGCAAGTGGTAGATGCACAAAGCCACAGCTGTTGTGTCCCAGAGCTCCCACCCAAACTGCACCCACACCTGCAACTTCTCCTTTCACTTCAGCTCGTAACCTCCCTGTAAGAGTTATACAAGGAAACCTTTTCCAGATGCCCTGAAGTGAAACACTGGGGCTCTGCCTGTTGTCCTCGTGGAGAGGGCAGGCCAGCCTGGGTGGGAAGAGGGGCACGCAGGGGCTTTTAACATTTGGAGCAAGTATCAGAGGTGTCTTTCACATAATTGGTCCCTTTTTAAATGCCCTCAGAGTCTGGAATTATATTAAACCACCTATGACAGAGCACTCCCTGCTCCCTGCAGTGCCTGTAGTAGCTGCAGCTTCTACATCCCTGCTTTCTCTTCCCAGGAGTATGGAGCAGTAGCAGCACTTCTGGGAGAAGTTACTTATCTCACAAACTATAATTACCTCTGGTGAGGAAAACTAGGCATTTCAAACAAGATAGTAAAGGGCAGACCTTCTCGTGTCAGTGAACACAGCTCCTAGGACGACAAAGGCAACATGTTGACTTGTGCCAGATGAGGATCCGACCCCTAATGCCGAATGACACCTTCACAGCCAGGAAAACATGGAAGTTTAGAGATAGTTCACCTGAATAGTTGTAATCCCTATAGCATTAAATTATCATATGGCACACAGAAATATAGTAAGATGAATTGGAGGGAAAAGCAAGGTAAAACGGAATGAACTAACGGGAAAAGTTTGGATAACTCACACCCTACTTACTTTCATTCATTACTCCTTATTTTCTAGCCAGGTCATAAAGCCACCGAGGCAGATTTTTTAGCCACTTATTGTCCAGAAACATTAAGTTAGTCACTGCTAGTCCTCTACAGATAATAGTTAATACTGTTATAACTGTCACAAAAATAGTATTTCCAGACTCTTCACACTCCCCCTCTACTTTATTTTTCCCTTCTCCATCTCTCTGTCTCTGTTCTCAGAAGAGCTCAGTGGCACTCTGCCCGTCCAAGATCAGGATCCTCAGGGAACAGTTTTGAGCTGAGATAATTTGGATAAGAGAGACTCACCACCTGACTGTCATCATCCTCGCACTTGATCCGGCACTCGCTGTTGAACTGGAAGCCGTTGGAGCACTGGTAGAGCCCGTGGAACTTGGAAGGTGGGGGGTCACAGGTAACGGGCACACAAGCACCTGGCAGCCACGTGCCATCCTGCGTGCACTGGATCTTGAAGGCTCGCCTTTTTGTGCAGAAAAAAAAAAAAAAAAGACCCTTTTGTGAGTGGCTGAGTCAGCTGAGAGCCTCTCCAGCCTCTGAGCTCTGCTAGCAGGTTGCAGGGGATGGGTGTACTTGCGCTTTTAACACTCGGGGAAGCAAGTTGTGAATCTGCGTCATGAGGTTTCTGAGCAAAAATAATGATTATTTGCAAAGCCAACATCGAGCTGCCCAGCCCAAACTCCTCTTTTGGCCTCGGACACACCGCCCCAAGGACTCGGCTTCCCAGGTTTGTGGGCTGTGGTTGGTTTGAAGTGGGTTTGTGCAGAGTCAGAAGTATATGACAGCACTAACCCTGTCCTGCAGGGTTTCAAAGGGGACTCCCCAGGCTGCATATCAAAGGGGTGTTTCTAAGGTAAGGTCTGTCTTTTGAGCACTGGTCAGGATTTTCAAAGAAGCCCAAGTGAGCTAGGTGCCTAAATCCCCTTGAAGCTGCACAGTTATCTGCATGAAGGAATTGCTCTGTGCTATTCCCTATGGCACATATAGTCTGTGATAAACAGCCCATCCCTTTCCCAAAATCGTCTTAACTCATGGCTTTCTGAATCAGACTGACTGCAAGGCTTTCATCTTTCACATACTTTCTCGATTTTCTGGAGGATCCAGGGACGTGGTAACCAGGTTTGCATTTGTACTTGCAAAAGGAGCCCACTTTGTGCTTGTCCTCTCGGCAACGAGAAGTCTGGAGATCCGCATTAGGGACGACCGAGGGTGCTCGGCACATCAGCTCACACAGAGCCTCTGGAAAGGACCACAGCCCATCCTCCATGCAGGTCAAGTTGCTGTTGTTTCCTGAGAAGAACAGTGAGCAAAGTTAACAACGTTCAGCGGGGCTGCTTTCTTTAGAAATGTCCTTACACCCATCATGTATCAAAAGCCACCTCAGCCGGTTTGACAAATTCAACTGTGTGTGTCCTATGTGCTTTCTCTTCCTAGATGATGGCATTAAATCATTAAGGCCTCTGTTTTCAGATGACAGGCAGGCAGTGCTTATTTCAGGAAATGCTATAGCATAGGGGAAGCCACACGGGCTTTGTCATCTTTTGTATTTCTCTTCCTTATTTTGTTCCTCTCTGAAAGGAAGCTTGTTTCATACATCAACCTCCTCCTCGCCAAAGCCATCGCTTTAACAGGGGGTTTGGTGCCATCACATTCTTCAATATGCTTCTGTGTTATATCTCTTCCCTAAAGCTGTCCCTTTCATTTCAATTTGGAGCCTTTTGGAGCAGCATCTGTTAGTATTAGAGTCACTACTCCAACACAATGAGGAGCCATTCTCAGCTGGGGACTCTCAGTCCTTGGGGACTACTGTGATAAATACGATTCATAATACTCATTAGAGACTCATTTTCCTCAGGAAGCTTTCTTGGCCAACACCTCAAAGGTAAAAGGTACAATAGATCTATTTGCCTCTGCTATGACCTACTTGACTTCAGAAGGTTAAGCTAAAAGTAGCCCGGTCTCAGTGTATTTTACATTCTTTGTTATTTTATACCATATGTTGAAAAGGAATAAGCTTTTTCCTAAGAAACAAAGCACAGCCATGAGCCACTAACCCTTCAAAAATCCCTAATACTCCATTGAAATCCCTGAGCATTGCTGCAGGAACTCTGCTCAACCCACAAGGCATATTTTCAACAGTGAGCCAACTTCGGAGTTATCTGAAATAATACTGACAAACTGCTAACCCCAGAGCAATGCCATCTCTCTGCAAGGGAAGGAAGAGAGCCGGGGCATGAGGCTGGAATTCAAAGAAGAAGAAAACAAAAGGCTCTGGAGGGCTCAGGAAGGTATGTGGAGGAGCCCTCCTGCCCTGCCCTCAAAGATAAGAGAAGCCGCATTAAATCAGCCCCGGCTTTGTCTCTCCCCTCCCCAACTGCAGATGATTGCAGAGGTATTTTGTGCAGAAGGGAGCTCTTTTCTGGAGCAGTGTTCCTCTGCTCTGACTCATGCAGCAGCTCTGCAGACCAGCCTGGTGATATCATACTTGCCACTGCAAAGCGATAAGCTGTGACATTACCAACAGTGGCTGTCATGACGTCAGTGATTGAATTAGGCATGAGTCATTCTCCAGAAGCTCAGTGGCAGCATCTATTAGTCATCACCGATGGCTGGACACCAAGTGGTGCCTTTACCTCACACCTCTCGGTGTTTCTGGACAGAACTGAAGTGATGCTGCACCCCCCGAGCTGGGGGTGGGTTATCACCCCTCCAGCTACCCCTGCCTGAGTCATCCAGCTCTTGTTGGTCGTGATCAGTATCCCTGTTTTCACTGTCTGCTCAAAGAATTTAAAGCACTTTAAATAAAAAAACATATTTTGTTAGAGATGACCCTCTTGGTATATAAACAGAAAAGAGGATTTTTGGGGGTAAAATGTAGTCTTAACTTTCCTTTGAGTATCCTATGAGTAGTCTTAATTTTCTGCTTGTGACTGTCTTCTGTCAGAGTTAAAAAGAATTAAGTGATTTGGTTATATATGAAGAAATCAACATATCCTTTCACTGAAATGAAGAATACTTTCCATGCCTTCCTTTTCTGGGGTTTGCAATGGGTCCCAGTAGAAAAGGTGATACTACAGGTACAGTAAAAAAGATCCCTTTACAGAATTTGTACCTGACTTGACAACAGCAGTTCAGATTACTCCACTGCAAGATGACAAGTTAATTTGGGTCTAATGTTCCTTCAAATTAACAGTGGTATCTTTTCTTGTTTCCTGAGGATCAGACCAGAAAGGGTGACGTGCCACTGAGCAGAAGAGTTGATGGTGCTGAGAAGAGGATGGGAATGTTAGCAGAAAAGCAGCAGGGAAGAAGATGAAGGAGAAAATGAAAGAAGGCAACAGAGTGTGTTATTTCTAGGAAAAAAAAAAAAAATAAAAAAAGAGAAAAAGAGGAAAGTAAAGACTCCCAAACAAAAAGAGGAAAAAAAGGTCAGAGGTAGAGCAAGATGAGTGTGGAAAAGGAGAGAAGTGATGGTGGATTAGGAAAAACAGTGATGGGGATCTGCGCCACTGGGACATGGGGCTTTTCAGTCCTCTCCTGCCTTTCCAAATACATGAAGGAGGCACAGAAGAGAGACAGACATAGAAAACAGAGAAGGCATGGCAAAGAAGATGTGAGAGTTCAATCAGATTTATCCCCATGACTTTCCCGTGTTTTGGTTGTATGGAAGCAATATTCACCGTCATTACTGCCCGGCCAACCACGATCAAGGAAAGGTCAAAGGAAGGTAATAGAGAGATGCGAAGGAACCTAACTTCTAATATAAATAAACCTTCCACAGAGTCTCATAATTCTTCATACTTAAAATATCATGAATAATTCTAAAACAACAGCAACAGTGACATATATTACTCAGAGCAGTCTGTGTTAGTTGTGCAGCTCTCCCCAGGTCACTGCACAGACACCCTCCAGTACCTTTCAGAAGAGCAGGAGGTCGACAAGTGAAGGAGCATTTCTTGCCAAAGGTGGTCCCCTCACTGCAGTTGAAGGTGGCTGGGTAGACGTGGTACTGGTCTGGGACACCGCAGTCCACAGGCTCACAGGTCACCTGCTTGTTCCACTTCCCATCCACACAAGTCATGGTGATGCTGGACTCCATCTGGAAAAAGATACATGCCTACAGCCACCACAGCCAGCAAGGGAGAGAGAAAAACCATTTCAGGCCTAGAAACAGCCATTACTTTGGCTAACAAGTTAGGCAAAACCATGCCTGGCCTCTACCATCATCCTTTGAACAGGGCAGCAGCTCCTAAACCCACCAAAGTGCCACGAGAAACAGTGTCAGAGAACCAGGATGTATTTCTGTCACCTCTGTGGTGAGACACTACAGCGCTGCCATATGAGGAGTAGAGCACTGCAAATAATCCAAACTCTTGTCTGCATGGCCTCCTGAGACAAGCAGGGCACATGCTGTGCTGCCCCACGTCTGGGAAGGAGCACACAAGCCCGAGCTGTTGGAGCTGACAGCTGTCCCCCATCCCTGTCACCCCTGCGGTGCCACAGCCACTCCAAAGGGATCCCCACGTGCTTCTGAGTCAAACTCGCTCTTGGGTTTGAAAGAAAAGCCAACCTGACATGAAACCATTTGGGGCTCCTGTCCAAGGCTCTCCTGAAAGGTGTCAGTCACCCTTGGCTGCGGGTGCCAGGGGAAGTGCCTTGGGCCACGTCAGCGTTGTGTGCAGATACTGACAGCTACTCTTATGGCTTTTCTGTCAGGGTGCCCCAAGGCTCCACATGAAATCAGGGCCCACGGACATGCAAGCCTGAGAGACAGACCTTTTC
This sequence comes from Pseudotriccus pelzelni, assembly GCA_035584735.1. Taxonomy (NCBI): domain Eukaryota; kingdom Metazoa; phylum Chordata; class Aves; order Passeriformes; family Tyrannidae; genus Pseudotriccus; species Pseudotriccus pelzelni. Next base: position 7,996,556 of record JAWMRA010000038.1, read on the forward strand.
CAGGAGGAGTTTGCCATCAACAGACCCAGGAGCATCCTGCCCATAACTGGCACCTGGCACTTGAGAGTCAATGCCTGTGCTCTGACTTCCCCAAAGTCACTCTACTGTCACAGCTACACTTCTGTGGATCTGAGGAATAATGCAAACAGCACAGCACACTGAAATCCTGAAGTGCTAGGGGCAAAGGAGGAAAAGGGGGAGCTAAAGGAGCCACCCATCCAAAGCCAAGACGATAAATTTACTGGATGACTGAAGGACAAACAGATGTTGGCAAAGAGAACTGAGTAAACAACATATCCACTTTCTAATTAAAAATGGAAAATTATTAAAAACTAGAAGTGAAGAATCTAACTCTTCCCTCCACACCAGAATAAAGAGAGGGACAGAAGTTTAGAAATGTGAGAAACCCAAACACGCAAGGGGGAAGACGCTGGCGAGGAATCTGACCAAGCCGTACAGCAGCACTCCTCTGCCTCCAGGGAATATTTTATTCAGGGCTGGTATGCTCACAGGAGATTTGCACCGCCGACCATTGATCTGGGTTTATAAAAGGAAGGGGAATGTTTCTAGCACACATCAAAGGGACCTGGATGCAAAAACACCCTAATGGTTTCAACAGAAGTTCAGACCTGTCTCTCTTTGATATATGGTTGCATACAGAATGGAAAAAGCAGTCCCAGAGCTGAGAAACTGGACACTTCCCAAGTGGGCACAAAACCCCTTTTCTAGACTGTGTAGTTTATTTAAACAGGGAGCACTGCTGATGGAAAAAAATGTCTTTTCTACAAGTTCAGAGTAGCGCATTCTGAGATTCTCAGAGCGCTCAGGTGAAGTGGCTCTCTGCGTTCTCATTCCCAAGTGGCTGTTAATTCTGCCTTTGCTGCTTATCAGAATATTTGATAGCATTAAAAAGCATCTATAAAATGTAGGCTGTTGATTCCTTGAAGACCTCCATGCTTCCAGGAAGCCGCAGTGTGGCGGCCACAGGAGAAGGGATGATACAGCGTATTCCCATGCCTTGAAAACCATACAGACGCATTCCCTCTCCAGGATGAGCTGCTCCAGCGTTCAGCAAAGCCTCCTTTCTCACATAACATAACAGCACTGTGGCTGCTGGAACTTAAAACATAAACCCAAGCTATTGATGTCAATAAACTCAAGGTAATGATGTCAGAGGCTATCCAAATGTTATGGAAAAGACATAGGTCTTGCATAGTATCTTGCTGGATGCTGGATCCATGCTGAACAAAGGGGAGTTCTATAATAAGAGGTTCAACTCCAAGAATTAAAGTGTTAGTGTTGGGGCAAATGGTTGTTCCTATGACGTGATACTTGCTGCACAAAGGAGTTTCTCTGATGACAGGGTTGTACATCAAATGTACCTCTACATAACACCAAACAAACAGTGCAAACTCAGAAACAGGAATATAATACAAATATTTAAAGAGAGGCAATATCTGTGCACAACAGTCACATCTTGCAGAAAGGAATGTTTTGCCTGAGCTAACACTTGTGAGAGTATTTCAGCTGCAGCCGTGGCCTTTGTTAGCAGAAAGCTGCAGGACATTAGAGCCTGCTGGGAATGCGATGTGCCTGGGATCCCCTCTCCTTGTAAGGGATCCCTCACTACGGCCATATTCCCACTTTCCTTTAATTGTCCCCATGTTCTAGACTTTGCTGTGAAAAAGATAATAGTTAGTGTCTCCATGTTTTCATCTCCGGCTTTTTTCCAGTGGTACTTCCCCCACAAAAGCACTAACCTAATCTATAAGAGTCTTTCCAGACCCATATGGCTTTTCCTGCTCCTGGCACACTGGAAAGACCATTCCCATGCAGAGAAGCTGTGCCCACGTGGGTAAGACCCTGGTTTCTCAGCTTTTTCCCAGTAATTTGTTCCACACTTTGTATGATGGAAGCTGAGGTTTTCAAGGTCAGACATAATAATGGCACATTTTAGAGCATGTCTATCATGTCATCACTTCAAGCAATAGGAGCACATGGAATTCAGCAGCAGAACATAACAGAGAATGTTCTCTGTGATGGAGAGAAAGACTGGTGGCTTTGATTGGAAGCACAGAGGACAAACCTGCCACAGAAATTCTTGCAGGTGGCACCCACCAGCTCTCGGCTTCCCCCTCTTGTGTCTCACCTGAGGGTGGGATCACTGCAGTGCCCAGGGCAGGGCCCCCAGAGGCTGAGCAGGAGCCCACCTCTCCCCAGCTCCATGCCACACCTCAGGGATTATTTCCAGTGGACTCAGCCTGAGCAGTGCTGCCTTTGGATCCAGCACTCGGCCTTAGTGGCAGCATCTGCACCTGCCTTTGCGGATCTCCCACCCGGAGCTGAGCAGGCACGTGCCTGTTTTGCCTGTCTGATCTGACAAAGTCACCCAGCTCACAGCAGTCCATACATAGCACTTGGCTTTCTCGTCTGGTTTATTAGCTGTCACTTTGGGCACTTTGTGCTGCTTTGACTGGCATCACAGCAACTGCTTCCCTTCATGTCGTGCCTTCCAAAAGAGGTTCACGTCAGGAGGGAGGGTGGGCAAGGCGAAAAGAGGGCGGGGGGGACTAGGGCCTCCAAAGATACAGTGTGCAGTACAGTGAAGAGGGTGCAAACTTAAACAAATCTGGTGCCAGGAAGATTTGTTCCTTGGGACTTTTAACAGCCTGGGAGAATTCATGTCTCCTTCCTGCTGCCCAAGATTCCAGCCGGCTCCTTCTTCAAGCGATGCTTCACGTGTGAAGTTTCCTCTCCTTAAAAATGAACAGCTGTGCCCTCCCCTCTAAGTATTCTTCCACTTCTGCCCACTACTGTGCCTCTAATTGAACCCACATGAGCCGTGCTTTCTTTTCCTGGCATGATTGATGATGCCTTTGCACAACATTAGGGAGCTGCTGGGTTTTAAATAACACCTCTTGACCAGAGCAGCAGTGGTGGTGGCTTCAAGGAGAGATGACAACAAGCAACTGAATGAGTGGGTCTTTCAGTGAAGGACAAGGGGGAGGAAAGCAGTGAAAAACAAAGGGGGGAAAGAGGGAGAGGAGAAGAAAGAGGGATGGAGTTGTCAGGGTGGGGGGGTGGGAAGACACTGGGGAGGGGGAGTGAAAACATCCCGAGATCTTCTTTGTGAGAAAGATACATGAAGGATTTTGCTCCATCACTATGCAAAGCCCTTTGTTGTTGTTGCTGAGGTCCCTAAATGAGGATGAGAGAGAGCCCAAGAGTCTGTAAACAGCTCAGCTTTCTTTTTCTTTTCAAGCAGCAAACAGTTTGTGCTGCACAGAGTGCTGACGGGTTTTAGGGTTTGGTGATTTTATGGAGTTTAACAGAATTTGGGAATGGGAGTTTCTCACAGGGGGAATGAATGAATGTTTTGCCCTAAGACTGATTAAAATGGTGGCTTCAGAAGACACAGGGGCCAGAAAGTGCAGAAACTTTTAAGAAGATTTTCAAAGACCTCTGAGATGTAAAAGATTGATTTGAAATGTGACTTGTGCCCCTACATCTCTGAGGTGCTTTTGAAAATTTTGCTTTTAATTCTCTCTTCACCCTTTTTTTTTTCTGTCTTTCATTGAAATACAGAAGACAAATGTGGTTCAGATGCTAAACCAAGGTGTTTTCACTGGTCTGTGAATCATCTTCATCAGCATGCAGTGGTCATGGGCCACTGGTGTTCAGTCTGCTCTTTGAGACATTGCACCTCACCTCAGCCTTCTTCCTACCCAAGAGTGTGAAACACCAACGTGTATAAAGCTACTTTCCTTCCTCTTCCTCGTGCAGCTCCACACACTGACAGTTAAATGAGAAAAAAAGTGTCTCTAGATGCTCAGATCAGTCAAACAGGCAAAATATCCAACTAGATGACAGCAGTGAAAACCAACAGCTTTGTGCAAGGTTCCTCAATCATGGCAGCAAGTCCCTCTGACCACGGGCAACAAGCCACAAGCCCCTTCTCACTCCAAAATGCCTGTGACTGGAAGAGGAGCTGAAGCTGGGAAGCAGTTGTGGAAGGAGCACAATGCAATTTGATATGAGAAATCCAAACTATGGATTCTGGACTTTCTCAGATAATTCATATCTTGCCTGCACATTCCACAAGTTCTGCCTTGAAGCACCTGACACAGAGAAATAAAACGAGATGACAGTGAAAAAAACTGTCTGTTCCTTTTCAACAGATCTCTGAAGAGCACAAATAAACTTTTAAAGCACGTGGTTCATGTGCTTAGCTGACCATGAGTATCTTTAGGATGCTCCACTTCTTCCCTGATTTGAACAGTGAATGCACAGCACTGAGCAAAACAAAGCCATTGGCCTCAGGGGGTTTTACTGGTGGAAAAAAGACAAGGAAGTGCAATAGCAGACCAGGGTGAGAGGAAGTGTGTTGTAATAGGCAGTGAATCATGTTAGCTAGGGGTGCTAAAATCCTCCCCTCTTGTCATATGAGTCTGATCAAGGCTCTGAAACCAAACTTCTCAGGGCAAAACCATCCACAAAAGGTGATTCCTGCACTGAAATAACACGGTGCTGGGGAAGCATGTTTAGGCTGTTTTATTTGTTTTGGGACCCCTGTGTGCCCTGGGTACCCCATGTACAGATCCCTTCCATTCAGGCTCGTTTGAGAGCTTGTTTTCTGCTCTGTAAAAATGCTCAGCTGGAGCTGGGGTTCTGGTGCTGATGCCAATTAGGATGGAAGAGGCCCAGCTCGCAGGGTCCTGTATTTGTTTTGTAATTGAGTTGAAAGGGCTGACTCATTCCCCTCCACTCTGTCTGCCCCCTCTGCGAGCTTATGAGGAACACAGTATTTCACAAATACAGACAGGCTGCTGAGTGTGGCTGCCCCAGCCCCCCCGGCCCCAGATGTGTGTGCTGCCCCAGATGTGTGTGCTGCCCCAGTTGTGTGTGCTGCCCCCACAACTGGTGAGAAGGTGCTGATGGGGGAAACCACCCCCACATCACGCTCACAGGATCTGGAGCAGCATTAGAGGTGAGAGCACAAACGGGGGTGTCTGCACCCACCTATCTTGAGCATCCTGCTCCCAGGGACATGCCAAGGCTGGACCATGTTGCACATGCACCTCACCCACCTTCCCCAGCCTGAAGTACCTTCATTTTTTTCATGTCTAAAGACTTTTATAGTATTCCTCAATACCACCCTCACTGCATGAAGATATGCTGCTTTTGTAGGACATCCCCTCTAATCCATGCATTTATAAAGAGGATGGGCCTCAATCCCAGGACTAAAAAAAGGAGGTATTTTGCCCAGAAATTGGTTGTGCAAAACCACAAACACCGCACTCCCAAAACACCAGGCCCGAGAAACGCTGTTTGTCTGAGTAGAGCTAGTGAGATCAAAGAAGGACTGAACACACATTTAAACTTTGTGGGTTGAAAATTTCTAAAGTTGAGAAACATCTGAGCTTTGTTCATTGTCAGTATCTCTTCCTACAGAGTCAGAGGGCTCCTATTCTGATGAGGAGCATTTTGTCCCAGGGCTGAGCTGAGACTTCGGGGTTTCGACTGGCTTATTTCTCAGTTTTTCCACATCTGTCAGGACACCCCTTGTCATAAAAAGCCCCAGCAGGACAAACCTGGCTCTTGACGAGATCATCATCCCTCTGGACGTGCAGGATGTGGCCGGTCCTGCAGCTCACGTTGCACTGGGCCCCGTTGTACCAGCCGCCGGTGCAGTTCAGCACCGCGTTCTCGATCTCCAGCTTCTGGCAGTCCGTGGCTTCACAGGAGTAGTGGACACAGCTAGGAGGGGGACAAGAAGTGGTATTTTTAGTGAATTCATTTAATTCATCCCACAAGAGCAAGTGTGTCTGACCGCCAGATTCGTCACTCGGCAAAGGGCTCCACACCCTCTTGTTGCATCTTCAGAAGGACAGGGGGCAGTGGCAACAGTGAGGACAGCGAAGGTAAATTACAGGTCTTGTGGCAAAAGGGAAGAGCCTGCCAATTCTGCAGAATTGCTTTGCATTCTGCAATACTCATCTGCACTACGACCTTCCTACTCTTGTACCATCATCCATCCATCCATCCATCCCGTGAAAGCACTCTCCCTCCAAGAGCAGTCCTTATGCCCCATCCAATTTTAAATCTTCTGCGTTCAGGAGTGCCTGATATTGGTGGTGATAAGTGCCTGTGTGTATGTGCGAGGAGGGGTTTCTGCGATAGACACTCTTATCTTTGAGAAACTCGATTGAAATCATCACATTCATTTTATTCCACTTCACGAGGAACACCAAACATCAGCTGTGTAGCTGTGTTGATAAGCTCTTATCAAACTCAGCAGCATGCTGTCATTTCAGATCTCTCCAGCTGCTGTCCTGCCATCCATAAAATGTTTCCCCGGATGGAAACTGTCTGTTCTCCCTCCAGGAAATTACTGTAACATTTAGCACGACTTGTTAAAAAGGATTCTTGTTTTATTTTTATGTACACAGAGATGTCTGGTTGACACAAAATCTTTCACCATCTCTGATGACCTGAGTCAAACATCATAGCACTTGTTCAAATATGAGTATGGGGCAGTCCCTCAACTAAACAGCAGCACAAGGGGAGATTTAGATAGAAGGAAGAAATTCTTTTACAATAGACTGGTAAAACACTGACACAGGTTGTCCAAAGAAACCGTGGATGCTACATCCCTGTAAATATTCCAGGCCAAGCTGGACAGGGGTCTGAGCACCCAGATCTAGTTGAATATGTCCCTGCTCACTGCAGAGAGGTTGGGCTATATGGGCTTTAAAGGACCCTTCCAACCCGAACCATTCCACGATTTTAAGTGCAAAGACTTTTTCTGGATTACAGACAAGATTTCTGGGGTTAAGGACTCCTACAAGGTGATATGTTTTGGCTGAAAATAAAAATGAATTTAATTTAAATAGAGTTAAATTAGTTCTGAGGAGGGGAAACACTGACTTATTTCACCATGCATGTGGGTAGGGAAGAACCTGAAATGCAGAGAATTACAGAAAGAAGGGAAAGCAAAGCATCAATACACACATTTTGAAATGGTTTACAAGCAAGCTATTCCTGTGTCCTTAAAAAAAGGGTTAACAACCACCAAACCCCTGTCCCGCTTAGTATGCCCTGACTTAGCACGTACATGGTGTTTTGCTGTGTTCAAAACACTGTGCAGACATTATCTAATTAATTTTCATGACACCCCTGCGAGACACCTGGGCTGGTATTGTTATCCCCATGTTACTGATAGAAAAGCACATCTGCACATGTCTCTACTGAGCTCTAGATCAGATTAAATGACAGTATTATGTACATCCACATCTCATTTCTCTGTCCCAGACTAGTGCTATATGGGAAGTGCCCACTGCTGGTAATTTAAGGTTGCTTGTTCAGTGCCGGCCCTTCCCTGGTGTGTGATGAGCCACAAATCATTTCTACATTCAGAAAGATCTTATTTCCTCATGGTGCACAAAGTATGACCACTGACAGGACTGAGGGAGAAGAATTCCACTTCTGTGTTGGCCAACTCCACACCTTTGCATGCAGCAAACAGCGCCCTGTCCATCAGCACCACAACCCTGATGCTCATCTCCTCTGCAGAATGAATCATCCTCTCCCAGAGCTGACCTACCCAGAGTGATCCTGCCTTCAAGGAGGATCCCCAGCCATCAGACCAAGGGTCTCACATGTTCTCCAGTTGCTGCAACTCACAGCCTGACACGCTGCCATGGATTTCACTTCATGCTGATCAATAAGACTGTGGATGAAATGCCATAAAAGCAAGTGGGCCTCATTGAAGGGAAATGAAGTGAGGAGAACAGCCAGGTGCAATTGCCTTGCAAATGCCCAACGCAGGAGTGTGAACTACAAACTTTACTGTGTTTCAGTAGCAGCTCCCTGAGCCTCACTAATCTGAATACAAACCTTAACAACCTCATGGCACTGCCAGTTGAGTAAGCCCTCAGTTGACATCGAAAAGAGTATCTGAAGTTGGATGTTGAGTGAGAGCATAAGACAACAAATGATGTGTTGTTGAACCCTCCCATCATGTCCCAGTCCCACTGACCCATGAAGGCGAACTCTCACTTTGCTCCCCTCCATTTTTCAGATGGTCAGGCTGCCATAAAGTTCCTCCCATGCCAGGGCTTCAGCAACAAGTAAGTTGACTCACTGAGGAAAAAAGCAAGCACTGTTGCCAAGCCACTCTTCTCAGAAGTACACATTGCAAACCTTGACTGCCCATTGCAAAACTCCCTCAAAATCTGAAAACCGTCTTCCACTAAAGTTGGAAAAATAAAATAATAGCAGACTTATTTAATCTAATACTTATGTGAATTAATGTAGCACTGAATTTGGCCTTGAATGGCTTCAGAGGGAGGGATGAGCCTAAGGAAACCTTTGCAATTTGCACAGAGGGAAATCTGGAGCAACGTCACCAGTCAGTGGCATCACTTTTCATTTCCATCAATGTAAAGGAGAAAAAGAATCTGGTTTCTTGGGTTCAGATCAGGACACCAGATGAGCAAGCCTGGGCTTAAAAGTCCTACAGAACTGAAACACCACAGACAAAGGCATTAAGAAACACTTATTGTGATGTTCTTCTTTCTGTTTACAAGTCCCCTTGTGGTCTCCTGAAATGGCCAGGGAACATTTTTAGCCACCCCCTCCAGGCTCCAGATTATGCCTCAGTTAGCAGATCATCTGGGCAGCTCTCTCCGTCTGTAACTCTATATGAATGACTTCAGTGACAAACAATACAACCATTCACTTTTTGTAAAAAAACAACCACTGCCACCAAATGTTTCCAATTTAAATATTTCTGGTTCTCTAGCTACTGGTTCCAATTTGGTATCAGCTACTGTCAGCCATAAATCCCAATGAATTTTGAAGTCACGATCCTGAATTGAGTTCTGCAGATGCAGAATTAAGACGGAGAAATGAATATCTCCGAGTAGGAAGTTTAGACAAAGAACCCATCACATCCATTTGTGGATTACAGAAGCTCTTGCATGGGTACTGCCATTTAACAGTGGTCAATCATCACATGTTCCAGAAACTGTGCATTCCTCGGGAAAGAAACAATATAAAAGTATCTGAGAAGGAAATCACTTAGGCTTTAACTCATGTTGATTCCTGCCTTAGGAGAGTTTATTCTGTTTTCTTGCAATCAATATTGTGTGACTTCTTCAAAACTGCCTATTTCAGGTCATCCTTGGTCTATCCTAACTCCCTCAAATTCCTGGACCAAAGCTACACAAGGGACCCAAGGACCACTCTAATGATTTACTTGAACAAGTGTTGGTGTCTAGGATATTCCCTGACAAGTGTTTATTTTACTAGGTCCACTTCAGGATTCACTTGTTCCTTTCCTTCCCCTGCCAGTGTACGATTTCCCAAAACAACATCTTCACACCGAGGCGGGTGCAAGGAGCAGTGGATTTCTTGCACACATTCCATTACATGTTAAAAACAGATCAAGGCAGACTGTTTCAATGAAGTAAAAAGCCCTGAATTGAGTTAGCTTCACATGTAGGCTGAAGTTCTGAGCCAGTTCTTTATTCAAATCCATTCTGCCCATCCCTAAGCTAAACGAGCTCAGTCATTAGGCTCTAAATCTGTATTTCTTTGTGCCAATATTGGCCCCAGTTCAGCGAGGCACTTAAATATGTGCTTAACTTCAAAAGCACAGTTAAGTCCCACTGATAGATTTGACTACAGGGGGATGTAAGCAAATAGCTGAGGGCTTTGCTAAATTGGGGCCTTAGTGACACAATCCTAGAAACATTTGTATTTTAACATGTTTATAGAAAATTATAACAATTACGTGGAGCTCTTCCTTCCTCACATAAAAACAATCCAGGACTTCCTCTTTCAAGAAGCTTACAGCAGCCAAACTTTCTTTTCCTAACCCCGAGGTCAAGCACTTTTCCAAGAACTCATCTTAACCTGGTGCCTTAATTATTTGTTTCCTTCATGAGAGCTCTGACACATAGATATGACAGGTGAGCATAAAAGCTCCCTTGTTATGAGAAGAGCCACACTGTTATCTCTTGTGTATGGGGAAAACTCCCTTTTTGACACTCTGGGGCAGGCTGGGCTAGAGATCTGAACTGCAACTGGGTTTTGTTCTAAGCCACCATACATTCAACTCACACATGTGCAGCCTTCTGAGGAGTTTCCCGACAGATTTATCCTTACGTGTTTGTATTCCCCTTTCCAGAGGTTTCTCTAAAGGCAAGAGCAGGTTCTTTCTCTCTAGAACAAACTTACATGCAGTATTTGGAAAAGCAGGTGTCCCAAATCCTGTGGGCTGGGCGGGAATTGGTGAACCTGTGCCACTGGAAAGGATCAAGCCTTTTCCTAAAGAGGTGTTTGCCTTCAAATCTGGTACACGAGAGCGACCAAAAGGATGGTATCACCTATGGTCCTTCTGACAGCAAACCCCTACTCCAAACTGAGAGAGTCAGAATGCAGCTGAAGGCAGAGATTTACAGAAAACACTTCATCCAACCCCAGGTAAGCTCTGGGGGATGGAAAAGCACGAGCCAGCAAGTCCCCACTAGTGTCAAGGCAAATCTTCCTTGGGGACCAGCTCTGCCTCCAGCCTGCCTGTCCCCCGTTGTGTGAGTTGTTCCTGCCTGGGGGGGTCCATATTGAACTGATAAAGCTCTCAAAGCCCCGTCACCCTGCCAGCTTGGAAGTGGGACTGTGTCCCTGGGCGTTTGCAGCCTCACAGGTCTCCCTGCCAGAGTCTGTCCAGGCAAACAAAGAAAACGCATCGCCTCCCACTTTAATAAAAGCCAAATGATGCCGTTTGCCAATTACCAAAATGGGGCGAAGGTTAAAAACCCATTGAATTATAAGACGTGTCACGGACCAAAGCTTCTATGATTAACAGTTCTGTGAGAAATTCATTAATTTCACCCGAAGCAAGCTGACAGAGATTGTGCTTAATGACAGAACGCAGGGCAGGGGAAAGGCGGCCGAGCCGGGAAAGAGAAAGCTGCATTAATTCACAACAAAAAGAGACGAGGAAACCCTTTTTTCCCCCTTATTAAAAGGAGAAGGGGAAAAAAAAAAAAAACACAAAACCAACACAACTGGAGTTGTAAAGAGCGGTTGCATTTGTTCTGCTGCTGAAGATTTATCTTCATCATTTCTCGTTGGGGAAGCAGACAGCAGGAGAGAGCAAGACAAAGAGAAGAGCTGGAGTGGGCTATGTCTCCCTGGGGCTTGTTTGGGGCAGTGAAGGGTGAAGCTTGGAGGATGGCTCTCCATGGAAGCGAGGGGAGGTGATGGTGTGGTGGCCAGGGGTGGGTCTGGAACCCCCCCTAGGTGTCAAACACCCAGGTGTGCACACGCATGGAGGGGGGTAAACCCAAAATCTCCCCTGCAGAAGCAATTTTGAAGCCCTAACAGCGAGTTTGTGCCAAGATTTAACCAAACAAAGGAAAGGGAAATCCTTTTGCTGCACTGACTAGAAAGCAAAAGGTGCTGTACCACATGGGGCATGAAGACTGGAGAGCTGTGGGCAGCCAGCGGGGCTTGTCTTCAGTAGGAACATGGAGTTAATGGGGGGTTAGGAAGATGGAAACTCCTGAAACTCGCAATTCTGACAGCTGAATTGGGGTGTCTACCTGGGCTTTCATGCCTCCTGACTGCAGTTTCCAGGAGAGGAGCAATGGCACCAGGTGTGATGGAGAAGAGGACAGATCTGGTGACCACAGCAGGGAAATGCCACAAAGCAGAACTTCACAAGAACTGACCTGCCAGGGATGGGAGACCCCCCCAGGATGTTTCCTACCCAGTGCAAAAGACAAAATCCTGGTTTTTTAGAATTGCTGTCAAAGGCAGCCCCAGTGCGCCAGGGGTGGGAAATTACACCTCTGCTTCTTCACACCCAATTTCACCGTCCGCGCCACAAGGCTACACAGGAAATCATAAAAGTATAATAATTTGGGGTATAAAGTGGAAGAGAAGAACTACCTAGGCTGTTATATCTGGTCTGAGGATGCAATGTGGAAATAAAGCCTGTCATTTTTACAGCACATCTCCAGCAGTGAGGGAAACTTCTGCTAAAAACAACAAAAAAAGAGCCTGTGGTCAGCAGCAGCAGAAAAAACCAGCAGATGGAAAGTACAGAGTAGGGTTTTTTTCAAACTCTCTATAAATGTCTTTAGGAGGATGGAATGGATTTTCAGAAGAAGTAATGATGACTGAGGGTACCTATAAAGTTCAATGGGACTTTTACATTTAAGCTCCTTTTTCTCTAAAATATTAACTACAATACATACTTCAAGAAAGAAGAGTGAGCACGTTTTATTTTCAATTATTAAGTTTTCACTAACCCATGGGAGGGATCCATTCACCTTCAAAATAAAGGCTGTGTTAACTTTTAAGGGCCGATATATTTCTTTTCCCTCTCAATTTTAAAATCTGCACCCTTGCCTAGAAGTGTCTGTATCTGGCTATAAATCGTCTCCAAGCAAAATAATTCTCCTTGAAGAGAGAGAAATAATACGTCTTGTAGAGAGAAGCCAAAAGCAGGCAAAAATATCCATGTTGACCTAAGGAAAATGAAAGCAGTCAAATTGATGCTTACACATAGGAGGGAAAGTTCCTTTAAAAATTAAATAAATACTCTAAAAATCATATTAGGCAAATGTAACCAGTGGGGAAAGAGGAGAAGGGAAGGATGGGCAGTATGGAACTGGCACTTCAAGGATGGGGAGACCATGAGGACAGGAGGCAGAAAACCCTTATCCAGCTTCAGAGCTGATTAAAAATAACTTTTAAAAAATCTCTCCTATGTTCCTCCTGGATTGGGTAAAATATCTAAGGAAAAGGACAGCAGTGACAGCAAAAGTGTCACCTATTTCCTGGCTGCACAACTTAATGCACAGCTTTCTGTACACCTTGTACAGAAGAAAGCAGATATGGTCACCCCAAATGATCTTATCACAGGGCAAATTGGGGATTCTCCACTGCACCCTGTCACCAGTGGAAAAATACCACTGTTTTCCATGGCCTTTGGATCAGGGCTTTACTTCAGAGAGTTTCTGGTTCCTTGACAGACATGGGAAACTTTATGATGAATCCAGAACTAAAATGTTCCTTTGAACAAGTGAGGCTCGGATGGAAGTTTTTGAGAGCAAGGGGCTGAGAGGGTTCAGTGCATCCTGAAAACAAAACAATGCCAAAAAAAAAATCAAGAATCCAAATAAGAGGCAAAAGGCGGGTGATTCTTCCCCAGGAGATTTCTAAAGGTTGGTTTGCTGGGCTGCAGAGGCTCACTGAAGCTTTGCCTTAGGGGAATGCATTTTTTATTAAGGAAATAACTTTCTAAACACAGAGCACTTCTAATTCCATAAGTGAACAAATGGTTCAATTCCTACTGAAAACTTGAGAGGGAGGAGGAATGTGGTCCTGTGTCTCAGCCCTCTCGAGCTCCCTGTTGCTTCTCACCATCCCCTTCCAGTGGGTCTTTCTCACTCCTTTTCTGTCCCAGTCCCGCACTGGGAATTGGCCAAACTTCCACAACCAGACTTCTCATCTGAAACTTGATCCTGCTGTCTTTGGGCCTCTGAATTTATACAACCTATTGCACAGAATGATCAGATGCCTTGAATCTAGGTCAGAACACACTGACTGGATTGATTTAGCTATAGATATGCTCCTTTTTTTTTTTTTTATTTTATTTTATTTTCCCTTCCCTCTCCCCCTTCTCACCCTCCCGCCTTTCCTGGAATAAAAGCAGGTCCTCAAAACAAGCCAGAACATTATCAAAAAACCTGACAGCTTGCTTAGGAGGCTGAGCAGAGGTTTGCTGGGATATGCAACTTGTTTTACTATTGCTGCCGCTATGGTATGACGACTGCTCACAACTTTGAATTCACAAAGGAAGAAAAAAATTATTCTTTCAGGGGTTTTGCTAAATTCTCTCCTCTTCTTTTCACTGCCTCGCTGAAAAGATCCGTGAAGCTGCCGCACCAGAGGCCAGGAAAGGTCACAATCTCTGTGGGATGCTGTAAAGCAGAGACTGAGAGGGGTTGGTGGTGATCTATTGATGTGTCTGTAATAACAACAAGAATAAAACGGTAGCCATAAACCTTTCATCCTGGGGGGTCCCACAGAGCTTTTCAGAATGGGGGCCGGATCCAGAGGGGTGCTGAGGGCCCTTGCCTGGCCATAAAAGCCCTGCAGATTGCCGATGGCCATGGATTTGCTGAGCACCCGGCAGGATCCGGCCCTGCTGGGGCACAAGCATCACTTTGTCTCGTGCAATCGCTTCCGTGGGAGGCCCCCGTGGCCCTTCAGCAGCACAAAGCGGTCTGGGTCGAAGCGGTGTGCGAGTGGCCAGAGCAGTGCCGGGCCGGGGAGCGCACGAAGAGTTAACTGAGCCCCCCCGCCCAGTTCCGAGCTCGGGATAAAGGAGGGAGGAGAAAGGAAGAGGAAATAATTCACTAACGGCATCCCTGAGCGGGTTAAAATGTCCCATCCATCCCCATCAATGAGAACACCACCGGTTTTTCAGCGGCCACACAAAAGGGTCAGCAGGGTTCAGCTGCCGTGCCCCTCCTGCCTCCCCCTGACCCCCGGCCGGCACGGGGGGCGGTGGGTGGCGAGGCAGAAGGAAGCGGGATGACAAGGCTCACCTCTGCTCCGCCGGGCTGTAGGTCTGTCCTCGCTGGCAGCTGCTGATGGTGATGGGGTCGAAGTTGTGGAAGGAACGCAGGGCCACCCCGGAGATGGCCACAAACTGGGAGCTGAAGCTAATGAGGACAGCCTGGGTGTGATAAAAAGGGTGACTGAGGTCATGGATGACGGGGATAATCAGGGGATTGTTCCTGCAGCTCAGGACGTGGACACCTGCCAGAGGAAAGACAAGATCAGAGGAAGGGTCAGACTTAACACAATTGCTTCCCAAAGCCGTGGGCACTTCAGAGGCATTTCACCCATAGGAATGGCCCTATAGAGCTGAAAAGTTATGGTAAGCTGCCTGGAGGGGCTTCCCAAATCACTCTGGAGAGCTTAGTGGAGAAGTATATCCCTCCAGACAGCTGAAGAAAGGCTGCCATTCTCTCCACAAGCGCGGCACAGGCTCTCAGAGCCGTTTCTTTGGTCCGCAGCTACGTTTCTATTGTGCGCCGTTAAATCAGGAGCAACCATCACGGAGGAAGCGGAGTTGCACTATTGTGAAACTGGTCTGGGAGAGGACAGTTGGAGCCTTTATCTGGCGCATCAAACGGTGCCGGCAGGCTGGGTGGCTTTGTGCACCAGGGGCAGGGTACCAGTGGCTTGTTTGGAGCTGTGCATGTCATTAGCACTCAGTGGTAAACTTCTTTGCATGAGCTCTACACTAAATGTGCCCGCTTTTGAATTTTTTTTTTTTTTTATGGTTTTGAGCCTTAGGGTATCTTGCTCTTGGGTAGAAAAGGCAAAGATGGTGATGGAGAGAGAAATGGCAAGGAGACTTCTTAATCCCTTTTCTCCAGCAGACAAGGCTGGGAAGAAATTCCCACCTTCAGGTAGAGGCAACCTGAATTCAAATGGGCCAAATCCATCTCGGGGGTAAGGCAGAGGACAGACAGATGTCTGCTGGCCTCAAAACTCATTAATCGAGATTCACGGCCTGACACTGCCTGCAAAGCCCGGCCTCTGCAGCTCTGTGGCACCACTCCGAGGATCAGCTTGGCTCCAGATCCATTTGCTTCACTGGAGCTCCCCCAGCAATGGCTTTGGCCCAGGCCCTTTGGCTACCCTGATGCACTCACAAATTTGAAAATAAAGTAAACTCTATTTGCATGTTTAACTGGCTCAGGGATTTCTGTTATTATGATTATTTTTTTTTCCCCAGTTCAGATTTCTTGACTCAAAGGGGGAAGAATAAAAAAGTTTTCATTTTTCTCCTTAGAAAGTGATTTCCTGTGAATTAAGATAGACTTCTGACCACGCTCTTTAAACTTTTATCTTCCACCCTCTACTTAAAAAAAATCTTCCTGTAATAAAAAATAATAAAAAAAATAAAAAAGCAACTCTCTTTTTGTTTTGGTCTTCACCTGACCCTGGAATAACCTCCCTGTCTACTTGCCTCCCACAGGTCTTTTGATATCAGCTCCTTGTGGAACGGTGCACGTTTCTCACTTACAAACAGGTGCAGTTAATACTCAAAATCCCGGGTTCCCAAATTCCTTGGAAGTTTCTGCCTCGTCTGATGGAAGGCCAAGAAAGAACTTATGGTATGAGGCTGTTTATTCACTTCCATTTCATTCCTCGCTCTCAGGTGGTGTCCACAACCAAACAGACCCTCAGAGTTGTGCTGTACTTGCTGGTGCTTTCTGACCCACACGAGGTAAACGGGGGCTGAACAGGTCAGGATCATGTAACTCACCTGCCTTCAGGAACTAAAGACCTTCATGGTGGCCGTGCAGGAGGTCAGAGCTGCCTTGTGATCATCCCCCATTTCTGGAGCTCTGCACCCACCTATTTGATGCTCAGCAGCTGAACCCTGGTGTCTGCAATGGCTCTGAACTAACAGAGCTGAAGTATTTGGCATCCCAACCTTTCCATCTCCTACCAAGACTCAGAATAAGCTTCATATTATTTTCTAGGAGTCCACATGGTAAAAACTTGTTCTGATCAAGGTGGGAAACTGCAGGTCTGGATAGGATGTGTTTTGCTCATGAGAGTGTCTTTAGCACACCGAGGACTGACGGAGCTTTAAAGTATTGCTACTTCCTTTTGGATGTACTTTTAGTTTGCCACTAATTTCTACATAAGACTGATTGACTGTCTGAAGTCAATCTTGCACCCAGTGCATGCCAACACTTGCACCTTGGCTGCAGGCTCCAGCTTTCCAAGGTGACAATTCAAACACATGAAATACAATATCCACGAGAAGGATTTAATGCCAGAGCCAGAACTCGGACAAAACAGCAATGGGGAGCTCTGCCTGAGTGAGAACTGCTGGGTAGCCTACCTACACCTCTCCCCTGCTCCAGGCAGCCTCTTCTGAAAGGTCAGAGGGGCTTTTCCATGATGAAGGCAGCATTTCTGAGGATGTCCAGGCATCAGGATGAGCCCTGCCAAACTTATGTTGCAACTTCATTGAGGATTTCAAAACCTAACCCTTAGTTTCCTCTTTGCTCCTCTTTCTTGTTCTCTTCCTCTCACAATCTGTCTGTGTGTCCCTATAAAATGTCACATTAAGTGTCTGTTGGCAGCTCGTGTCTCCATCATTTATTTCTCAGAGGGAAAGAGTTATGTGCCACTGTTTTGCGAAAGGAGGAGGACAAGATTAATCCAAGGGCTCCGGCAAACTGGGAGCTATCCTGACTCAACCTGCACAACTTGCTACAAATTTCAGTTTATTCTTGGACAACAGACACCACACATGTTTTCTTTCTTTTCCTCCACACCCCATCTAATTCCATACTATCCTGGATACTCATCCAACACCTGACACTGTGTGTGTCCCTTCTAGCAGGAAGCTCACTTGAGTTTCAGCCTGTCAAAACTGAAAAGTTAAGATAAAACAGAAGGTTGGTGGGTGGGAATTGTGTTTCCTTAAAAACTGCTCTCGAGGTGACCTGGCCAGCTTTCTTCCCAATAAAAAAAAGGCAGCGAACAGCAGGACAGGGATTATGCAAGCCCTGCCATGACACAGAGTAGGGAGCTGGGGAGAGCTCCTTGGTCCTGGAGCTTAAATACAACCTGAATCAATTCACCTGACACAACTTCCCCAGGTTCAGGGCCCTGTGCCAAGGGTAGAGACAAAAATGGTCCATCCTGGCACTTCAGCACAACTGCAGATCCACCTCTGCTTGAGGCCACACTGGAGCCCTGGTGCTAGAGCTTCATCAGACCTGAAATACTTCACATGAAGCATGTTGGCCACTAAATAGCTGTGGAGACTTCCCTGCAAGCAGGACTAGAGATCACCCAACACACCCTGTGAGGCAGAAGCGTTTCCTGCAGCAGCAGCTGGAGCAGGTCCCTCACTTCCTGCTACCAGAGGTTCATCTGTATCACCATCTCTCTAAGGCCAGTGCTGCTGTGAAGCACTGAGATAGTGCTGATTTGAATGACTAAAAAGGAGCTACTCACTTCTGAGCACACATTGAACAGCTATGGAGAAATGTCTGCATAAAATGATGCATCATGTTCAACAGAGTCTAGTGAGACTCAGGGCTTGGAGCACTAAACAACCACATTTTTGTCTAATTCTGAAAAAAAACTGAGCAAGAGTACTGGTCAATTTGTGAACAGGGGCATTATCAGATTAAGCAAGCAATAAGGAGGGAGTTTAATAAAATACAGTCTTACCAAGATCGTGGCTTTGCTCTTTGGTGTCAAAGAGCTGCACACCGATGGTCTCCTGCTTCTGATCCAGGTAATAGGTGCCGTCAGTGACCAAGTGAACTAGGACTGCTGCAGCTACCATAGGCTGGGAAAAATAAGCCTGGGAAAACAAAAAACCCACAAAGCCTGAGGTGGGGAATTGTGGTGGGCTTTAAAAAATCCCCAGGAGTCAGTCCAGGACTTTGAAAAGGGCAATTCCCATCCCAGGTCACACAGAAATCTTCTCTTCCAATCTCTCCTACACAAACTAGATAAACTGAAGTCAAACAGCCCTGCAGCTGTAACGCCTCAGAAATTCAATAGCCTCGTCACATGGGAGGGGACTTCACCACTGAGTCTCCAGACATTGCTCAGAGACATTGTTTTGCTGTTTTGCTCCAAACACGCTTCAAAGAAAGGAGCAGCTCCGTCCTGGGAAGCCTGTCCCAGTGATATTTTGCCTGTTGGAGAAACTTTGTACAGGCAGGCAAAGGGGAAACTCCTCAGTGACATGTGCACTTCCTACCTTGAGCCAGAAAATGGTCTGTGTCATGTGGGAGTACTGGAAGTTGGCCGTGCAGGGGTACCAGGCGTACTGGGAGACACCGTCATTCAAGTCGATCACCTTAGTCCGACACATCTGGAAAAAGAAGCACCAAAACAGACATAGATGACAGTAAGGAAAGGTTATGACTAGTTAAAGTGGGGGGGAAAAAGCCCAGGCGCACTGCTAGAATAAAATAACGCACCATAACGATGCCTCGGAACACCTTGAGATTATTCAGAAGTTAAGTTTCCAGGTCTTCTACCTCAATAAGAAAAACTGAAACATGAAAGACTCCCAGCAGCTGGATGGCAGCCAGCAGTGTCCTCTGGATTTGGTACAAGGTCTTTGACATCACTCAGAACAGCTTTGCTCCCCACCCAAATGGACCACGGCTCTTCCCACTGGACTCAAAGTGAGGATCACTTCTGAACGTCCCAGCTCACAGCACAGACAGTCTGGAGGTGCCTCCACAGGGCTCCAGCACTGCCCTTTTTAAACCTGGTGTTCCTGTAACCCCAGGGGAGTTAGAGATGGACGTGTAAACTTGGTAGCCAGGATAGTCCTTCCTCTACAACTCGATTTCAGCAAACTGGTTTCTTCTTTTGCTAACTAGTTCTGCAAGTGGAATCACCTTCTTCTGCACCTTTCCATGCCAGGCAGCAGTGAGACTGGAAGCAAACTGCTCTTTTCAGTAAAGAACAAGTAGATGAATCCCAAGTGCTGCCACAGATGAAAAGCTCAAAGGAAGTGCCAGAATCTGAGTAGCAGAGAGCCTTGCAGTGCCATCAGTGTGTAAGATGTGAAAATGAAGCTGGAAGGAATGGTTCAGTGAAGCTGCTTCAAGAAAGAAACATGCACGACCACAGCCTTCACCCCCCCAGCAAATGTGAGGAAAGAAATGCCCACCATGCAAAAAGTTACACCTGCATTAAAAGGATGATTCCTGCCAAGGCTCTAGGAGCACCTGAAGGGTGAACCTGTTGGGACTCACAACACTTTGGCAACTCACTGACTCACCACTCATGGGGATAAGAGGAAGGTCCTTGTGGGCACACAGAATAGTGGCAATGGAGCTACAACTGTAACCCAGGAGGCCAAACCATCCCCAGCACTTGTGCTGACCACAGGACAGCCTAGGATGGATCCCACAGACCACCTGGGCTGGGTGCTAACAGGAGTAATATTGTCCTGGGGACACTCTTAATTTTCTTTCCAAGACCAGAGCCTGAACTGAGCAATCAGGTGGTGATGTGCTGTCACTAAAGCTGTTC
Source organism: Pseudotriccus pelzelni (assembly GCA_035584735.1). Lineage (NCBI taxonomy): Eukaryota > Metazoa > Chordata > Aves > Passeriformes > Tyrannidae > Pseudotriccus > Pseudotriccus pelzelni. Next base: position 8,016,686 of record JAWMRA010000038.1, read on the forward strand.
CCCTAATCAATTTCCCTGATTATTAAATCAAAAAGAAAACCCTGAAGTGAGACAAGAGAATGAACAGAGATGCTTTTGACCATTCTGTGGTCATTCGTCCTGTGTCCACTTGATAACTCTGCATGGAAATGCCCCCTTGGTCTGGGCAGGCAAAGTCTGGGCAGTGCACCGAGAGCCTGGGATGCCTGGGAATGAGAAACCAGATTGGCTAAAAGTGAAGTAATCCCCTCTATAGTCTGACTCCCTCAAGATCCAGCACAGAGGAATCTATGGGCAAAACATAAATCAGCCTTAATGGGCTGGAAGAAGATTTTTAGTTTATTTATTTTTTGAAACAACTGGGACCAAGCTTCATTGAGGCTAGCCAGTGGATACTGTTACATTTTACAGCAGAGCAAGGCTTTACATAAACTATCTTTGGCATTTGAAATCCAGGCCAGCAACTCGACATGTACCATTTCGCAACTCTCCCTTCTTGCGTTTTCGGCAGCCTGTCTCTTGTTGGGAGCGTGGTTTTTATTTTAATACCTCTCCAGCTAGAGAATTTATCTAACCCACATCTGCAATTTATATGGTCAGAGAGCTCTTCGACATGAACAAAGGTCTCATTACTTTTATATGATTTTGTTCTTATTCTTACATTCTCTCCTGCTCTATTGGTCCAAAAAGGTGGCTCAAAGAAACACAAGTACTGACGTTCGGCGCTTTTTAAGTGCCGCTTAATGGATGAGTGAAAACCTGTATGAAGAAATCACCCAGACCTTCACCAAAAGTTTGAATCAAACCCAAAATAAACCCCCGCTGAGGTGGGTTGGAAGTCTCTGATAACTTTTAAATGCCTTGTTTGATTTGAGTGCATGTGTGAACTCCGGCACTTTCTGCTTCTGCCTGGGAATATTAGCAAAAATCTGGGCATTGCATAAAGAGCCTGTGTTCGAGCCACGTGAGCCGAGGTGTGTGGACTGTCAGACTGGCCTGGTTTGAACAGGTTAGATAAGCTTCCCCCTGCTGAGGCTGAGCCATCACTACCCAGATAAGTGTTTCAAAGTGGTCCTGGGGTAAAAGGTTCTTTTAGAAGAGTGTAATTGAGAAGTGTGGGAGAAGTCTAGCAGAGATGAGTGGCTACAAGAGCCTCTTCTGCACTAGCAGTCAGCTAGTGAACTTAGCTAATGGCAAAAAAGTTCTTGAAGATTCTGCAATAACAATCCAAGTGGATAAACAGTCCCTGTCACCTGCAGGCTCCACCATCCCAACAGGCTCTAACACACATGGTAAATACATCCCCACTTCAACTCTACCCAAGCAATGAGCATCACACCACCACTGCCAAGTCTGAGAACAGTCTGCTGGGAGAGTTTGTCACACCTCTGCCTTTAAGGCATCCCCAGAATGTGGCAACAGCCTGAAGGCCCGTATTGTTCAGGTTAATGGTTGGGCTCAGTGATCCTAGAGGTATTTTCTAAACTGAATGATTTTATGATTGCTGCAGTACCACTTTTAAGCTACAAGTTCCAGTGGCCTGGAAGACAGAACATCATCTCTTCTCACAGCTATTCATAGGAATTCACACTTATAAGAAAAACATTATTTCCTAATGTACTCCCCAGTTTAGTACAGTGATGCGAAACAGCAGCTAAGGCACCTGACAGCTGTGGAGGGAAGAACAGATAGACATACTTCTCATTTCAGAGCGTTACCAAGCTCTAAAGTATTTGCTTTGAAGAATGACAGCATCATACAGGACTCCAAGCTTCACTCACTGGGGCTTATCCAGATTCTCAGACCCACAGAGCAATGGGATCCACAGGAGCTTAGTATGTGCTCCAAAGTATGCAGGGACTATTTGTGTCTAGTTACTGGAAGCCCATGTCATACCCCTCCCTAGGAAGCTGCTTTCAATTAAAGGAGCTGATGTCTGTTCCTCTCAGAGGTTCAAATCCAGCTTGTCTCCCACCCACACATTCTGTACACAAACATCGAGAGACAGAATGATCAAGGCCAGAGAGCACTGTGGGATCTTCCCACAAGAGGGAATGCCTGGAGGATTCCCTTTGACTGATTTATACAATCTCTTGTCAATCACAGGCACACCATGTTCTTCAAACCGCCTCTCCTGTTTTCCTCCTCTTACTCAAGGGGATCGAGGAATGTGTCAGCAGAAAGGGAAAAGTGATATATTGGGAGCACTTAGTTTTTTACCACATCTAAAACACATTTACTACTGCAATCTACTCCATTTCCTTCAAAGTAATACGGGAAAATTTGCTAAAGAGCAAATTTTGGAAGGCGCCCTTGTGAATGATTCCCAGCCATCCCGTGACTTCAGGCAATACGAAGTTGGGTTGTCGGGCTCTTGCTGCAGCTGAACTCCAGGTTAAGGATCAATCCTGTGGACTGGGCAGGGGAATAGGTCCCAGCCTGACTGTGCCCAGTGCGAGGCCCCAGTGCAACCTTCTGGGCAGCACTTGGCTTCTCCAAGACTGAGCCCCCCCGTCTGTAAGACGAGGGTGATACTCCCCCATGTCACACAGGTACGTTGAGGGTATTAGGAACAAAAAGTTGCTCAGGTGTTACAAAGAGAAGAGACAAACAGGCACATACAGGTGTGAGGATACCCCTCCCCACAGGAGTGGGTTAAATACAAACCGATGCCATCCCACACTGACCTCCCCATCGAGCGAGCACACCCAGACACCGCCGGCTCCACATACACTGGTGGTTCTCGTCATTGTAACATCAAAATAATTCTGAATGCAGACAGGCAAAGCTGCTCTTCAGATGAGGATGCTGCCCTGCTCAGCTCTGGCACAGGGCTGACGCTGTGGTTGGGGTGGACATGCCTGTCTGCATGCCCAGGGGCGGCTGGAAACAGAGCAAACCTCCAGTGCACAGATCTGTCTGCTCCCAAAATCCCATCTGCTGTCCCATGGCGGGGCTTCCTCCAGACCGTGTCTTCCAGCTACGTCTGGCTGAGAAGGGCCATCATGAGCGTGGGTCTGTCAGGCACTTGGGAGCATCCTCCTTTTTGGGGAGGAGGGTGGAAGTGGTGATTGTGCCCCAGATGCTGCCTCTCCCCACTCCTTTCTCCTGGGGGCTGTGCTGCTGTCACTTCTGCAGCCAGCCAGACAACACAGGGAGTTTCTGGGTTGAAATGGGGTAAACCCTGTCCTGTTTGCTAAACAGCAGCCAAGGAGCAAGCAGGAACAGGAACTATTGGTAAAATCCCTGGTGGAGCACATGGCATCCTGAGCGAGGCTGCACAAGTGCACAGAAAAGCTTGTGGACTGATAAAAACCCACGGAGGCACAAACAGAACATCTTCTGTTGCTTGAGGATCCAGCTAAAAAAACAGACTTCAGTGGTAATACTGAAACCTAATGAATCCACAATTTTTAGCTGACTGCTGTGCAGCGGGTTATTTATATTTAACTCAGCACATGCCAGAGGATCCCAACCATGACATAAGCATCATTTTAACACACCCCTTACAGATGAAAACTTTCTCCATTGCCAGACCAGGGGGCTGGCAGTCACCCAGACCTTTTATTCTGAAATATCCTATTGTTCTTGCCGACCTAAGGTTAATCTTACCCAAGGATGAGAAACTATGGTGCAGTTGCTAAATATCAGAAAGGTTCCTGCTTGTTTATTGCCCAATCTTGTAAGGCAGCTTGACTGCCACATGGACACCACCCAGTTTGCCGACTGCAGCACAGACCTCCAATCTGTTTTGAAAGCTGTTGCACTGCTCTTCTCATTTAGGCTGGGAACTGGGTTGGAGTTACAGAAAAATTAAATTGCCCACACTAGCGGGCACCGAACCATTAAAAAGGCCACCATTTGGGATCCAACAAACACCTCTAAAAATCAGCCAGTTTCTAAGACCATTTCAAACCCACAGAGCTCAGGTGGAAATTGTACACACAGGCTTACTCAAGGGGCACCAGGAGTTTTGCTCTGGGTTTTCTTCAAGGTTCTGGCTAGAAATGCTTTAGGACTGGTGTCTTTATCAGTGTTCTTGATTTATCCCATCGGAATATCTGAGCTCACAGTTGTCTGCCCAACTATGAAAGTCAGCATCAGGTCATTTCAGGTTGGTCTCTAAGACTTAAGGAAAACCTTCAAAGTTTCTTTTTTTTTTCTTTTTTTTTTTTCCAAACTGGTACATATATTAATTCTTATGTGCACTAACAATGAGTTTAAAATACCCTGTTGCACAAAATAAAATAAAAGCCCAAAACCAAATCTGAGATTCAGCAGCACAGATTCTAAGCATAAAATGATGAGGTAAAGCTGTGTCTTCCCTCTTTTAACAGTTGCCTTACCTAAAAGCCTACCGCTTCTTCCCCAGCAGCAACTTTCTCTCACCTCTGATGCTCATCAACTGCAGCTTCTATCTCAAACCTCTCTTTGTCTTCTGTGTCTGATATCACAGTTGTACTAAGTTTTGTGCTCTTTCTCAGCTTTTGCCTGTTTTCATTGGGGTGCTTAAAGGTCTGATGGCAAAAGATGAAAAACTGCAGCGTGTCCTGCTCCAAGACAAAGGAATGAAGGCAGGTGATCCCCAGAAAAAGCTTTATAAACTAACTGGAAGCTGATGAAACTTCTGGGGTAACACACTGATGTTATATTACTCCCAGATCCAGTTGGCTCAGGAGTCAGAGGAAATCTCATCTGTCAATTTTACCCGTGTAATGAAGAACAGGATTTGGCTGTGGGATTGGGAAGCAGCTCACATCTCCTGCAGGATGAAATAAAGCCCCATTGCCAGTTGGTATGTCCAGTCTCAGCCCAGCCACGTCCACTTTGAACCTGGAGCAGCCCCTGTGTCTGGACCTTGCCCAGTGTCTGGACCTTGCAGGCTTAGTACTCAATTAGCATGTTATTACACAGCTTTCTTAGCACAGAGCCCCAGTTTTAGCAATTGGAAAGTGACCTTTCTGTGTATGACAACACCACCAGATGCTACAACATGGCATCAGTAGTTTGTCTGCAATGTGACATGATGACAAATTCCTCGATGATAAATTCCTCGACTTTACAATAAAAATGGTAGTGTTCATTTCCAAAGGGAAATTTCCTCGGGTAGAGTTTTGGATGTAATACAGGGCTGTGATTCAGAAATGAGTAAGAGCTGCAAGGGCTATTTCATTTTGTCATATAAGTTGGTTTAGTTTGAGGCAAGCAAATAGGAGCTACAGGGATTTCCATTAAATGATGGCCCAGATTGCATGTGTATTCAGTGTGTGTTATTAACTTCAGCTTTCTCAAAAAATGCAGTTATTTCACTTCCAAAGAGTCGGAATGAACAATATATTTCCATTTTTAAATCATGCAGACCCGCATTCTTTGAGCTTTCCTTTGAATTTCTGTTATCTCCAGATTCAAAGCAAACTTCATTTAAAACCAGTGAGTTCAAATCAAAATCACATCAAACCATAAACTTCACATGGCATACCTGAAAAAACTGTAAATCAGCTCTGACTGGCCCTATCCCAAACTCACATTGGCTTTGACAACCAGCCAGCTGTAATCAAATATCTAGGATGCTAGCTGGACCCGCAGAAAAAAAACAATATGGGCTTTGGATTTTCCAACAAAACCCTAACCAGATGATTTCTGTATGGTTCAAAGGATCACCCCAAAGACTCTGCTTAAGCTGGGGCCAGAAACTACAGAAAAACAGAGTGAGAAAAGGAAGAAATAATTGTGCTGATGGGATTTAAAAACCAACCCACTTAGACAAGCCCACAAGTAAACCCCAGGATTCAGAGCTCCTGGGTGCAATTTGCACTCGCCCCTGCTTCTTTTGCCTTTCAGTGACACGCAGCGAGGGGATGAGGGGATGTGAAATCAAGGAATAGCTCCGAGTGTACAACACAGTATCCTGTGAAGCACATGGAAGTGCAATCCAGCAGTTTGCCATGTTTCCTTGTTTTTTTCCTCTCAAATCTCTGCTATTTCTTCAACACAGCAGTAGGACATAAAGATGCTGCTCTCAAAACAACAGCATCTCCCACCCCAGCAGTGCTAAGATCTCACTTCAGAGACATAATTCCTAGAATTAGCCCTGAATTCCATTCTCCTATTATGTTCAAATTCACAAATACATCTGCCAGTAGGAACAGCACCCAAATGCAACAGCCTAGACAGACAGGATCAAGCAACAGCACCCAAACAAGACCTTATGCCTTCAGTTCTGCAAATATCAGGCTCATTAAAGCTAAAAGGCATTTTCAAGCCGCAGCAAAAGCTCCTGTCTACAACTTCCACATTACTGCTCAGAGAAGTGTGAAGGCATTATAGACTGATAAGTGCTTTAGCAGACTGTATATCCATCCACTGGAGAGCGAGGTTAAACAAATACGGGAGCCAGAACATTATTGTTGGCTGCACACTTGGGTTCCCGAACTGCCCGTCTCTAACTTGAACCAGCCAGGTCCACTACAGCACAGCCAAGGCTGGCCGTGGGGTGCTGCAGCAAAGGAAAACAATCCCATCCCATGAGCTTTCACCACTGAGGAGTAGAGCAAAAGCTAAATTTTTTTGTTTTTCCTTTGACTGGAGCATTTTATTCAGGAGCAGCTGGCATCAGAAAATCAAACTGTGAAAGGCAGAACGCATGCCACGTTTTAGGAGGATCTTAAATGTATTTTTGGTATTATGTTCATGCATCTGACTCGTTAGATTCATTGCGCTTTTGCTGGTTTGGCACTCCTTCAAGGCAAAGCAGGATTGGGCTTGGTACAATCCACTTGGTAGCATCTCCTCCTTCTTTTCCAAAGCTGGTCCTGTAAACTTGCTTGAATGAAGAAAACACACAGCTAGGTAGAAAAAGCCCCAAAGCAGCAACAGCTAATCCCTAAAGAACTTTGGCTCGATGAAGAGTTCCTAGTCAGGATAACACACTGGCTGAGGTGGACAGAGATGCTTAGAAGCACTTGGGCAACATTCCTGACAGAAAGCGAGATACACAGGGGGGGACAAAATTAAGCCCCATCTTTTTCAACTATCAAGCAGGAAAAAAAAACCCAATGTATTCATTTCCAGCATGGCAGGAGTAGACCCTAAATGTTGTTGAGCTTACTCCCTGAACCACCCTGAGAGCTCATGGGGCACAGGAGCCGCTTCCAAGAGATGTGAGACAAGGCAGGTGCTACCCTGAGCCCTGCAAACCTCTCGCTAAGCTTCGCCTGCGGCTGAAGCAAACAGCCGTGCAGTGGTTAATGTCAGCCCCGACCACATGATCACATTCAGGAAAGGTCAAAAGAGTGATTTTTCATCTAAAAACATCTGTGTGTTTAAAGAACAAAACTTTCTCATGTGCAGAAAACCAGGGGTTTCCAGCGCTTTTATTTCCAGAGTTAAAGTCATGCTTCTCGGCTTTGTTTGGGGTTATGGACCATGTAAACACGCCGTGTAAACCACACGCAACACTCAGCACACAGCCTGTCCACATGCAAGGATAACTGGGGGTGCAAATCTCTCTCTCCCTGGCTCCTTTTCCCTCTCCAAGCTGCTCAGCCTCCCCCACCACACTCCCAGCGTGCCAGCCAGACACCTCCTGGTTGTCCTTCCCTATACGAAGACAAGCACATGCCTCTAATCCTAAGGGTGTAAGTCTGCTCTGGGCTGTCAACAGCCCTTAATTGGATACATCCAGGGAGATGATGCATTGGGAAGAGATCCTGAATTTAATAGCAAGAGGGAAGGCTGCAGAGAGGCTCCCTGGGAGTGTGTCAGGGGGCTTGGAGGAGCTGCCGTGTGCCCCAGGGAGCTGACAGCAGTCACACCTGAGCCAGCAGAGCCCTTCAGCTCCCATCTAGCTCGTCAGCCCTATGCCAACCCGTATGAATCAAGATTAAACCCTCTGGCTTGGTTTTGTTAATACCTGAAGACATGGACTGTGGTATGCAAATCAAAAGGTTCTCCCTTTACTCCACTAGGCTTTTCCCACCGGAACTGCAGAGTAATGAAACAACCACCATGCAAACAAATCCCTCGGGATGAGCTGGACCATTCAGGAAGAGTCCTTAGAGCAGCACCAGCTGCTGCCTCCAGCCTGTGCAAAGGCTTGTTTGGGGAAGCCTGTCACTTCCCTCTAGCTTTGTAACAACCCTGGTTGCTCCGATAAACCTCAAACTCAAACAAATTAAGCAAAAAGACTTGGAGCGTTTAATCCTTGATGTCCCAGGTTAGTAGGGGAGCTCACAGGAGCTGCTCTCAGAAGAAGTTACTGGAGGGTAAAGTATGAGCATCATCTGAAAGAGAAAGCTCATGGTTCCCTCAGCCTCCCTGCCTGCCAGGAGTAGGCTTTGGGATGACAGACTGAGAGCAGAGGGGATGGAGGAACTCACAGCTGCCCAGGCTCAGCCTTTCTCACCATAAACAACCACTGGGAAACAGGTAAGTTTCCATGGAGCGAGGCTTTCCTTTTTCAGCTGGGACAGTCACAGTGTGCACACAGTGAAGGGCACAGGAACAGAGCAGCTCTGCTAGAAGGGCAGATGTTTCAGATGAAAAAAGGTGGGAAGAAGATGATATCTACCCTGTGCTTCACATCCTCTCTGAAGAGAGACTTCTCTTCTCCGCATGTGATGATGCGAGGGTTAATAATCAAAAAATGGAAAAATCACATCCCCGCCTGAAGTACTAAGCATAAGGATTTTGGCCCAGTGACGAAAATGGCTAAGCAGAACTTGATGTTCTCCTGAAATGAGGGCTTCTCCCAGTGCGGAGGTACATGTGGGGACAGATAATAGCACTGATCACACAAAAAAACTGTTTCCTGGCACACGTTGCAGCTCACAGCCGGGCCCTGAGGCCATGGTGGAAACCCAGTCCCCAGGAGACTCCTGCTGATAGCACAGGGAGCTGGGCCACTTACCAGATGTGAATTTGAATTACCAGGGTGAATCACGGCTTCTTATCAGATTCCCCGCTGAAATGACCTCAACAATGCTCCAGCTTCGCAGGCGGTGCTTCCAAAAGTGAGGACGGATGACGGATGTGGGGTTCTTCAACAGTTATAGCTCCAAGGCAGCACAATTCAGAGACTTGGAGCAGCTCAAGAGTTTATCCAAATTATCTTCAGTTTGGCTTTTTATTTGGTCAATTTTTTAAAATTATTTGTAAAGCAGATACTTATTTCCAGGTGGGGACAGAGGGGTTGACTCAAGAGACTTTCAGGGCAGTGCTGGGTCATCAAAGCCCGTGCCTTTTAGAGACATCTCAAGATGAACACCCTAATATTCATTGGCATTCCAAGTACAAGTCTCTAACGAGGTCTCTAATGTGGGCTGAGATGTCTGTGGCACTCTGAACAAGCCGACAATCCTTCCTTTAAAATAAAAAAATAAATTCTTTGCTCCTGGCATGAGAAAGTTTACTTTCAGCTTAAAGAAATGATCGTGTGGTTTTGGGGATGGCATTCCATTCTGCTGGAGAACAGCACCCTGTATATCTGTGGCTTTGTAGCTACATCACAACCCTGGTGAGCTCTGTTTACATATTTGACATGTTTTCTTGTGACGAACATGAAACCAAATTACATAGTAAAGGCCATTATGGATTTGTTCTTGCACCCTTTTCCTTCCCCTCCTTCCGATTGCCTGGTTCAGATCTGTCTGGGTGTTTTTAGCTGCCCTGGATCACCTGGCAGCGCTTCAGGCAGGTTTATTTGCTGCTGCACAGGGAAATCATGGAAAAGCTGGTGGAGACACATGCCAGGGAGTAGGGAGAAGAGGGCCAGGGCGGGGGTGGGATGAGAAAAGCCGAGAACCCTTCGTGCACGAACAAAGCAGACATGTCGGTGCATTTATGCAAAATCATTCCACCCTGAATGGAGAGGGACCCAAGACAAACAACCCGGATGGGATGCAGGGGAGCTATCCCACGCTTACAGCTGGACATGCTCTGCATCTAAAGGCTTGTGAGCAGCGGCAGCAGACAGAGAGACTGGCAGGTTGAGGGGCAAGGGCCGAGGAGGAGGGTCTCCTTTCAGAAGAGTGCATGTTAATGAGCACCGCCACTGTTGGGGGGTCCGGCTTCCCAGCTTGCTGGTGCCAGGGGGGTCCAAGCTGTTTTTCCTGTTCCCGCCTGGAATCTGGGTGGGTGGCTGGGTGTACAGCAGATATGATCATAAGCGGTAATTTACTTCCTAAAGAAGCACATAATCCTTATTACTGTCCAAGACAATATTCCTTTCTTGCCTTTCTTCTTGCTTCTCGAAGCAACAAATGGCATGGAATTCTGCTCTCGTTTCATTAGTGGTAAATGTCTCCTGGTTCTAGGAAGATGAGACCAATTTCCGGCACCTGAGGATTTTTGGTTTGACCTTCATCTCTGCAAAAGTCAAATTGAACCTCTCTGAGAGTACTGATGGCTGCTTTGCTCTCTGCATCATTCTTTGTTTCTTTTATCTATTTTCTCTACAGTACACAAAGGGAACACAGTGTACCAGCCCCTGGTACTCACTGTTCTGTTTCCCTTAGATGACTTGCATATGTGTTCTTGAAAAATTATTCTAAAAACTAGGAGGGGGGAGGGGGGAGTGGAAACTAAAAAAAAATATCCCTTGAGTGTTTGGCAAAATTGCTTGGAATCTCCTCTGACATCTCATTGTGTTCTCTCTGTCCTCGCCTTACACAGATCAGCCAGAGGCTACGACATCAGCCATGGGGTCTGAGCTTCACTACTGCCAGGAGCAGAGGAGCACTGAAAGACATGGGGATGGAGGGGTGCAAGGGAGGGAATCCCTGTCTGTAACAGGCAGCCAGGTGATGGGCAGCATCCCCTTTTTCTTCAGACAGCTCATAATTGACTTTAAAGGTAACGCTCTTCCTCAGCCATCTGTCTACCAATGAGTCTTTTTCAAGCCAGCCTACCTAGAAATCCCATTTATCATTTCATCTAGCTTGAGAGACCTCCCCAGAACACTGAAATCACTCCAGAGTCCCAGCACTGATGTTAGCACACATCTTCGTAGCATCCCTCACCTTGGTGTGGACCCTTTACATGGACTCCCTTCTCCAACAAGGCAGAGCAGCAAGGAAAATATGAATAAAGACCAGTGGAATTCCTTTGGCAGAAAGGCTGCAAAATCCAGCTTTCCCAGGAAGACAGGTGGGAAGCAAGTCATTAAAGCAAGGAGTTGGTGGGACAGTTTTTCAGTCCTTTGTGCTGGGAATGAACAGCCAAACTGTGCTACGATAAAGACTGATTAATTCACAAACGGGATGATGTGAGGGGCTGACAGAGCTAAAATGCAGATTTAATGATCCCAAACCCCTTCTAGGTCTCTGCTCCCAGGCAGCAACTCTCAGCAGGCCCTGAACAGTTTTCTTGTTATCCAAGATATGAACATTTCCCTTTCAAGACATCCTGAACTTCCTGGTGCCAGGGAGGTTTAGGCTCAGTAATGCCCAGTGCCTGCAATGTCTCTGAAGGATACTGAGGTCTAATCCTCAAACAGCATCTTTACCTTTCTGTGCTCTAGTTTCCACCTCTATTAAACAGAACAGAAACCAAGCAGTGTGCCTGTGATAAGGCTTAATTAATCACTGTACACTGAAAAAAAATACAGAAAATATCATCGCTTAATCCAAGGCAGGAGAATTCCAGCCTGCATTTGCCTGACAGTCAGAGCCAGGCCCGTGATGCAACTCTCCAGCCTTCAGGCAAAAGACCAAATTGGCCGGTCTGTAGTTTCCAGGGGAAATGAAGACAAAGTTTTGGACCCCTTGAACTAACTTTAGACTTGGAGACTCTGTAACCCAAGCTGAAGCCCTTTGGTGGATCAGCCAGTACTGGAAATGAGCTCACCCGCGTACAGCAGACCTACATTCCTTTTGCAACAGCCTGTGCACAGTGTCCAGTTCAGCTTTTTCCAGAACTGGTCTCTGCTCACTCATGGTTCCTCCATTAATGGTTTTTCTTAGTGGGATTCTGCCCTCATCCTCCAGAGCTTAGTGGTTCAAAGTCTGGCTCGGCTATAAATAACAAAGACATTTGCAAAGCAAATCATCTTATTAAAGAAGGGGATTTTTTCATCCCTCCAACCACAACAAAACTCTTACCGTTGAAAAGCAACAGGACTTGGCTGTGAATTGGGGAGTTCAAAAAGGGCCACTTGCAGAGCCGACAGACAGACACCCTCCCTCTTCTCAGCAAGATCACCCCAAAGGGAAGGAATGGCTTCTCCATTAAAAGTTGCAGGTTTCCTCTCTTCCCACTCCTGTTCAAGATTACTCTATTTGTTGGCTTTGCTGGATCTTTGGGGAATTATCTTCAGCTTTATATTTATTAGACGGAATAAAACTCTGTGGCAGAGAACTTCATCATCCTTCTTTTCAATTTTCTTATGGTATTTTCTTACCACTCTTGGAGCCCTTGCTCTACCACGTTATTTCTTTTAGTATTCAGAATACTTCTGTGCTCCTTTCTTCTCCTCTTGTGGGCTATTCCAGACATACTGCAATTCTAGACATCTTTCTGCTGCTGGTGGAAGGTTTGTTGCAGTGAGTCTGGATGAGTGCAATTGTGGGAACTGTAATAGGGGCAGGAGGGGGCCTCTGTTTGTGGGAAAGATGTAACAAGAATCCTCTTCCACAACTTCTTACTCCATAGAAGCCCCTGTGGGGTACCCAGAGGAGAACAGGGTGTGTTCTTTAGTCCGGGAATGAAAGCAAATCCCAGGATCTGTCTGTGCCCAGCAGCCTTGGGAAAGAGGAGTCCCTGTTTGGTTAACTGTGCCTGAGCTGTGCAGCTTTTTCTTGGAAATCCAAGCTCAAACAACGACATAGGGAGAAAAAAAATACTTTATATATATATATTTTATATATATGTATTTTATATATATATATGTTTACTTGTTCTAAACAGCAACACCCACCTGCCTTTGCTCTGCACATCAACACTGATGGTATTTCACACCCAAGGAGAGGCTCTTTACAAACTCCCAGCAGAAGCAGTGAGGAAAAAGAAGTGGCTCAAGAGCGTGCAAAGCCCTTACTGCTGAATTCCTCCTGCACTTGACAACAGGTACTGAGCAGCATCTGCTTCCAGGTCTGCAGAGGATTTCAGATTGGAAATCAAACTGCAAAAATATCCTGCACTGGTGCTTGCACTTCTGCGCTGCTGCAATGTTGCTGAGTGGCTCTCTTTGGCTCTGAATATGATGCTGTCAGTACTGAGAATATTTCTTAATCAGCACTGAAGGGTGGCTGCCAGGAAAGTAGAAGTGGCTGTTTCTCAGTCTTGCTTCTGCAGAAAGGGCGATTGTTTAAAGGGGGGGGGGCTGTTTGACCTTTCCATTTTTCAAATCTGTATCTCTTCGCCAAGACTGTGTCATTCTTTGTAAGCATTTTGTTGTTCTAAACAAATCTTATACTGTGAGCTTTCTTTTTTATCTCCCTTAGCATGTTGCCATTCGGCAGCCTCACACTAACATGTGATGTAAGATCCACCTCAGACTAATAACCCGATGTGGGCATCCCAGGAAAAAAACAATAGCAGAAATGGGCAATATCTTCACTGAACTAAGCAAACAGGTCACAGAAGCAACCCTACAATAACAAAAGACTCCAGCTTGTGCTCATCAACAATCCTCCAGCAGTAAACAAGCACACATGGGCAGATATTGCTGAGAGATACCACAACAACCAACCAACCTGCCTTGCAAACCCCTCAGAAAAAGCCTTGGCAAAACTATGGCAGTCATGCAGAGAAACAAGTGCTGAGATATCTGAGGATGAGAAACATTTTAAGTCAGAGCATGCTAAAAATGTCTTAAAGCACCTTGAGAGCGCTGGGGCAATTATGAGAAATGGGGATGGCTAACAACAGGCAGCTTATGTATTCTGTATATTGCTGCGCACTGCACTCAAACATATCTTTCATGGCATTCCTGATGAGGAGCCAACACAAATACCACTCTGATTAATCAGGAAGCTACCCAGCAACAACATGAAAAGTTTGCACAAGACCAACAAGCACACAACCTGCTCTGAAAGGTACCTGGGTGAGGAAAGGTGCTCCTTTCATCAACGCTGAAAACCCCGAAGGCTCAGTGCTTGCGCAGATAATGAAGCCAAACATGTTTACACCTCAGTGATCATTACATGCAGTGATTAGAGGAGATCTTAGGTTAATTTTCATCTCCTCTAGCTAACAGACTGATGACCTGCTGCTCCACCTAACCTCTCTGGAGTGACAAGTCAGGTGCTTTCCCAAGCCAGCAAGGCTGTCTTGTTCCTGGGGAAAACAAAGACTTTCTCAACATATATGATTAAAAAGGTTAACGAGCCCCATGCACTCAAACTGATGTAATGGGACCAGCTGAGCTAAAGCAAAAATTCCTTTTGCTGGAAGTAAATAGCCCACTGTTATCTCCCTGGGGGCCAGGCAATAACAGGAGGCATGTTCCCATTCACTCTGCCAGTGTGTGATATGCTAGTACTCTGCCTATAAATACAACAGATTTTTTTGCCTTTTTTTCTTTTTTTTAACAAGGCTGTAACAACTTCATCTCATCTGGGTACAACAAACACGCTTGAGTTGTGTCTACCCAGCAGGGCTTTCTGTTATGTGTGTGCACGGCAGTGGTTTTTCCACCACAGGACCATATGTTACCTACTGAGAGGAGTGGCTGAGTTGCTACCAGTGCATCAGACAAAATCAGGGCAGCTCTCTGATGGGAGTGCCTGGGGACAGGCCCAAAGAGCAGCACCTGAACTGGAGACACTGCTCTTTGGCCTGCACTGCAGTACAGGGAGCTCGAAGGAGAAAGAAGTTACGAAGGCACTGGTAGGGGCCCAGAGGAAAGTTCCCTTTACAGTGTGAAATAATAAATGAGACCATGACAAACAGGCAACACTGGGCTCGAGATTCTGTCTTGATACTATGCCAGCTAACCACGCTTTGTGCATTTAGAACTGACCTGGTCATTAATTTGTTACAGACTTGTGCAATGTGAACAAGGCCAATTCTCTTGCATAAAGATGTTTTCTCTTGCAAGCCAACTGGAAAAGTTTAGAGTTTACTATCCACGGAGAAATCTGCTTGACATATCTGTGACACGGCACTCCTCTCTGCACTGCCCACTCAGGACAATTCCTGGATAATTAGATTCTCAGAACAACTTTTCTGCATCCTACCAGAAGTGAACCTAAGTTGATTAGTGTGATAAGTGCTCTGTCTCTAGCAAGGGGCAATGGTGGGTGCTGAAGAAGGAATATACAAAGCAGCTCTTATATATGCAGATTCTTTCCCTGCTGTATCCTCTAAAAAACTAATAAGCACCGTGGACTTTCTCAAGTCAGGTTGCATCTGGACTGCTGCATCTGCATCTTGTACAGCTCTGTTTCCCAGGCATCTATGCAAAGTCTTTCTGAACTCATTTGGATCTAATTCTCTCAGAGAGACAAAAGGTAAAGTTTATGGTAACTGGAGCTGTTTATGTTACAAAGGAAACATGGGAGAAGGGGGTTAAAGCTAATGAATGTCATTGGGAATGGACGGGACCTTTCTCAGAATAGAACAATAGGGTGCTTTTATGAAACTGGGAGGCGGAAAACACAGAACTATTAAAAAAAAGAAAGAACACACTTCTGTATTATTCCGCATCAGCCTTCAGAACTCATCGCCAGAAGATCATACCCTGTGGACACTGTGGAGAACCTGTCTGTCTTTTAGGTGATGATGGTTGGTTGAGGTGATTCCTACCCAGCTTACTGAATCAAGAAGGCCACGACTTGAGCAAGTTCTAGTTGGATGGTTGGAGCTGAATTTTGACTCACCGCTACTAATCAGGCTCAGAAAGAGGGAAACTGCTGTCAAAGGGCCTTCCTTGGTGAAGGAGCACCCGTGAATGCTGACCGCTGGGCTACACCCAAGAGCACTGCTCCTTGGTGGACTTCCCCTTCCAGGAGAGGAGAGGGAGCGTGCTTTCCTTACCTGGGTTGCTGCCGGCTGACCGATGACCACCCATCCTGGGCACTGCTGGTCACTGTGATGCGAGACGGAGACGTTGGAAGCCCACTGATCGAGGAAGCCTTTGGGGGTGTAAACGCCACAGTCTTTGATGCTGGTCATCTGCTCGAATTCCTCACACACTCCATCACCATCGTGGAAATAGCACCTGCTGGGTTCATCTGCAGGGGGAAAGCAGAGGAGGAGAATCACAACGGACTGGCTACACATATCTGCAGTGTAGTTACTAAGGACCTGAGACCATCAGTGGTCGTGTATCTTGCTGGGTCGGGTCACTGGGAAGCGGGAGCATTAGTCACTTCCAGGCCATAGCAAGGTGATTTCAAAATAGCCAACCAACAACAGTCAATTTCTGTATTGGGTAATTCCCTCGAGGTATTTCCTAATGTTAGGGGTTTTCTGCTTATTTTCATCTCTCTCCTTTTAAAAGGATGGAGACAGAAGAAAGCAGAGATAGAAAATACATAGAGAGACAATGTGGGTGTTGGCATAATTCCACCAGCTTAGATGGAAAAACGCCAGTGGAGGGTTTGGTCTACAATGTTTTCCTTTTTTTTTTTTAAAGATATCTGCAAATAAACAACAACAGCAACCGTGACTGTAGGGATGGTGAAAACTGCCAAGTTCACAGTTGTAGTGACCAAAGGGCCAAACAGATCTGTTTATCCAAAGCAGATACACTACACAAAGTGTGAGGGGTAATCTTGCCACATACACACACAGCTTCAACCAACATGACTCAGATTTGACCTGAAAGGATCAAAAGCAGCAGGAGACTTTATTATCCTTGCCCATTTATTCTGTGGCTTCTCTAATGAGACTGCCAACAAAGATGCCAAATTTTTGAGGTTGTTTCTGTAACACTGGCCCATTAAAAACTGAACTGAGATCCATCTCCTCTTTTCAAACAGACTGCATAGCAATAATGACTTTCAGTCATTAGAGTACTCTGTGAAATGGAAACCTTTGACCTGTTGGTATCCTATTTTGTATTGTATTATCATTGCCAGTCCCCAGAGGTATCCAGTTCTGACAGCCTGTTGTATTTTTGTCTGGCAAATAAGCCTGTTGAAAAAAGGGTAGGAAATTAGCCAGAGCTGCTAGCCGGACTGATGGAAATGATCCCTAAGGAGAATCCTGTCAGTAGTATTGGACTATCTCGAACTAGGTGTCAGAAAATCCGACGGCTGCTCAATTTTGAGCTACTTCTAAACTCCTAAATTCCCTGTTTATTTTTCCTCCTGGTTTACACAGTGAAATACCACCATGAGCCAGAAAAAAATGGGTTTATTGCTATTCAATTATTAAATGACTTTCACTCCTTTTCTTCCCGTGCAGTATTCCAGGTCTTAAAGAGAGCGTGGCTTTGAAAGAATAGAGAAGTCTATCAGGGAAGAATGTCATTACAGTTTCATTTCATCACAACCTCTGTGGACAACTTGTGTACGTGGATAAGTGCAGGGATCTGTGTATTTGCTGGGCCAGTGCTCCGAGCTGGCGAAAAGGCGCCAGCACACGTCTGGAAATGTTTCAGCTGTATGAGTGCAGCCTTGTGCCTGAGTGAATATTCCCAGGGTGGCCAAACTTCCTGACCCTGCATGTCACATCTTAAAATCTTCATTTGTCTGGGAGCCACCGAACATATACCACACACCTCGAAGGGCCCGGAGGAGGAGCGCTGGGGAGAGTGTTCACAGACGAGAGATGACAATGGCTCCCCAGGGTGGCCGGGGGGATGTGCAGATGGGCCCTAAGGCAACCCAGCAGGGCTGGCCCCCTGGCCCTGCTGTCCTGCCTCCTCCCACAGCCTGAGTGCCCGACAGGCCTGAGCCAGCAGGGCCCCGCTGCTGCTCCTCGTCTGATACCGACCCAGCTGGCAGTGTGTGCTTGAACTGCTGCTGGGAACCCCAGCTGGGAATCCCAGCACACCTTGGAGATCCCTTGGACACCCCTGTAGCATACCTTGTTTCCCTGCAGGCCCTGTTGATGCTGGCACGGTGCTACACCGGCAGGGCTCATTCATCCCTGGGAGGGACGTGCTCTGTGCCTGACCAGCTCAAGGAAGGGGCAGAGCAAGTGTGTCACTGTGATGGCCATGGAGACAAACTCCTGGTTCCCTCACTTGTCCTTCTGCCTCTCTTTTTCTGCTCCACTCTCTGCAGAGCTGTATCAAGGCTCTGGGTCTCTGCTGTACCCAAGAACATCAGGATAAATCTAAGTGGCTCACCCATCTCAGAGCACTATGCCCCAGTTTGAGTGAAAGCCTCAGCAGAAATCTCTGAGAAATATTCAGCCCTGGAAAGACTGTGGTCAGCAATCAGAATCCTCAAAAATAAATGCCAAAACTATGAAAATATGTATTTTTGGAAAAAGTTTCTTTGTAATTTTATGAAAAGAGGCTTATTTCTATAAGGGGGGGGGGGGGCGGGGGAAGAAAGGAAAATACCTACCATGCTAAAAAGACCTGACCTTCAGCCTTTAAACATATGCACAGTCAGATATACACGCACAGTGAAGCACCATCATCCTGCCACACACCCACACTGACAGAAACACTGACACACAAACACTCGTACGCTCTCTTTACACATCCCTGACTCAGCCACCCAACTCTTGCAAACACATACCCAGAGAAACTCACAGCCTAATTTTAGGCACATGCATTTAGACAGTGTTTCCCGGCCTTCCCGGAGCACTGACTTATTTTCACGACAGGCACTGAAGTAAGCACAACATTTATATAGCAGCATACTCCTGCACTGGCTCCAAATGTTCCCTCCTAATGCGATGATAAACGTAATGGGCTTCTGATAAGATCATGTGTTTGGGATAAAAGAATACTCAAGACCTACTCCAACCCGATGACTTAATTCAAACTCACATGGATGGGAAGGCAGCCTTTGAATAGCTGTGATCCAGGCCAGTGTGTGATCCCAACAGAGGCTAATTTGTTCCTGATTATGCCTAAGACCCCAATAAATCTGTCTGCTCAGAGTCTGCAAAACCCGAGGGAGGAACCGAGCGCAGAGACTGGGATGTCTGAATTAAATGGAGGCTGCCTAAATGATTAACAAAGTCCTGCTGAACTGCACTGTCATGAGCCCTTGTGCTGTGCCGGCCCCGGAGAGCTGCCTCACCCTGCGCCGGCAGGATGACACCACGCACAAAAGCTGAGAGATGAGGGACCCACTCGCCTTTGTGTGCTTTGAAAAATGGTTGGGGAAAGCGGCTTTACAACCCTGGCTTACTTTTAAGGAAGATCTCTGAGTCCTACTATTGACCCACCACTCAGCTTGCAGTGCTGTGCTTTGAGGGGAGCGTTGGTGAGAAGAGGGGAGGACCTTTCCTGCCCACGAGCTTCCTAATCCTGAGTGCTGGTGAAGAGGGGGATGTGATTAAATCCTTCCCAGACACGAGGGCATCAACCTTCAGCAGTGGTGCATCACTGGCTGCCAAAAAGCAGCAGAGGCTTTTCCTTCCACATGTGTTGAGCACCAGCTCTGACTCCGGATTCTTCCTGTGGTCTTGGACACTTGGTAGGTTATCTGTTGGGTTTTACATTTTCATGATCAAAGTGAAGGACAAGCAGATTGTTTCTTCCTACTATTGCCCTCACAGAATAAAAACTAGCAGGTTTCTTCCCTTTCCTCAGTGGTGTGAACGCAGCTCAGTTAAATCCATAGAGTCCTACAGGTTCAAAGCTGGGGAGGGCACTGTCAGAAGCGGAGAATTTCTAGGAAGTGGTAGCTAGAGATGATAGAAAGTGCCTTTTCTTCTTAACAATATGAGCTAATTTTTGTCTCCACAGAGGTCTGTAGGCTCCCAAGACGTGCTGAAGATCATATGAATGTATTGGTCAGGCATGACCTGGACCATGTTCATCAACACCGTGGACTTCTCACTTCATATGTGAATCTGATTTGAAGTAGATATGGAGGAAAGGAAAAGGAAATCTGATTTGCCCTCCAGGGAAAAAATTACTTCAAAAAATTAAAAATCAGTTGCCTGGAAATTCAGCTTAAATCCAGAACAGTAAAATGTCTGCAGGCATAGCACCTGGCAGCAGGAGAGAGCATCTCTAGGGCATTGACAACAGATGCTGCAGGATTCTCAGCTGAACTTGGGGAACATGTATTCATTCAGGCAGCCCAAGCTCCTTTTGCCTGGAAAGGTTCTTTCTGAAGGCACAAAAATGTAGGGGCCGAAACAACATCTCTGTCTTGCCCTTGCTGTGGGACAAGGCAGTCTCCAGATTTCTGTGGTGTTTGGGAATCCCTGAAGGCTCTGTGGCCCAGGAGAAGGGGGATTTGTTGGAGAAACAGGTGGGCAAGACCTGGTTTGCTTACTCTTGCCGTCAGGCTTTAAGATCCAGAATGACCTTGGGGCTCTTGTGCGTTGCACCAGAAAACGATGCAAACTCCCATCTCTGCTTGCTTCCTAAGCTGGCCCAGCACAGTGCAAGAGGTAGCCTTTTGTGTTGAACCACAGACCTCTCCTCTGGGGTTCAGAAATGACAGGATGCTCAAGATAATGCAGAGGATTTAGGGAGCATTGGGAAGCACCTGCCAGAGCAGGTCTGGATGACCAGGCAACTCGCCATCACTGTTACCTGTTTGAAGAGAAGCTGGAAAATCATCAGCAAAAAGAATGAAGTCTGGTAGAGGCCAGGAAGCAAGCATGCAGGATACAGACTTATCAGTGACAGACAGCCTTCCACCTCATTAAAAAAAAAAGAGAAAGAGGGATGAAGAGATCCAATCCATGGCACAGGGCGCATCCTCCAACAAGGCTTTTAATGTCCAAGCAGGGTAGTCAAAGTTCTGGGGACAGACACTGGGGGCAGCTTCCTGTTTTCAGCTTGAACGCAGTGATTGGCATCGGCATAGTCTTCTTTTGTGCAATAACTACTATTTTTTTTTAAAGGCCAGACAAAAAAAAAAAGGAGTATTTTTAAGCTCAGCTGTTTACTTAGGGAAGTTTCCAACTATAACAAGCCTCATGCCACATAACTATTTGTCCGGAAAAAAAAAAAAAAAGGGAAAGAAACTAAAAAAAAGGGGGGGGGACACAAAAATGCAGAAGCATTGTCTCAGAGTAACAAATTCTTGGAGCAGAACAAGCTTCGCATTTTAACCCCTGAAAGGTCTGTCCAGAGGTGTGCAGGCCTTCAGACACAGCGAGGGCCAAACCCCAGGCTCACCAAAGTCCGCAACTTCTGCAGAAGCAGCGTTTTACCACCACGTCACTTAATCGGCATCTCCAGCGCCGGTGTTTATGTTCACACAGATGAGGAGAAATGTATCCAGAGGTTTCTATCACAAAGGGAGGAATAATTCCACTGCAGATCACATGAACCCGGCGGCTGAGTGACCGCAGAACCTGCTCCATTTATTTCTATGGGAGTTTCACCTCTGGCTTCAGTGGGAAGAGAGTGAATAACATGGCCTGCTTCCAGGAAATCTGCTAATCTCTTCTTTAATATTGAAGAAGGCAGAGACAGAGATATTTCCTGCTACAGTAAAATATTCAAGAGTTATTTTCCTTCCTGGATGTCCTGACTTGAAAAGAGGAAAACCATTACACGGAGCTCGGGCAGACCTTTCCAAATGAAGTCGCATATCAATACGATTGTGACGTCTCCCTTCAATGAAATAAAACAGACACCTTGGAAGTGAAGGCAGTGCGGGTGTCGCAATCCGCTGCGAAACATCCAGGGGCCTCGCAGGAGGCTTTTTCCATGGAATATGACAATTGTGTCTGAGCATCTCCTGAACGGAGCAGGCAGGCTTTGTGGAGTGTGGCTTGCTGGTAATTCAGCTGCTTCGTGGAAATACATTCCTGGGTGTGACTGGCTTGCTTTGTGTGGTGTAACTCGGCTCATCGGTATGAGCTCCGATATAGCGGTCGGGGCACAATAATTATGCAATTGATCTGCGTGCTGCAGACAGATACAGTTACAGCTCCCTCGAAGAGCCAGCACTGAAATTTGATAATTCACCTCCAGGAACATGAGCGTCCCTTAAGAGGAAGGATATTTCCTATTGCTGGCAGCGGTAGTAGGATCTTGTCGGTTCTGCAGCTAGCCAAGGTGGCCATCCCCAAGTCCAGGCAACCAGACATGGCCAACAGGAGCCAAGGTAACCATCCCAACTCTGGGTAACCAGACATGGCCAACAGAAGCCAGTGTGGCCATCCCTAAACCCATAGAATAACAGAATATGCCAAGTTGGAAGAGAATGATACTTGAGTCCAACCTTTAGCGCTCCACAGAACCATCTTCAAGAGTCACACCCTCTGCCTGAGAACATTGTCCAAACCATCCTTGAGCTCTGGCAGCCTTGGTGATTTGACCACTACCCTGAGGAACCTGTTCAGTGTCCAACCACCCCCTGGGGGAAGAACCTTTTCCTAATATCCAACCTAAACCTCCCCTGGCACAACTTCAGGTCATTCCTGGGGGTTCTGTGACTGATCACCACAAAGAACAGGAGCCAAGGTGGCCATTCCCAAGCCCAGGCAACCAGGCATGTTTTAAGAGCGCTACAACACACATTATCTTTCCACCTCACCTTGTTTCCCTACATGGACAATCACAAATCAGAAAAGTGATGCCAAGAGGATGTTGATATTATACAGATTAATCAGCTATACTTGGAGACTCTTCAACTGAAGAGGTTTCTGTCACACAAGGGAGCAATGACTACGACCATGAGAAGGGTGGCCAGGGTGGCCCTTCTTGACACCTGACATGCTTGGGAGGCGGAGAAGGAGCCCAAGAGCTAAAACCCAGTGGTGCCATTACCCAAGGAAAACAAACTGCTTGTTTGTGCCTGTGGTTGGATGTTATTGCAGAGGAAACTCTTGTGCTCAGCATCATCCTCTGAGCACAGCAAGTTGCTGTTGAGTCACAGAGGATGCTCTAAGGAAGGAAGTATGACCAGCCTCTCTGATCCACAGAGAGTAATGTGTGAGGGATGCAACAAACACAGGAGTAATTCTGCTGCTGGGCTCTCACTGTGGCTGTGTCCTAAAAAACAAAGCTGGATTTAGCTGGGCTGGACTCACTGGCCTTGGGAAAAATGCAGGCAAATACCACTCCAGCCCACATTCTCCCCCACAAAAAAACCCACATTCTCTTTTGTATCTTGCTGCCTGAGATGCCTGCTCTCTCTGCTCTGTGGCTCAGCTAACGCTCCTAGGATTGCACTATTAGTGATGACAGTCTTGAAAATCACTGTAAGAGACTTTATGACTACTAACTTGCCAAAGGAGTGCTTAGACTCTTAGAATATGTAGCCACACTCCCACGAGCTGCAGGAAACACTCAGCTTCAAAGTACTTGCCTTGAGCTGAAGGACTCACAAAAATATCATCTGAGTAAGCCTGGTCAGTAAATTCATTACTATTTGCCATGAAATTCTGCTATAGAAGCTCAGCTGCTTGAACAACAGCAACACTCTTTCCCAAGCTCCTTGGTCAATGCTTTCACCTTATTGATGCCCTGGGAGATGCTGAGTTTCTCTTGCAAGGTGGCTCAGTTTCTCCCATGCTGTTGTTCTACTGAAAGCCCTCGGCAGGGTCAGCCAAGGCCTATTTAATGCTCATGAAAGAAGGCAAAATCACCATTAGCTGCTGTGTGGGGCCACAGTTTCAGCAGCCAAAGCTGTGTTCCTATGCAATGGTATGAGGAAGGGAGGGGGAGCGGATGGGAGGGAGGCACCGCTCTCAAAGCATGCCCACAATGAATATGGATGGTCATCCATCAATTTATTTTAAGCACATTACTCCTCTGTCAGAAAGGGAAAAAAGGAAAAAGAAAGAAAGGAAAGAAAAGACATATAAAATTAGGTTTGTGTCGCTCATTTAACACTGCAATTTCCCCAGAGGATTATGCACCAAACAGAGATAGCAAGCTCATGAATATTAATCATTTCCCTGAATGCAATGCAGCCCGCCAAACAATAAGATTAGGGGAAAGTGCTATGCTTAATTTATGGATAATGGGAGAGGTAAAGGATAGAGCTCCCACAAAGGTAAGGCTCACAGCTGGAGGGAGAGGCCTCTGAGGAGGAGGAGGACAGATCCAGATTTGTAAGGTAGCAGAAAAACATTTGAGGCCAAGCAGGAGCAAAAGAAAAGGTGTTTAAGGATCATTGTCAAATTAAAATCATACTTCTCCCTGCACAACCACTAGTGACTAATGCTTCAAGCATGCCAGAAACTAGTGGTAAATTCAAGAGCTAGATATATTTATTTTCTCTTTTCCTCTACTCTGTGCCTTTTCCTTGTATTTTACATCCCTGAGGCCCCGATCCAACACACCATGGAGAGATGTGTGTCTAACCTGAAACATTCCCGTTCTTCAGGGCAACCACTCACATGTGGAAGTCAGAGGAAGTGCTGCCCTGTTCTGCTGCAAAAAGCCTTTAGCCAAGAGTCCCTTATAAGCAAAGGAGATAAAGTGTAGCAATAATAACACCAATAAGATGCGACTGAAAACCCCATAAATTACCTGGCCAACTTAAAGGGAGATAGAAGTTCTGGAGCTACTTCCCAGCTGTGGTTCAATGTGTCTATCAGTCTTTACTCATCTCTTTTCATATTACTTTCTCTCCCCCTCCCTCCTTTTTTATTGATCTCTGCATCTTTTTTATTATATCCTTCTCTTTCTTCAGCACTGGTGAGCTAAATCAATGCATAATGCACATCCCACTCCACAAAAGGAATGCAAATGAAAGCCGGGCTCTTTTTCAGCGTCCGCACATATATCTGGATGTGCACGCACGATGTTGGTGTGTGGGAGTGCACGCCAAGGACAGGGTGCTCAGCTGCGCCTCAGACACCCATTTCTCACCGCTCCACTGGGAATGGATCAAGTGCTAAGCCCTGGGTTCCCACAACTGCGAGTCATAACTCTTACAAATGGGGTCTGCTTTGCACAGGTTGAACTTGGCTGAGATCCGCGGTAACCGCGAAAATCAGTTATCCCGGGGGGAGTAATCAAGAGCAAGGTGAAAGAAAAGCAGCCGAGAGGTAGGAGAGGGGTGCATCAGTCACACGGACACAACTTGGAATCACCTGTCTCCTACAAATCAAAAGGCAAAGTGAAACCTCCCCCGTGGGACCAAATTCTGTGCAGAGGAGATAAAATATGTAAAATCCGCTGTACGAAACAAGGGAGGGAGGGGGAAAGGTAGAGATGATAAATTTCAGGATGGGGAAGGACGAGTGTACTGCAGAACTGGGAGGAAAAAAAAAAAAAGAGCACTGCCAGATGCTTCCATTAATTAATTAATTAATCTCACTGTCGCTCTTCAGCATGTTGCAGGAAGAAAACGCTATTAATCTTTTCTGTGTTCTGTTCCTCGGCTTTGTGCTCGGAGAAGGCCAGGACAGCCTGACAGTAAGACCACACAGTTTTCCTCCCTGCCTCCCTCCTTCCTTCCCCCACCCCCTCTCCTCCCTGGCAGAGCAGATTGATCCACTGTTATCTGATTAGAGAGGAAAGGAGGAGGGAAAACAAAACCAAGACAAAAAATAAAAAGAAGTCTAATTTCATTACAGGCACTAGCGCAAAGTGTCTTGAGAGCCTTGTGCCATTTAGTCAAAGGAAAGTTGGACCAATTAAAAAAACCCCATAAACCTCATGATCCTAAAACGCAAAGGGAGCAAGAGAGGCAGAGGGACACCTGCAAACAGGCTGCCTCCATCCTTGGAAATATCCAGAACGCAGCTGAACATGACCCTGAGCAACATGCTCCAACTTTGAAGCTGGGTCTAACTTTGAAGTTGGCCCTCCTTGGACCAGAGACCTCCAGAGACTCCTTCGAACCTAAATTATGCTGTGATTCATGGCTCTAAATCTAAAGCTTGGTGGTGCTTGCGGGCTCTGTTGTATTTCTCTTCTGCCAGGCGAGGTGACTTACGTGGTCTCTGCTTTGGGAGGAAGGAGCCCACTTGGGCTTTGCACCCCCTGCTATGGAACCCCCCTGATGACGCCCCTTCAGCCCTGCCCTTCAGCCAACAAAATGTTTAGCGATTATTTTCAGCCACGTGGGACCCAATCCTGCAGACAATTTGTGACAAGCATTGCATTCACTGTTGTGGTTAGATTTGCTGAAGACTAAAGAATGCCTTGTGGTAGTTCAGAGACATGCCTGGAAGAAAGCATTTGCAAGATCAAACCCTGAGGCCCCCGATTCAGCAAAGCCTCTGAACATGTGTTTGAGGCTCACTGAATTCTTTGGTGAAGGGGAGTGATTCCCGGGGCTCTAAAGAGCTACATAATACAACAAGAACATCACTGCAAAAATAACACTGTCTGAAATAATTACTTCTTGTCCTACAGGATTATAACATGTGTTAGTCTTGCAAACAGGGAAATAAATTACACTTATTTTTTTCCATGCTCCTCAAACAGGGACCTGAGAATTCTGTATTTTCCAAGAAAACACCCCACCAGTACCAAGGAAGAATTTTGTTTGGCTTAAGGCAGAGGATCAGGTCTGATATTATTAGACTGTGGAGAATGCTGAATTTCTGCTCTTTTTTATTATGTAATATGAACAGCCACTCACTTCCCCAACATCTTTATGTTTTCTGGTGAGATTTTAATGCTTGATATGTTAAAAGAGAATATAAATCAGCACAGTTCATTTGCCCGAAAGATGAACCAGCAGTGTCTCTTTAGCTCCTGATGTCATAATTCGTGGTGGTCCAGCAGTCACAAAAGCCAACAGGACCTCTTTCCCAGGAATTACTTTCTCTGAACCTGTCCTAGAGACTCGATGAAGGCAGCATTTGCAAAAACTAGCAGCAGTTCTGCCCTGGCAGACCCTGCTCCCACACTGAGACCCCCACCACCACAGCTCTACAGTCACACAACAAAACATTTGTAAGGTCTGTGTGCCTGCACCATCCCTTTGATTCAGCTCATTTGATTCATCTGAGTCCCTGTATTTGGTATTTCACAGGCAACTCGATATCATTCACTTTTGTAATTCAGGACCCGTGCAAACCTACAACCTTCCAAAGCCCATGACAAACAAACAACTTTTCACCCCTGGAATTCCCCTTTCCTTTCCAACACAAGCAAATCTGGAAAACCACTTCCTCCGTAATGGCACAGAAAAATCTGTGTGTGTGTGTTTTAGTTGCTTCATTTTCTAATCATTTTGCTGTCAGACAGCTTTGCTCCACACCAGCCCTGTTGCTGGTCCTGGAGATGAACACGTTTGCTGACCATGGATGGATGGATGGTTGGATGATGGTAGATGGATGATACGGTTGGACTTGATGATCTTAAGGGGTTTTCCAGCATAACCAATTCTATGATTTTATGTACAAAGGCATAAAGTAGATTCCTGCACCCCCCTGGCAGGACACCACTGTGTGGTCCAAGGCTTGGGACACCCCACTCTTACTCCTGTGCATAGATTACTTGGAACATCTTGCAGCTCCCGCCCAGCCCAAAACCACCTATTTCATTTCTGAGAACCAATGGACGTGGGTCATGTCCAAATGTAACACTGGGATGTGGTCAAAGTGCAGACCTGGAGCAAGGAATTCAGACCTGCTGGTGAGCAGGGTGATACAGATACAGCCACCCAGCTCCAGCTCAAACCCTTGCTGGAACCAGCCTCACACTACGCCTGACTTCTGGAGAACCCAAAACATTTACGTAAGTGTTTATCTCACTTTCAAAATATTATGACTAACATCTTTCAAGTGCTTGAGGCTCTAAGGCAGCAAGTTACTTGAAACACAAACGTAACTTCAAGACCACCAGTAGTCACAATTAGCCTCGACCATAAATATGCTCGATTTCAATAGAGCTATTTACGTATGTAAATAAGCACATCAACAAATCAGGCCTCAAGTCTCACAGTGTGGGACACTGAAGTAAAATTGTAGCTGGTCTGATGAGCCAAGCAGTCCCCAGTTTACCACCCCAGGTAAACCACCCATGGTGCCTATGAGGTCCCTTATATGCTGCTCCAGGCACGAGAGATAATGGTCAGATTGCCAAAAAGAGCAAATTTCAGACTTGCCAACGTCATATTATCTACTTACCACTGATGCCCTGAGCTGAAGGCACAGGATCACTACATGGGACAGAGGGTTTTCTTGGTCAGTCCAGATAAGGACTCTCATAAAAAGCCTTGAGAAAAAGCGGACCCTTTATAAACACTAACTTTGGTTCTTGAAGCTCTGTGTCATTCATTCTTTCCCAGACCTCACAGAGCCCTCGTTGGGAAAAGCAACCCCACATCGTGGAGCTACCCCACAGAAGGTGCAGTGTAAATTGGTCTCCATTTCCCTTCTCTGTCCCCAGCATTCTTAGAGAGTTTAATAAATATGTAAAGCTCACAACTGCAGCCCTGCTATCCCCGATAACTCGAGCATCTTCCGGCCATTGTGCTTACAGGTTTTGCTAATCAGAGCAAACCAGGCTTGCAAATGAAATCTGATTAAGTAGTTTTCACCTCTGAAAAAGGGGATTAGCCAGACCTTTGATCCTCAGATATTGATTTGCAACTCAAAGGAGGTGTGACCTCAGCTGGACTTGCTTCTGGTCTCAGTCCCTTCCCCTTTCACTCCTCCTCCTGTTTACCAGGAAAAAAATCAGTTCATGTCTTCTCACGTAGTCAGATCTAAAGCCTATTGAAGCCAGTGGAAAACCACCCACTGACTTCAATGGGCTTTGGATCAGTCCCACAATGGCTGACTTAGCCTTAAGTCCTAGGCTGTTTCAAAGCCAGCAGAACCAATTTCCCATCAAAATGACCAGAAGCTGGGAAGATATGTTCGCCTTTCAAACCTACAAATTCCACCTTTTTTCTCTCTTCCATGACAACTCTTCAGCTGGAAATGCTAAAAATACTGTTGATTTTTTTACCTTGCACTCTGCATGGAGTTGTTGCCCACCGTGAGTGGAAGGGCTCCGAGCTGGACTTACCGATGCAGTTGAAGGACAACTCCTGCAGGCAGAAGAGGGAGCAGCCATCGCCGTTGATCTTATTCATGTCATCACATTCTTCCCCCAGTTCTCTGCAGGCAGGGCACACACATGCAAAAGAAGCAGTCAGATGGCAAATGGCATCACCCCAAATGATTGCTGCAACCCCGCCGAAGAACCCCAAAGTCCTGAAAACCAGTGCAACAGCTTTCTGTGCCAATGCCTAAAACACATCCTCCCTTCTCCTCCAGCCCTGAGTCTCATCATTCCCATTTCACAGGCTTGCCTGGCCACTTCTCTCCTGCACATGTGGATACCACTTGCTGTTCTCTAATGAGGTTATGAGCAACTTCCTTCATAGCTGGTGGGGCTGCAGCTCAGCAGGTGGGGAAAAAGAGAAGAGGAATCTCTGAAACTCTTTGTATTAAATCTGGAAGGGCCAGACTGTGACCCCAGCTGGGAATAACAAGGCATAAAGTCTGGTGCTGGGCTATTCCAGGTGACAGCACTTGGAGGAGAGTGGTTGACAGGGAGCAGGTGGTGTCATTGGACCAGCCCCCTCGGTTGCAAGGGGGAAGAGTGGGAACCAGATGAGAAAGGGGCTGCTACAGCTGCAAGTGGGGCCACAACCAGCTAAGCTGTGACACAGTCTGGTTCCTGCTCGCTCCTGAGGCAGCTCAGCTATTGTTTGACACTTGCTGCAAAGCCACAAGTGATGTTTGAGGAATGTGCAAACATAACAGTAGCAGAAAAGTTATGTAAAGCAGAATTAATCTGTCTTTCTCCACCTCTCTTTCCAAGTCTGCCCTGGATTCATATGTTGTTTGGTTGTTCTCTTTGATACCCTTGCCTGTTGGGCCTCATCCTGCAAATATTTGCTGCCAGGTGTATCGTCTGACAGAGCTGTGCTGTGTGATTGCTGATCAGCATTATTCCAAGCAAATAATACTGGCTGGATTAAGCACTTGGTTGTTGTTACTTCCACAGTTTAAATAATTAAATTACCTAATGCCAGGAAGCTTTGAAGCAGTGGCCTTAAGGGCCAACATAGTAAAAGAACAAACCCTAACACAGTTGTGAAGGGTTGTTTTACATTTTCAGTGGCCTGGGGACTGGCAGCCAGTGAGAGAGGGGAGCCGACTGAGAACATGCAATTCTCAGAGGCCAAATCTGTCACCTCCAAATGCATCCCAGCTCTGGTGGACGGTCAAACAAGAGGCTGCACCAGGAACCTGGCCCAACACGTGTCAGGGTTTCACCCTGTCCACCAGCTGTGAGACACATGGGACACCAAGTGTAAGGACAGCATCAAAGGCTGTGTGGATTTTTCCAGCACCCACTTCGGCTTTGTATAGGAAATGTCATTTACATGTTTAAAGATACACATACGTGGACAAACAGCATAAACAGCTCAGTGGACTTTCCTATCGATCCTGTTGTCTGGGCTCCATTATCTGTATCTCTGTCTGTATCTCCTGGTGCCAGGATAGCAGGGCCTACGTTACAATTAAATGTCATCATCCTGGTAATCATCAGCACAGGAGTCATTATCTACAGACGAGAGCCAGCCTGAACTAAGGAGACATCAGAGATCATCAATCCCTTTCTAGTCTCTGATTCTGGCTTGAGTAGATGTGCCCAGATTTATCTGTTTGCTTGCTCCAGACTTACATTTGGATGATCCCATCTCCACAGTATCCACTTCCAGAGATATAGACGAGAGCAGGGGAAGGTTCACTCTCTTCCATCCCAGAAACAACAACGACCTGGTACATGTATGTGGTCCTGTCACTCAGCTCCCTGCGAGGCAAGAGGAAATACTGAGTGCTTGGTACAACAAAGGCAGCAGCAAAGGGCAGAGAAGGAGGTGCTGAAGTGGGGGTTGGCTGCTAAAAAAAGCAAAGTTTAGTTCATTCAGGTCTTCTGAATGTTCATGCCTCTTTTTGATGGGACTGATTTTTGGTTGGGTGTCTTTTTTTTTGCGAGCACAGCCAGCTCTCTCCATGCTTGATTTATGCACAGCCCTGAAATAGGTGAAAACTCTTGACCATTTGGCAGCTAAACTATTTCCTGATGAAAAACATGCAGTTTGCTGTGCTGCTGCTCACACCCACTGCAGAGGTGGCAGTGCACTGGCACCACGGCACGGTCAATCCTCACCACGTGCAGCGGGAAACACGAAGGGCAGTACTGACATTCTATCTTCTTCAACAGCTGAGGAACCGGCCCTGTGCCTCACTGTGTCCAGCCTTGGACACTTCTACTCCTGTCTGTCACACCAGGGACAGCATTACCAGCAAGTTTGTGACATAGTTCATTTAAGGAACTTAAAATACCCTGTAAACACTCATTATTTCCTGAGCAGCCCTGAGCTCAATCCAACCGCAGCTGGAGCCAGTGGGAGCTTGACTATTAGTTTAAGACAGAATGGGACTGAGGATGTTTCAGTGATAGACAAATAAATAATCCACTTTGCAATCCACTTTTAAAAAGTAGAGTTAAAAAGATTTTTTGTTTCTGAGCAAAAAAATAGGATCCACACAACAGCACTGGATCATGGTATTAACATCGAAATATTCACAGAAAGAATGAGAAAATTGCTACATATTTATGCAAAGCCATAATAACCCAAATCCTGTGCTTCTGTAAATGAAGGATAATTCTTATATGCAATACAGAAATAACATAAGCCTAATACAAATGTTTAGCTCTGTTACAATGTCTTTTACATTATCAAAACTCAAAACCTTTCACAAAGGAACTCATTACCCTTATCCTCGTTGTGCCAATTTGTAAAGCCAGGGAGTAGTGAAGGCAAAATGATTTACTCAAAGTCATCAATCAGGCTAATTGGGCAGGGCCCATAAGGCAGCCCAGCTCTTCCCTAACCCCTGCCAGTCCTCTGCTTACTACACTCACATTGCCCCAATTACTGACAGTAATATACATGTCTTTTTGTCACAGGAGCTTGGTCAAAAAGCACATATTAATGGGGTGTGTACTACGAGGAGATACATCTACTACCCAGAGCACTGATCAATGGACTGAGTTACTGAAATCTTCAATCTTCAAGGTGAAATAAATATCTCGTTACAACATTCATTAAATTAACAAGCATGACTTAAACTCCAATATCCCACATTACATTTTACAACAAAGCTCTTTCTTACAGATACTCGGCCTGCAAAATAACTGGCACTGAACGAATTGCACAGGGATCTGATTCTTTGTTCCAACAGGGCGGTGAAATGGGAGTGAAACTTGGTGGGACATTTACACAACTGGCTTTCTCATTCCTTCTGGACCTTATTCCTGTCAGCAACACTCTGGTGCTTCTAATAGCTAAATGTGTGAGTTCGTGTAGCACAAACAGTATCTTAATTCACCTACAGACTGGGGGGATGTCTGCCCAGATATTGGTAAGAGTGTTTATTCAATCAGAGGGAAAATTTTCAAACTTCTGCCCTTGGGGCTTGTTTAAAGCAATTGGTGGGGCTGTTTGGTTTTGTTTTTTTTAAAAGAGAAAATAATTATGGGAAGTAACTTAAGTGGCCAAACACACACTGCTGTGTAATGATGAGGGTTTCCTCTAGATTTCATTCCTGGATAAATCCACTTATTAAAATGAGACGTTTTTGATATATACTGATGAAATCAAAGCAGAGTCAAGCTCTGATTAGTACAGGGCAGTTATTTCTCAAGTTCTGTCTCGAAACCATTCGTAAAATATTTAAGATTAACAAGTACACTTGCAGAAATGTGGATTTTGTCACTGGGGATCTGCTAACCACAAAAAAGGTTCAATTCTTCGAAAAAGACTGTTAACAAATGAACAGTTGGGGCAGCTATAACAGCAAGAAAATAAATAAAGCCACACTGCTTTTTGGTGGGCTGAGTGCAAAAAGCCACCTTAGAAACTCAAAAGTCAAGCCACAGCTCTCAGCTCACCCTGGCCTGATGTGACAAAAAGCTGACTGAGCTGGATGTGGCACTTCACGTCTCAACAACTGGAACCTGAGATGCTCACATCCTCCTGAACTGTTAAATATATCATATTGGCAGCAACCAGGAGTTTTAACACTCTTTCAAAGTACCCATATTTTGGAAAAATATAGCTGCTAAAGGCATGATATGTGCAATAATACTTCAGGCAGCAATCCAGTCCCACGGTGAGGGAGGAAGGAGTGCAAGGAAAAAGAAAACAAAACCAAAGAAAAAAAGGAGTTTATTCCCTCCTATATAGTTATACGATACCAAGGTCGATATTACAGACTGTATCTGGAGATGTCAGCAAGACAAGCTCTGCTCCAAGTGGTGATAAAAGCATGAACTTTGAGCGTTTATTTTCTCTCTTGCCTTCCCTGGGAGCTGATGGCACAATGACAGCGATAAGGGGCACTTTGCTGTCAGGCAGGACCAGCACACGGCGGCTTCGCGCGGTGCTACTTGAGGAAGTGAGAGAGGAGAACATCTTTAACATCAAGGATGTGAACAAACACTCTTTTAAATTTATATCTGTGGTCTTTTAATGACCTTTTCGAGAAGTGAGTAAGCCGCATTGATCGCTGCAGCGTCCGCCTGTGGGGAGGACTCTTATTAAAAAGCAATGACTCAAGCCCTGCTTAGAGGGGGAATTAGGACGTGCCGTGTGAAACACCACGAGGGCAACTTGCCTGCCTGATGTGGCTAGTGATGGATCCAGGGTCAGACACACAGAACCCTCTAATTATTTTCCTGTTTTTACTGGGGAGGCTGAGCAGTTGGGTTAATCTCGCTCTGTCCCCCAGGCAAGGGACCTCTGCTCTCAGTTTGGGTGTTCCTGGAAAACTTCTGGGAAAATTATACCTGTGGGAAGTTTTGTTTTTTGTTGTTTTTGTTTTATTTTCACTCAGACCAAGGTGGGTTTAAAGGATCACTAAATTTATAGAAGAAACACACATGCCCTTGAGTACCAGCAGAGCTGCCACTGCCCCAACCACATCTGCTCTGTGCACACTGCAGGGCTTCAGCATCTGAGGGCACAGCACAAACTCAAGAGGCAGTGAAAGCATCAAGGGGAAGCAAATACCCCATGCCTCTCTTCCTACTACAATGGTATATATGTTTTTCCTACTACAAATAACAGCAGGAGTGTTTTCATACAGCAAAGACTTGTTTCCAACAAAATTTCAAATATCCTTAAGGCTGAGCCCAGCTCCTGCCCTATGAAAAGATAAATGGCCAGACAGCAATGAAAGCAGACAGCATTCCTGTTATTTAAGGACAAGATGACAAAGTTTTAAGCATCCCCAATTAAATTATGGCTGTCACAGGCAGTGTCATGTGAAACACGCAAATTCTACACCTCAAGTGTCCTCATGAAGGACTTGTCTGCCTTTGACCTTAAATACCCACCAAATTCGAGAGTCAAAAGACAACATTTCCTGGACATCTCTCTGCAGTCCAGAACAAGCCCTGGTCTGCCAGTGATGTCCCTGTTTCCCTCTAACACTGTCACCTTTGCTCTTCTCTAGCAAGGAAGCCTTGCTGAGCAAAACAGGAAATCTTCTGGCAGCAAAAAGCAGCAACTCCACATCTTCCCTTGTTGCAGTTCTTTGGATCAGCTGCCAAGGTGGATTGAATACAGCCACAAACAGAGGAGCCAAAGGTCTAAACCATCCCTTGTCCTGTCATCTGCAGGGTAGAGCTGTCCAGTCTGTCCCCACATGCTGCTCACGACCTCCAAAACACCCAGTGCCACTTCCAGAGGTCCTGAATTACACCAGATATCCACCAGCATCACGGTGTTTACAAGCTACCCCAAACTCAGGTGCTCCAAAAGCAACTGATAAGTAAACCAGAGGATGAGGTCACTTTAGGACAACCCAAATAGATCTGCTCCCCAAACTTCCACCCTTTTTCCTGCATTGTCATTGACTGTACAAATACGGCTGTTTTCTTCCTCTTCTCCTCTCTCACACACGCTCCCCCTTGCCTTGCCTCTCCTTTTTTTAATAAAAATGGCATGAGAAGCACGGCAGAAGATAATGAAGAGAATTCTTGCCTGACTGCAGTCGGGAGAGAGGAGGGTGGGATGCTGTAAACACAAGAAGGACATCAAAAATCCCAGGCTCTTGCACCGGGCTGTTTTTTCAGCTGTGGTCCAATCTCTCTCTGTTTGGATAAGCCCAGTAACATGGCAGGTGCAAAGGCCTCAAAACAACTCTCTTGCCTCTCTCTCAGATACTGAGCTGACTCAGAAGACATAAATGCCAAGGAAACAGCCTTGGAGAGGCTTTTCTCCTTATCCATGGTGAGGTAAGTGCCAACAGGGGCCACAGGTTTGATCTATGCCCTCCAGCTTTTTTATGATTTATTTGTTTACAAGCACGGCAAAACAGGGTAGTTGAAGTACTAAATGAACACTCATGAGTTGGAAGGGAGGTGGGGACTGTACAGTGGATTTCTGCTCCCAAATCCAACTTAAACCCGAACAGGGTAATTCCAAGGAAGAATGACAGAACAGCCCACAACCTGAACACATAATCTCAGCTGAGTACTTGGTGGGTACATTCTGTACCATCAGAACTCTGTGCTCACAGAGATGCAAAACAGGGGCATCAAGATGATGCCAGACTCAATTTCTACTTCTGTGTGTACCAGAAAGGTATTTCCACTAACACCTACACCAACCACCTTCCCAATTATGCAATGCCCCACAGATTTGGGATTGAAGTCAGAGGTTGAGAGATCCAATATATTAGGGAAATATCCTTTGCTCCTTGGAGTACTTCTGTGAACCAAAGTCACCAACAACTCTCATAATCACCACAAATTCAAACCAGGCAACTAGTCTACAGCTCTGCTGTTGCTTATGTTGGTGTAAACCTCAAGTAACTCAGCAAAACACTCCAGGTTTAAACCACTGCGACTCATCTGTTCCTCTGGGGTGCAAAGGTGTGCATTTGCTGCTCAGACCAGCTCCCACCTGCACAAGAGGGCCTGGCATAGGACTACATGTCTGGCTGTTGCACCTCTGCTTTGAAAGCTTTGAACCCCAGGCCCTGTTTAGGACCTTAAACACATTTGGTTTTGAACTTTTTTTTCTTTTTTTTTCACACAGACCTCTTTCTTCCGTCTTTCACGTGAGAACCATTAAGTTTTGTAAATAGCAAACCTATAGATACTTATGCAACTGATTAACTCCAGCAGACTTTGATATAATCCTCCAAGTATCTGCCCTGGTACCAATTTAAAACACAGTAGGACGTTTAATAAAAAACAAAGTTTGCAGCCAAGGCCTTAAAGATAGTTCTTATTTTTCCTCAAGAGGAAAAGAAAAAAATTCAATGCCAAGAGACAATTTTCTCCTTTCATGTTTAAACAACAACGAAAATACAAATTTTTAAGGTGGCTGATATAAATGGACAATCTCACTGAGATTAGATTACAAATCCTGGGATAAAGTAGATCCTCGAGGCCCTGGGCCCCACATGGGTGTTTGCACCAGACAGGCAATTTCACGGCAGCACACAGGTTAAGTGTTGGAGCACCTGGTTGTTATTAGAAGCAGGAAAGGAGAGGGGGGAAAAATGTGTTGTGTTTGCTTCTTCACTGCTGTGCTCAGAGCCTGAGCGAGACGGGAGCGCTTCTCGACGTGGGGCTCAGATGTGGCCACCCCAGGAGGGAAGGCTGTTATGTTTTAGCTGAGGAAGGAAAGATCGGGGACACGAAATGCAGAAAGCCCCTATTTCCAACTGGTAGGAGCCAGCACTTCTCTACTGATTCCAAGGGAACTGTGCCAGTATCCTCCACCTGAGGACAGCGCTCTGGTGTGACAGGGAGAAAACAGTAACGCAACGGGCAGGCAGGTCAGGACAGGTTAATTGCTGGAAAGGCCATCAGCAGCAGCAGCACTGACAAACTCTACCTGTTGGATCGTGCTTTTCCAGGAGCCCTTCCTGATTACTCACACCATTAACGATGTCCCGGTCGTGCCGAGCTGTCTCCGGGCGGCACCGCCAGTGGCAGCATCTGTGGGGGATCCAGCCCTGCTTCAGACCACGCTGCAGGAAAAGCACCTGATGCACACCCTGAACAGGGTCTGGGACCCCAACAAACACCCCTCGACCTCTGGCTGTTGACTGCTTGTTGCTGGGAGCACTCATGGTGCTGCCCCCAGCCCATCGGGTTTGAGGAGGAGGCCCTTCCCAATTTAGGGTGGTCAGCTTGGCAGAATAATCTTCTTCACCTTCGCTGAATCCAGACCTCACCTCTAGGATTTGTTTCCAACATGCCTGAGCCAAGACCTGATTTTCAGAATTTAATACCCTCCTGTTTCCCTGTAATCCCAGCAAAATGGTGAACAGAGCCATGGGAGCAGACACTTGCAGCGCCTGATCCAAAGGCTTCTGAAGCCAATGGAAGGTATTTTGTGCATTTTGAGTTGGGCTTAGACTGGACCCCAAGTGAACACAGATGTTTGCAGTTTTCTCTGGTTTCACCTCTGCCATCCCACCTCTCTGAAAAGCTGCTCTGGAGGGTCCAGGCTCGGGGGCTGTGGAACTCCTGCCCCTCAGGAGGACGGAGGGAGCTGATCTGTGCATGTGCACACACACGAGAGAAATCATGTGCTGTCACACAGAGAAGGGCAAGTAGATGAGGTGACTATTCCAGAGGAACATTTTTGTCATTTCCCTCCTCAGGGGCTCTGTGTTTTGCCTTAAACCACTTCAGATTATGAGAAATCCTACTAGCTGGTCTCCAGTGGGATCTCTAATGGTTTAATAACTGAACATTACTGAACATGTTTCCACTAGCCTCTTCCTAAAATCCCATCATGAGCTAATTTCCTCTATTGTCATTACATCTGCAACTGGTCTTACATTTTTTAAAAAATCCCCTACCATTGTGAATAAAAGATCTGGTTTACTGCACTGAGCTCTCAGGGCCAGTATTTGCAATACTGACTGATAATTTGGGGTATCCAGTTGTGGGCACCCTCTCTGGGATACAATTTGATGAGAAGAAGCCCCTTTATTTCCACCTTGCCCTTCCTATCAAAAAAAGCTCCAGGGAAATCCTGGAATTGGGGCATCAGCATGGAGATGGCCAATGCCACCATATATTTAAGAAAATCCTGACCAGAAAGGCTGAGATGAAGTCTGGGTGAAGCAATCACACGGTGGGTGCTTTGGGCCCACAGCAGGATCAGCCGGGCAGCAATACACCTGGAATCACAGAACCCCAGACTGCTTTGGGTTGGAAGGGACCTCAAAGATCACCTCATTCCAACCTCCTGCTGTGGGCAGGGACACTTTCCACTAGATTAGGTTGATCCAAACTCCATCCAACTTGGCCTTGAACACTTTTATCTTGTCTTGACTGTCGCTGGATCCAACAAGGTATTAAGGACAGCACAGGTATTTCAGTCTTACTGCAGCGTCCTTTCCAAATCCTTGCCTGTTTGAGTGTAACTCCGAACCTAACAGACACTTGGAATGTATTTCCTAGGAAAATATATTAAAATAAAATGCCCAGGAAATGATCAGGCCAGTAGTTCAGTAAAAGTAGCTGAAAAAAGCCATACTGGCTGACTGATGAAAAGGTAGGTAACACATTTCTGCTTCTTCTGCGGTATTTGAGGCTCACTCCAAGTTTTACAAGAGAGTTATTTTTAAATTGTTGCATAACACATGTCTGTCCAATATTTCTTTCCTCAATCAAGCAAAGAAAATGCATTTGTTATTCCTGGGAGATTTCTGGTGCTTCTTATCTTATTTAGAGCCCAAAAGAAAGATGCACACAAGAAGGCAAACATCAGAGAGAAGTTATTATCCATGAGATAATGCACAGCCTAATTTACCACATATCTGAGACTGTTTCACCTGCAATAAATTATTTTGCTCAGCAGGAAAAGTCCTGTTTGACCTTCTATTTTTTTTTTTTTTTTCCTCCTGCAGCTGAAAACTCTGCTACTACTTCTAGGTCATGAGTTCAAATTCCACCCTGGCTGGGAGTGATTAAATATATCAATTTCTAATAGTATCTATTTGGATAATAATAGGACAGCTGTTAATGTTCATTTTTAGGGACACTTGCACATGGTTTGGTTGTAGTCTGCGGGTCTGATGTGTCTGTGTATTGCCCAAGAGCTACAACAGGGATGTGAATCCAGTGTAGCAGCAGTCCTCGGGGAGTCTCTGGCTGAAGCAGAGCTTGATCCTGGAGAAAAGCGTCTTTGCCCAAATGGGACAGTCGTGAGTCATTTCTCTGAGAGAGGCAGCTGGAGGTCATTCAGGGCAATCCCACCCTTCAAAGCCAGACCCAGAAAAACTCCTTTGGGCTGCCCTGTCCCCGGATGGCAAACCCATAAAGAGATAAACCTGCCCTTCCCACCTTACTCTTGCATCATGTGCAGCCGAGCCAGAACAGGAGCCACGGATCCTGTCAAGTGCCAGCTACAGTTACAGCGTTACATAAGAAACCGCAACAGTGAGGAATCACAAATCTATCACTACAGCTGGCACCAAAAGGCATCTTTGCACAGGCTTAGCGGGAAAGCTGCCTCCTCAATGGGCACAGAGTGTCAAATTGTTCTTTCCCTTCTCCAGGGCAGGGTTAAGGCAATTTGGCAGAGGGTGGTAAAGGAAAAAAAAATCGCTCTACGTGCTCTGCGTGGGGGGTCAGGAAGCAGCTTCTTCTTTCGCAGAGATAACCCGGCACCCTTAATGAAGAAAGCACGAAAGAGGGAAAGCCATCAGAATGTGGCTTCCAGCTGTCAAATCACATCAGCCAAGTGGAGATGCATCACCCCTGAGAGCTGCGGCACCGTCAGCCCCCAACACTTCACCAGGAGCTCTTTGGAAGAAGGCACTTGGAGTCTTTACGCTGTGAAACACCCAGCATGCTACTGGCAGCTATAAATAATAACAACCACTCGCTCAGTATTTAGCAGCTCAACATATGTGAAGGAGAGATGCAGGAACAGCAGATGGAATAGAAGCAGTTTTCCTCTTCCTGGCTTGCTGAGCCCTCAGTGCAGAGCAGGGGTGTGTGCTCTTACCTGGCACAGGGAGCAGAACCAGTCACCCTTCTGCCTCCCTGCCCAGACCCCTGTAAGCCAGAGGTGAGGCCCCACTGTCTGGAAAAGAAAAGAATTTCCCTGGAGGGATATTGGCAGTGAAGTTGCTACAGGTTGGAGGAGTCTCCTTCCCAGCAGCACTTCACCTCTGTTAGGGTCAGATGAACCTATGACCAGTTTCCCGCTGTTGGAAGCAAAGGTGTGGAACAGACAGCTGTCCCATATTGTTCCTGGTCTTCCATCATGGGAAATTTCCAGGTTCATTAAGCAGAAACAGGGCAATCAATAGTGGCTGCATGAGGAAGGAGCTGATGACACAGCTAAGACCAGGCACGGCCTGGGAGAGGCAGAGAGATAGATGATCGCAGCACCTCGGCTGAACACCAGGGCTCCTACACTGTCCTACACCAGCTGCATATCAAACTTTGCCAGAACTGACCACAGGCAGCTCCAGTACACTCAAAACTCTTCACTGACCGAAGGTTTTCAAACAGTGACAGCACAGCCACTATTCCATCTGGGAAACTAAAATTATAGGAAAATGATAGGAAAGAAATCTCCTAGAATTGGTAAATAACCTCAGTCATTGCAGAGAAGGAGGGAATCATAATGTAGAAATGACTAACTTACAGGTCTGAGTGTCTTGAAATGGTCCACATGTTCGTATAAGACAATATTACACATTTTAGGAGCAAGAAATTCAGGATAAATTGAGAACTCTTCATTGCAAGTGAGATGGGAGGACGCAGTTAGTTAGAAGGCCAGGCTGGACAGGGCTCTGAACAACCTGGTCCAGTGGAAGGTGTCCCTGCCCATGGCAGGGGCTGGAATGAGATGATCTTCAAGATACCTTTCAACCCAGGCCATTCAATGTCTTTATGAGTCTATGATTTATTCAACCGCAAGGCAACTATGAACCACCAGTGGGATGTATCCACAAAAAAAGCCTATGAGGTCCTTGCATGCATCAAGACAAGGCATTTCCAGGGTAGCTGGGTAAGCATTCACGCACAAGGACATCTGGAATACCATAAAGAGTTCTAAAGCCTGTTGGGAATCCAGATGTGCAGCATGCCGATATCGCACTGACAACCTGGCAGCTCCTGCGGATAAATCTGGGCATGCAAAGTGTTTTCTTAACATTTCAGTCCGATCTTAGATACTCCCCAGTATTTCCTGGCATATCAAGAGAGGTTTGGCATGGCAGCTGTGGAGGAGAGATGAGCAGAAGATGGTGATAATAGGGGCTTCAGCTTTTGGTGTCGGGAGAACAACCACCCAGTGATCTGTATCTTGTTTGGGTGGAAATATGGTGTTAATTATCTTCATGACAGATAGATGTGGCAATTCATTTCAGCTGCTTTAGATCATGCATTCCTCTGGCTGGTAGACCTCCAGAAAGCAGAGAAATAGATCTTGGGGGTGAAGGAAGGAATGCCATAATAAGGACAGATGTCGCTGTGAAATTTCAGTGTTGCGTTCTGCAGGGACTTAGGTTTAGAAATCATCAGTGTGATATTTTTATTCTTCCAGTCTGTTCAGCTGAGCCTGTGTCATGTAAATGCCTCTTAAATTCAGAGGCTAAAAGGCACACCAATTGATTGGTGTTATTGCTCATTATGAATCGCCCCTGCTGATTCTCCAGCCTCTCTGCTTGTTCACATTTGTAGGAACCTTCAGACTAAGAAGAGTCTTTCCTTTCCTTCAGCTACTCCTCATCTGGGGTTTCTGACAAGTCACTGACCACGTGCCCTTCTGACTGGAGACCAGTAACAGATGGCAAATGCATCACTAAATGCACATGAACTGCTAAGGACCCACGGACAATGGAACCCAAAGGGCCCACAAACAGGGACACAGGAGCCCTCCATCCCAAGGATGACAGTTTCTCAGTCATTCTACAATCACTCCAAGAAGCCTGAGTGAGATCTGCATTCCACTGTCTCAGTGTTTAAAACAGAGTTAAAGCCCAGTAAATGGCATAGAGTTTACAAGCTCAGCACTGAATGGAAGTCTTGATTCTAACAAGGTATGTTAAAATATTGTACCTATTTGAACAGCTGTTGTCTACACAGATGATGGACGAACCCCTCCAACTATTACTGAGCAACAGAAAAGGTTTAACCACAGAATGCAAGTGCAAAATAGCCAAAATTGAGAAGAAAAACCTATTCCCTAAATAAGAAAATGCAAGTTTCTCTCTCAGTCTCTCTTTTTTTAAGCATGAATGCAGGATCTCTGTGTGCCACCTCAGTATAAAGCTCTAGTAGGAATGGCTCAGAATAACATATTACAGCACTGCAAACTTGCTTCTCAGTGTTGCTCACCTCTGCAAACCCAAAACTCATACCAGGGCTTCATGCTGGGATTCTTTCTGAGGTTATTTCAGTCAATGCCTTTGTCTTGAAAAAAAACCCTACAGCTTAACACCACAAAGACAACCTGATCCATCGCCATCCACCACACTTTAAGGCTTCTTACAAAGTCTGTGGCAGAAAAGTTGGGAAAATTTCCGATTCTTTGAAACTTTTTAAGTTATTCTGACAACTTTTCAAAATTGACCTCAGTGTCTCTCAGCTTGGTCAGCAAGAGGGGAATGCACAGATCTCACCAGCACATCCGGCTCCCCACTGATCGCAAATTTGGCTGCCGAGAGTGCCATGGGGCTGCTCAGCCCAGACTGACCTGGTGGGACCGACATCTAACTGTGCCTGTGACATCACCCAGAGAGCCTCTTGCTGTGGGTACTCACTTTTCACTGAGCTCTTAAAAAAAATCAGTGGTTAGCACAAATGAACCCAAGAGCAGTGATTACTTTCCAACAGCAACTATGTGAGCATAAAAAAGCCCCAGTAACTGTGAAGGGAGTCCAGAGCAGTCACCACGATCACCACTGTGACCATCTCACACACTGCTTTTAGAGAACAGCCAGAGCAGAACACTCTACTTATGAGCACAACCCACATTTGGATTAAACTGTGAACTGAGACTTTGAGACTTGCAGATGAGGCTCATTCCTTATCACTCGCTGTGGTGTGAAGACTCAGCAGTTCTGTGCTGCACCTGGCCTGACCTCTTTTTTCCCCCCACTGATTTATTTAGCTTTCTCCTCTCTTCCTAGGCTCTCATCTTGTATCACAGATAGCAGCAATTCTGGCTGATCGTACTCAGTGGAATTGAGTGTATCTGGTCTGGTTTCTATAAGGTCCAAGGATAAGGTCCTGTCCCTTAGAAATGAATGTTTAAGCCTTGGCTTGAGCCAAGAGCTGAGATTAAAATTCAGCTTGAGAACAGAAGGTCTGGCATTATTTTGCATTTCTTAATAAAATGTTTCCACTGTTCTAGTTATTTACTCTCCTCTGTGGAGCACCCAGTGCTGACTAGGCAAGGGCTATCCATTAAAGGCTGTCTCTCCTCTCAGCTTAAAAGGAAGTTCCCTCTCTTTGACGGGAAGAAGGTAAGAGAAATTAATTTTTCTTTCAGCATCTCCACACCTGGGGAAAGGATCTTGCTCACAGATAACAGTGCAAGCAAATATTTTCTTTGGGAGAAAAAGAGAAAGTGAAGATCAAGGTCAGAGGAGGCAAGAGTGAAGATATGAGACTGCCTTCAAAATAACCTTCCATAGAACATGTGGGGGTGTCATTTTATTTAATATGGAAAACATGCAGAAGCACAAAGGAGGGGTAACTGGCTTGGGGTTTACAGAGAGATAAAGGGGCTGCAAAGTCTGGCTGCACAGATATGCTGAATTCCAGCAGTACAGGATGAGACAAACTGGGTGATGTGAACAGGCTGAGAGAGACTCCCTTTACCTCTACACAT
Organism: Pseudotriccus pelzelni; assembly: GCA_035584735.1. Classification (NCBI taxonomy): domain Eukaryota; kingdom Metazoa; phylum Chordata; class Aves; order Passeriformes; family Tyrannidae; genus Pseudotriccus; species Pseudotriccus pelzelni. The sequence continues at coordinate 8,060,521 of JAWMRA010000038.1, forward strand.
TTATATAAGTAGGAGCATGGCCCAACACCTCTGTCCCTGACTTTCCTGAAGCATCTTCCCTTCCTTCCTGCGTAAGGACTTATAAAAACTGTGGCTACTCTTTGCACAAGGTGCTAATTGAAAATTCGTATGGGCTTTGTCTCTACTAGATAACCACAAGCCCATGCAGAGCTTCAGTGAATTTGTTGCATCGCAAGGTATGGGCCCAGCAGCCTCCAAATCTGCAGGGCCCCCCATCCCCAGGGGATCCAGATCAGTGCTGTGCACTATTTGTATTATGACAAAAATATCATCTCACTTCTCAACATTTCAAACACATGCAGAAGTCCTGAATCACACAGTCACAACATGGAAGGAAACTTACAGATCATCTTGTTCCACCCCCTGCCTTGGGCAGGGGCAAATTCCACTATCCCAAGTTGCTCCAAGGTCCGTCCAGCCTGGCCTTGGACACTTGCAGGGATGGGGCAGCCACAGCTTCTCTGGGCAACGTGTGCCAGGGCCTGCCCACCCTCACAGTAAATCAGCCAAAACAGCCTCAAACCCAGCTACAAGTGCTTAAGAATCTGCGTATTTTCCTCTTCACCCAGTGACTGAAACTCAACTTTCCGTGTGTCCTGTCAAAGCTCACTGGCAGGATTTTCGCTGTAGTCCCTGTTAAGACACAAAGGAGCTGAGCTCATCCAGACTAGAGGCTTTTGCTGCGATTTGCTTGGGAGTTTGGTTGTGCCAGCTTCCAGAACCATCCATTTCTGTCCACTGACCTCAGGTAGAGCCCAGAAAGATTAGCTTAAAAGTTCTATCTGATCTTCAGCTGGCTGTGTAACTAGGTGAGACACACAGACAGGCACTGTTACCCCACAGGATTTATTTAATTAACCCCAGGGAAACTATCATTTAATTCTTAGAGCACTCTTTCACTTCAGCTAGAAGTGACCCACAAAATCATAACACAAGACAAAGAAATAGAACTCAGAATACAAGTTATGTTTTGGGCTTTTTTTTTTTTCCACACTGTGTTATGAAGCCAAAACTGGACCTGTTTCTGTGGGAACTTGTGCTAAGGTATGCGAATATTTCAAACCAAAGCACTCCCATTTTCCAATGGGAGTGGGCCAGGTTTCAAGCAAAGATGCTTTCACAGCAAAACCTTGCGAAAATTCACCGTTTTCCACATTTCCAATATGCCAATATTCATCTCATGCTGAGTGCCAGCAATTGTTTGAACAAGGCTACAACCCAAGAAAGCACTTAAGCACATGCTTAACTTTCAGCACATGAGTAATCTCAATGATGTCCTGGGTTTTTGTTAGACTCATTACTGTTAGTTACCTTGAGTTTTTAAATCCTTGGGGACAATTTGCATCTTCTGAGCTGTATAATTGGGCTGTGAAAGGGATGGGAGCTCATGATTACTGAATTGTTAATTAATCATTTTTATTATATTTAAATATGCTTTAGAAGACCATAATGATGTATGCTTCCTTGATATTAGCTGTACTAATTAGATCATCTTTTCTAAATTAGAGTGCAGTTTTCTTAGCAGGTTTCCTTTTATCTGGTGTTCATTTTTCAAATGAGCTTCATGTTGTTCCCACAGATGAATGAATCACTTCCAGGGAATCATGTTATGCCAAAGATGTTTTTCTTGCAGTAGAACACCTATGGGTAGACCATGGGTCTCCCTGAAATCAGTAAATATTTTGAAGTTGGGCTTTCCTCAACAATCATGCATCCTTTGACTAGATGAGTGTAACTGTGCCTGGGATGAAACTCAGTTCCTAAAACAAACCAGCACATTTGGCATGTTTACCATGTCACAGCAATCTCACACCAACACAACCCGAAAGCACAAAATAGAAGTGGCTGAAACACATTTATACACCTGAATATGCAAGCGTATTTCTTTGCACACTTTCTTTAGCAGATAATTAGTGCTTTGGCACTGAAAGCCCTGCTCTCTCCTTCTCCATCAAAATATTACTTTCAAAAGATTCCCAAGGAAATGATGACCACGGTACTCCAGAGGTGCTCAGTTAGGTTAGCCTACACGTTCAGTTTATCATGGCTTAGATAGATTGCAATATCCTTTCTGATTAAGGAAAACCTCAGTTACAGATCTCTGCACAGCTAGACCAGAAATTTCTCAAAAAGTATCCATGAAATCTCAGGCTATTCACTCAAGTGTGATGTTCCTGGTTTCAGAGAGAAACCATGAGAACATCCTGTCTTGGCATTTCTTGGCATGTCTGTCTAGCTCAGCATCCTCACAATCACTTGGAATGCTGGACATTACCAGGATGGGAAGAACAGGGTACTGGTTTGATCTGAACAAAGTGATCCAGCTCTCTGGAAGGCAGTTACTTACATGTCAACAAATCTCCTGCTGAGGTTTGAGATGACAACTGGAGATCCAGACTGGAAAGGAGGGTCCCGGACTACTTTGTACTGGATGTGTTTGCAGTCTGCACACAGCGTGCTGTGGGGGACAGAGCTCAGCATGGCAGCATCGATTTCCAGGTGCTCATCCAGGGTGTAGATCTGGATTCCGTAGACCTCCTCGCCCACTTGTCCCGCGTCCAGCTTTATGGTCAGTGGGATGTCACAGAAGACGTTCTGCGGCCCCAGAGAAATGTTCTTGCCGCTGACGGTGAGCAACTTGATGTCATTCACTGCTCCACTGGAGTCCCAGTCCGGGGAAACAAATGTCACCCAGACTGTGAGGGACTCTGGAGTCAGGGGATAACGGAACTCCAGCTGCAGGTAGCAGCCCTGGGGCTCGGGACAGGCTGGGGGCACCGTGTGTTGGTTGACTGCTGAGTTGGGACTCCACGTCCTGACGCTGGATTTACAGGGCTGCTCCACGTCAGGGTGCCCTGGGAAGAAAGGAAGAAGCAGAGAGAGGGCACAAAAGAAGTTAGAACATGGGTCATCATTGCCATCGGTTTTAAAACAAAGACTGGTGGCAGAAGAGCACATCTGTCCAGGAAAATGAGCAGAACAGGCATGGCTGGCGTGGAGAGGAGCATAACACCAACCTTTCCTGGCCAGCTGAGACACAAAGGCAGCTTAAGTGCCCAGCTGGACTGGACACCACACAACACACACTGCCAGTGCATTTGGTCCTGAATTTCCTATTTCTAATGTCTTTCCCTGTGCCAAACAATGCTATTTTCCACCTCTTCCACTTGGTAATTTATCTGATAAACAGAGTCACTTTGCCTTCAGTTCACCTCCTACTTATTCCCTTGACTCTCACTCTAAAATACAATCCTTTCCTCTTTAACAAAGACAAGAATAGAGCTTTTGTTGGTTCCAAGAAGCTGTTGCACTGTGCTGTTCAGGGGCAACTCCTGTGACATTTACACACTGGTTTTTGGAGGCACAAGGAGTACAGGTCTGAGCTGTCTCTTTGAGCTTGTTGTGATGGAACAACAGGCACTTGTACTTTTACATTCCTCACTGGTGGCTGTGTTCAACTACATGGGAGGTAGTGCTAATAACTAATGAAAGCCACAATGCTTGCTGGGCTCCCAAATACTATGGTAACATTACAATTTGGCGTGGAGTCATGGACTGCAAGATCCAGAGAGGTCAGATGGATGGAACAGTTGGTAACAGAATCCAGTGAGAGCTATAAATACCCTCTTCCTTCCCAAATAATCACACAAAAAGGGAACAAGCATGACAGGGAGAAGTAAAATACAGAAAAGCAAGGGAAAAATAAAGATAAAGAAAGGTAAGGAGAGGAGAGAAATGGAGAAGGCAGAGGGAAAAAAAAGGAGAGCACAGCTGTTTGCAGCTGAGGAAGAAAGCAAGATAAAACAGTGGGCAAACATGGACAAATAGGACATCACTACTAATTCAAAGAGAAAAGGGCAATGTGTGAAGGTTATTCTTATTGTCTGTGATCCAATGAAGTGTTAGAAATGCACCTCTTTTGTCAAGGATAAACAGCTCAGGGAGTTCTCCTGTTCCTACCAAATGAACCCAGATGCAGAATAGATTTCCTGGCATCTCAGGCAACCTTCCCATGATCCAACAGAAGTGCCCTGCAGATGCCCAACTTTTAGTGCTTCTCTCTCACCCTGCACAGACCCCACGGTCCCTCCTCACGTGCCACAGAGCGGTGGGAATGCCACTGAGCTCAGCGTCCGGAGGGACCACAGCGGCGATACAACTTGAAGAAAGCCAGAGGTCCATTTAGCACACTTGAGTTTTACCCCTTGGCAAGCTCACAGGCCCTGTGTATCATCACTCTGAGCAGCCAGTGCCCCACTCAGCTCTCGTTATCTCCCATTGCTCCTGCCCGTGTGTGCTCGGCTGAGCCCTCCCAAAAGTCTTTCTCACAGACTCTCACCAAACTCCTGACTGCAGCCCTGAGAAGGCGTTGTGGTTTTTTTTTTAAATCCAGTATCTCAGAGGGCTTTGGAAAGGTCTGTGAATCTCCCCACTGCCATCTCACAGAGAGGAAAATGGAGTTAATGGCTCACAGCCCAGAACAAAAGTGGTGTCCGCTTGGGATCCTGCAAATTCACCTCGGTCAGCTCAAGGGCTCTGTAAGAATCAAATACCAAACAAACCTACACGTTTAGGTAGATCAGGGTGTGATCCCTGGAGATACATAAATTGGAGTCAGCCTCCAGAGAGCTTAGAGCAGATGATTACCCCAAAACGGGAGCCAGACTGTATTCATTCATACACTAAAAACCTCAATGAAGTTGAGATAAAGAGGTTCTTTCTTAAATAGCATCAAACACTTAGAGCTGGGTAAGAAACATCCATTTAATTGTGGAAGAGGATGAAAATCCTATTTCATGCAACTGGATTTCTAGAGATGGGTAAATACTCTGAAAATTACAAATATTTGTATATAAAAAGAAATGGTGTAGAATTTATTCTTCCCCTCTGCACTCAGGTTCTGAAAATCCTTTGGCTTATGAGATAATCAGCTAGATCAGTCACAGAAACATCATCTCTCGCCTGACACAAAACAGGACTGTGAGGTTTGTGAGGATAAGCCAAGCCCCACCTCCTGGTCAGAGAGCAGGGTTGGCAGGCTGAGAGGGGGTCTTTCCCCAGAACATTGTCCCCATCCACAGCCTGGTGTGTCAACCCTTCATCATGCAGTTCGCTACAGTGGCTGGGACAATATCCTGGAATTGTCCTGGCACATGGACAGAGCCTGAGAGGCCAGCTGGGATCAGCAGTGGCTCAGAATGGAGCTGCTGTCACAACTGCAACTCACCTGCCACATTTTAGGTGGTCAAGACAAAGGAACCATCCTGTGGGACTCCAAGGTCCAGCTGAGACATTTCCCCTTGCAAATACAGAATGAATGGGTCTCGAGTGAAATAATGGCCCCTGGGAAAGGCAGCCTAAGGCAGCAATAGTTTTAATTATATTCTCACACTTCTCTCAGTCAGCAGTGAGCCAGGCAGTAGGAATTGACTAATATATGCATATATTGCACAGTAGGCAAAGGAACATTCTGGGCTTGAGCCAAAATCACCTTTCTTACATAAAACCCTCCTTTGACCGACTTCTGGAGGTGCTGTGAGGTTTGTTTATCCAGCAGGTGTTGCTGGTGAGAATCCAGGTAGGTTAAAGCTTTCTAGTTCTGTGGTGAAGGTAAGGCGTAAATCAGAACTGCTGGATCTCCAGTGCCTTCCCACAACCACTGCTAGGGAGCAAACAGCCCCTCGAGCAAGGGCCACAACTGGCTGAGAAAGAACCACAAAATCCCTCAGCCTGGGGGCTGGATCCAACCATGCTCAGGAATAAGCAGGGCACTAGGAAGGACCCAGACCACTGCTGATATCAGCTTCCTGGAGTAGCAGTGTATTGGTGCTGTGAGACCTCAGGAAAATGAGATCAGACCAACCAGGTTCTGAGCGGCTTCGGAGGCGTGTGAGGAATGTGGTTTTCTAGTCAGAAGCTGGATGAGTCCTACAAAACATTTTCCATGACTGTCATGTCAGATTTTAAAATGAGTTCATTTTGGCCACAATTTTGTCTTCACTTTCCATGAGCGTTCAAGCAGTGGAGATTTGCACCCATGAGCTCCTGCAGAAAGTGAATTTAAAGCCTGCATGCTTTGGTACTCATAGATAGACAATTAAAGAAGCCAGACAGTGATCTAACTGTGCTATTTGTAACTCAGACCAAGTGCAAATAGGCAGAGATCCTGAATGTCAGGGAGTGTGGCAGAAAATCACAGAGCAACAAACACCATACACTTGGTGTATTTTCCACCCTGAAGTGGAGACAACTCAACAAGAGGACAGGATTCCCAATTTATTTTTTTTTTCCCAGAGGAATGACACCACAGCAATTGAATGAGACAGATAAGAACCAGACTGCACCCTTCATAGTTAAGAACATGCAGGCACACTCTGCAAGGAGAGGAAATTAAATGCAAAATGCCACTGAGTAATAAATCTTAGAGTAGCTTGGTTTCTCTAGGAATGATGGCGCTGGCAAGATGTGTGAGATCCAGAAGTTTTCAAATCAAAGGTCGTTGGAGAAATTTTGATGGAACTGCACATTTCAATGGAATATGCAGTCCTTTCAAAATCAAAACACTTCGCAAAATTGGGTTTATTTGGACAAAACTGTATTCTGGAAGAGAAAATGGCAAGGAAGTTCTAACACTATTGGAACATTATGTTTTGACATTTTTGGAAGCATTCTTTTCACTTTTGCACCTTGAAACATTTTCCATTTTGATATTCAAAGTTGCTTTTGCCCTAGATTCTATACTAAAAGGGTATATTTTCAAATGTCATAATTTAACCAAAGTTCACAAAAGAGCAATTCTGTGAGCTAAACAAAGCACTTTGGCCAGCCTCAAACACTTTTTGTTTTTAATTTTCCTCCATGGAGAGTTTCAAAAGTTTCAAGTTTTGTTCCAAATGTAACCAGGTTTCAAAGTCCTGTAATGCTTGGCTAAGTGGAAATTCCACCTTCCACCCTGAACTACTACTGTAAGCCATCCAAACTTCACTAGTGCTGTTTACTGGATAATCCAGTCACACTCGCAGCCAGAGCGCTGCTTCCCAGGATAGAGCATCCACTGCAGGGGCAGGTGTGCTCTGAGCTGGGCCCTGGATCTTGGATGTCATGGAATCACAGACTGGTTTGGGTTGGAGAGACTTTAAAGCTCTTTGTTCCATCCCCTCGCCATGGGCAGGGACACATTCCACCAGCCCATGTTGCTCCAAGCCCCGTCCAACCTGGTCTTGGACACTTCCAGGGATGGGGCAGCCACAGCTTCTCTGGGCAACTTATTCCAAACTTGGGGGCCGGGTTGGAGTGAAACACAACCTTTGCTGGGCCCCTACCCTGGGGCATGGGTGTGTGGGGCACGGGACACTCGTCCCATCAAGCAGTGGGGATCCAGCTTGCTTCATGTGCTGACCTCGGGATGAGGGAGGGCTCCTGGGTGCCAGCACTAAATGTATGACCACATTATCACAAATAATCTTCCTTGCAGAGTAACTCCCATGTGCTCTAGCTGCAGGACAAAGAAGCCCTTAATGGAAAGAGGTATTTGTATAATGACTTCGCAAAATCCGGGGGTTGGCCTTGGGGCTCAGTGAGCCCACCTGTGTGCTTACAGTGAAATCCAGGCCTGGAATGTACTGCTCCCAAAGGAACAGCTCATGATGGGCAGACTGAAATAATACTCTGCTCTTTCCAAACCATGATTTGTGATGACTGACCTCTGCCTGGTATAATCTTAAATATGCTCCACCACATCCAGCTACTTATGGAGCGGAAGGTACACGTGGAGGAGGGTTAATGATGGAGATCTAATGGCACTGTACAACCAGCCCTGCAGACCATTCTCCCTCCAACACGCTCAAAGAGAAGCAATAAGAATGACTTGCAAAACACCCTGAACTAGAGAGGGCCTGACACAGTCACCTGCATTCCTGCTGCGGAGTACTTGCCCAAAGGGCAACCCTCCTTTCAGCCTGGCTGCTGCTGCAGCCCTCTGCTACTCAGCACAAGCAAAAGCAGCAGAAATCAGGCCCAAATAAATAACAATTCTTCACTTTTGGAGTTGGAGTAGAGGGAGTAAACGGCTCCCCCGAGGAATTCGTCTGGCAGATGTGAATGATCAGCATTTCTTGGCACTCTGCTGCTTTGTGAAATTCATGTTCAGCTCCTGGAATTCACTTAATTCATGGGCAAGGGCAGGACCCGGGGGCCAAAACACAGGTATTTCAGTCATGGCATTACCCCAGGGCACGGCATTTCTCTGTCCTCTAGTTTTGTTCACGTTACACGCCAGCATAATCAGTCACTCTCTCCCAGATTTTCCCACTGCCTTTGGGGCTCTCCTTTGGCTTTGGCCTTTCTTGTCCCCCACCAAGTGTTTGCCCTCAGCTCTTTGACTCACCTTCTGCTTCCCGTGGGCTCCAGTGCCCCGAGGGATCGCAGGGCATCGGGGAAGAGGCGCTGAAGGCGTATTGCACCAGGACTCTTCCTTCCGCACACAGATCACATGCTGATCCCACTTCTCTAGGAGGCCAGGAAAACAGGAAAACACACCAACTTAGTAACAGCTGAATGAGCTGCTTATTCAACTATATTAAAAGCAATAAGACTTAGAATTCAGGTCCACTTAACCCTCTTTTTCTCAAGGCACTGACAAGAGTGTTTTCTGATGCTGACCTTCTGCAGATTTCAGCTAAGAGCCCGTGTAGCCAGCATTTGTGTGCCCTCCATCCAACACAAAATGACAGCAACCTGGGAAATCACATTCACCTACGTTTTTGCTTGGTTTTTTTCCCTCTGCACTAGATCAAACCCCAACAAAAGAAAATACATGCTGCTTAGTGTTTAGAGCAGAGAAACTGGCCTCAGGAGATTTCAGATCTATTTCTGCTCCCATCATGGATTTATTTATTGCTTGTAGTACCTTCAGGATTGTGAAGGCTTTGGACATTCTGATGATTAGAGGAAAGGGTGAAGTCCCAGGCTCTGGAACCATCAGACAGAGCTGCTCAATGAAGCACAGCTTTGCTAAGCATGCAAGCGCCTGCTTTTGGAGGCGTCTCACAGCCCTGATCATTACAAGCCTGGAAAAGTGGTGAGTTATGAACATATAGAATAGAATATACCCTTAATTCCTTTTTTTTTTTTTTTCTTTTTTTCAGGGGAAACAGGGATCACAAAATTCAGAAACCTTGTCTGACCTAGAAAGTGTGGCTATTCATCCCAGTAAGCTGCTTATTATTCAGAAGTCATTGTTCTGCTTTAAGTAACACTTCCTGCTAAAAAGGAAAGTTAAAAATTAATTATCCTAATGAGCAAATGCACCTAGGAAAGGACAAGTTTTAGGCAAACAATTTGTGTGTAACACAGTGTACTCTCTACAAGTAAGTATGGACTGAGTCAATTACTGTAATAATTCATATCAAGTATTACAATCAGCTATGCAAATTTTCACCATCATAACCACCACTGCATGATTGGTTTCAGCACTGCTTTGAAGAGGGCACTGTGATCCTCAGGCAGAAGTTATTTTGGATCCTCAGTGAGGACACCAGGACTGTAAATTTACTCTCCCAGCCCTCCCCAGCCCTGCCATCGCCTGTCCCTTCAGTGGTAGGGATGGCACACACTCAGCTGCTCCACAGATTAGCATCTCCCATTTGTTGACAGGGATCTATTTGAAAGTCAACTTTCTGTTGGCTTCATTAGGCAGAAGCAGGGATTGTCAACGATGGGCCTTGTAATGAAATCAGTGGTAAAACTTGTACCCATTTCAGTGTGGCCACCCCCACAAAGAGACAGCAAATGACTGTCTCAGGCAGAAAGGGAGGCACCTGCTGAAAACCCCTGAAGAATTAAACTTGACAATAAGGTAGAAGAGAGAAGAGGAAGGCAAAAGTCTCCTCCTCTTCCTTGTATCATCTGTAACACTTTTAATGAAAAAATTTGGGCTTGTTGTGAGCAATTTCTCTTCATGTCCTACTTCACCCACCTGCACTATTGGCATGACACTGCCTCCCTATTTCATTTCCCAGCTGTCTATTTAGCAGTGGTTTAAGTGTCTAACTCAGATTGACTGAATAATAAATGCAAAAAAAAACCCCAAAAACAAACCACCAAACAAAACAACAGAATAATAAGTAGTGAAAAATCAAGATGTAGAATTATTGTTGTGCAGTTGTTTTTCAGACACATCCACCACCAGTCAGGACAGAAGGTCCTGCAACAACAACCTTTCTTCAGTTTCTCTACAAAGAGGCTCCTGCATTAGCACTTGGTCCTGGATGAGGACAGAGCTCTGAAAGCCAAGTTTCCACAATTAGGACTGCTTTTCACTCAAATTAGCAGCTATACAATTTCATCACAGGCTGCCATGGTGGAAAAAACAGTAGGCTTATGGACAAACATTTCGTTTTACCAGTGAGGACTTGGAGGTAAGAGAAATCACAAGGAGCATCATGTGGGAAAGGCTATGAGCAAACTTTCTCTTTTTACTTTTCCAGTTTGGGAGCCAGATTCAACCCTGATGTAACTCCACTGGCTGAAAGGACTTACGCAGGGGATGACTCCCGGGTTAAAGTTTTTGGTCTGCAGACTCTTGCACACAAATCCTACAAACAGCCATGAATGTCAAACCTAATTATGGAATCACATTTACAGGCTTATGAAAATCCAAGCCAGATCCTTACACCTTATGCAGCCATGGACAACAAGGAAAAATGAGCATAAATTGGTTCAAAACACTATTAATTAGGAATGATAGCATATCTGCCACCTTATACGCCAGGGCACATGACTCCCCAAAGCGCAGGGTAATGGAAAATCTAGACTTCTCTGTTTTCTAATAAGCCAAGTACTGGGGAAATTCCAGCTTATGAAGTTCAGAGCAGAGGAGGAATTCATTCCTACAGCATGATATTTCAGTGAAGTGGATTCAAAATCTGAAGATTACTAGTGAAAAACAGACAATTTCCTTCAGGGCCAGCACCAGTTCAGTGGGCAACTCAAACCCACCAAATATCTGTCATTGCTTTGGGTAAAAAGTGCCTGGTTTTAGCCTAAATTGTAGCTGCTTATTTGAAATTCAGAATCAGTGCTCTCCCCTCTAAGGCACTGAAACTTTCCATCAAGGTTTAAGCAAGTGATTATCAAGCCCAGTCATCTCAATTTGGGACACCACACTGACCAAAATATTTGCTTGCTAAGAATGAGATAGCATCAGATTCATGGAAATTAATGCAGTCACCTCAATGAAAACTTGGAAGAGAAGATGCATTCAAAGTTTTCTGCCCAGGCAGAATTTGCTGCAGAGCCCTATTACAATAACTGTTTACATCTGCCTGTGCATATCAAACAGGAGAACAGTCAATGGATGAACACATCTAATGGATGCAGCCAGGAAATGAAGAGGCTTCTCTTTTTCTCACTTGTTTTCACTTGTTTCGTTGGCTCTGATATTATTTTATTATTACATATTACTATATGTGCATGCAACATTTTTTCATGCTTTTTTTTGAAAGGGAGGATGGAGAATGGTAAGTATTCCAGTCCCACGTGCAATAGCTACAAGAAGAAATGCTGGTTCTTGATAGATTTGATTATTAGAGATGTTTGGAAGCTCAACCAGCTGCTGTCGGCAAATTTATGTGCAGGTAAATGACTCTCTAGAGTGAAAGAGCAAACATCAATTGAACACTCTAAAGAGGTAAGGAGGGTCTGCCAGGAAGAAGATTTTACTGCTGTGCACAGCTCATGTATCTACTCTTGCCAAAGTGGGAAAACACAGGACAGCCAACCCCAAATTAACAGGAATCATGAGTCAACACTGCTCTCTGTCCCCAAATCCACACAATTAATCAATAGGAGACCCTACGAGAAAAGCACCTCATGCACCTGTGGCAGAGCTGCATCCAAGTAGGGGAAAGGCACACGGTCTTTACTTCTACACTTCCTCTCCCTTCAACCACAGACCTGTCAGGACCTCACACACAGACACAGCCAGCCCAGTGCTGCATTTTTAAACAGAAGGCTAAATTTTCTCTCCCTGACTTTCATTAGGCAGAGGTCACTGCCTGTGCACAGCTCCTGAGAATAAAAGACACATAAAAGGAACCTGAGTTATGCCTGTAGTGGCATTAGAATTTGGATCAGGAGTGAGTTGTTGAAGTGACACTCCTCCCCTTGCCCACTTACAGTTCTTGGGTCAGTCCTGGAGCGTGGAAGCTGGACCAGTTTTGGAGAAATCCAAGTGGAGATGTGCTCCAGGACCACGCCTGATGTGCTTCCACCATTGGTGCCATGGGGCACCGGGAACCCCCCAGAACCCCTCCAGTGTTGACGTCAGGTCTTCATTAACCACTGTTTTGCACTGGAGATCTACTTATATTGGGCCACAATACTTGCTAATGTAGCCAGAGCCATTCATGCTTTGAAGGCCCTTTTACACTGTCAAAACAGCAAGGAAGGGGCCTCTGTGCATTAGAAACCAGGCCCAAGGCACTCAGCAGCTGAGTATCAGTCTTCTGTTTTTTACATGAATAGTCCCATTGAAGTGAATGAGTTTATTCATTCAAGTGAGGCAAGTAAAATTTGGGCCATGGTGTGCACTTTGTGTAAAAATATCTGCAAAGATTTACAGTATTCCCACACACAGATAAGATTATACTTGGCCAATTTTACCTCCTACTTGTCTTGCACAGTGACCCAATTTCACAAATTGATACAGGCATGTGGCTCTAACCGAGCAGAGCTGGACACAACAGTACTGGAAATTCAGCACGTGAGCCTTTCCAGGATTAGTCACTACAATAATACTGTCATCCTTGTTTTGATTAAGAGATCAGAAATTTGGGCATGTTTGAGACAGGATCATTTATATATTCCAGTGACATTTTTAAATGGTGACGGCAACATTTCTGTTTCCATCAGCAGTGGGAATCTCATTTTAACAAGGAATTGGACTCAAAGTATTTGAGGCTGTCTCTTTAAATCTTTTCAGTAGTACTGAGCACACAGATTTGAAAGCCCAAAGGAGTTTTGTTTTTTTTTTTCCTGGAAAATCACTCTTTATTTAACATATGATAACTCTGTTATGAAATTTTAGATTTAGCAGGCTATCCACTGTGTGTTATTTAAGAAGCAAGTAACTAGAGGTTATTAAGAACATATTGATTGAGTTATAAGAAATATGTAATAAAGGCATATTTGGTTACATAACAATTAACTCTGCATCAATGTATTTTTAAGAGGCAGATGGCATTTATTTAACACACAATCAGCATCTTCTGAAATCTAAATTAAATTGGAGAAATTTAATTTGCCTAAAAATGATTACAGGCTAAAAAATTCTGAATTAATTTTCAGAACTTCACAAAAGTCCTTTTCACAGGTCGGGAATAAAAGGGTTCAGTTACAAAACTGCAATTAAAGCAAGCACTGCTCAGAGCACAAGACCTGTCTTTATCGATTCCTATTAGGGTTTGATTACCCTCCCCATATCAATCTGCAATAAAGGTGGAAAATCTCATCTGAGCAGGAAATAACAGCCCTCTGCCCTGTGGGATAAAGAGTAAGGTGGGCACTGAAATGGCCAGGGTGCCCTGGCAGTGCTGGAAGGCGTTTCATCCCTGATGGAGGCTTTCAAGGTGCTCTCCCAGCACAAAGCAGCAGTGCTGAGGCAGCTCTTTGGGTGTTAATACGCTTGTAAATTCGGCCTCCTGTGCTCTGAACTGCTGTGCTCCTGAAGGACACTCCAAGTTTGCTCGCTATAAAACAACAAAGCAGGAGGTGGAGAAGAAATGCAAACAGGGGAGGTGAGCTAATGGTAATGCGAGAAGGTCAGTCATTTAGGAAGTTCTCTGCCAGGACTCCATAGCTCCTGCAGCTCATCCAAGAGCTGTGTAAGAGCATTTAGGTGAACTGCCCAGTTGCTCAGCTCATGCTGGGCCAGAGTTGCTCTGGCTGTGGGCTGCAGTGTGCTGCATCTCAGGCCCAGAGCCCAACATTCATCTAGTTTTTAATTACTGATTATCACATATTGCAGGTCTGTAAGACACAAACACACACACCCCCCTACTCCGATCTACAAGACGACACTCTTGATATTCAGAGGTTTGGCTCTTTGATTCTGCCTTGTACAATTCCCATCTGAGACACACAGCTCAGGGAAGGAGGGAGCATTTGCCCCCATCACCAGCCCAGCCACCTCCTTGCCCTGTGAGACTCCACAGCCCATGAGCTCTGTGTTGTCACAGGAGCAGAAACAAGACCCACTTTGTCCTTGCCAAGGAAACGTGCAAGAGCAGGAGGGGGAACACGCAGGCAGAGCCGAAGCCCACAGGTATTCGTGAGCGGCAGGAATCACAGGGCTGGAATCTCTGATTGAAAATTCCTCCCATAACATATGGAGAAAGATTTGCCCTTTACGTGGCAAATCAATGAGCTTCAACTGAGCGCTACAGGCTGAGAAAGGAAGAGCAGACAACAAATCAATAACCCCCTCAATATAAACCAATTTAGGAAAGAGCCTTAAGACTGAGCACAGCACATGATCAAGCTGTGATCCCGGAGCAGGGTCCCTATTTCTCCCTTTCCCATGAAATTGAGCACCAGAGTACAGAGCAGCGAGTGATCACCTTTCAAAGAAGTGGCCGTCGATGGGTGGAAACCACTCCAGGGTGACAGAGGTGGAGGTCCGAGCCACGATCTGGGGGGCAATGGCAACAGGAGCCGGTTTCTTGGTGGGCTGCCAGCTCTGGTAGACGAGGTCCAGGTAGCAGTGCATCCTGGCCACTTGGTTGGGAGTGAAGGAATCGGTGCAGTCATCGTCTGCAATTAAAACAGAAGCTGCATCAGCCACGTGGGAGAGGAGGTGGGAGCAAGAGAATTACGACCTGGTGAGCAGCGGCTTCTTGCAAGGGCCGGGATGGGCTCTCACAGCACTCAAAAGTTAATGGTCTGTGAACAAATTAGCACAGCCATCACTTGTGGAGGCAGGGAAAGGACACAGAGGTTAAAAAGGCAAAAAAAAAAAAAAAAAAAAGGTCGATAAACGTTCCCTCCCTCTGACCTGGGATACACCTGAAGTACCTAGAGATCATCCCTAGATGAGACAGAGAGACACGCGGAGGTGAAGGAACAGAAAACCTCAGTGCAGCACCTTCTGGTCAGAATTGGGGCTATCAGTGGACCTTTGAGTTTAAAAGAATTTAACATTTAAACAAATATCTCTGAGAAAGGATGAAAAAGCAAAGGATGGCTGGTGTCAGGATAAAGCACTGACTGGGATTCATGCAAACTATAGGTGACAAACTTTTTCAGATTTCTTAGATTAAAACAACACAGAACTTCAAAAACACATAAATTTTAAAGTTCTTAAATTTTCTAATGAAAAAGGTTCTGAAAGATCAATTTAGAATGACATACAATCATTACAAACACTGATTAAAAATGTTAATTTTGGGTGCAGTTATGTTACTGAACCTGAGATTAGCTCAGTTGTTTAGGGTTTGTTGCTAATAACGCCCAGGCTGTGGGTTCAATTCCTGTATGGGTTATTCACTTAAGAGTTGGACTTGAAGATCCTTGTGGGTCCCTTCCAACTCAGAATATTCTGTAATTCTGTAAACTTTAGTTCTATGAACACTCTCCCTAATGACCACTGTGATTCTAACCCCTTTCTGAACTTTTCACAGAAGTTTTTTGATATTTCACATTTCTTTTTCATTCAAAATGAAGAAATAACTGTGATGGATGATTTCCCATAAATACCCATTTCTCATTTCATCTTGTTTTCCTCAAACATGATTTGGCAACAAGAACACATCGAGTGCCCTCTGAACACCATACAACTTTACAACTACAATGCCCCAGAGAAGGAGAAAATTGCTGTTTCTCTATTGTGCAGATCACAGAGGGAATAAATATGTTGTGCAAAGTCACCCAGAAAAGCTGCACTGAGGAACTCGATGTTAGCACTTCAACCATTTCCCTGGTACTCTTCCCATCAGATGCAAAGCTCTTGAAAACACAGAGCGTTTCTTCAAATGTGCCTGCAGAGTTCCCAGCTCAGCCCAGCCCGGTCCCAGCTGGGACCTGTGCACGCTGCTGTGACACAAACAATGACAGCTCTGCACAGGTCAAATTCTGCGCTCCTCTGGGAAGATGCAGGTCACCAAAAGCTGCTCAGGGACATCGGAGGTTCAACGTTGTCACAGCGTCGCTGGATGCTCTGACGTTCTCAAGTCTGTGTGGTGGTACTCCAGAGGACCAAAGAAACATTATGAATTTGTTCTAAGGAAAAGTGTTTGTTTGCTGGGTGATTTTAAAACCTGACCACACCTTCCCAGAGATACAAGCAAAAGAAGACAGGTCCAGTTGGGATCCTGCCCCAAAATCAGCCCCCACCTGCAGTGAGGCCACACCAGTCCCTGTGTTCTCCTGCATCTCTCCCACTTCCACTGAGCAGGGACCCTCCTCTGATCAAACACAAACAGACAGACAGACACCACCCGTTTGACAATATCTACAGCTCCCTGTGGGTATGCAAAAAGCTGCTTTAATATGACACCTCTGGATTTCCTCAATAATTATCGATGGTCTACCCCTGAGAGCACTGTAAAAGCCATAAATATTCTTCACGGAAGCACAGAAGGGGACAAAGGCCCTTAATAGCCATCATAAAAGAACAATAAAATATATACAGGACAAAGCAGTGAAACAATGGCACAGGAGAAAGATGACCTGCATTCTCAATCTGTTTAAACATCAACACAGGCTGTGTCCTGGGGGTGGGGAAGGGAGGAGAGGAGAGGGAGAAAGATGTTTCACTCGATATCAAGAAAGGCTCCAGATCCTCAGACAAAGTAATAATTCAGTACTTTGCTGGGATGATTATTCCAACAGAATTCAGAGGCAGAATTCCTAATGATTTCATGAAAAGTTGTCCGAAAGACCAACTTATCTTTTATTTGGGAACAGCACGGATATTTGGACTTGTAAAAACAATTTACAAGTCCTGTTTCTCACACTACCTAATCTTCTGGACATCATAACTTGTTATTCCAGGGAAATAAAAGTTACCCATTAAGCCAGTGCTTTGCTCAGAGCGGGAGGCAACTGGACAGATGGATGTTAGACAGGGACAGACAGACAAACACAAGATGATCAAGCCGTACACGAGCAGCAAAACAGAAAGGAAAGAAAGGCAGTTCTTAGAGCTGTGTGACCTCAACCTACATATTTCAAAGGTGTATTTCGACAGCAATTTGATATCCTGATATATTTTACTCCACTGGCAACAACAGAAAAGCAAACACATTCATGCATGAGCTCTAGAGATAGCTATCATGTCGCTTCACTTAATTTTTCAAGGGAGAAAAACAAAAGGGTTTCAGTTCAGAACACCAGCACACATGGAGCTCCCAGGAGCAGATAGGTATCTCTGTGGTCTGCCTCCGTCTCAGCTCTCGAGGCAATTGGCAAGTTCTCTTTGGAAGGAGAGAGTTCGGTGTCTGGAACAGCAGGCTTCACTCCTTGTCACATCCACACAGCACGTTTGGTGGATATTGCCCTCTGAAGTGGCCCTGACTTATCTGTGTGATGTTACAGGAGGCTGTACAGGCTGCCTGCCCTACCACAGGCACCACAGCTGAGGAGCTGACTCAGTGTGTTTGTCCCTAAAAACACCCTCTAAACAAATAGAAGAATAAAGAGAAAACTAAGCAACACTTTTAGCTGGTGCCACAAAGGGCATAAAAGCATTTCTGTTATAAATCATTTCAATCCATGCCCCAGATGACATTAAACACTTTGCTTCTCTACAGTTTTATTACAGAATAAGCACTCCTGTGACCTTTTGAGCGGGCAATCTGTGGTTTTGCCTGGAGTATAAAGGTGCCCTTCAGTGTCTGTAAGTATATTGCCTTTAAAATGTTGTTGATGCTGTCAGCTTGCTGTCACAGACCTTCACCACAGTGAGACCGACTCAAAATACAGGGAAATACAAGTAAAGGTATTTCTTTCTGGGAAATATCATAGGATTCCTCAATTCCCCTTGAACTTTCAGGGGTGCAGCAAGGACCCCGCCCCAGCCCCATCTGATGGGTCAGGGTCACAGGAGCTCATGCCCTCCCTGTGTTCCACCCTGTTTGAGGTGTGCCAGGAGCTGGCACACTGCTGTGCCTGCAGACACCTGCACAGTTCTAACCACAACATCAGCTTTAGCTTTAGGGGCTTGTTCTTCCCGGAGGGGTGGCTTTGCCACATTTATACACAGCCTTTGTAGTTGCATTCCCACTACAAACCACCACAGTACACTGGTAGTCCTTGACCAGGAAGAATCCCACTGTTCACACCCTCATGATGAAACTCAGATGTGAGTGATTCTGATTGAACAAGAGTGACTCCAAAGCAAACCTAAACGTGGCATTTCAACAGACAACTGGAGGCATGAGCAGTGTCACATCAATTGTCCATCTGTCACAGGTTTATGCTACAGCCTTGGTGGTATCAATATTCATCTGACATTCGGTATCTCCTTGGGAGAGGAAGAACAATCTCTGAAGTTGGATTTTTCAAGGAAGACCTCATAGATCAGGCATCCAGTTCCCAGGGAAATAAGGGTGTCAGATTTGCTGTAGAGCCTTTAGAAGTGGTTTTCTTAATGCTTATCTCATTTCTTCCCTACCCCAAACCTTCTGCCTTGTCTTCACATGACACTACACGGTGTGGGAAAAACTGCGAAAAAAGAAAAGGAGAAGTGGAAGGGATTCCTGAGGCCATCAAGCCTGGTCCTAGGCCTATGGACACACATGTCAGCATAAAGCCCCACATGAAATGACTGCAGAAATGAGAGGAAATACTGCAATTCTTTGTCCTTGCCCAACCACAGATCCCCCCCAACAAAGCAAGGAACCCCCCGTTACCTGCGTAGCTCATGAAGTTACTGAAGGGCGTGTTTAGGAAACTGTGAAAGCCACAGGTGTCATTGCCAGGTCCAGGATCCCCACACAGTTTGTGCTTGGGAGCAGGGTTGGTGTCACTGCAGAGGTCCCCAGTCTCGAAGGAGGGCTCGGTTTCCATGCACGGGTCGCTGCAGGAGAGGATCTCCGAGATTCCCCGGAAGACGTGATAGAGCCCCAGGCTGTGCCCGATTTCATGGATCATTGTGTGAGTGTGGCCTGGGATTCCGTAGAAGGAGGGATTCAGCACAATGCCACCTGCAAGGGGAAAAGAGATCAGCTTCTAGGTTTGCCTTGTCCCCCTTGGAACAGCAAGAGAAAGGGAAAGGAAAACAATCCAAGGGCAGATCCACTGGCAGTCCATCGGATCCTCTGCAGCACAGACAACCTTTTGAACGTTGCCTGCACACAAAGGTTTAATCTCACCCTTAACCTGTAGCCCTAAGGATGAGGATTCATGGGACAAAGCCCAGTGTCCTAAACCAAAATCACAGTGACAATCGGGTCTCTCAACTGAATATTCTCAGTTTGGGTTTTCATTAACTTCGAGGGAAATCCTGCACGAAATTACTTCCTACTGTGCCATTTCAAATAACTTCATGTGCTTAAAGAATGCAATTCTGCTCAGATAAGTGTAAGCAACATATTTTATACCAGGAGCACTCTCTGTAGATTATTCCACAGGGTAAAGATATAAGAGAAGCCTCCAAATGTCTGAGACACCGTGAAAATTGCAGAAGCTTGCACCAATATTTGCAAACTAATAGCTGGACAAAGACAACAGGGTGAACCCAGGGCTGGGACAGTTTTTGCAGGGTGTTGTGTAGACAGCTCTGATTTAACTGTCAGAAACACACTCTGCTTATATACTCAGAAAAGCCTGGGTTGATCTGAGCTGAACAGCCACATGATGAATATGCATCAGTCTAATGTGTCAAAAAAAAGTGAAATCCTGAAATGTGATAATTCTGAAAGAACTGCATGGTTGTTAAATGTTTGCAAAGAAAAATAACGGTGGTTGTTCTGTTGTATGAATTATGGGATGTGTAACTAAGCAAATGGTAAATTAGAGAGCCTCTAGAGTATATTGAATTAATCATATGAATTGTATTTTTAGCTCAGTTAGCTCTACCTCTGTATTTAAGATATACTTTATTTTTTTCTTTATTTAGCTTTTCAACCTCAACTTTTTCGAGCCTTTTATTTAAAACTATTGGTGTGTATATTGCCTACTATGAGAAGAGGAGACTGCTTTGTGAAAGCTATAGTGGGATATAAACCCTGGGCATGCAACACTAATAATTTAGTGACAATGAGGAGAGAAAAGGTTTTGACAGGAGGAACTTCATCGGTGACTGTAGTGCAGAGAAGATGAGATCACCGGGTTCCGATGCACCATAGACTCCTCTTTCTTATCTGCCTGGAGACTTGGTTGTAATAATCGTGAAATTAGAAGAAAATAAGACCATGATGATCCTAAAAAGTCATCTAAATTCCACTCTGCAAGAACAGAGGACCAATTAGGTCTGTAGGATCCCTCACACACAACTGGCCTAACGCCGCTTTACAACCCCTGACTGCCCCAGCAATCAGTGTCAGGACTCAGTATCCTTATGGCTGCAAGGATTTAACTCACTTCTAATCTGAATTGATTTTTTGGCAATTTAAGTTCATGACTTCAGGTCTTGCCTCGCACGGATATGAAGAACAGAAGATCCTCCTCCCCTTTCATCAGCTTTTATGAGATTGTCATCACCCCCACTTTAGGCTCTTTTCCTTCAGTCTGAATAACTGTAATCCCTTCAACCTTTCCTTGTAGCTCAACCCTTCTTCCAGACCTCCCTGACTGGTTCTCCTTTGATTTTCCCAGTTGTCTCATATTTTCCCCCGTGAACAGTGTCCAAACACAAACCCTACTCCAGATGAAATTTTATCAGTGCTGAAGTGAGAGGAAGGAGCACTTTGGATGTCCTGAAGGGACACACACACGTGTTTATGTGCAAGAGAGAAAACATTTTCCCTTTGAGCACAGGCAGGTGGCAGAGGTGCGTCCCATGGGCATGTACTAATAAATAACACACAGTATTAAACAAACAAACAAACAACCCCCCCAAAAAACAACCAAACAGAAAATTTAAATATGTACAAAAAAGAGAGAATAAAACCTATCATGCTGCAACATCATGTCTATTATACCACATGTAGCATCTGCACATCCTTTTCACAGCACTGAACTGCTCCTTCCACTACTTCTCCACATTCCCAGTTAATCACATACAAACCTACCAGGATGCAACCCCACAGTATTCCCATGTTCCTTGCATCTCTGTCTCTCCCTTTATAAAATACATGCTCTAATTCTCTACCCAGGTGGAACCATTTACACCCAGAGAGTACCCTGGCATGTTTTGTGGGGGTCTCTATCCCAGAGATAATTCCAGAGTTAGTTTCCCAGTGGCAGGAGTATTGGTGAAATTCCAGCAGGATGTGCCTTTCAATAAAGGCTGGGTAAATTGTTCTGGCATTGGAGAACCCTGAGGCAGCTGGAGAGGGAGATTTTATTTTTGCCTTTGTTGAAAATTTATATTTTTCGCAGCTGTCAAGAATCTAAATCAATTGCAGTTTTACAGAAAAGATAAACTCCCTCACCCAGACAATCTCTATCCCAGCCTTTAGATCTGCACCACAGGACATATTTCATATTTTTTATTAAGTACATATTGGATTTATAGAAGAGAGTAAAAAAGATTAAAGATGAATTCTTACAAACCAAGCACAGGTCTGGGAGGGCTATTATGACAGGAAATTATGAGCATTATTTATTTTATTTTTTTTACTTGTGTGGGTTTTTTTGTTTCGTTTTGTTTTGTTTTGTGTTTTTTTTTCCACAGCAAGTCAACTTTAATCTGTTGTCTAATTTTTTTTTCCTGTGAGATCTTTGGTTTTGGTTTCTTTTTGTTGTTGTTGTTTTTTTTGTTTGTTTGGTTGGTCAATGAACTCTGTCGATACACTGTAGGAGCTGAATTTAAATTGTTTTGCTCGGGCATGATGTTGACAATTAGCTTAACGAAGTGACACAAGAACTCATCAGGGCTTTGGGCGAGCCCCAGCCCTCTTGCAGAAGGTTCTTCTTGGCGCTCTGGAGCTCTCTCCTTGTTCTCTCCTCCCTCCCATGGCAACACCAAGGGAAGCTGTGAAAATACTCATTTAGGGAAGGATCAGCTCTATTGCAGCCATATTCCACTCTGGGCTAATGTTTCCCACCAGCAACCCACACTGTTGCAAAACCAGAAGCAGAGTTACTGTGGGGCTCAGTGTTGGAGCAGAGGGTTGTGGTGCTCCAAAGCGACAGAAATCACATCGCTGTGGGTGCCGGGCAAGGCTGGGGTTAAGATCTATCTTTGTTTTTGCCAGATGTTGCCTTGGGGAGTCATCACTGGTGGGCACTTACAGAACCTTCTAGTTTGGGTGCTTGGCAGTAGGAGCCCACGGAGATGGGGCTGTAGGCAAGGCAGAGTGGAAGTGGCTTCATTTCCAGCTGAGCTCAGCAGGAGGCTGGATGTGTGTCATTGCCAGGCCTTGGGAAGGGAAGTTTGCTCACACTGCTTCCAGAGCAGCTGCAGAGTTGCATGTTGTAATAAAACATTGATTAACTGAAGGAAGGCAGCCAGTTCCAACTGCTTGGTCTGACCATGGAGCCTCTGTCTGCTATGGAGACAGGAGACTATTAAGACATGTTAGCATCCAGGTTTTGGGGTATTTCTGAGCATGGAAAAGCCTCCCTGACTGATGGCCACAGCTTAACTCTCATTTATTATCTCGGGATAATAAACACTGTATTTTGCTCTCCTCATTTAGGTGTATATTCATCATATTGCCTTTCGCTTAGCTCCACATGGGGTTGGGTAACATAAAAACTGGCTGAAACAGCCTTTCACAAAAAAATTGGCTGAAACTGGACTTCCAGTCTAGGAAGGTTTGGACAAGCTGGAGAAATACCTGGAAAACCTCTGAGAATCCCTGCTCAGGGGAGATGACCAGGTCAGCTTTGCAGCGCGGGAGTGGGGGGTGGGTTTTGTGCAGTTAAGAGAAGCACATGCAGACTCAGTCAGTGCCTTCTGAACCTTTTGAGGCTCATCTGACATTTTGCAAGGAACACGGGTCCAGTGGCACTGCAGGTGGCAATGAGTCACTGAGGAGGCTGCAGAGCTTTGTCTGGATCCCCGGGTTCCAGCAGCCACACTCAGCAACCTGGTTATGAAACACGCAGGGCAGTCTGCAGGGTAGTGAACTCCTTTCAGTTACACTCAAGTGAGCATTAGAAATACAGTCTCTCAGCAGTTTGCTCTTCTGCAAGTTGGTGGAGAAAAACAGCAGCAGGTTTTAAGGACAGCTTGTGAGGAAAGTTAATTAAATGCTTAGTAATGAGCTAAGGATCAGAACGTGACAGGCTGAGGTTAAAGATTCACCTCTGTCTGGCATCCCCACACCTATCCCCCAGTCCTCTTTGCAAACTGCTCCCATGGAGTGAATGCCCTGTAAAGTAGCTTCACTTAAAAGGTGAAATACTTTCAGCTTGACATCATCTACAAATACCATAATATGCTTTGGGTTTATAACCTAATATTTTCCTGGTTGTGAGCCAGTATCTGGGAATCGTGAAATACTTTTTTTCCCCTGACTATATATTAGAGGAATGATAAGAAATCAGAACAGAGCTTAACACATATTTGTCTTTCCTTCTTAGTGCCTCAAAAGAATGCTTTACAAAGAAGAAACATCTTTATCGCTCACCTAGATGCATCAAGGCTTCTTTGTCCCAGGGCCAAGTTGCCACTCCAGCCAGCTCTTCCTCAGAGGAGTTGGCAAAGAAGATGTTGAGGTGTGTGGATCCATCCAGTTTGAGTATGTTCTTTAGTTCATTGACATCTAAGTATGCCCTGTAGAAAAAGAAAAGCACATTTTTTTCCTAAAGGTGACACAAAAGCAACAAAATATTGAAGAAGTGCTGCAATCCAGCCAAAGATCTTATAATATCCTGCGTATCAATCACCTGAAATGTTTTAATAACCCACTCCCAAACTTCGATTACTTTGCATTCATGTAGTGAATCTCATCTAACACTTCAGGCCATTGATTAACTAAGGCCACAAAATCCAAGGTAAATACATAAAGCTGTCCACATTCTCAAGATAAGTCTAGGAATCTATTTATTATGAATGTAATTAACCAAGTATTATGGCCAGTAAATCTTTTTACACCAGCAGTTACCCTGCACATTTCCTCTAAGCTGTTTGTTATTGTTACCTCTAATTTTCCTTCACAATAACAAGTTTCAAATCCTCAGGCTGACACAAAAACTAACTCCTTTAGCACCAGTGGCAGTCACTTGTGCCGAGATGGACAGGGTCTAACCCTGACATCCCATGGATGGTTGGGAATTGCTATTTCCAGCCAGCAAAGTTGTGCCAAGATGTTTCCTGGTAAGAGGAATGGTACTGTACCATGAGCTAAAGGTCCTCCAAGGTGAGTAGCATTTCTTCTTCGCTTTTGGGATGCCTGGAGGTTACCATGCAATTTGCTCACAGGGAAACAAATCAAATCCCTTAATCTTGATGCCTGCTGGAAGCACTTTTTTCACTCCTTTAGAGGAGTAGACTTTGCCAATACTGGAATACAGGAGCTACTTGCCAACGTGTAGCCCATGGTGCCACACTGCTTTCAGTGCCACCACATCAGTTTAACTCACAGTAAAGCTGGAAGAAAGCAAAACATAAGAGTAAACCCAATGGTTCTCTGTTTCTAGCTCATACTGCCTTTTGATATGAAGTGTTAACAGAAAAGCTAAAAGAGGGTTGCCTTGTTCTATATTCCGATGGAAATAACAGAGGGAGATCACACTGAGTCAAGCACAGATGCCTAGCTCGTAAGGAAAGGACACCACGATGGCACTGAGCAGGTTGATTCCCGCTTCCCAAAGTCCCCCTTTCTGTTTGTGTGTGGTGTGTATAGGGCTCACGTAGCTCTCACAAGCCACACGCACTCACAAGCACCAAGCAGGGTTCCCTGCATACTTTGGAAGGCTTTTGTTCCCAGAAGGGTGAAGAAAAAATAGGGGAGTTGGCTCAGCACCAAGATCTTTCTGTCCTTCCCTGGAGGACTCCCCAATGGAAAACACATTCATATTTCCACAATAGCTTCCCCTGCCACTTGCTGAAGTCATTGCCTCCAAAATAGATCGTGGCTGGGTGTCCCCAGGCCCTCGCTGACTCATGGAGGAAGACGTGCTCTTTGGGGACACCAGTGGAAGGGGATGTTTCCATTCCATACAGTGTTTGTCTTCCAATCCAATGCGGGTGACACCCTGAAGGACAGGTCAGCACTGTGGCCCTTTACACATTTCTCATCTCTTCAGTGTTCCCAACACATCTATGGAAAATACACAGACCTTCCCCTCAGCTCCTCGAGCGTGTCCTGCTTTGATCTGCACAATGTTCTGAAACCCCGCACAATCTACTTCCAGGATCTTCTTGCTGCCTTTGAAAACATCGTCAAACATGGGCTCGTATTTAAACACATCCACGAGCAGTAGTTTGAAATTACGTGGGAGAGCATCTCCAAATGTCAAAGTAAGGGCACTGGGGGAATCTATGGCAGGGATGGGGAAGGCCGCAGTGTTTACACCTGCACTCATGGCAGCATCGCTGAAAGACAGTGAGCAACAGCGTAAGGGAGGACATGGGGGCGATGTGGGAAGAGAGAGAAATGCAGAAACAGAAGCACTAAGTGTGTCTGAGTGGAACAACGTTTGTGTGTTTGTATCTCAGTGGGAAGGGAAGTCCTGCTGCCCGTGCTGAGACGGCGGCTGTTGACTCTGGATGCAGATGCTTTATGTGTATGCAAATCCCTGTAGGAGTAAGTATAACCCAACTCCCCTCCTGAGATTACCATTTTTATCCTCACTCATTCAAACAATCTAAACTAATATTTCTTTATTCTCAGCTGTCTCTTCGCTTATCGCTTACACAATCCTATCCCCATTTATCTCAGTGCACAGTCTCAGTGACTCTCCCACTTGCACACAGCCCATGTGCTTCAACACCTAGGGCTGTTTTGTACATGGATTATTACTGCAGAAAACATCCAGAGCAGACAGCATTTAACTCATTGGCCACTGATGTCAGTGCTTCACTGAGACTGGGCTCAAGCCTTATGTAAATCCACCGTACCAGGTCTTGGACTTGGGTTTATAGCATTTCTCTGACCACTACTTCTCTGCTGGTCAGGGGAAGGCTGTGAGTGAGCAGAATATATTCAAGGGGTGGAAGAACAGAATGCTAAGAGGATTTTTAGCAAAGGATCTGCACGGGAGGAGATGTAAATAGATCACGTTTGGAAGGAAGCAAACGCAAACCCCTCTGTAAAAGCAGTCAGCAACCCCTAACATGTAAACACGCTCAAGCCCTCAGCCCAGGCAAATCCCTTGTAAGTGTGTGAACATGTGCCTGCCTGTGCAGGAACGGAGGTGTGAGTGTGTAAGTGAGGACTTGGATTGTGCACACACACGAGGCAGCCAAGAGCATGTAAGGAACCAGCGTGTGCGTGTGTGCAAGATAAAAACATGAGCTGGAATTCCATCCTCTCCTTCCTCCCCATGTTTCTAATAACCTCCCATCCCTATCCATCATCGCCACATTCCTACACTCAAGGAGGTATAAATTAACTACTTTTGCAGTTCATGTCCAACTCTGTAGCCGCAGGCAGCAGACCCAACAGTTACCAGGTCAAAATAGTTTTCAATTATTGCTTTGGACTGGGCTGACTCCCCCCTGCTGCCTCGGCTGCTTTGTTATCAGCCCAGACTATCTGACCCAACGCAATCTGTGAGCACTGCTTACACTTCTCAAGGTTATGTGGGTCCCCTGATAGAGGACATAATGCCTGTCACATGGGCTCGTGCCAAAGGGAGCCAGAGAGCCCAGCCTTTCCAGCACTGCCAAACTTGCATTTCAAAGACGTGAGTGCAGTCTTGGAAAGGGATCAAAGCCCTTCCAACTGTCATTAGAATATTTCCTTTATGCATCTCCCCGTGAGTGCCAGCAACATATTTCATAAAATTCATTGGCTCGAGATGGTACCTCCAATATAAACCTGAATGGGGGAACTGTCAGGGCAAGTCTATGTGGAAAACAAAACAAAACCCAAAGCACAACAAAACACGTGTAATTCCTGTAATGGAAAAAACATACGATGCTGCAAGCGTGCCTTGCTCCAGAAAGCCTAATGAGCCTATTAGTGCATCATAAAAGGTCTCCTTTGCTGGAATCTGTTTTAGACATAGAAATTCTATGGGCTGTTTAAGGCCATTTGGGACACCAAATCATATCAGGGAATGTGCACATTCCCACACAGATCTTTTCATCGACTTATTTGTTCAATGCACAGCTTTGGTTTGCTTTTTTCCCCTCTACTGCAGTGTAAATAGCCCTCTGAAACTGTTCTGTGCTGCAGCTCACCCTTATCCAGCAAGGCCCAGCCCTCGATCAGTGATTGTGTCCCACACAGTGCTCCAGTTTCAGTCTAATGGAGTCCTAAGCTCATCCAGCAGCATCTCTCGGTGGCCCTACCCACTCCATCAGTCACACCAGCCATTATCCTTGTGCCTGGCTCATCTGTCAAACCCATTTCCTGTCCATTTGGGATGTGACAGGTCCCCAGGCAACGAGGTGAAGCCCGTGGGCCAGCAGCCCCACCTGCCCATGGGAGCCACTGTGAGGAGCTCCCTTTGCTGCACCTCAGCTCCAAAGCCAAACCCAGCCACAAACCTCTGCTCTGAGCTACAAACACATTTGGTAATGGCTTTTAAACTCAGTTCTAATCGTATTAAATCTGGCCTTGGTGACTAGAGTCGAGCAGTTTTGTTACCAGCCCTTACTGTTAGGAAATAGTTTTCTACTGTTTGCTCTGAGTTATTCTCTATTTGACTTCGTTTCATTTTTTTTTCTTTCTTTCAAAGACAAGTATCCCTTTACAGCAAGAAAACAAACAGGGTACTTAAGGGATCATTTGCAAGACCCCACCTAAATACAGAATAGGAACTTTGCTATCTGCTCATTATGCAGTATGGTCTCCAACTGCCTGATGAGACTGTTAGGAATAGAAGGCACTACATTTCATCCTTAAAAAACCCCAAACAACAACAACAACCAAACCCAAGAGCATCTCCTAAACTGGGAGGTCAGCCTCAAAAAGTCTCCATTTTCAATGTTGACACACAATGTCCTTCCCTTTAGCTCTAGTGTGTTAAGCATACGGTAGAACAGAGTAAATCTGCTGCAATCACAGGGATTCAGTGCATCACTCTTCTTCCCAAAACTCCTTGTTTCTGCTCTCATAAGAGCTGTCAGCCCAGCCTAAACCACGGTGCAACTTAGCAGACAAGCAGAAACCTTCTGGGACAGCCTTGGAACACTTTGCCAGCAACCTGTGACAAATCCACATGTGATTCCCAACATGGTGTAGCTGCAGGTTTGGGTGTTGCCTTTGTCCCTCCAGCTCTCATCCTGGACCCCAGGACTGACACTAATTCCTCAGAGGAGCAAAGAGCACAGCAGTCAGTGTGTGGACAGCCACACACCAAGTGTCTGTCCTGTCCTGTCCTGTCCAAGATTTTAGGGTGCAGTGTCCATACAGAGATTTTCAGTGTCAGCAGCGAACAGCAAGGAATGGCTTTGAGATAAATTATGTTCTTCCTGAAGATAATGGCAAGAGCCATGACTGCAGCAGCACTGAAAGCTGACCTTGAAATGGGGCCATTTGGCAGATGTGCACAACTGTAATTTAGCTTTTCCCCCTGTGACTTCTCAGTCTTGGGTGGTTAGACATGGAACTCTCCTTTTGGAGATGCAGTGTTGATGCCAGGGTGTAATCTGACTTTTGCCTTCTGTCAGAGAGTCACAGAAAAACAAGTCTGGAAAGGATGTGGAGAGGCCACCCCATGCCAGCCCTGCACCCCAGGGCTGAGGCATCTCTGACTGTCACACCAAGCCAATGTTTACGTAGCTTACCCTTAAGACCACACACAACAGGGACTCTGCCACTGCCCCAGCAACCTGCAGCCCGTGTTTCCACTCCTTCATGGTCAGGAAGCCTTTCTCTCAAGGTCTACATATATATATAGATACATGTGACTGTGCCATTCCCCACGGACAGGGAGATTAGATTCTCTTCTGCTCTACCAAACCTGTTGCTTATTTGAAAGCTTATTATATCTCCTGTAAAACATCTAATTTTTAGGCTAAGCCCACCTTATTTCCCCAGCCTCTCCCACTGCTTTTATTTATTTTTTTTTTAATTTATTTTTTATTTCATTTTTTAAGACCTCAAAAAGGTCTTTAGGACACAGCCCTAAAGCTGAGAGCTTATCAGTGCCATGTAACTGCCACGTTTGTCCTGTCACCTCCAACCTGACATAAAGACACAGCAGAGATTTAAGACCTCCAAACATTTCAAACATTTATTTATCATTTTTTAATCCTAAAGTGTTACAGGTTATTAGAAACCTGTACAAAAAGAGAAAGAAAAAAAAGAAAAAAGGACAACCTATGAGCCCTCTTTAGCAGAGGACCTGCGATAAAATTTTTGTCAGACCTGATGCTAAAGATCTGCTTTGCCTGGCAAATTCAATTTTGCTTCTCATTTCAGACAGATTACCATAAATCATGTGCAGCAGGAAGTGTGCCTCATCTACATTTAGTTTAGTGTTAATTTAAGACACTGCTGTAAGTGTAGTAAAAGTCATGATAATTTATTGATAAAGGTATAAATCTTTCAGTGATTGGGACAGAGCCTGAAATGAAGTGGAGCCAGAATATTACAAGTGAAAGGCTTCAGGTCCCAGTTTAGATCCAGATCCTGCATGTGTTCACACTGAAATCCAAGTGTGGAACTGTAATTCCAACTGCATCCAAACCAGGCAGTCACTGGGTCATGTCCATAAGCATAAATTGCAGGCACTGTCAGCACATGCAGGCTTGGCAGCTTTGAAAGAATTTTGGTTTATCCACTGTAGCAAAATGTCCTCTCCAGCCCCCAAACCTGATCTCCCGTTACAAGAAAGGAGAAAGATTTTGGCCAAAAAACTCCTAATAATGACAAGAGTCCAAGAAAAGCCACTTAAGATAATTGTTCAAATATAAATCCAGCTCCTTGGGTAGGCTTGGTAGCCTGTGCTGAACTCTGTGACGCTGATAATGCACCAGGCGAGATGGTTAAAGATGAACAAGGGGGGTTTTCCCTCAGTGACAGAATCTACAGTCAAGACTGACCCCTAAGCAACACATATCACAAAATAAAAGCCCACATGGCTACAAAAGTCTGGGTGTTCATTGATCTCAGGCTGCCCTTTTCCAAACTGAATTCATTCTACCATTAGGACGGTGACTCAGGCTTTCCTCATCCTATTAAATAATATTTAAAAGAAATATGGAAAGAAATTAGGAGTTTTACTGTGCAAAATATGGGAAACCTTTGGGTCTGGGCTTTCTTTATCCTGCAACAGAAACTGAGAGCACCTCCTCACTCAAAAGTAGGGACTTTTTACAACTATCCAGTTGTCAGTTTCATTCCATTTGCTTTGAAACACTGGATTGTCCTAGAAATAAACACGTCTACTGTAATTTTGCTCTATAAATCTATAGGACTGAAAGGAAAAATGAAGCACCCCATAAACAAAGGAAATTCTTTTCTACTAAGTTCTAAAAATCAGTATTATCATCTGTAGAACCCTAACGGCACAACCCTGCTCAGCCCTATCTGACCTCCTCATAACAGACTGCCAATAAATGACACAGTTTTATTCCATGCAATCACATAGCTTATGGATGTTTGTAAATGCAAAATCTGCTCAACAGGCTGAACCACAGCAACAGGTTGGGATACATTTGACCTCTCCAAACTGAGTGCCGGGTCCTGTCCTGGTTTGGTTCCCGTGAGCTGCACTTTGAGCCAAGCTCTGCTCTCACTGGGCTGCACACAAGCATCAGCACTGCCTGTGAAGGATTTGCTCCAGTGCAAATCTAGAGTCAGTCAGAGCAAAATTTGATTCTCAAAGTGCAGTTTCAGGTTCAAATCCAAAATCTCAAAGGAAACCTCAGTTGAAACGACCAATTTTTGCCCAATTTCTGGCCAACTTGCTTTTCTAAGGAGGGAGGCGGGTTTCCTCAGATCTCCACAAGGATTCTCTCAAAGGTTTGCAAATCCTTGCCAAATCCTTCACAAACCTGGGCTCAGATTCAGAAATACAGTGACAACAGATTTTTTTGTTTCCTTCCCCTCCCCCCCCCCCCCCCAGCATTTTTGCTGCTGGTTCTGGCCAGGATAAAAAGGAGCAGAGGCTCGAGGAAAAAAAGATGATGCAAAAATTTTCAAATGTCAAACATGTTCTGTCTGAGCTCTGGGCAAAAAGTTGAGGTAGCTGTTCACGTACACAACATTATTTGTTTCCTCCCTTTATCCATCCAGCCCTTACTGCTCGTTTCTCACACCCCACTTTATATAACCTTTTTGTAGGTTTAGAGAGAGTTGCAGTTGCTCCAGAGCATAAATATCTGATCCCTGAGCCTTCTGCTCTTTGCAAGATCCCTGTCCAAGAGTGGAGCAACATTTGAGTTCACTCCTGCAGCAAGAACTGAAAAGTCCCATTTCGTCGCATGACCATAAAAAATTATTAAGCTACACAGAACTACATAATATACTGCAGAAAATAACCAACTGCACAGAACTAGGCAAAGATATGCTGGCTGGCCAGCCCTCTGGAATTGAAAAGAAAACAAAGGGAAAGCCTTGGCAAAGGGAATTGTGATCTTACTGTACAATTAACTTCTGAGACACTGAGTAGGATTAAAGGATGGAACATTTCAAGATGCATCTTTTTAAAATCGCAAAGCACTCTGAAGTGTATATGCAGAGTTCACAGACCTTTGAAATCAGCAACACTGGCAGGTTTATTTGTTTTGATTGCCTCTTTTTCTTTCTTTTACTACATCAGGATTTTTTTCCCTCTCCTTTTCAAGACTGGAGCCAAATGACCCATGAGAAATGTACTGTAATTTGCCTCTTATCTATCCCTCATCTCCATCTGATATTCCCTCTGCCCTGGTTACCCTGATGTTTTTCCAGACTCTACAGGCTGAAGCACTGTAACAAGGAGAAAAGTCAAATGATAAAGGAACAAGTGGTGTAAGGATATTTTCAGGAGCCCGTCCTTTTAAAACAGATTTCCTTTACCACTTTATGAAAACCTTTTTTGGCTGCAACAAACCTCATTCACGTACATGGGAGAGTTTAAACCCATACAGGAAGGTATAGATAGATATATTTTAGGCTATTTTAACCATCAGTTATACTGCTTGGCACTTGCACAGTGCTTCCCCTCTAGGCCTCAAAAACACGAAAAGAGACATTCCACTCTGGTCAAAGCCCTGACACCAGCCCTTGCACTGCTCCAAACCCCATCCACCCACTGAAGTGATACTGAATCAGGACAATATCCCTTGTGCTGGGCCTCCCCTCAAGAAACTTAAACCGTGACTGGAGAAGTCATGGAATGGGCCAACAGAATATTTTTCCTTGTCTTCTGAATGGGAAAAGTGAGATCAAGAAATGCAATATTTGTTCAAAGTAACACAGTCATTCACTGTGACAGCAAGGATTAGCCATTCGCTCTCTTGAGCCTGCATTTTCTGATAATATGGATCATCTTTCCATTAAATAAGTGGTGTCTTGTGCTGCTGATCCTTGAAGTTTTCTGCTGGTGGCCACTAATCACGTTTTACAAGCCTTCACTCACATTTTACAGCCTTTGACTTGTATTTTACAATCTCCAAAGAAGTCCTGAAGGCCAGTTGCTCCACAGATGGAACATCAGAAGTCCCTGTGATAAACTGGTTCTTCCTGAATCCCTCATCTTCACCTTTTCTGATGACAGTGTAACACATAAACTTCATAAACAGATACTCTTGTGGAAACAGGACTCTTTTTCCAAGGAGGGAGCACCCACTGTTCTAATAAGATTTGGCATTAACACACCACCTCATCCCAGAGCTTCCAAGAACAACCAACAGATACAGGCACAGCAACCCTGCACAACAGTTCAAGTAAAGGACGTTTTGGTTACAGTCACCAGAACAAACCTGATTTCTTTTTTAAAGACGAGCACCAGAGACCAGAAAAGCAGCTTGTCATCACTCCCTTGAATCAGGGCAAGAGTTAGGAAGAACAGCTGTTAGCCACAGGATCACAGAATGTGCTGAGTTGGAAGGGACCGAAAAGGATCATCGGGTCCAACTCCTGCCTCTGCACGGGAATATCCCCAAGAGTCACTGGTGTGACTCTTTGGGATGGTCCCGTGCAGGGCTAGGAGTCAGACTAGCCAGACTGGAAGTCAGAGATCAAGAGGCGACTTGTGAATTTTTCTTTAATTTTCTTTAATTATGGCGCTAACTCGGAGCAACTCTCTACATTAAAGATGTCTAAAAATTTCTACCACTAATACTCAACTCCAGCCTATCCTTCTCATCTCCATCCTGGGTCAGGCTTGAGGTCCCATTTGCAGCCTGCCCAAACACGTGCCTTGCTGATGGGACCTGTGGGAGTCATGGCTGGAGTAACCTTGGTTTGGCACTTCTGGAGCATTTTGTGTCCCCTCTACAGAGTCCATGGAAAACATGGGGTTACCCCATGGATGGACACTGCTCTGTCCTGGGCTCCAGCTCCCAGTGCCATCTGTCCTTGCAGGAGCAACCTCAGGGAGATGGGATGGGTCAGCACTCTGCCTGGGTGGGCTCTGATGGCTCACCTATCATAGGAATATTTGGGATTTTTAGGAAGGTCAGGGTGGGGAGCACTGGCCATGGGGTGCTCGTGTGGCACTGTCCCTGCCGGGTGTGCAGCTGGGACTTTAAGGGGCTGGTCCTTTAGCATCCTTCCCAATTAACACACAGCAAAAAATGCAGGATGGAAAAAGAACAAGATCAAATTCTTTGCTCCTTTCATCTCACTTTTTGACACTAATCCTCCCTGCACATAAACCCCGTGCCACAAAGCGAGATATACATTGCGATTGGAATGAAGAGAGACTTGGAATCCAGCCGACATCAACAGCAAAATAAAACAAAATCATATATAACCACGAAGGACCAAGCATGTTTATTGCAGGCCCTTCTAGAGTTGATGGGCCAAAATAACCAGTCCAAATATGCAGCTTGCAAAACATCACTTTTGCTTTGGAGATGCCGCTTCTTTTCTGGTTTTATTTTTATAACTCGTGGACTCCCAAATCTCATTTCTTAACCTCCTGTGCATGAAGCTGGTCCTGCTGCTGTGGGCAGATCATCACTGGCTTATGGTTAGGATAATCCCACTATTCCTCTTTTCTGAGAAAGAAATTAAAACTTGATTCAAATGAGACTGGTTGAAATTTCCTCTTATTTCATCTTATGCAGAAAAGAGTAGGAGACACTCAAGTGAGATCACAAAGAGCGTAGTCTGGTCATGGAGACTTCAGTTCAAGGAAACCAAGAAAAACTTGTGCCCTGGCACTAAAAGCCTCACATTTCCAAAGTTCATGAGATTTTTTTTTTCTCTCTGTCACAACAAAGGAATAATATTTAGCTCTATTTGGATTCTGGGTGGTTTTTTTTTCAGGCATATTGATGATTCATACATATAAGTCTTTATCTTCAACAACAAAGTCTTGAACACACTCTTTTTAAGGAGAAAAACAACAACAAAACAACTGAATAGTCTACTACTAAATATTATGAGATCTACAAAAGCTGTTCTTTCCCAGCCATGAAGAGATTACAAGGAAATTGAAAATGTCAGTCACCGAAACAGAAATTTTACATAAGAACATTCAGCTTTGAAGTTCCCAGAATCCACAGTAAAACTGCCAGGTGACCTGGCAGAAACAACAACACACCTGCAATCAAAATAGTTCAGAGTTGCAGAAAGAAAATACTGTGGACAGTGTGTTTTCTAAATGCAGCAAAACATGGCAGCAGTGGCTGTAACAGGCACCACTAACATCAAAATCCTGCCTCTCATTTCTCTCTGTTGAGCCAGAGGGAAGCAGGAGGAAAGATGCAAATGTGCCTTTTCCAAACACTCAAGAACTTTCAGACTCTCTGGTTTTTAAACCTGTGCGGGACCTGCAGCTTCTGCACAGATCCCACAAACCCCACTGTACATGTGTGGATGGTTCTTGAACTGGGGGATTTATCAAGCAGAAAACATCCTCTACTCCTTAAATAAGCAGTGGGCAGCAGCCACAGCTAAATGCCCAGGTTATTAGTTGGATGGAAGGACGTTTGGATTTCCCCACATATGGATCTGCTAACACGTGTTCCAGAAAACAGGCACTATCAGTGCAAAACATAAGGCTGATTGTAAGCATTCCCTGGAGGACACACTTCCCAAGACCCTGCTAAATTGGACTGGCAGCTCATGAAACGTGCAGCACTGATCCAGCATGTAACTGTAAACTATAGGAAATCATACCCATATATTTGGCCTTCAGACATGAGTGCAGAAATTGCCTGTTTTGGCACCACGAGCCTGTGCATCCACTTGAATCAAACCCAGACCTCTAGCAAAGGGCTGTGAGAATGCAAAGATCTGTTCTCCATTGTCAGATGAGAACACAAGAAGGGCAAAACTCTAATTTTCCTTTATGGCAAATTTCTCAACCGACTTTTGTCCTGAGTACAACCACTGTGGACAGGCCACACAGTTTAATTTGCCCATAAATAACAAACAACATTCGCAACCTCTATCACTCTGCTTATCTCAACTACACATCAGTTTTTGCCCTGGTTTGCTGCTGTATTTTATTGGTAAAGTGTCACCATCGACCGCTACAGGACTTAAGATCTTGGTGGCTAAAAACCCAACTCTGCAAAGGATCCAGCAAAACCTGCAGGTTGTCATTTTTGTCCATTTCTACACACACAGACCTCAAATTATAAACCACATTTATAAAGCCTATGTTAGCATGAAATGTCTTGCAGCTCCCTGTCAAAGGCAGAGGGGGATTGTTATGAATTCCCTCACATCCACAACTCAGATGCCAGTGCAGGCACATGCCAAGAACTTTGTAAAACTTGACATCCTGCCTTACTCAGTTGTGAGGGAAGAGAAGGCATTCTGGAAGCACCTTTTGTATCATCTCCTCATGATGGATTTCCAGATCAAAAAAGTGGAAATGCTTCAGGTATTGTTCCCAGATGAATGAAAAGAGAACTTTGTATCTGATCAAGATGAGAAGAGCTAAAGATTTTAGCCTGATTTTTTTTCAAGACAAAAACACAGAATCAATAAAGTTGAGAAAGACCTTTGAGATCATCGAGTCCAACCTATGACCAACCTATGGTCAACCTGACCATGGCACTGACTGACACATCCAGCCTTTCCTTGAACACCTCCAGGGATGGTGATTCCACCACCTCTCCAGGCAGTCCATTCCAACGTTTAATCACCCTCCATAAATAAGACACTCTGCAGCAAAAACACATGAATAAATCTATCCCCAGAAATAAATCTATTAGAAGAATTCTGAGTGTTATGAGGAGGGAGCCAGGAACTTCCAGCCCTTTTCTGAATCAAATTAGGTGCAAGGGGGAGAATCAAACAGAACAGATTTCTTCAGGCAAACTGGGAGAAACACACTCTGATGTGTCTGACAGAGGCATTTTACTCTGCGTTTGGAAGTTTATCATGACCGATCAATTCTGGAAGAATTAGTGAGCGCGTTCTGGGTTTTGGCACAGACACAGTCGTGGTAAAAATGCTGGAGGCAAAAGGGAAGTGATTTTCATAATGCTGTGAACTCTTGCCATCAATCCTTACCCAAAACATTTCTTGTACTCACTCTAGTGCAGTGCTGTTCTGTAGGAGCTTTCCCCTTACCTACTGCCCTTTGTCTCAGGAAAGCTCTCTTGACCTCACTCGTGCTCTGGATGTGGAGATCCAAGCCAAGGACCAAAATCTTTGGGAATTCAATCTTTCTATGGACTTCAAAGAGCTTGGGATGTGTAACTCAGCCCAGACAGAAAGCATAACATACATTTGGAACAACACCATGTACACAAAAATAGGAAAGACTGAACGACTGTGAAGGAACGCAGCGAGATGGGGAAGCCTGATATGAATTGTGAAGGACATTTAGATACCTATTTTCAGGCTCTAAACTTGGTGCCCTGAATCTTAGTGGAAGATCTTACCTTTCCTCCTGCAGTTATAAAGACTTTAAGACGCAATTCTCTCAACCAAGCCTATGCTGCGTGTCTTATACCTGTGGTGAGCAGATGGCACAACTCGTTCCCTAAGGAACTAACTGAGTAACAACTGCAAATAGTCAAATACCCTCAGCTCTCAGTGCAATAACAGTGGCACTTCACATTTTAGGAGGGATCAGCATGAAGGCAAAATAAACCCCCTTAATCAGAAATGCCAAGCCCAAACATATTCAGGTGTTTTGAATAATATAAGTATGCAATTCTCAGTATTTCTCGGGCGTGCCTATGTTTGCCTCCCATTGTGTTTCCTGGGATTGAAGACAGGAATAGAGCATCATCAAGCTTGTGGAAATCAGGAGATCACAGAAAAATGCTTGTTTTGTAACTGTTCTCAACCAGTTGTGCAAACCTAGGCAGTTCAGATATTTGGAAATATTTCCATTCCCTCTGACACTCACGTGAAGCAAACTAAGCTCTGGCCTTTTCAATGTCTCCCCACGTTCTCTAAATGAATGTAGCATATTTCCTTATTTACATACAATTTTTTCACCAGCTAATCTCTCTCTGACTCACTTTTAAAGAAACAAAACTAATTAATTAATTAAAGAAACACAAAACAACTTAAGGCAAAGCTTTTCGAAGTGTAAGGGGGATTTTGATACCCACACTCTACAGCTAGTCAGTGGGTCTCGGCTTGGGAATTTAATTCCCTTTAATGCCTTTGGAAGGCGCACAAAAAATGGGTAGGTGATTACAATGATGGGTCTTTCAAATGATATCATCTGGATTTTATGATATTTAATCAATCTCTGAGTTCTGACTGCAAAAGAAGCTTAAATTGACAGCCTCACTCCTTTCTGCTCCATGCTCACTAGCCTGTCTTCTTCGATATATGAATATAATTTGCAAGTCTGACAAGGCCACCAGTCTCATTACATCATATCATGGATATTAAAAATGAATCAATAAGCAGAGAGGCAAACTCCTGATCAGCTTCTTCCTGCCACACAGTGTGGAATTCTTCACATTTTACCCCTAATCCCACACCTGATCAAACTGAAATGTCTTCGTGGTCAGGAATGTCTCTGCTTCCTTTTGGTACTTAATCACATCTCAGAAAAGCTGGCATTTTGTGTCTATATGTCTTTTCTTCATCCTTTGTACAATTTGTGCTGTTTAATGCTGAAGAAATAATTCAGCAACATGTTTCGTGTGATGGGGCAGGTCCTTAAAGGGGCAGAAATGCTGGCATGGCCCAAGCAACAGATTAAATCCCCTTTTTGGCATACTCGTTTTTACTGAGTCTTCCAGTATAATTTCAACGTGGAATTTTCCTGACATAAATCACACAGGTTGCTGTGTCTTTCCCCCTCCTCCCCTCCACACCACGCTGCGTAGCTCTGTGTTTTGGTAAATCTCATCTATTAATAGTTGCCCTCTGTGGCTATAAAAAAATACCTCGGTAGTCAAAAGCCAGCCCTTGCAAGGGAACAGCTGTGGATGCCTGAACACACGCAGGACCCGGCATCACACAGCAAAGCCCTTTCTTGGCTCCAAGTCAGAGCAAACCGATTAAACGTGGCCATAGTCAAGCTAATGGAAAAGGAGCCCCTTCCCTGCAGCCCAGGGAGAGAGAGGCCGGCTCTTCCAGGCTGGAGAACATCAGGGTATTTCCATTTTCTCACTGACATTTTCCTTTTTTTTCCTTTTTTAACCCAGCAAACCCCCCCTCCCGTGTCTTCCTCGTTTCACCCTTCTGCCAAGTCCCAGTGAAATCTTGCTCTTAAAGAAACAGGACGAAGACATCATCGCAGCGAGTACCAAAGGTCACAGGGTAAATTTTAAGGTCTAGTCTACTTTTTTTTTCTTTTCTTTGATTGATTTAACTGATTAAAGCATTTCTGCTCTTCCTGTGCTTTCAGCAGCATCCTGGGTAACTCAGGGGAAATTCAAACCAACCAGCTGTGATCTGTATTACAAAGTCGAGGCTGGAAATACAACACAAGGATGTTGATGGGGCCATACTGGAAAGGGTGAAAGGAGAGGGATAGTGTCTCCTGGTAAAGTGGCAAAGTGCTTTTACGTGCTGTAATGAGAAATATTCAGCTTTGCAGAGGATACAGGGAGTTCCTCGTCCTCTCTAGTGCTGCAGGGTACCAGTCCCATCATGGAGCAGCTGGTTGGTGACGAAGTACCCGACTCCTGATGGCAGGAATCCTCCCTGGATTTCACTTTGAAATTTTAATAAAATTCTCGAAAATTTTCAAGGAGAATTTTCAGAGTTTCAGGGATTTCCATGCAAAGTGTGCCATGCCATAGCCATCACAAGGGTGAGCAGAGAAAGGGTACAGGATTCTCAGGTCCTCTGAAAGCCAGCCTTGGGGTGTCCACACTCCCAGCACACCTGGGCTGAGGCTGCAGGAACTCACAAACCCAGTGCCACGTAACTTCAGCACTTTTCAGATTTCCCAAGGGACATTTCACTAAGACAAACCCTCCTTGCAAAGCTGATGGGAATTATTTGTAAAACCAAGAGAGACTCGAGCTGGGAAAACTAACTACCACAACTTCCCACCGAAGTCCTCAATTTATTGACACAACAAGGTTATAGCACGAGAAGCAAATTTATTCCATGTTATCTACTGGCAGTGTAGCTCCAAAGATGCATTTTGAGGCAGGAGAAAGAATTTTATTCTCCAAAGCCTTGTAATTCAACCCCGCTGAAGTTGCCCTCACACAAATCAGCGATGACACATCTTTTCAACATCTAGGGCCAAAATTATTTTTAAAAGCATTGCAGGTAATTGCCACTGCTCTCATTCCAAACCACTGCTGTTTCCACTATTTTACCATCACTGATGTAACCCAAGAAGTGTCAACAGCAAACACGGACTGCTTCTGCAATTACTGAATTAACAGAAATAATCCATTTCACAACAGACAGCTCACCCATATCAATGACCAGACCTTTAACTGTGATTTGCAGGAGATGTTGTGTTTCCAAGGTTTGTTATAAACTACACAAACATCTGGGTACCTTCTGAAATAATTGGTCTGCAGGGTGAGGATTTTATCGATCTTTTCCACTGGGGTGGATTGGCCACAAGAGTCTTTAAAACAACTGTAGGAAAAAATAAAAATTGCTGAATCTAGTTCTCCTAAGGAATTTCAGAAAGACTCAATTAGGACAAAACCTCTAATCTTGGTTTCAGTGGGGTCCCTTTTTAGTAGGGGTCCTTCTAACAGGGTCCCTCCTTTAAAAGAAAAAGGAAATTAAAAATGAAAAACAGCACTGGGGAAAAGCTAAGTGTGGACTTCAAACTCACACATGCCAGGAAATTCAGAGTTAAAGGTGAAACTCCATCCTAAAGAGTTCCATACTGGAGATATTTCAGGGAACAAACGTAACGTGTTCTGAAATACAAAGACCCAGTAGGGTGCACTAGGTATGGAGTTTCAGCCTTCACTCCAAATTTCCTGGCTTTTTTGGATCTTTATTAGAGCCCAAACATTTAAGTACTCCAAGAAGTTTCCTCAGTGCAGCTCACCCCGATCCTCTTGGAAGCTGAGAGCAAACCCGCCGATGGTGTAACCACCCATCCATTATTAATGAACCTGAAAACAGTTTCCTGCAAATTTATGCTAATTTGGAGTGCTGAAATTATATGCAAACCAGGTAGTTTCACTTGAGTTACCCCGAGAAACTTCAAAATTGCAAATCTACTCCGAACAAAACAGAAGGATGGGATTTCATTGACCCCAGCAGAGCACGTGCTCCTAATCTTCCTCCACAGTGTGTGGGTCCTGCAGTTCCCTGTCAGGCAGGGATGAAATCAAGCAAACACAGAATTACTTTTGACAGTAGCAGTTTATATTCCTGGTCTAGGCACTCTACCCCGTTGTGGGATGGGGATATATCCATCTTCTCCATGAATCTGGAAGAAACACGGCTATGGCTATCAGCACCATTTTTACAGCACAGCTTTTATGACCAAGCTGCAAACATTGACGACGTTCCAGTGTATCTCAGTAACCCTGACAGGTCTGTCTGAGGTTCTGCATCATTGCATCTCCTGAGAGCTCTGTGGAAACTATGATCATCCTTCTCAAATCACCCGCAAAGAAAGTTTTAGGACTATCTGATGATTTCAGTGGTGTGTCTTGACACGGATCTAATGGTGAGGCCATCACACATAATGTGAAATTGGCCTCATCATTTGCTCTGCGCAAGAGCATCTTAGTGGTGGGGAGGTGCAGAAGTGCTGGGACAACTCCACACCGTCCTGATCCCTGAGTGTTTGAGAGATATCTACTTGGTTTCCCCACCTTGCTGGTCCTTGCTGGACAGGAAGACCATCCTCTTTACTGTGAGGGAGGTGTGGCCCTGGCTCAGGTTGCCCAGAGAAGCTGTGGCTGCCCCATCCCTGGAAGTGTCCAAGGCCAGGCTGGATGGAGCCTTGAGAAACTCTTCATGACAGGGGGGTTGTAACTACATGACTTTTAAGGTCCCTTCCAACACAACCCATCCTGGGATTCTATGACTATATTCTGTTTCTTCTGTTCAAAACTTGCATCTCTTTTCCCAGACTTTCAATCACATCTGCTGAAGCTGCAGACAAGTCCTCTGTGGCAGAAAGGTATTTTTCTACACAAAAATATAAACTACTTATAGAAACCATTATTTTCCTGAGTAATCCCACTTTGGGGTTGGCTCTACTCCAGCATTAGTTTCACAGATATCAGGCAAAGAAAACTGAGAGATAGAATGGGAATTGAAAGTGTAACTATTGTACCTGGTTAAGCTTGCCACAGAAATTCCCTGTGCATCTCCCTCAGCGTGAAAAGGGCAACCTCCCGAATTTACAGGACGTTTCAGCTTCCTTTAATTAAAAATGCCAAGGTCACCTCACAACCACAAGTGAAGAGAGGTTGTACACAAATG
Source organism: Pseudotriccus pelzelni (assembly GCA_035584735.1). Classification (NCBI taxonomy): domain Eukaryota; kingdom Metazoa; phylum Chordata; class Aves; order Passeriformes; family Tyrannidae; genus Pseudotriccus; species Pseudotriccus pelzelni. The sequence continues at coordinate 8,102,724 of JAWMRA010000038.1, forward strand.
GATGTGGCAGAAAAAACAGGGTGATTAATGCAAGGCCCCACAGCACTTGAAGAAGGCAGGTGATCAAGCTGTGGGGCTGTGTGCAAGACAGTACAATTTGAATCGATTAATAAATGTACACTGCTGCATTGCAGAACGCGGGAGGGGATGAGCTCCACTTTGTTTCCTTAAGCAGAGGCTGGTAAGGGGTTGCTGGAGAGCATCCATGGGGCAGCTGGTCCTGGAGGGTGCAGCGGTGCCCAGCAGTGAGGGGCAAATTCAGTCCCTGCCACATCTGCAGACTCTGCACTTGCCAATCTTCCATGTGGGGTTCCAGAGCCAAACGGGTCTGCATTTGCACTGGAGAGTATTATAATACTTTAATCTGTTGTCTCCCACAAGGATTCTTAATGATCTCTGACAGTTTACTCCATAGATTTTATAGGTTCCCTTCATCCCAAGCATCCTGCAGTTCTACCAGACAGTGATCTTTTTCCATAATGGATAATGTCCATGAAAGAAACCATAAGTTCTATGAGTCTTGGGGAAAAAATGTGCTGTGAAAAAAAACTGTTGGAAAAGATGACTGTGGGTCAGGCTAAACGGAACAAACTCCTACTGTTTCTAGGGTGTGCAATCGTATAGAAATAGTTTCTTTAGCACTGAAGTCCTGCCTGTATCAGAATTCAATACTAGACTTATAAATGTCAGTTGCCTGCATGGGAACAGATGCAACTCCTCCCAGCTGATTAACATCCCTGACATCTGGAACAGAGGACAGAATAAACAGAGAGAACAGAGGATTTCCTGTTGGGACTTGGCTTTTGGGTGACAACTACCAAGATACCACAACTCTGTCCTTGACAGCGCTACTCTTCACCTTCTAAACAGCCCTGGCAATTAAAGAACTGGACATTTAACACTGAATCCCTAGACAAAACCTCAGGTATTTGCTCTATGTCTGTCTGATACCTGTGTGAATGCCGCAATCCTTGATGTCAAGAGCTGCACAATGGTCTCTTCCAGGCAGGGGATTAAGTTCTCAAGCTCCCGGAACTGAAGAGCTTTGATGAATTTCTTCTGTTAGTTTCTTTTTAGTGTTCAGGATTAAGTGGAAATTAGTCCTTTATTAGGAATCAAGGGGTATTTCTTACAACTCTGGCTACTGGAAAAGGGCATTCAGTGTGCCCCCCTCCTCCAGGGCAAGTTGACCATATTTTTCAAGTAAACCTCATGAAGAGATTGCCAGCAGAAGAGAAGGAAAAAGAGGTAAGAGGCTGATCTAATACTCCATAGAAGAGCCCTGGAGAGCAGCCATAGTTCAATTACCTGTTCAAGGCTGCCCTGAGCTGTGGATTAGCCACCACCTCCTCCTTCTAATGCCACTGCTGGAGCCCATATGCCACAGCATGGTGTGTGCTTCATGCACCCCTTGCTGCTCAAAACCACTATGGAATCGCCTACAAATTGTTCAAATGTCCACTCAGAGTCTAATTTACCTGGAATGTGCAAGCTGATGTGATGCAACCTGAGCTTTGCTGAACTGCCCAACACAGGTGTTGGAAAAGGCGACAGAAGAGGATGAGGCCGGCGGGACATTGGACTTAGCTCTTGGAGGACTGGAACTAGATGATCCCTTCCTATCCAAACCATTCTGTGATTCCTTGGTTTGGTGTCACCCTGAGTTTGCAGGCAGGTGCTTCAGATAAATCAGAACTTGTACAGCTCATCCCTGCCCCTGATTTAGGCAGAGCTGAAGGGCTGTGGGAGCCTTCAGGGCACACATGTGGATGTTGAGAAAGACTGTGCCTGGGTCAGTTATTCTGAGGGGATTTCCAGCAAGTATTTAGGAGGTTGAATGAATCCATGGAGTTAGAAAAGGCTGCAGGAGCTTTTACTACCTCAGGAATTTCATCAGCGTTTTCCTAAGAAGGCACCAAGGGGAATTGCTTCCTTATCTGTCCGTGCGATCCTGTGGTGAAGCCTGATGTGCAAACCCAATATTACATAAAAGGAACTGCTCAGTTAACCATAGGATGGTGCAAGAACTCACCACATCAAGTGGCACTTACGGAGCATGATTTCCTATGATCCCTTGCTGTTCGTTTCAAGTTTTTTTGGAAAGCAGCCCTGGTAGGTGTCATGAGCTCAAAGCCTTCCCTCTTTTGTAACCAGCAATATACCAAATAACACAAGGAATGTGTCTTTTTGGCAAGTGTGTCTTTCCTCGCTCCTTCCCTTTGTGTTGGGCCAGACTGTATGATCTTAGCATGTTCTAATTTCCCAGAATTGCAGAAAAGTGGAACAGTATTTGTAAATCTTCTGCTGGGACAAAATACATTTTGTCCCTCCCTCATGAAATTAATAAAAAGAAGCGAGGCAGATATTCTTGGATAAAGCCTGCTGTGTGGCTAATGATAACCAGTCCTTTGTTTTTTCCCTGCAGGCTATTAAAACAGAGGAGAGATGCTCTAGTTGGTACCACAATGTTTATGGCTTTTCTGCTGAGCAGTTTCGAGAGCAGAGCCCCCATTCTCAGTGTTGTCCCTCTGGAAAACTTAAACACACTTAAACCTCAACATCACCACTGTCTGGCTATGGCACAGAACATCAGCTTTTTGGAGGAAAATATTTTTGGAGAGGTGCCACAAAGAGAGCCTGGAAACAACAAAAAACCCCACTAGCTCTGCTGCTGGGATCAGCTTTAAAGTCCCCACAGTTGTACCACAACAGTGACTGAAGTACCATCAAAGTACCTGAGCTCTCTTTGTCCAAGGTGCCAAAAGGAACACAAGAAACTTGTGACACCGATCAGAAGTGTCTTGGAATTGTCCCAGTGGTATCTCTTAGTCAGAAAGCATCCCCAGGCTGTATCTACTCATGACAACTTTGTCCCGGGATGGAGCTTGGGACTGAGACAGTCAGAAGGAGGAAAGCGGCTGGAGACAGATACATCATCTTTTGGGGATGAAGAGGCGCTGAGGAGGGTTCCTGTTTATAACAGCATCAATCAAGCATTAGCACTTTTTGGTTGGTTCCAAAGGACAAAAGCACTTTGGGAATAAACTGTGCCTGGTGAACAGCTGGCTACAACTGCTGACACTGAGGGTGTGGAAGGAACAAACCCAGCATAGCCTGAAGGCTCCCACAGTACCAGGGATGACTCTGAAGAGCCTTTACAGCACAAAGTTCAGGAAACTTTTTATTGGTACCATTTAATCTTTCTTTCCTGCCTTTCCTCACCAGGGTGAAGGATCTTCTCTCTTTCTTCTGCTATTGTTAGACTGAACTTTAGCAGAGGAAATACCTGGAATTAGACGCGAGCTCTCTGTGGCTGTGGATATGTCTTCAGTGCTGTGGGGCAAGGTCTGCAACAGAGGGGACTGAGGACTCTCTGCCACTGAAAGTGATGACAAGGGGGGGCTGGTGATGCAAAATGGGCCCAGATGGTGCCGACTGGATTTTGACTTAGTCACTAATTGACAAGGAAATCTCTCTCTCAGGGGATGATGCTGATGGCAATCCCAAAGCCAAACACAGGGTTTGAATCTTCACCCTTGTAGTCAATGAAGGCTTTGCAGAAGTCACTGCCCTAAACCTGTATTTGTTGACTTAGATACCCAAAGCAGCGTCACTCAGCCTTACAAACCTCACTGATACGTCCACAGACCTAAGTGCCCTATTTTGCCATCATGAGAGCAAACAGCCATCACAGAGGTGGGTTTGAGCTCAGCCCAAGCACCTTGGCCACCAAATAAAGGCTCAGAGAGATGGAATATCTTCTACTGTCCTCCATGGTTTCATTGCCAGTGATCAAAGCTGCATTACAGTGCCTGTGCAAAGCCAAATCAATGAAATCTGACTGTTGCAAAAAGATCCTTGGAGCATCTATGGCTCTACACTGTGGAATAGGACCTTCAGGCCTCCCTCCCTATTTCAAGGCAAGAAGAGTTTTTTCTGAAGCCACAATGAACATGTAGAAGATCTAGGAGCTCAATGCCATGAGACGCAAACCCTCCAGACAAGCTCAGCAAGGTGGTCGTCTCCAAAAGGGATCTAAAACTGTATAAAAAGAGACTACTTCAGATTTTGGAGCTTGTTTTCTTGCTCGGGCTTGTGCAAGCACAGTCTGTGCAGCAAAAAGGCTTATTTGAAATAGAAACCCCTCTGTACCTCAGAAGACACTAAGACACACTGTTAGATCTGTTAACTATAATTTACAAGGCTTTTCTTGTTTCATTTTATATGGGTATTATGCTGGTCACAGGACAAGTGATAAAAGGGTACTATCAGATTAAAAATAATGTGTTTTTTTTTAAAAATTGCCCTAGATGCTATAACTAACACCTCGAGTTCTCAGAACTACAGTGTTAAAACAACCCAATTTGCATTATGCCTTTGATGATATTTCCTTGGTTGTGTTCCTCTCCAGTTGAACAGTATTAAAAGATTTGTATTTTTCCTCTCAATATTTTCGAGCATTAATATTTAAAGTATCTCCCCATCTCAGCTTTATTCATTGGTAACTGACTGAAGTCAAGCTGAGTTAGAAGGATTTTTTAAAAAAACAACCTCACTGGAGCTAAAAAAAAACATGGTAAGGAAGCTTTTCTTTGCAGCTTAATTATGTGTATTTAAAGCTCCAGTAGAGCTGATAATGTTGTTTAAAAACTTCTCTCTACTAAGGAAGCTATAAATATATTCTGAAATGCTGTAATGGAAGGGACTCCAGAACAGCTCATACTTTCCTTATTAACCTGAACTTTATTGTTGATAACATTGTGTGTTCTGACCATTTAGAGGTTTCCCCTTTATTACTTCATGAACTGCCCTAAAAAAACTACAATATGCAATACAGACAACACAATTTCAGCTTTAACCTTCATCTTTTCTGCCTCATTTTAACTCATTCACGGGTAACACTGTATTACATAAACACATAAATTTATCTGAAGATGACCAAAAGCTGGAGTAATTGTAGGCATGTGGAACTCAACTGACACAACTTATTCAAGGATGCCACTCTTCAAACTAAAACACAAGGAGGCCTTAAGCTGAGCAGCTCAGGATTTTATCAACTCACATTCGCCCACAGAAAGTTGTCCTGACATTTGCAATGAAGCTGCATCACCCCTGTTTTCATACACCAGTAAAAAGGGGCACGGAAGAGTTCCAGTGCCCACCCAATGTGTGCAACAGCACTGCCAGGAACCTGGAACCCACCTCCCTCCTCAGAACCTACAGACTCAGCTGCCCCTCCAAGCAGTGCTTACAGAAAGCTGTACACAGAGCACGAAGATATAGAATTACCTACCTACCTTCAAAGGAGCCCTACAGAATTTAAGTCTACCTAAGAGTATTCATGTTCTGTTCCATGCCTGAGGGGCTCTTCCCTCTCCAAATACGCACAAGCTTTCTATGACATCCAATCCCCGCTCCTAAGAGCCTGTGGTTAAAATAAACTTCACAGTGCTACAATATACTGCTCATAGCCAACAACTAATGGGCCTCCCAAAGCTGGCTGCTTCAGTCACAGATTCACAGAATATTCTGACTTGGAAGGGACCCACAAGGATCATCAAGTCCAGCTCTTAATTGAGCGGCCCAGATAGGGAACTGAACCTGTGACCTTGGCATTATTAGCACCAATTTTTAACCAACTGAGCTAATTTCACAGTCTTTAGCACAGAATTTCTTTAGGTGCTGCTGAGACCATTACTGAGATTGCATTTGAATAACTGTAATGTGAGCCAAACACTAAGGAAAAAAAAAAAATCATTACAATCTCCAAAACCCATGACAGCAACAACACCAGGGTTCAACAACCAGCAGGCTGATCAATACCGAGACGGACAATCATCAATACGATCATAAAAAAAAGCTCATTTCAGAAATCGCCTACCTGTAAGGAGAGTATGGGTCAAAGCAGGTCTTGGTGACTTCTGTTATCTCCGGGTTACAGCACTCCCCCCCATCGAAGTTGTACCTCTCGTAATTACAATCCATGTCACACACCCCGTTCTGCTTCTTCTTGTTGAAAAGCGTGTGCCGCACGTGCCTGCAGTCCCCGCCGTCGTACCCGGTCAAGGTGTGGTTGCACTCAGGGTCACAGTTCTCATCCCCGATCTTGCTGATGTCGCAGTTGGCCAGGATGAGTCGGTGGCGGAGCGAGGAGTTCTTCACCTCCAGCACCTCCAGCTCCCAGGTGATGTTGTAGCGGCTGAAGGCCTCATTCAGGTGCTGGTGCTGGAACTCAATCTGCTGCTGGCTGACGGTGGGGTTCTGGTGTTTGTTGTCGTAGAGGTTCACCACGCGGTACCGCACGATTTTGTTGCGGCGGAAGCGGGGCAGCTTGTTGTAGCTGGCGATGACGTCGGTGTTGTCGCAGACCGTCTGCCCGCAGAGAGGAGGGTCCAGGCTGGTGTCCAGCAAGTAGCCGTGGTGGTAGCTGAACTTGATCTGGGGACTGCTGCCATCCTTCATGGGAGACCAGGTGCTTTTCACATTCAGTAAACTGTCTTGAAGGACTAGCTGAGGTAGGGGCGTGTCTTGCCTGTGAACCGCCTGGTCCATGTCCAACAAGATCTCCTTTTGAGACCGGGCTGTCCTCCAGAGGCTGAAGTGCTCCACGTAACCCCGATAGTTCTGGTTCAGGGCGTTCCCTCCGAGCATGAGCACCTTGCACTTCAAGGTCAGGGGGCTGAAGATGCTGCCCACCTGCTCCCCGCTTGTGGCCACCTGGGCACCGTTCACGTAGAGTCTCATCAGGCGCCCGTCATAGGTGGCGGCCAGGTGCACCCACTGGTTGGGGAGGTAGCTGCGATGTGCTGCGATGGTGGTCACTTTGCGAGCACGGTCCGTCTTCAGGGAGAAGAAATAGCGGGGGTCTCTGTTCCCCTGGTCGCTGACGGTGTTAATCCCCAGGACCCATCCTCGGTCGCGGGAGGTGTAAGAACATTTGTCATACAGTCCTGCGCACCCCCCCAGAGAAAAAGAAAGATGAATAAATAAGGATGACAGAGTGAAGGCGTTAGTCTTTAAATTGTATAAATATATCTCTCTAAATGTATATACACACACTCACCTACATCTGTTAGACAGTTGGTGCACCAGAAAGACTTTAAATCATCTGGTGCACAACTGTGGGAGGTCATGTTAAGACTTCCTATTACAGGTCAAGATTTGCCAGTGAAGTGTACAAATGGGTTTCCCTTCTCCTGACCAAAGCCCAAAACTCCTCTGCAAATTCCTCTCAGGAAAATGTTGGTTGTGCCTTTGGTTCCTACCTTCCCTCAAAGCCATACATCAGTGCTTGAGAACAACAACATTCTTGACAAGCAATCCCTGCTGATGTCACTCATACTTCATACCCATAGCCCTGTATCTAATAAGGTCCATGGGAGAAATAAGTATAAAATCCAAATACTGCACACTTTGAGAAGCACTGAGCAGCTGCAATAATCTTGATGGGTTCAAGCACGCAGATCCTACACAGAGTGAATGGGATGTGTTCAGGTTACCTTCAAAGTCCTACCCAACAAAAACAGTAAGGAAATGGCATACACTGGTAGGCTGGATGTGCAGAAGAGGGTACACACCACACTGGCAAAGGGCAAGAAACGTGCACAGATGGATATAGGCATTCAGAGAGATTCCTGCTCCCTCACATGCACAGCTTCCTATGAACTTAATGCACCACATGGAATATATATTAATGATTTTTCCCATAGGTCCAGAGTAGTTTTGGCTGCCCCATTCCTGGAAGTGTTCAAGGCCAGACTGGATGGAGCTCTGAGCAACCCAATCTACTGGGAAGTGTCCGTGCCTATGGCAGATGGGTTGGAACAAGGTGGTCTTTAAGATCCCTTCCAACCCAACCCATTCTATGACGCTATAGACAAAGTGTGGATCCACACCCAAAGCGCTCTCAACCAGTCTTCAGACAGCTCCAAGGGGTGGGAAGAGCCCTCTCCTTCTCAGCTTGGGACATGAGGTACAGCAAGTTAGAGATACATTCCCATCTTTCAGTTCTCCATGGCCAAGGGCTGCAGGGACACCCCTCAACCGATAACTTAATCGTCAGAGCTTTCAGCACCAAACGGCCTCTCTGCTATCAGCACATAGAGAACAATCCTTCCCCCAAGCCTCCCCTTCCAAAAGCCTAAAGGAAAATCATAAATCTCTGACAGTTCAGTCCTCGTGAAAAGACTAAATATCCCCTTACCTCACCCCTGCACCCCTAACCCTCACCACACTACAACCAAATAACATCATCTGCTTCTGACTTAAGTTGCTCAACAGCCATCTGTTAACAATCACTCATTAGCAGTGCAGTCTTGTCTAGTATCAACAGAGCAAAGGTTACAGGAGCATTCACTGTATTTTTCCTCCCCTCTCCCAGCACCCACCTTCCCCCCTTCTCCTCACACCCTTCCCCTCTCCTCCTCCTCCCTCCCCCGTCAAAAAAAAAACCTCTTCTGATGGGAAAGTTAAAAACATTTAAACGGGCCTTTTTTTTTCTGCACGCTGGTATTTTGCTAGGGACTCTGAGCTCCCCCTTTTCCTGTTTCCTTTGGAAGAGAGATCCCAGGGTTCGGAAGGTAATGTGTTTATTCATCTGTAGGGCGCACTCAGTTCAAAACCTTTTCAAGACCAGCTTCTGGTTTAAACTTCTACTTCTGATCACGAGAAAGGAGAGGAGGAGAACCAGGGAAAGAAAAAACAAATGTGCTAAAAAAAATTACATTTGCTGGGATGGATATTTACCCGAGAAACTCGTGATATTACAAGAGCCAAAGCTACCAATAACCTTCTGGAGTCTATTTTTTAAGTGTTTTCAAATTTTTCTTTATGGAATAAATGCTTTCACAAAGCGTTCATTTTCAGATGTATGAGAGCCCATAAAAATCTGTATTTTTATGAATCTCAAGTGAAGGTATTGTCCAACGATAGTGGGTGGATAATACTGCAATGAATAAGAAGACAGCTGGCAAGACAAGTCCCTCTCCCAAATAAGTCATAAAAATCTCAACTTATTACAATAAGACCATTAGAGCTGGTCAGGCGCTTTGTAAGAGAGGGGTTTTTTTGCCTGACAAGATGTGCCAAAATGGTGAGAGCAGCAAAAGTGATGCAGAAATTTGGTCTGAGAAGCTGCTTGTCTTCAGCATGGCCAGGGGAACCTCAGGGCTTCCCTTGGCTGTCTTGACCAAAGCACAGGTCAACTGATCCCAATCCTCTCCTGCCACCTTTGCCACCCAGAATCCAAATCCTCCAGGCCCGTGGACCACAGGGCATCTGCACACACAGAAGCTGCTCCACCTGTTTCTTCAGGCATCCAAGATCCCCATGGCTGGACAGGCATCTGGAAGTCCTGGAACAGATCTCCAGCTCCAGGGAAGTCCACCATCCAGCCTTTTAGGGTCAGCATTTTTTTGCTCTTTGCACTGACCAGGGCCTAGAAATATTCCCCCAAAGAACCAATAAATTATTATGGACTGGAAATCCAGTTTCCCAGCCAGTGTTAAAGAACATCTTCCTCTCTCTGAAGTGCTGCATGATGCTGGTGATTGACCTTGGAACAGATGGAGCTGCTGGAGGAATACTACAGAATAGTAGCAAACCTCCCTTGCCTTTGAGCCTTTAAACCCTGATGTGATGCAACATGTCTTGAGTTTGGCTCAAACAGCTGCCATCAATTCAAGATTTACAGGGAGCCAAAGGAGGGCAGAAAAAGAAAAAAAAGCAGTGACAATAGGGACACCACTGAACATGGCAGTATGAAAGCTGCTGAACTAAAACACTCTACTATTCCAGTTCCTTGCATTTTCTGGTTTAGGGCAAAGGTCATTACTGAATCCATATGCCACGTACAGTATTCTTTTCTCAAACTTTTACTATTGCAGACATCCAACTCTTGATGAAAAGATGGATTGAACGCAATCCTTTCAGCAGCAAGAGTTGTTTTATTCTTAAGAGAAAGGAAATAAAAAAAAAAAAAAGAGCAAGAAAAGGGATAAGAAAACCACATTCCCTTGTGCTGGGATAAAAAACCCAACTCCCCTGCATGTTGTGCCCGTTCTTTATGACCCTCTTTTGCTTGAATGTTGTACCTACTTTCCCAATCCTTCACTTTACTTTTGGCTTCAGACTAAGGATCCTCCGGCTAAGGGAGTGTCACTTTTCCGTTTTGTCCCCAGCACAATGAAACTAATTTCAGCTGGGACTTTGGATGCCATAATAAAAGAATTTATTACTTCTTCTATGTCAACTAATAAGGGCAAAGCCATTGGAAGAGGGACATGTGAGATAATTGCCAGAACTTCTGAAAACTGAATAATTTGATGTTTTCACAATTTATTTCAATTTAGTAAAAGGTTCCATAGCCATGAGTTATTCCTCAGACATAATTAAGAACATTTTAAACAAGAAGAGGCCTCTTTTACCCCAACCAAGGCTGGTTTTGAGCAAAAATCACCCCACACAATGGTTGACACTCCGAACTTCAAGTCAGCTGTGACCACAACCAGCATTTACACGAAAAACATACAGAGTTTAGATTCTCATTTACACTGAGAATTCTTTACAATAATGTGGGAAAGGACATTTTTAGCTACTTAATATCCCTTTACAAACCAAGAGTGGTGTAAAGAGGCCCTATGGTAAATGAGACTCAAGCCAATGACTGGAAAACCACAATTTGGCGAATGCGCCTGACGTTTCCGAGCCAAGAAATGGTGCGAAATAAAACTGATGTTTGTTTTCCCCACAGCAATTAGATTAAAAAAATATGTACAAGTTTCATACAGCAGCAAACAGTTTTCTTCACTTCTGCTCACCCTGAGTTGCTAGAAAGGGATGGAGCTACAGCTGAGCAGAACACTGAGAGCCCTTCTGATTCCTTAGTCTGAATGGTTCGTTCCTTGTGAAGCTCCTGTTCCTGAAGCCCAAGGGTTTGAAATGGAATTTCATATTTTATTTTTAAAAATAGAAGAGGTGCCAGTTCAGCTTCCCAGTAATAGGCACTGGTATCTTCCCTTCTCCACAAAGGAGTGAGTCACTTCTCAGAGGACTCTGGAGAAGTGCATGATCAGAGGAAGATGCCACATTCCATTATGCTTGGCCAGAGACACACTTCAGTGGCCCACAAGGCTCCTTCCAGTCCCCTGATGTTTGTCCCTTACAGGAAAAGTAAATTCCTAGGCATCAAAAGAGTGGGAAAAGCTGGAAACATCAACTCCAGTGGCCCAAAGCCAAAAGCCAAACATGGAAAATGAGAAATGCAGACTTTTTTTTTTTTTTTTTTTTTTTTTTACAAGTAGCACAGAAAAGTAGTTTTCTGGCTACTGACCCACAATGGCTTCCCCATCTCTGTGACTGTCCATCTGACCTCTTCCAGGAGTCTGTAACCAATGCCAGCATTTATGACCTGCTTTGTTTCAGGACTTTTCTGGGCACTTAAGTAGAGTTACATCCGCAGGTGGGCCCCGTGCACGGGACAGGGTTTGGCAGCACGAACAGAACGTGGAGCATCAGCTGCTGAACGTCTGGAAGACAGTCTGGAGGGCAGCAGGCATTGGTGTAACTGAGATGGGAGCAGCCTCAGAGGAGTGGGAGCTGCTGGAGTCAGAAGTAGCACTCTGTGGGCAGAGTTTGACAGAAGAAAGGCTGGAGTAGCCCATGCAAGCTGCTGCAACCCACTTTAATGTTACAAATAACATACTCCAGGCCTCCCTCATTCACTTCAGAGCTGTTTCATACAGCTAACAGCAACCTTCCCAGCTATCAGCCCAGCCATGGAATTAACTAATTAATTCTTTACGCAGAAAAAGTTTCCTCACTTTGCTGAGCAATGGGAAGTGAAAGAAAAAAAAAAAAAAAAGGCAAAAGTAAAATAGAGAGGGGGAAAAAAAAAAAAAAAAAAGCCTTGTTATGCTTTCATTTCCAGGAGGTAGAGGTGGGGGAAGGGGAAGAGGGAGGTCAGCTTGACTTTGAACACATCAGGTGTGCTGTGGAGCCCGTCACAGCCCTGCAAGGCAGGACGGAAAACAGTGCCCAGCACTTCTGAAAGTTGGCCGTGCCTGTTTTGCTGGGAGACTCCAACCAGAGGTGACAGGACTCAGTTATGAAAGGGGAATTTAGGTCAACAATCAAAGCTGCAGTCAGGGGGCCCAAGAACAGGGAGCTAAAGGTTGGGGCTGTTTTTTTCTTTAGCATGCTTTAATCGTTTAGTATCAAAGCCCAGACGAACGCTTGAAAGAGCAAATATTCTACAGGAACCTATAGAAAGCTTTTATCTGTCCAGAGGAAAATAATTAAACCCGACAGATTTGGGTTAAGTATCCCCATGTTCCATGCAATTGGATAAGTCAGTGAAGATCCAGTGGAGCAGTTCTTGAGTTCTACACTGGATATTTCATGGTGTGACGTTGAACCCAATACAGTTTTACAAAGGGGAGAAATAATCTCTCCTTTCCTTTGCCGTGCTTCCCCCAGCCCCCACTTCCTTCCACAATAGTTAAATAATTCAAAGTCCAGAGTACTTAAGACAACATCTCTGTCTATACCATTTGCAACACGGCTAAGAGGCCTTCTGAGGTCACCCCCTGAGACAAGGAGTGGCTCTAGCAAACCACCTGAGACTTGCTCAGGTGGCAATGTACTACTTAAGGAGCAAAAAGGGGATGTTTGCTGCTGCTGTCAATCAAGCTGAATTCACACGCAGATATTATCATTTACAACCTGTGCAGCGGGATTCAGATCTCAGGCAGAAGGACAAGATCTCCATCATGTAGCAATATAGAATCTAATAGAGCTATGCCTAATTAACATTGAGAATTTGGCCCAAGGCTCTTTAATATCAAAATCTTTATATCAGTGCAATTTAGCATTAAATTAAGCATATATTCCGTACTGTTTCTCAAACTCCCAGTCCCTCATATGCTCAGTGAAGTACCCTGAAGCCTGAAAAGAGGGAGCTGAGCATGGCTATAACAGCAAGACATGAATTTATAGCGGCTGGTTAGTTATGAACATTACATAAATCCTTCCCTTTTGATAACAAAATTCATGTAGGCTGCAAGAGAGCAGCCACTGGCATGGACAATCATATTAGAGACACTTCACTGAGCCTATTGTGAGAGTACACCCGCTAACAGTATATAAGAGCTTACTACAAATACATCTGGTAGGCTGAGCTTAGCAAGAAATTCCGAGATTGGGAGGATTTTGAAGTGTACAAGAACACACGACACTGTGTAACCACATGGCAGAGAGGAGTGAGCTGCAGCCCTTGTGCTGTTATAACAGGGGCATCCTGGGAATGGGTATTGCTTTTGCAAAGTTCCTTCATCTACAGTATCAGCGTAAACAAGGGCTGTTGGGAAGGTTGGCTTCTTATCAGGGTCTCCTCAAGCATTTCACAATAAAGCTGCAGAACCAGTGGAGGCTGGGGCTTGGTGAACAAGCTTTTCTAACAGCCAGGCTTGGGTGGGCTTTTAGATGGATAAGAAACACATATCCTTTGTAAGGGGTCAAGCTTCAGTCCCTGCTATAAAGCCTGAGATCATGGGAACATTCGGGGGAACAAGGGTAAGGACTTCCTAATGTCTAGAAAACAATTTATTTCTCCTGCTTTGTTCTTAGAAACAACTGAATAATTCTGGTTGAAGCCCGGAAAACCAGTATGTGTCCATGTCGTTAGAGATGCTTGTAAGACACACACAGGGACAGGCTGAGGACAGTAGAGGCAGACTTTCAGTATTCCTTAACCTAAAGTCAGACTGTGCATGCTCCACAGAGAATCCCTGGTGTCTGTTATAAATAGGGGAGACTTTGCATCCAACTTGATCCTAACAAGAGTTCAGATTGTTGACTGCTGGTTTTAGACACTCTAGTGTGACCCACTGATAATAAAGCAGAGTTTAGTGTTTACGAAAACCCTTCAAAATAAAAGGAGTGGAAAGCCCTCAACAAATTTGTTGGTTTGGCTGAAAGGGATCTTAACACACCTCTGAACTCCCAAGCTTATCTATGCCCACTGCTCAGCACAACCAGGTTAGGAATTAACAGTCCCATTGTACCTGAGGCAGCTGATTCACCTCCAGGGAAGTCCAGCATTAACACCATTCTCACCTGAAGAGCAGGTAAACACGTGGATTCACATCAGGGGGAATGCATGGAAACCATCCCTCTTTCACAGACCCCTGCATAACACACAGAACTGGAAGAACACACAAACCTCCAAAAAAGGACTTTTAAGACAACGGCACAGGCAGAAAGGTCACTGTACTCACAGGGATGAACATACCCAGGAATGTTTGGTGGAACACAAGTTACCTCTGCTTCCACAAATCCTCTTCCTCTCTGCACTATTTGCCAAATACTGATTAGCTATCAAAGCTCTACAGAGAATTTCCCCTTGCTCGCACTAACAGAGAGTGGCTTTCCTGCCTTTTGTAAGAGTTAATGCTTGAGAGCAACCCCAGAGAATCTTCTGTGGAAGGAACAGACACGTAAGTACCAGGCAATCTAAATGATAAAGTGGATATTTCTGAGCTCCTTTCAGAAAACAGCAGAGAGAATTGATCATAAACTGGGTCAAGATAGGTCAGCATACCTCAGAGCAGATCAGATGGCCAGAGCATCCCAGGAGGAAATATTCTCCTGGAAGGATTATTAGGGACACATCTGTGCCATCAGATGACCGTGCACAATACCCATCAGCTCCCTGGGAGTTCAATATGGCATTTCCTTTCAAAATGTGCTTTGTGTCTGACAAGCACTGCAAGTCAATCAGCTGTGGCAGCAGCCAAGCCCGGAGTCGTGCTGGAAAAACGCCCGACACGCTGCCCTCGATGGCCGGAATCACAGGGCTGGGAGAAGTGCAGGTCTACACATGAGATTGCTTGTGGTGCCGATCAAAACACACAGCCAGGATTGAAAGGGGGGGGACAACAACACAGCTTGTTTTGCTTTTTAAAAATTCCCTTGTCTCTGACCTTTACAGCAGCTTTAGGGCAGCGCTGGAACCAGCTGAGCAGTTACTACTCTCAGCTGCAGCGAGGAGAGCTTTTACACCATTGCACAATGCCTGTGTGTTTGCAGGGGGGAGGTTAGGGCTGGAGAACAAAGAGGGAAATCTAGTGGCACCTAAATCAAGCATTATGATCAATGAGGGAGCGGGAAGAGAACCTGGGGAGCGGGGACAACCTTACAACCTTTCCAGGATCAGACAGATGGCCAACATCCACATTATTACAGAAACAAAACAAAAACAAAAAATTCCATGAATGCAAACTAGGGCACCCTGCGAGGAGACTGTAAAAATCACATCATGATAGCTTAGACTTGTCTTTGTAATTGAGGGGCATTTCCACATGAAACAGTTCTAGTTATTTAATTGGATTTTGAGAACATTCTTGGGCAGACACTTTGTGAGTGCAAAGCTGAGTGGTTCCAGTGCATTTACACTGATTTATACCTTGCAAGGGCTTTGCCCCTGTGAAAATTAAGTATCTTATTGTAAAAATACCTTAGATCCTATCCAGACCCAAATATCTTGTTGCATCTGGCTTTCCCATATAACTGCATCTTTCCTGTACTAATAGAAACAACCGAGGCATTTATCAACCTTCAAAGAAGCTTCTCTGCTACAATTCACAGAGGAGGCTGCAACAGCAGAGGCGAGAAGGGAGCTGATTGTGCCTGTTTTCTGCTGTTGCTTTCCAAAGGGATCAGGGCCTTCACTAATCATGACTATTTCATGCCTCAAATTCCCCGCTCCACACTTGCACACGGGCTCCAAACCCATACACAAAACCACAGAGATATTTCTGCTTTCTAGGAAACCTTCTGCTGAAAGAAAACCTGCTTCTCTACCATGATATAACTATTATAGCACGCATTCCAGATAGGCTGGAGTCACCACATACTAACCTAAATATATAATTTTAGAGCTCTATTTTTCTGCTCAGTTTGAATCCAATTTTCATTTGTTTTGGTATGATTTTCCTCCTGGAAATACTTGAGCCCATGTTTCTGCTCTACAAATATCAGCGATCACTTGATCTGTGAGCACAAATAAATAGACATCTGAAAGGAAATTCTCACACAGATACCCACGATGTCTTAGAAGTGCACAGAAACAAATTCACACCTATTAAACTGAGGGCTGGAGCTGAAAATGCAGCCTTTAGTTCTCAGAGGACAAGATGGGACAGCGATGGGCAAACCTCCAAAAGGTCATAATTCTGCTTCGCTTTCCATAAGCGTTGCCAAAGCCAAATCCTTCTCGAAAGTAATTGACCTTCTCAAGTCTGCAGAACTGGGAGAAAAATGTAAAAGAAACAAGCTACCTTGGAAGATTTTTGGCAATTCTCGTATTTAGCTGAGCAGCAGGAAATATCGTATGTCCAACCTTTCTTATGTTATTTCAGCCCTTCCACTTCTGGTTAAATTTGGAACCAGAGCACTGAGAACTAACAAATAGCGTGTACATGCACTGTTTTCTCTGTGCAGGGGCCTATATTTACATGTGCACATGGGTTTGAGGGAGCAGACTGGAGCATTTGGCTTAAATCTGAATTTTGAGGAACAGTCACCAGCTGGGGATGTCTCAAATGAAATTAAATCCTGTCTCGGAACACTAATTACCTTTGCTATGGCTTGGGTCTGTATTTTATGTTTGCAACTCAGCTATGGGTCACTCCAGCATCCAGCCTACATGCCCTTCTGGAGTGCTGTTCTGCCCTGAGACTGAGACACAGACCACCCAGCAAGGAGATGACAACCAAGAGTCACCCCAGGCTTACTCTCTGCTTTCTCATTCACTTCTTTGTTTCCAAGGGCTCTCTGCTGTGTTGGCTTCCCAGTCCTGACACTGTCAATGCTCCAGCTTCCAGAGGGAAACCTTGATTTTGCTCCCCGAAGTTTGCATTCTGGAGGTAAATTCTTGGCACCGTTGAGGGAAATAGTGAAACTCCCACTACCTTCAATGAGAAAGGATTTCGGCCTTGTTTTTCAGAGGGGTTTCAGACTAGTGCTCTGGACTGTTTCACAGGGGAAAAGTCAAGTCTTTGCTCAGCAAATACCAAGGAGAACCCACAGAAATACTGAGAAATTAAAAGACTTGAAATCAGCATCTTAGTGCTGATTGTGCTTTATGTTTGGCTTTAATTATTTTTGCAGTAAGAGCTGAAAAACCCAGAATATTTTGACATTAGAAGCTCTCAGACACAATATGGGTGACAGCTGAATTAACTCCTCTTTAAAGACCTTGCAGTTTGGAAAATCAATGAATTTTACATTGAAAATTGTGGTGATATTTTCCACCAATCTACTCAGAAAGGTTCCTCAATTTTTTACTATTCTTGAGGCAAAAATACTGCTAAAATACTCACATCCTGTATTATTAATTTCCAACCCCCATTTACCAGTTTAAAATTCCCCAAACATATATTTAAAGATCATGATGATCAAGTCACCTCCTAATCTTCTTGAGTCCAGTATTTTAAGACTTGTCACAAATCATTAAATCATTACCATTGTAATTTTTTTTTCTCTAGATCCTCTTCCACACAACATCCTTCCTAAACTGTGAGCACCAGAATGGGACAAATTGCTTCAGCAGCAGCAACTCCAGCGTCAATACAAGGACAAAACCTCCCCAGTCCTGTTCAAAGCCTCCTTGTTTACACAGCCAAGGATGACTCTAAACCTTTGGCCACAGCAGCACATTGGCAGCTCACATTTATGTGCTTTATCTATTCCAGCAGGCAGTTACTCCCACACATTTAACTTCCAGGTGAAAGCCCCCCCCCCACCATCCATCCTTTATGTGCGACCTGCTGCCCATCTTTCCATACGTATGACTTCACATTTGGCTTTACTCTGATGCATACTGTTTGCGTGTTCTCAGTTTTTGAAAACACCCAACTGAGAGTCCTGTTTTGGTCATTGTTTACCACTCCCTGAACTCTGCAACATCTGCAAAGTTTATCAGCCCTGATTTTGTTTTCTTGCAGGTTGTTGACAGAAAATATTAACCAGTAAAGAGCCAAGAATTGCATGGTGCTGAACAGGAGGGAATCTGGCCAGAGTCACACTGTTCAGGCAAGGGCTCTGTTTTGCAGTAGGGGAGAAGAAATACCTGTGATCCTCATGAATACAAGCTTATACAAGTCAAGAGAGAAAAGATGGGATGAAGAGATAAGTAGGAGATTGGCAAGATGTGCCTCTGCCTTTTTGTCTCTTTGGCATTCCACAACCTCAGTTTTTTCTTTACAGCACGACCCTGTCCAGTCCAACGGGGCTTCCTGGCTGAGCATTCCTTCTCGTTGGTACACTGGAGTGGCACTTGCCATTTACAGCTTCATTCATGATGAAAGCACTGCCTTGATGGTATGACCTCATCCTTACAAACAGCATCTCTCTGCAGGCTGCTGAGAACCATTATCCCACTTTTGCAGGTGGAAAGGACAGAGCCAAAGGCATCTCATGGCAAAGCAGCAAGTAAAACCTCAGAGCAACCTGTGCACTTCCACTATGCCACAAAACAAGCAGCTTGAATTAGCAGGAGAGGGAGCCTGCTCCTCTCACACAGCAGTTGCATCACTGCTCGAACAAACACCCTTTCTTTCTCCCAGAGCATCCAATTTATCACTGAAGGAAATCTCTGTTCTCTTTCCGACAGCACCAGCCAAAAAGAAACCTCTACCCTTTGCAAATCGCCTCTGTTTTCTTCTCTGCCAACTGGTCTCTGTCTCCCCTTTCCTCACAGAGCATCTTGTTTGCAATGCCCCTCTGTACTAATTTTCACATAAAGCCGTGAGCCTGTTCAAGCCTGCCCTGTCACCAGTGTTTGACAAGTGTCAGAGCAGCTCCATAAAAGCCAGGCCGTTGGCTCGTCGGGGCAAAGGACACCATGTGTTGAACACATTGACAGCTCTCCATAAATAACATCCCTGCTGAACAGCTGGTTGGATTTGCTTGGGTTTGGAAGAATGTTGGCCACATTGCCTACTTACGTGCGTCCTCCTCGATGATGCACAGAAGATCCTCCGCATGGGGAGCGGAAATACATCACTTCCAGGAGATATCAAAGTATTTTAAACAAAAATAAGCATCTGAACACAAGTTTCAATCCTGACTCAAGGTCTATGGCCAATTTTGGACGCACAGATGTGCAGTAAAGTGGTGGTTCCTTGGTAGAGGTGTAAAAGATGTTCATCCTGAGGGAGGGGAGAGATGGGCGGTGGTTGGAAGAACTGTCCTAATCTCCTTTCCTTCTTCCCTCTCTCTCATGGAATACATAACTCCCAATTCATTCAGTCTGAGAGCACAGAAACTGTTCACCTTCACAGTGTGAGACAAAACACAAGGTTGAGGCAGAAAGACCTTTTCTTTCTTCTCTCCTCTGCTATCCGTGCCCGGGCCAGAGGGAAGACTTTGGTCCAGCACTCAGCCTCCTACTGCTCAAAGGTTTCTTCCTCCACAAGTGCAGGTGCTCCCAGCCCACCTTTGCTGCCAAATTCCAACCCTGCAGAAATCTTTGGATAAGAAACACAGCCTCCCTCGAGATGCAGCTGCTGTTGCTTCCCTCCCTGGCCTGTTCCATGGAGTCTGCAGGTGTTTGCATGTGGCCATTTCCCAGTAAAACTGGTGGAATGCTGATGTTTAAAACAAAATGAAATAAACCCCCAGTGTTAGAGCATTCAGTGGAAGACCACCACTGTTTGAACACTGCTCTGGTGAGACAGAAAATGTAAACAGTCTGTTTGATTAAACTATCTCCAGCAAGAGGACTTTGGGGAATTCCAGTCTTCCCAGCAGAAGATCCTCTGCTCTTCATTAATTCAGAACTCTTCAAAGGCTAAGAGTGAATACTCCTAGGAGGAACTGTTGATAGTTCCCCTGGAATTCTTGAAGGAAGCTCACCAGTATAAATCAGGTCCATTTCCACCACCACTCCACCCTGCTCCTTTATTTAATCTGCAGGCAAAGGAATTGTGCAACAGCTGATAAACTCTGTCCATTCTGAGATATGAAATGCTCATTTCTGATTGTCTTTCCCCCCATTGGGATGGGAGATGGAGAGACCACACTGGAATAGTCTTACAGATAAGACTTGACAGAAGATATTTGTACAGTAAGAGAAACTGCTCTTTCAACAAAAAGCAGCAGATAAGACCATTTTAAACCATCCTATTTTAAGTTATGGAGATTTTGCCAGCACTGAAGACCTTTTGTAGTACTTTTAAAACTTCAAGGCTCTCAGAACTAAAAGTGGCACCACGACTTCCACATCTCTCATATCTGTAAAAACTCTCTTATTCCCAATTTCCAAAGACAGTCCTTAGGGAGGAGGGGGACCCTGAAACAGAGACATGAGCACTGCAATGACACCACACCTCTGCTCAAGTGAGAAACCACAGCCCTGGCCAGTGCTGCCTCACTCACCCCCAGAGGTTTTCTTTATCTGATGATTTTCACGTGCATTTTGAGCAGCCAGAAAGACTTACTAGAGGATCCAAGTGTCTCCTGAAAGGCAACAAACACCTCATTCCCTCATCTTATACCTGGGACCACCAAGGTGCAGTGCTGAAGGCACAACCTGGGAGCAGTCAGAAGAAAACGGACTTTTTATTCAGTTCCTCCTGTGCTGGTAGAGGTTTGTGGGACCTCTGCAGCAAGCCAAAAGGCCTTTTGTGCTCCCCAGCTGACAGTGCCATTACTGTGCCCATCTGTCCCTTGCTCATGCTCACGGTGACCACAGTCCTGTGCTACCTGTTCCCTTGGGTCCTGCTCACTCCCACCTCCTCCAGCGGGTGGTTCTGTGAGAAGGATGTGCAACACCAGATGTATCATCAGCCCTGTGCTCAGACTATAGTAGGGCAATTATCCTTTGGGCTATTTTAGTCCTCTTTTTACAGCCTTTGCGCAACTCAAGAGCAACAGTTTTGCCAGGAGACGGAATTGAGATTTTGGTGTTAAAAAAAAACCACAACCCAACAACAAACCAGACTACATCGGTGGATTTACCAAGAAGAAATTCTACAAGTTCACCGAAGCCAACTTCCCTGCTCAGGGTTCCAGGATACTGTCCACACTGATTTTAAGGCAAATTGAGACTGTCATTTTTTCCCCCACTTTTTTTTTTTTTCCATATTTTCCACAATGAAGGAAAAAGAAGAGAAAGACACACAGTCAAACAGACAGGCAAACGTCTCATCAAAGAAACTCCTACAAGCAGATGCAGAGTAGGAAACATCCAGCAACCCTGCTGGCTCCAACCTACAGGCTGGACTCGAGTCGTGGTTGATTTTCATTAACTAACTTTTCTTCCCGTGAACTTCCTCTGAGGGTGTTTGTTTATAAACAGAGAAGGGAATATTATTGCTGGAGATGGGACAGTTTGGGCGGGGGCGAAGGAGTTTAGGGCCACAAGCCTGGAGAGCAGAGTTCAGAAGTGCCTGTTGCCGGAAACACAAAGGGCTCACTGTAAAACTGGTACGTGGCCCAATTCCACAGTCTGGAGGGATTACGATATAGGTATATGCAGAAAACACTTCAAAAAGCAAAAACAACCTCACATTGTACCAATGTTTCCCACTGCATCACCATAACCACTACACACCCAACAGAAACCATCGACAGCGGTGACGGTGGTTGGAGGTTGTTCTCTGCAACAGCCACTTCTCAGCTTATTCATTTTCCCCACTGCAGGCACTTGGTCTCTGCCCCAAATTCTACACGTCCACAGGTCTGGAGCAGCCCCTCTCCCAGCCCATTTTCCTCTCCAAAGGAGTTACTCCAGGTTTACTTTGGTGTGTTCCAGAGCAGAATCTGGCTTGTGTTGCTCACCCTTCCCTCTGCCAAGTACGTTTCAAAACCGTGTGCAGAAAGCATTTAGTTGACATTTGCTTTTTCTCCCAGTACTCCTTTTTTCCCTGAACATCTCCATTCAGGAGCTACAGCACGGGAGGCTTCCAATTCTTGTCTATTTTAGGCTGAAAATAATTCCTATTAAATTATCACTGGTGAAAGGAGCTGTTTTGACCTCAGAGAGGTTGCTCTGTTTATGCACAAGACGGATGACATGCAAGGCAGTAGTAATGCAAGCTCCAGATTTCAGCTTTACACCTCAGACTTTACAAGCACAGATGCTGCTGAATTCAGAACAAGCTCGCACGGGTTGTATGATGTACAGCCTCCCTGACGATGCTCACAACAGAAACACCAGTTGTTTAGCCATGAGGGTGCACCCCAAACGGTGATCCCACCCCAAAACCCTCTGGGGCACCAACATGCCTCGTGAAAAGCCCCTTCTGCAACCTCTCACCTGATCCTTATTTAACTGTGGGGCAAGTTAGTTGCTTTTGTCCTTAAGTTAATAACCTGAGATATCCAGAGACAAATTTCCAGCACTTCCTAGGAAGATAAGCAGTTACAGCTTACATAGGTTACAAGCTGTTTCAGCAAGTCAATACATTAATCAATGTGCAGACATATAAAAAATATGAAAGTATTCCAATTTAAATGAGAGTACTCTGAACTAAGGGGCTCTGCTGATATTTGCTTTTCTCTCCCGTTATGGACTCATGTGCTGTTCCACCTGAGACATACAATAATCTGTGCTGATTCAAACATCACCAGCGAGTCTGGGTCAGAGATATTAATTCCAGACCACCTGATTTTCTGCCACCTCCAAAGAGCTCATGTCTTCCCCCAGCCCCCATGGCACCTCCAGCAGTGTGACAGGTGACAAACTCCACCACCACCATTGGCTCAGGACAGCAATTACCCAGTGAAGAGCCATCCACAGCTACAAGGAAATGTCCTGCAGGAATTAGGACGTGTGAGTTAACACTGAGAACAGCCTTGGCTGAGGAATAACCATCATCATGCCTAATAATTTAAAAACCCCACAGATAATGAAAGGGCTGCTGCTGGGCTTTATTTCTGGCTTTGTCACCAGCACACCACCACATCCCGGAGAAATCAGAACATCCCTCTGTGCCTCAGTTTCCCCAGTTTTAAGGGCAATGTTCTCTCAAGCCTGAGAAACTTATCACCACCATCAACAGGATGTTTTGTGGCAGTTATCAGGATTACAAAACCACAATCCTGCTGCAGTGATAAAGGAGAATAACAGCACTAGAATACATTAGTAGAGGAGGAAAAAAACTCCATTCAAAACTGGTAACAGTGAAGGCCTTTCATTTCCATTTCTTTCCCTGTCTTAAATAAAACAAACAAAATAATGGTGATAAGATCTGTTTCCTCAATCCAATGGATGATCTTCGTGAATATGCTTCCAACACTAACAGCAGAGGACAGACAAGGAAGAAAACGAAGGAGGAAAGGAGCCTGCAGCTGATGCTCGGTGTCGGGGCTGCTCTTCTCCCAATTCCATGACGACAGAAGACTCCTGGGAGTCAGATGAGGGAGGGGAAGATGGGCCAGAAGAGAGAAATCCATATGGGAAAGTGATTTAAAGCAAACAGAGAGACAATAAATTAGGTAAAGAAAAGGAGGAAAAACACAGCAGAAAGGAGGATGGAGGGGAGATAAAAGAGCCCTGAGCATCACCCAAAAGGAAGACTCGAGCAAAGCCTACCAGGCCCCGGGAGGTGATCAGCACAGAACACAGTGGTTTTCTTCTCTAACACAGCAACTCTTTTGCTTTCATGAGCTGGTATCATATCTCTCAGCTGCTGCTTCACCAGGCCAGTTCCAGATGCTTCTCAGTTTCACTTCCCCCTCCGCTCCCTCTCTGCAAGAACAACCGCCCGCTCCTTGTTTGTGCACGGCGAGGATGGATATTAAACAGAACAATATCAATAATTCCCGGAAAATATGCATGAGCATATGCCTGGCTGAGCACACAAACACACAGCCTGCTTACCCTCTGCTCCAAAACCAGCTGGCTGAAGCCACCAACCTGTGGCCACCCTTGGTCTTCACCGAGGGAACACAGCGCAGTGAGAACCGCAGGGAGTGCGGGGTCACCCCCGGCACGCGCGTGGTGGGGAGGAGGAAAACAGCAACTGTGAGGAGCAGGAAGGAGGGAAAAGCAGGGGAATCAAGGACACCAGAGAGCAGGGAAAGAGTTGAGGCTACGATGGTGATAAGAGAGGGTGGAGGGATTGGACGGGAAAGTTACACACTTACATTACCCCGCGGAAGAGAAGACCAAAGAGAAGGTTTGGAACAGGGAGAATTTTAAGATTAGGAAAGAAGGGGGAAAAAAAAAAAAGAAAAAGAAAAAAAAGGCAACAGAAAGGTTAAAAAAGACAGAAGCCAATTTGGGATTTGGAGTACAGCAAAACCAAATAAACACGTCCCGTTTCCTGGGCCAGTTTCTCTGATGTTGGACTTCACAGTTTATCTTCTCTTGTGTCTAAAGCAAGAAAGGATGGCAAGATAAAGAACACTGAAGCAAGGATCATAGAAGGGTCCAGGTTGTAGAGGAGGGATATGGAAGACTCTCTGGAATCAGAGCCTAAGCCAGACTCAACCAAGCTCAGTGGTATTTCCCATGATCTCGACCAGGTTCAGGATCATATCCATGCTGCCTGTGTAACCACCAACCCAGCCCCGTTCTCACCAAGGAAAAATTGACTTGGATTTATATTCATTCCGTTTTAATTATGCTACACACTGTACCCTCCCTTGGTGCTCCCAACCTTATGGATTGTTGAACAGTTCTCAAATTGTTCTGATCACTGTGAAAAAGGAAAACAGCAAGCCAAATTCTGGGATAAGATATTTACTCCTGTTCTCTTTTTAACTTGCCTTTTTGAGTTCTGCTCTGCTCCTGTGCAGAGTACTCTGACTTCATGGATGGCTTTGGGGAGAGTAAACTTTATAATAGGCACTAACATCAAATCAAAGCAGTTTACAAGATGTGCCACTTGTGTCAGAATATGTGGGGAAATAAACAAGCTGCTCCTCCTTGATCATTGGAGTTTAAATGCTCTATTGATCTGGGAAGAAAATCAAAGGTGCTTTAGAAATGGGTGTGTACGTTCATGCATGCTCACAGCAGAGAAAATGAAGAGAAATGTAAGGACACACAGAAAACAACAAAACAATCAAGCGTTTCTTGTCCACAGAAATATGAAATAAAACTAAGGCTCATATCCAGATCTCACGTAGGGAAATGGGCACAGAGCAACGAGTGAGGGCAGGAGGAAGGTACACCTTCATTTTTAGAAGCCACATTTTTGGGAAAACAAACAAAAAAGACAGCTCAGCCAATTGTTGTGTGCCCAGAACAACGCATGAAGAAAATGCCCAGAACCTAGGGAACAGAAAAGTCCAATATATTTTGAGTATATGAAAGGTTAATATACGCTGACCGTGTAAACACAGTACTAGATGAAAAATTTGGTAGCGTTTGAGACAGGAGGGTAAATAAAGAAAAAGATTATATTAGACTTGCTGATGTAGTTGAGAGAAAAACATAGGGGGGTTTGATCAAACACGACTTTTCTGATGGATTTTCTAAATTATCTGGAATATAAGACTCGAAGAAGTAAAAATATGACAAGTGAAGGCGTTCATTTCTGCTACAGTGGGATGGAGGAACTACCACACAGGGTAAGACCAGAGAAGGGTGGGAAATGTTTGATCAAATATTTTTCTCAGGAAAAAGGGAAATTAATCAAAACAGACTATCTGTGGCAAAGGATCAGTTTTGGCAAATATTCCAACTTAAAATTTCAATAGAAGTTTTGTAACTGTCAAAACACCTGATTCTTTTTTAACTCCCTGAAAATAAGAAAGCTGATACCTTTTACCAGCAGATGTTTTTCTTTCTCATACTTAACAGTTTTCTAAACCAATGTTTTGGATTTTAGGTACTTAAGATGTTGTCAATCTGTCCTTCTCTTTTCCTGTCTTACACTATAGTGGTGACTCTCAGTCTTAGCTAAAGATCTCTGGTTTATAGTAGAGCACTGGGAAATTTTCTGTGGCCTGTGCTGTATCAGAACCTACTAAGTGGATATTCCGTGAATGTTTGGACTAATTATCTGCTGTTATATCCCTGACACTGCAGGGGACTGAATTTGGCAACCCAGGTGGTCCCTTCTCTGCTTCTGCTCCTATAATTTCTGTCAGAGAAAAGAAAAGAGGAGCTGAACAAGCAATGGATAAAATTAGAAGCAAAA
This sequence comes from Pseudotriccus pelzelni, assembly GCA_035584735.1. Lineage (NCBI taxonomy): Eukaryota > Metazoa > Chordata > Aves > Passeriformes > Tyrannidae > Pseudotriccus > Pseudotriccus pelzelni. The sequence goes on from JAWMRA010000038.1 coordinate 8,128,877, forward strand.
CTATTACAGAGGAACATTTCAGCTGACCCCAGTCATGGAAGGGTTTATTTTTGGGTTTTTTTCAATATGTCTTTTTGAAAAAAGCCACTGTATTTTGGCTCTTCTTTTCTGGCTCAGGCCAGCATGAAAATCCAAGGTGAAAACACTCAGTTAATCAATCCCATGGTCTTCAGAACATCTAAATCCCATTTAGGTCCTGTGATACTTTTCATGGAGTGATTTGTGTTGGAAGGGATCTTTAAAAGGTATCTCATTCCACCCCCTGCTATGGGCAGGGTCACCCTCCATTATCCCAGATTGCTCCAAGACTCATACGACCTGGCCTTGAAAATTTCCAGGGATAGGCATCCTCTGGGAAATCCACTCCAGGGCCTCACTACCCTCACAGGGAAGAATTTCTTCCCAGTGTCCAATCTAGCCCTGCCTTCTGTCAATGAGAAGCCATTCCCTCTCGTCCTGTCACTCCAGGCGCTTGTCCAAAGTCTCTCTCCGCTCTCTTGCAGAACCTTCTCAGGTAATGAAAGGCTGGAAAAAGGTCACCCCAAAACCCTCTCTTCTCCAGGCTGAACAACCCCAGCTCTCCCAGCCTTTCCTCCCAGCGGAGCTGCTCCATCCCTCTGATCCTCTTGGTGCCTCCCCTGGACTCTCTCCAGCAGCTCCATGTCCTCCCTGTGCTGTTCCCCAGGGCTGGAGGCAGCTCTGCAGGGGTGTCTCACCTGAGGCGACAGAGGGACAGAATCCCCTCCCTTGCCTGCTGGCCATGTTTAACACATTAATTAATTAATTAACACAATTCTGGGCTGCCAGTGCATGTGACACATTTGTGTCAAAGCTGCTCGGGGAGGTGTTGTGGCTGCACCTCTCTCACAACACGCCTGTATCCCGACGTATCCAGACTCAGGCTCCACAGAAGGTATTTCTCCACCAAAACTCCCTGCTCCACCCAGCTGGCTGCCCTGGGGGTCAGGCCCCACTGACCAGGGAAGTGCCCACGGGCAGTTGGCTCTTTGCTGTTCAACACCCCTGGCCAAGGATCTCTCCCTCCCTTGGCAAAGGCGAATGGACTTGAAGCTCATGGAGCTGCATCAGCAAACACCTGGGTCAGCTTTGAAAGTGGAGACCTGTTCTGTTCTTTGTGTGGGTTAGAATCTCCATGGAATCAGCATCATCCCCCCAGCACTGCAGAGCTCAGTAGGACCCACAGGGATTTGGGATTTAAGGTCATCCCTCACTGTGCTATGCGTGGCTGGGTTCAGCCATGGCCTCGGGACCCCCTTGGCCACCTACAACCCCCTCCTGGCACCACGACGGGAGGGGAGGTGATGTGGGGACCTGCAGAGCAGCTCCAACCTAATCCCAGGATGCTCCAATCACCACCCAGGTCTGCCTTGGAGATGGTTTAGCGTGCAAAGGCTCTCCAAGGGCTTCCTCTCCCCCTCAGCACCGAGGCCCGCCCGCCTCAGCTCTGCTCTTCTCCAGACATCCCCACAAATCCCTGAGGAGAGCCCTGCTCCTGCTCTCTCTCCAAACACCATCCTCTCCGCCTGCTTTCTGCCTCACGTGAGTTTTTCTGACTGAAACAGGCTGGTCTGATATAAATCAGGCTGAAGTGAAGCTTGGAGAGGCAAACTCAGCCCTGGACACATCTCTATGCCTATGGGAGACAGCCAAACATCATTTAGGAATCTAAATTTACCATTCTTCACACACAGAGTCAAATTTCCCTCATCCTTTTATTGCCATTCAATTAATTAGAGCAGCTTGCATGTAAGTGCTTTAAGGGGAAAAAAAAACCCACCAACCTTCTTTTAACTGTGCTATTCTGACTCTGGTGTGTAGCTGGTCAAAGGAATGAGACTGGTTAAAATTGGAAATGTTACGGAAAGAAAAATGCTTTTCCTTTCCAGTTTCTGATTCTTGTCCCAGCTTCCACACGCTGAAGGAAACGTGCTGTTCAAATGCAAATATTTAGTAAGTGACGAGCTATGAGGTATTTTTTTCAGTGACCTATGAGTCAAACCCTATCCAGGTCCTATAGTCATGAAGTGGCTAATCATTTGAACCCATCCACAGGGAAGCCAAACCCACACAGCTACCTGCACCCTTCAGCAATGGTGTGCTGGAGGTTTGTCACCCTGAAGGAGCTTCTGTGCAGATTTTCCAGCTCCTGTCTGTGACCACCATGCCCGTCCCCCTAGGACCTGGCACACGCCAGCCCTAGTTAAACAACAGAACTGCAAGTTTTGTGTTTCGTGCCCTTCATTCTAGCACTTCATTACACACCAAGACAAGAACGTTCACGCCATTAAAAGACACCAGGCTGTTGAAGATGAGAAAACGCTGCATTATCTATCTGCTCACTATTTAATACCAGCAAAACTCAGAGTAAACCCTCTATTGAAAACGTCCTCAAGCTCCAGCACACCCACAAGGATCAGCTCCGGGCACAGGACCCAGCTCACTGATTCTACCTGAGGTGCATCAAACCAGTATCAGACTCGAAAACTTCAGAAGGGAACCAAACTGAGCCCCAAAAGTAAACATATTGTTAAACCTTGTGCAGGGACCAGACCCAAGCAGTGCCAATTACATATCTCTGTAATTGCCCAGTAATTGGACCTGGACACAGATGTCTCTCAGTTTCTTACATGGAAAAGCAGTGGCTTTAAAGTGAGCTCCCCCGTGCTGATTTTGGCATTTCTTTCCCTTTGGATTCTGCTGCAGTTTAATGTTCATCAAAGGACTGAAGTTGGGAAAACACAGGCACTCCCTTACATATGAAGCTTTATTAAGTTGGGATCATGCTCCCTGTTGGCAGTCTGAGGAATAGAGAGACAGAGGAGAATGAAACCGAGAAGGGAAAAAAAAAAACAACAACCCAAACCAAAACACAAATAACTTTCACTCTTCAGAGCAGGCACGCCTCCTTACTCCAGCTCCCGCTGCCGATCATTCATCTCGCTTCTCTCAGCTCCCAGCCAGTAAAGAGTCAACATCTCGCTGCCGTGAAAACATGAGCCACCCCACTCCAGAGCCACACACCAGAAAACACCCTGACAGGGACTCAGGAGGATCCCCTTTCTCAGGACGGGGTTGCATTTCCACAAGTAGAACTGAAATACCTTTGATTACACCAGAAGCAAGGTCAAGGGAGCTTTGAAGCGTCTTATTTTGCACGGCGTGCATATCACCTGAGCGCAGCCCGACCTTAACTCCTTCCTCCACAGCCGGAGGTGCTTTCAAAGGCTCCGCGGGGGGGGAAAGCTCTCAGACTCGCATGATTAATACCATGTGCACACGTGTGTGTTTACAGGAGGGATGTGCTGTGCTGTGTGGTAGGTTCGCACATCCAAGGGCTGTTTGTCCAAGAGCTGTGTGGCCCGGGGAGGAAGGTGGGGACGCAGGAGCCGGGAGCTGCCTCCTCCTGCGGGAGCTGCACCGCGGGAGCCGCTCCGACCCAGCCCAGCCCGGCTCCGAAAGCACAGCCTCGGCGTAACACAGATCCGGGGCGTCAGGCTTCCACTTTCCCAACTGCTTTCCCCGACAAATGCCAGAGCAGATATCAGCGGAGTCAAACAGGGCAGCAATAACATCACTGCCAACCAGCGCGAAAATTGGCAGAGCCTGGCACCAGGGCTGCCTATCATCAGAGACAGGGCATGGCCCGGCACAATGACGAACCCACTTAACAGCGCTGTAAAATTACCCATTTATGAAAACAAATTGAATACTGCAGCAGAGGGTGACGTAAGGAGAGCTGGCTCCAGACAGAAACTCCTGTAGCCTGGATTAGCAGAAGAACTCCGCTATGTCAGGGCTCAGGAGCAGGAGCCGAGAACAACTTGGGTCCTACACGAGGTTTTTAAGAGACACAACAGGTTTCCCCTATAGGCACACGTGGGGCTCGTAGAGGACTTGCAGGGATTACTTATAAGCCAGCAAGGAGGGGTGGAAGGGGAGCAGACAGCACGGGCAGAACGTGGGGGGCAGAAAGTAGATTAAGGTACGAGGGCAACTCTGAAAAAGAGTTGTCTTCCCATCAATCCCGCCTTCTCCCTCAGATCTGTACAGACACACAGTTTCCCACTTTGCAACTGGGATGAAAGTTGGGGAAAAACTCACTCCTGGCACTGCCAGCAAATGTGCCCCAGTCCCTTCCCCCCCACACACCCCCAGGTGGGGTCTTGATTTCGGTGGGGTCCTACAGATGCAGCTTCAACAGCAGAACAGAGCTGCTCAGTCTGTCACATCCCAAAACAGTGAAAATGTGAAAGCCAAGAGTTTTGGCAGCCAGACCCCTTGATTTCCTCATTGAGGGAAGCGTAATCTCTCCCTAAGCTTGCTGCAGGTCTGGGAAGCTGTGGAGTGCGGAGGATACTCCGAGTGAGTTCCTCTTGGACCTCTTCCAGGTGTTTACACACAGAGCCAAACCTGGCTCCTCTTCAAGACTGCGTGCGAGGGGGGCAGGGGGAGCTTAAAAATAAAATAAAAATCACCAAGTCCTCCCCGAGCTGAGCTGGAAGCTCCACGGTGCAAAACTGGGGCATTTCTCTTCATTTTTCACAGTGGAATGTTATTTCCATGCATAAAATGGGTCAAGTGTTTTATACAGGCAACAACCCAACCTCCCCCATCCAATTAAAGTATTTTACTACAAATGATCTTTGTGTGTGTTTAGGTTCCCTGTTGTGTGAATTAGAGATACTTGCACCAAAGACAGACGTGGGGTCTTAGGTGTTGGATTAAACACTTTAAAAAATGCACTGACCGTGTTTTGCTACTGATGAGATCTGTGTAAACCCAAATGCTGCCTTTCCTAACTTGAAAGGGAAACACTTTGAGCCCTGGGGTTTAAGTCAGGAGTGGGAACCAGAAGAGTGGAGCATGAGAAAGCCAGGGGAAATAAAGCAAGTGATAACCTATTTCACCTATGAAATTACTCCTCTAAAGGCACACGGGACCAGCCCATGCCCGGCACCTCCTGCCCACCCCGGCAGCCCCATACACAACGCGTCCCCGCTCCCAGAGCAGCCGGGACTGGGGAAAGTTAAGGAACAGCACTGCTGAGTTCGTCTCAGTTTTTGTTTTCCTTAGGACAAAGCAACTTTCTAGCGAGACGGGAGCCGCACCGGTCAGGGATGGGGCAGCGGAGCCGGGAGGGTGGCAGGGGACAAGGCGAGCGGGGCTGGCGGCTCCGCCGGCACAGGCACCGCTGCCTCCCGCTAGGAAGTCACTCCAGTTAAAGGGAAAGGGGAAATCCTCCCTGTCTCTTTAAGGCATCCTAGGACATGGAAACTTTGTACTTTCAGGGAATCTCCTTGCCAAAAGAACTGTAAAACATGTCTTCCCCCCCCCCCCTCCGTTCTGCCCCCCCGCCCCCTCCATAGCCGTTTCTCTTTCTGGCTTGTTTTCTTTTTTTTCTTTTTTTTTTCTAAGGGCATTTCCATTTTCTATGACTTCCTTCAGAGCAAAGATGGATGTGGCGACATTTATAAGGGTTTGTAACCCTCCGAAAAGTATCCGATTTCACGACAACTTTGCTGCACTTTATCACTACAGCGGGGAAAGGGCGGGAGGGAGGGAGGGGGAGAGGGAGAGGGAGCGAGCGCGGCGAGAGGGACCCAAATTCAGGATGGGCTCATAAAATTTAAATAAGAAAAGTGCAATATTCCTCGTTATTGTCCAGCTCAGACAGCTCTGACTGGTAGCTGCTTTGAGTACTAAATGATTTTATAGGGCTATTTGACCTCAGGATCATTGATATTACACTTGCCATTTCTAAGGGGAGACAAAAATACTCAACACATCCTCTAGCTGCAGTGTGAGTCCCAGCCCTAGCTGAGTGTCGAGGGGTTGGGAACTTTATAAACTCATTTGATTCATTTGAGGTTTCACAATAGCCAAAAGTTCCTTTATAGCTTTTTGGAAACCACATGCTAACGCTGCATCTAAAGGGCTACGAGTGAAGTACACTAAAAAGCCAATAAAACTAAGGAAATCATAGAGGGACCTTAGATATGCATTTCTTTGCAGCCACACACCAGACACATACACTTCTTTCCATACATACAAACAAGCTACTTTCAAACGCTCTACTTACAGTTTTCCAACCTGAAAATTAGATAAAAACCCACCGGGCGAGCTGGCTCTTCTATCTGCATCTCAATCCGTGCACACAGAAAGACAGAAACCACCCAGGGCACTGCCATTTCCCTATGCAAAAGTTTACATAACTTTTCTTTCCCTGCGAGCACAACACTTTTCCGGCGGTTCGCAGAGCTCCGGGATCTCCCCCGAACGCGGGGGCTGGTGGAGGCAGCCGGGCGTGTTTGCACATGCACTGCCCTCCGTGTGTCTGAGCTGCGGGGCACACGCGGTGCACACACACACGCACACACACCCCCGGCACACACGCACGCCTTCCCCTGGCTGCTCCGCCGGCTCCCGGCACGGAGCGGGCAAACAGGGATGCTGCTGCAGCCACAGGCGCGACCCAACTACCTACCTGCAATGACAGCCGGAGATCTCTGTCCTCCTTCGGCTTTCAGCCACACTTGCAAAGTGAAGGCATCTCGGGGCAGCTCAATATCTGCCTTCAGCCGCAGCTGATCACCTTGGCCACTGAAATAGAGCGCCCTGCTCCGGGTAAGGGACTCCTCTTCGTCCTTTACCTCCCGCTGTTGCTTCCTGCGGGGGACATGCCCAGGCTCCAGCCCAGCAGTGGAGCGCCTTCCTCGGGCTAACCTGGTGGCACAGGTGCCCGGGGCAGTGTGGAGGAGCTGGCGGCTGTGCCTGGTGTCCCTTCGTGCCCTGCGGGAGCGCTCGTCCATCCCACATTCGGGTCCACTGGCTAGGGCTGTACAGAGAAGCGCAAGAGGCAGCAGCAAACTCCAGAGCTGCATTTCCAATCTTCCCCCCCCTTCTCCCCTGCAAATCCTCCCGATCTGCCAGCTTTGGGCTCCTCCTTGCCTTGACTTTCTTCTCTTGTTCACCCTTCTTGGTATTTGCTCTTTTTATAACCCTTCTCAGTTGCTTTTTCTTTTCTTTTTTTTCTTTTTCTTTCTTTCTTTTTCCTGCTTATAGATTTTTTTGCTCCTTAAAACAAATAAAAATCAAATAAATCAAAACTCCTTCTTGGTTGAAATGTATTTCTCTGTTCTTCCTCCTCTATCTGTCTTCTTCTCCTCTATTCCTCCACAGCTGGAATTCCTCTCTCTCTTCTTTTCTCTGCTGGATTTTCTTCCCTTTATTTTTTTCTTCTTAAAAAAAACACACACACACACTCACACACACACAAAACAAAACAAAAAACCAAAACACCCCCCCCCAGCTTTCTCCAAGACTCAGACCCACTGATTTCCCTCCCCCCAAAAGATGCTCTAGTCTATTTATTTTTTTGGCCTCCTTTATAACATAAGCCACAACCCCCTCCTTCCCCCCAGCCTCCCCCCCTCCCTTCTTCTCCACAAAATGAAAGAAAAGAGAAAAAGCCCCTCAGAAGATGAGTAAACAAGAATATGCTAATCTACTCTAGGGTGCTCCACCTTCCCAATTGAATGATTCCCATTAAAACTGCAGGGATCATGACTAATCAATCAGCTTGAAGGAGCAGATAGCTCCAGAGGTTCAAACACTTTTGCTGGTTTGTTTTTGCCCTCTTCTTTGCCTCTCTTCCTCTTTCCCCCCTGTCACTTTCCTCCCCCTCTAATTTATTTTCTAAAGAAGACAATCAAGAGATGAATGGATCAATGTGACAAAAATCCTGCACCCCCCTTTTTGCAATCTCCCCAGCTTTCTTTCTCAGTCCAGTCCAAAACACACATTCCTATTTTTTTTTCTTGGCAAAAGAGAAAGCTATTTCTCCTCTCAGACTCCCCGTTGCACTTTGCTGGTAAACCTTATGCTCCTCTGCAGCACATAAAGAGTCTTGAAACTTGAGTCTCAGATATTTTTTTTTAATTGCTTGCTTTCTTTCTTTCTCCCTTTCCCACTCTCTCTCTCTCTCTCGCTTTTTCTAATTCTTTCTTTTCCTCTTATTATTTTCCCAAAGTTATGCAATCAGCCAGGCTCCCCCTTTTGTGGTCCCCCTCAGTGCAGTTGTGTGCAGCTAATCCAAATGTTGCATCAAAGGTCCCCATCGAATCATCAGGAGCTAAAAGGAGAGAAGCTTTTTGAAGAGCATTTGCCTTCCAGAAGCTGTAGCAACAGAGTAGGATTTGGCTTTTAAGTGCTCCAAAGACTCCTGGTTTGCTTGTTTGGTTGGTTTTTTTTAAAATAATAATTTAAAAAATTAAAAATCAATGATTAATTTTGTTGGTGGGTTGAGTCAAAAAATCCTCTCTCAATATTGCTAATTTTTCAGCCTAAGGAATTCAGCTGCCCTGGTTTCCTTGGCTTAGTTGTAGCCACAGGTAAGGTTCTGGCTGCTTGCTGGTTTGGAGATCTCCGTTTCTGAGCTGGGACGTTTCTTTTTTTTTCCTCCTTTTTTTTTTTAATTTTTTTTTTTCACTCTCGAAAGATCTCAAAAGCTCCCCCTGATGGCAACAAAAAGGATTTTTCGAAGCACTTAATCGGTGGAAATGACTTAGCAGGAGCGCACGCCGAGTCCTCGGGCCACTGTTCCCCTCCTCAGAAATCCAGGAGAACCGAGTTTAGTCACACCAAATTCTGTCACAAACCCAATCACTCACATCGCCCTCCTCTTCCACTTCTAAACTGATGATTGTCACATTTTGCTTTCCTATAAACTTTTAACAACAAACACGCACAAGAGTTTTCCTGGGACTGTCATCTTTCTGCAGATTCCCTTATTAGCACCAGTTTTTCTGAGTATTTAAACTCAAAATATACGTTACAATGTTAATGCAAAGCCATTTTTTTTTCCATGAGAACGAGTTGCTGAATGCTCACAAGGCTTCTGGGAGATGTTATTTTAAGTTTCTTACTAATTTGCAAACGCTCAACAGTGTAAGTTTGACATTTTTGGGGATGTTGAGTAAATCCATAAAGTCCTACCAGAAGTCAACAAGAAGCAGAGCTGAGCAGCCCCTCTCTTGTCCTACAGCCCTTCCCTCCACCGCAGCTCTGCTCACAAGAAAGGCAAAATACTGGCAACATCTACAAAGTTATTAATAGAAGATGTCAAAGCAGTTAAGCCTCACAGCAACCAAGAGGAAATCTTTCACTAAGAAATAAATGATACCACGGTACGAGCTCCTATCCATGTCCTGAAGAGCTTGAAAGGGCACAAAAAAGACACTTCTGTGTCTGTGCCTGCTTGGCAAGAAACAATTTAAGTTCAGAGCTGAAGTGCTGCACTTGATTATTCTAATTTAACACAGAGTGCAAATCCACCAAAAAAATTCAAAAATTTCAAGTGAACCTGTTTAGCAAGAGCTAAAAGCAGAAGTCCTGCTGCTGGGACACTGCTTTCTGCACTTGACAGCTTCTCTGAAGTCCCCCAGAACTTCACCCACCTAGAGTCTGGAAGAGCAGACTTAAATAATTCTGGTTCCTGCTTTTGTGCTGAAGTTCTGCAAAATCACAATTTTTTTGGGGGGAAATTATGATCTGACTGAAATCACCAAAGAAAATGACTGAGACACTTCAATTTGGTGGGGCTGCCCCATTTAATTTTGGACATATTTGACCTTCCATCTCCCAGGAAAGCATTTCCCTGTGACCAAAAACACAACACCTGCAGCTCCAGTATCAAATTCTGGGATGTTGCTGCTACAGAGAAAAGCCCAAAGCTCTGCTTTCTATACTTAGGGAAGGCAGAAGAAAGTATGAAAAGATGGGATTTACCTCTAGCACACAAATTACACATTCAATCAGTTTTATGCCTAAGACACGGCGAAAGCATAAAGAAAACGTGACACATAAACTCTCAACATGATAAAAAGCAGAGAGTGGAAGAGATGTGATTTTAGGAGTAGGGAGTAAATCTTGGATTCTTGAAGTCTGTGGGTCAAGATCGAACTTGCCTGACAGCAGATGAAATTCTACCCTGCACAGATGGACATTTATTCTCTGCTTCAGCCAGTACTTAAGTGATGCACAGGCCTTCTGGCAGAGGGGTTGCTGCCCAAGGAGAGTAATCCTGCTGCTGAACTCCAGTGGAATATTCTCCTAAGGAAAGGGAGCAGGAGATTGTCCTGCATCTAGAGCTATTTTCACAAGGCAAAAAAAACCCTAAACACCTAACCCCAGCTACACATTGAGAGACGAGAATGAAAATAGATATTTACGATACTATGCCAAAAAAATAACATTGAGCTAAATGCTGTATGCAGTCATTATAAGGAGAAATACTCAGCAGGAATCTTAGCTGAAGCTGCCAATAACTACCAGGTTCAAGACCAGAGCTGAGTGAATAAATCATAACAAATAATGGTTTTGTCAAATTTTGACTTTTTTTCCCCCTCCTATTTGCAAGCAGGCTATGAAACCTCTCAAATATGTTTGAAATTACATGCCCATTTCTTCCTTGTATTTAGTATTTCTCTGAGGCCAATTAGCACACAATTTGCTGTAATGTACACATTTTCACATTTGTTCTGTGTTAATTGGGCAAGGAAGTCACACTGCATTATTTTTGGCTCCCTTGGGGGTCAGGTTTAATCACTCATGATACAGTAAAATTACTAATTTTACATGTGATGGGAGTTTTCACACTTGAAACTCTCCTTGTGGAAAGCAGTGTTGGCTCTTCAAATTACTCACACAAAGGTCAATTAAAAACAATATTTCTTTAAAGTTGAGCTAGAAAGTCAGCCAGTTAAGCTGAATTGAGACCCTACTATTTTGGGCAAGTATTTGTACATATTTGTCCTTACTGTGCACAACTCCATCAATCACACAGAGGTTTGCATGGTCTTTACCCCTCACCGACATCCCAATCAAGTCTCTCCCAACTTGGCCTGGGTTGGGGATGGCTGGAACACAATCCAACAGCTACTCTGCTCAGAATCAGACAGGGTCCAGACACCAGATTTCAGTGCAACGTGTTGGATTCAGGGCATATTTTGTGCAATCAGCAATGGTATGATCGGAATCATGCTGCCTCCACAGAATAGCAAGGAATGAAACCCAAAGAGCTGAGAAGAACTTCAAAGAAAAAGGCATTTTGGGTGGTGAATCCTGTGATGTCCAGCACCTCTGAGGAGACAGAGCCACTAGCGCAGTGTCTGACGGGGATACAGGGGGTGCTTTAGGTGGGACGTGGCTACAGCTCCTTGAGAGTCCAAGGAAACTCAGAAATGTAAATAACGGAAAAAACCAACAGCCAAGTATGTCAAACATCTCGGAAAAGATTTAACAGAAGACCTGATGCAGACTCAGTGTGAATTCACCAGATTTTTAAATGTTTTCTGTATCAGTTTCCTCCTCCTATTTTAAGAAGAGTGATTAAAAGTCTGTGTTGGGCCTTCACTGTTGTACTCCATGCTGGTAACACTCCTGATTTTAAGGATTTATAACTATTGCCTACACACCCATCATTCCATACAACAGCAGGAACCTTGAGCAGGAATCACACCACCAGCACTACATTGCATTTCTTAGGGGATAAAAGACTCTTCTGCTGCTGGTCCCTCAGTTGTCCCATACCTAAAACATGCACTATGTTAATCAATAAAACAGCTTCGTGTCAATTTGAAATACACCCTTTAATCCAGAAAAGTTTACTGAACAATTAAGAAGTGCAATAAATGACAATCAAGACTAAACATATAATTGACGACTTCATGAAGGTTTCAGTAATTTTATAAGGTAATTTGCAGTCAGTGGCTGTAAATTCCTATTTAAACCTGGCATGCCACTCTTTTTTGCCCTGCAGAGAGCTGTATTTCCTAACAATACTGATGCCTGTTTGCCTGGAATTCCGTTACTTTATCCTTCAAATTTCCCTCATGAAATATCGTGTTTCCAGAAAAGTTACATATTCTTTGTATTTTCTTCACCACATTCTTGAAATACATTCTTGGGGGTGGGGCAACAATCTTTGTCCTACAACGTTGTGGAGAGAGCAATAAGACACAGCAGATGATGCAAGAAATGAGGCACATTCTTCAATTAAACCATGGAAATGCTGATTAATTTAGTGGGTCTGTTTTGATTTGGATTGCATTCTGGGTGTTTGGGATGAACTGTCCAGGTGAAATCCTGGCAGTGAAATCATGCCTTGGCTGGAATCCTTGCTCAGGCATGAAGAGCAGAACAACCACAGACCTCGTGGTGCCACTCCAAGACAACGTCCCTGTGACCCAAGAAAGACACAGGAGGATGCACCAGGCTTAGGTGAACAGCCCCAGTGGGTCCTGTGGGACAGGTTTGGGGCCAGGCCCTTCACCTCTCACTTCTCCAGGGCCACATCCCAATGAGGCAGAGCACCGGGCAGGCAGAGGAGGCAGGTTCAAAATCAGCAGACTGATGGGGGCAGCAAAATCACAGCCTAAAGCAAAAGATACCGAGAGGAGGAAGGGCCTCCTGGCTCTCAGCCAGTGCCCAGGGCACCATGCCCAGCCAACCCCACACCACTGAGGTGGCCACAGGGCATCCCTGTGTGCCCTTGGCAGGAGTGAGCTCCCAGCACGCTCCCCAGGCTCTCCTGGCATTGCCCCTCTGTCAAAACTTCTGCTTGGAGCCACCTGCCCCTCTCACACAGGTTTAAAACCCCAACAAGGACACAAAAACTCTTTGCCTCTTTCCCCCTCTCATTTAAGGAGCCTAAAATAGTTTCTGTCTTACAAGTCTACTCACCCAGAGATTTAAGATCCTCGTATAAAACCCGGATGGCGAAACCCAGAACTGCAGAACACTGATTTTATCCTTTCTGCACTATTTGCTCCATGAGGAATTCCAGAGGGACCGTGAGGAGGATACCTAATGTTACTCTTGAAGAAAACAGGTAAAACCCCAGGGACTCCATGAGGAGGCCCCCTGGTTTTCCATAATGCAACATGTGTCATGTGGTTCCCAAACCTCAAGTCTCATCCAAAGGTTTTGCACCCTCCAGTATTTCTGGGGTTGGGTCAGATGCTGAGGGAAGAGACCAGGAGCTGGTTGGGAAGGAACAGGAAACAAGATAAGCAGCCAACTGACCGAGAAGGGAAACACTCCTGGTGATTTCCATCTCCTGGGGATTTGCAAATACTGGGGGCTGGTTTATGGCTGCAGGAGGGGGGCTGCACAAGGGCACTGCTTCAGTCTCCCCCGAGCACTGTCGGTGTGTTTTGCTACTCTCTGTGACTTGAGAGACCTGCACCCATGGCAGGACCCACAAGCCCATCCTGACATCAAATCCATCTCAAGAATGCACAGGAGTATCTTAGGCTCCCACAAGAGTCAAGACTAAATCATGAGGCAGATGTGGGAGAAAAAATCACCACTTCACTGAACCAAAGACTCATCAGACAGCACCAGACACTCAAATAACCCTACAACTGAGAAAACGTGGTCTTGCTTATTCCACAGGGGTCCCCTGCCTTTGTAAACATACGGTACATTAGCAGATGTTCTGCCCGTGTATCCATAACACAGCCCACAGAGCTGCAGTTGCTGTTAATTAGTCACCACCCCACAGCAAGTCTCGGCCCAGAGGTCAAGGACTGGGTGAGCTGTGGAGCCTAAACTATCCTCTTAGACCTACTGATGTTTCCCCCACAAGATAAATAGCTTGCTTTGGGTGTGGAGGGAGGAGGGGAGATGCCTTGGGAAGGCATATGGGGCCTCTGGTGGCTGGGTACCTGTTCAGAAGATACATGGGAGGTCATCACTCTTCCAGTGCTCTGCTCTGACAGCTTCTCTATCCACACATCACTTCAAAAACATTAAAGAGAGCGAGGTCAGCATTAGCAGTCCTGGAAAAGGAACCCAGAAGTGGCAGGGTGGGCTCCCTTGGGCAGGGTGGCATCAGCCACTGGAGACGAGGTGGGGCCAGGAGGTGGGGACGGACATGGGGGATCTGCTTTCTGCTCTCTCAGCTCCCCCGAAGCACAGTCAGCACACTGTGCTGCTGTGTGAGAAGAGCCACACCAGCTGCTCTGAAAGCCAGAAGGAAAGTTTGGTGCTGACACATACACGGGGAAAGACAAGGAGGAGGACTCGGACAGACTGATGGAAATACAAGGCTGAGGAATAATCTAGAAAATTCAAACACATCAGGCCGTGCTTTGGTATTCACAGGCATCATCTTCAAGAAAGTTTAACATACCTAAATGTTTTTGCTAAAGTAAATTTCTGCTCCAAAGCCAGTACTGACAGGATTAACAAAGGAGACCTGTCGTGTCTTGCTATTGGAGACGATAATCAAGCGAACGACAAACAAATTGATCAAGAGAAAGACACTGTGTGTCATTCTGCAACAAGGGAGCCAAAAGAGAGAATTCAGAGGAAAAACTGCTCTGCCTTTGAGAGCTATTCCCAGAGAAATGGGATTTCCCCTTTCTGCTTTCATTTGAATGGCATTTGAAAAACACAGCTGCAGCGTCCCATGAAGGCAAGGTGTGGAGCCAAGAGGGGAACCCTCCCAGCCAGGCCGCCCCTGCCCTCTGCAGCACACCTCAACTGAGCAGTTGGTCCTGTCTTCACAACACCAAGTCCTTGACTCAAACACTCCCAAGCCTCAATAGGCAACTGAACCTCAGCTGTGCTTGGGTCCTTCAGGTTCCCTATAAATCAATCCCTGTAAGTGTCAACTCCTGCCCCGAGCCAGCACAGGAGGCTCCATCAGTTCAAACAACTCTCCTGGCATTGGAACCAAGCTCTGCCAAGCTGTGGATCATACCTGGGGCCTGAAGTTCAGAGCAAGGCAAGATCTGGCATCGCAGAGAGAGGTGATTGCCTGGAAGGTGCAGCCAGTCTTTGCAGTCATGTGCTTTGCTCCAGAATTTGAAAAATCTCATAAAGTTATCTGTCATCCCCTTGCACCTGAAGGAACCCCTCCCAAGTCCTCCCTTCCTGATCCCAGCCATGCTGTCAAACTTCCCCATCCTCATTCCAGCCTTGCACCCCAACTGCTTCATCTTCCTGTGCCCCCCCAATGCTCTGCCCCCAGAACCCACAGATATTAATTGATTTGTCAAAAAAGCTCAGGCAAGGATGTATTAAATCCGAACATTCCACTCATACCTCCCGGGCTTCCCGGTGAAACTGAGATTCCTCAAATATGGTAAAAAACCAAAACAAGACAAAACAAAACGGAGGAGGGAAGAACAGAAGAGAGTGGAAATAGAAACCAGACAGATGAAAAGCAGAAGGGAAAAGAAAACCAACAACAAAACACAAATGAGTTGGAGGACAGCCCTCACTAAAAGCTGCAGGTTGGGGTTCTTTTTGGCTAAGAATTTGGCATCGTGGCCTTCTGTGATATGTCACTGCATGAAATAAATACAATATAGCATTATAGGAAACAACTGCCATATGTGAGGGTGGTGGCAGCCTGTGCTTTCCCCGCCACCCCCTATTGCTTTCGTCTACTCTAAAGCTGAGTTTAAACTAGTGAAATCCATCTCTATCTGTCTAAATGTATAAATACACTTCCAGCCAAGACCCACCACTGGCTGTAGTTGTATGGCAACTCTCAGCTGAAATGTCTAAGCAGGGTTTTTGACTTTATCCCCAGCTCATTGTTAATGCATTTAACAGGATTTTCAAAAAGCTCCCTTTGCTCTTTGAGGTGGTACCCGGGTCTGCAGTGACACGTCGCAGATCCCTCTGATGCAGCACAGCTCCCCGTGCAGTGTCAAACCCTGTTTGCCCACGAGCACAGAGAAAACAGAAAACATCATATGGACAGCTATAAAAGCTGCGGAGAACCGGATCTGAGAGAACTCTAACCTTGTTTGTATTGGAGGAGATCTCGTGTATCCCACTCTTAAAGCTGCTTGTTATTGCACGAGCACATCTGTGAGCAGAATTGGACACACTGCACGAGCTGGGCTGCTGAAAAGGCAGCTCAGAGATGCTGCTCAGGCAGGTAATTAAACCCATCAGTACGTGAATGACCTGGTTAAGAATCTCAAGAAAATAGAAAATTCCTCAGGAGGCAAAAAACTGGAATTGAAATATCAAAATTTATCCCGGAGCAAAAAATAGCCTCCTTTCATTCCTTTGCCACCGATGCTTTAAAAAAGGACTAGGAAAATGAAAAGTGCACCAAATAATACATGAAAACATTCTCCCAAACTAAATAGACATAGAAGCACAAAGCCCTGTATATATTCAATACTATTTTTAGAAAACATTTAAACCTACAGACTTCAAAATTAATTCTCTAAAGTACATTTCTTTCTATAGTGCAATACAAATCTCATTAAATTCCATAGTTCACAATATTTATACAAGACTGTACCCTTTGTTATTAAATGCTATAGGACCTGCCCAGAAAGGTTAGTGACACTTCCTAGGATACCAAAACCTTTTCAGATCAGTTCATCTCTAAAAAAAGCTTGGACTGATTTTAATTTGATCAGTCTTGAGATGTTGTCAGAATAGTTTACTGAGCAGTTCCTATGAAAAACAGGGAGGCTTTTTATTGACAAATGAAATCAATTTTGTGAGGAGTATTCACAATATTTCAGCCCTTAAAATGTCATGTGCTCCAATTCAGTGCATGCTTTGTGGCAAACAGTGTATTGCCAACTTTTAATAGGAAAAGCTGCCTGTGGAATTTACAGCAATGGCTTCATGGGGAATGTGGGAAACTTTCTCTCTAAAGGTGAGTGGGGCGATGAGTCCCATTGCACAGGCTGGGACAAACCAACCAAAATCAAGAGCTGTGTTGGTGCCTGCTTTTCCAATGATGTCAGTGGAAGGGAGGGATTTAAACAGGAGCTGACATTTACACTTTCCATGCTAGGTTTGTACCAGGCTGCAGTGAGAGCTGGTCTCCTCCCAACCTTGGCCATACCTGACAAGGTTATCGGGTTGATCTGATCCCTTTTGACTGCCTCGTGTGACAGGATTTGTTGGAGAACATCAAGAGCCTTCACTCCTCAAAACATAACCTAGAATCCACCTGAACACAGCAAGGACGTGGAGCTGTTGGGGCGAGTCCAGATGAGGCACCAAGATGATTAAAGGGATGGAGCCTCTGCTGTGAGGAAAGGCTGAGAGAATTGGGATTGTTCAGCCTGGAGAAGAGAAGCTTTGGGGTGACCTAATTGTGGCCATCCTGAAGGAAGCCAACAGGAAAGATGGAAAGAGACTATTTCCAAGGGCCTGGAGTGACAGGACAAGGGGAAATGGCTTCACACTGAGAGTAAATTTAAATCAGATATTAGGGGAAAAATTCTTCCCTGTGAGGGTGGGGAGGCCCTGGCACAGGTTGCCCAGAGAAGCTGTGGCTGCCCCATCCCTG